>CM038146.1:418693608-419293608 GCA_021437245.1 Aegilops speltoides
GACAAGCGAGGGGCTTCCCGACAAGCTCTGTTCCCGACAAGGATGGATCTGTGCAGCCACAAGAAGAAAGCGAAGAAGATGGTGCGGCGCCCAGTTTACTTTGTCGGTTCCCATACGCAAGGGGCTAGATCAAGGTACTCGGTGTGCAGAAATTGCTTTTCGGCCTTCTCATGGCCTCGAGCTTCTAACATTACTTTCAAGCACATGAGATCACATTTGTCACTTTCGCTTCCCGTTGAAGAGGATATTGCGAGAATCCGGAAGCAGGCGGGATTGTCAGTGGAGCCTTTGGGCTATCAAGCTTTGGCCTCAAGTTTGAGAGTACTTCAACTATCTAGAGCCGAGCATTGGCAGAATTCATAGCAGAATGGGCGTAACACTGATGAAGAAATTCGGAAGCGAGCATCCCGTCAAGGAAGCAAGCAAAGAATGGATCATGTATTTTGATGGTGCCTTCTCGCTGCAAAGGCGCCGATCTTGAAGGCGTGTTACTTATCGCACCCACTTGAGAGCACCTCAAGTATGTGGTCGAGATGCACTTTCCCAAGGAGCAAGCGACAAACAATCTGGCTGCAGTATGAAGGTTTGCTTGCGGACTCGAGGATCATGGCGGACCTTGGGATCAAGAAGCTTATTGTTAGGGTATAACGCCCTCGATGCGGCTATAGCTCCCGTGTCGAAAGCACGACTTAGAGGCATAACGCATTGAAAGCAATGTCGCAAGTGAGGTAATCTTCGCACAATCCATGTAATACATAAGGAAAAGGTACATAGTTGGCTTACGATCGCCACTTCACACAAATACATGAATAAAGCATTACATCATCGAGATACAATCAAGGTCCGACTACGGAACCAAAATAAAAGAAAAACCCCACATGCGCACAGATCCCGATCGCTAGCAAGGCTCCACTACTAATCGTCCGGAAAGGAAACATAAGTATCGACCAAGGGCCTCATCATATTCCCACTTCAGCTCGATTCGCCATCTGTATTTGGCATCACCGGTACTGCATCATTTTGGTAGAATCTGTGAGCCACGAGGGACTCAACAATCTCACACCGAGATCAAGACTATTTAAGCAAGGGAAGGCTGGTGTCAAAAGGAGGGGCTAGCTTGCAGCGACTAGCATATATGGTGGCTACATCGCAAAAGAAGGCGAGAAGAGAAGCAAAGCGCGGTCGTGAAGCTATTAGCGATCAAGAAGTGATCGACTACTTCGTCAAACATAACTCCAACACCGTGTTCACTTCCGGACTCCGAGAAGAGACCATCACGGTTACATACAGTTGATGTATTTTAATTAAAGTGAACTTGGGTTTTCTACAACGGACATTAACAAATTCCCATCTGCCTCATAACATGGCACGGCTTTGAAAGATAATACCTGCAGGGTGTCCCAACAAGCCCATCACAAGCTCTCACGGTCATCGAAGGAATAAACCTTCACCCAAGACACACCGATCGGACTCGGTATCCGGTACATCAAGACATTTCGACAATGGTAAAACTAAACCAGCAAGACCTCCGCTGTGCCGACAAATCCCGATAGGAGCTGCACATATCTCGTTCTCGGGGCACACGGATGAGCCATCGTCGGGTTGGCATAGACCTGGTTGCCCAAAGGCGCCGGACATCGCTCGAGTTGGACCAACACTCGAAGAAGCACCGGCAGGGGGTTAAAATAAAGATGACCCTCGGGCTCGCGAAAACCAAGGAAAAAAGGGTATAGGTGGCAAATGGTAAAACCAAGGTTGGGCCTTCTTTGGAGGAGTTTTATTCAAAGCGAACTGTCAAGGGGTCCCATAAATCACCCGACAGCGTAAGGAGCATAAAACCAAGGAACATAACACGGTATGGCGGAAACTAGGGTGGCAAGAGTGGAACAAAACACGGGCATAAGGCGAGCCTTCCACCCTTTACCAAGTATATAGATGCATTAATTAAAACAATAGATATTGTGATATCCCAAAATAACCGTGTTCAACAAGGAACAAACTTCATCTTCACCTGCAACTAGCAACGCTATAAGAGGGGCTGAGCAAAGCGGTAACATAGCCAATCAACGGTTTGCTAGGACATGGATGGTTAGAGGTTGACATGGCAATATGGGTGGCATGATATAGCAAGTGGTAGGTATCGCAGCATAGGCATAGCAAAAAGCGAGCATCTAGCAAGCAAAGATAGAAGTGATTTCGAAGGTATGGTCATCTTGCCTGTAAGGTTCTCAGAGTTGTCGAAGGCTGGATCCTCGTAGTCGTTCTCAACAGGCTCCTCGTTCACGTACTCGTCTCCCGGCTCTACCCAAAGCAAGAACACAAGCAACGGAACCACAATCAAACAAGGAACATATGCACAAGCAATATGATGCAATACATGACATGCTATGCGAGATGTGACATGCTATGCATATGTATGCTCCGGAAGGAAAATGATGAACCGGGCATCAACTTGGCAAACCAAGTATGCCACTGGAAAGATGAGATGATTTCGGTTGAAATCGATATAAAGATCACCGGAATCGGATGCACGGTTTGCAAATGACAAGCAAAACAAGAATGACGCAAATCTGCGTTTAACAGCCCGATGCTACTTAGCACGCAACACGAAACTATGCTACAGCACCCCAACATGCAAGAAAAGCATATGGCAGCGAACTACAGGAGATGCTTAACAATAGAGGAACACTGAGCTACGGCTAAATCACATCATAACATGTTCAAACAAGCATGGTGAAAGTGCTCAAAATATCAGGTTCACAGACTTAGTGAAAATATCAGGACATGGCAAAAACAGATTCAACATGGCATGTTAAGTGAGCTCGATGCACTCACTACAGAGCATCTCAAGATAAACTAAGCATACCCCCATCAAGAAGACATGGCATAGGAGCTATACATGGCAAGAACAACATCATAGCATACACGGATCAACTACACCGACCTCGTGAAAATTGAATCTAATGCAAACAGTCTGCCAGGAAAACATTTCAAGCAAAAGTAGAGCACAAAAATGACATGCTAGGCTACTCTATAAATGCCAACAAAGGCATGGATGGATGAGAACAACCATATGTTCAAAACACCCTTACTGAACATGCTCAAAAGGGCATAGATCTCTCTGAAACAACACGAACATATGGCATAAAACTATCAGCAGGATAAGACTTAGTGAAATCACTAAGTTCCTGAAATCAGTAACATCATCATCCCTACTTTGCATGCTTGTTCTAGTCAACACATAGCTCACAAAAATACATGGAAAACACCCCTGGAAAGATGGCATGGCAATGTTCAACTTACATGTAGGACTCAAGTTCATAGGGTGCACACATAATTCATGGCAAAAATGACAAAAGAGCTCGAACTGATAAGATTCTGAAACTAACGATCTGAAGCTATCTTCCAACAGCATTTCGGGCATCAAGATGAGCTTAAATGCAAATGATGCAATGGAATGAAATGATGTACTCTTGGACGAACATTTTGACATATTATCGCCCAAAAGCAGGGCCACAGTTGAGGAGATGTGATGCTATGAAAAATGCGAAATTACAGGATATGAGGACTTAGACGAATTTTGGGGGAAGAAGTCAACCTCGTCTGGATCGGATCTGGCGCCTTCTGAGGTTCGCCGGCGGAGAGAGGAGGAGGCGCGCGGAGGAGGAGTTGGCCGGACGGTTGTAAGTGGCCGGATCCGTGGCGTGCGGCGTGCATGGCGCGAATGGCGGCGTGGCAAATGTGTGGGCGCAGTGTGTGTGTGTGTGGCAATGGAGAATGTGCAAGGTGCGCGGGCAATGGCTGGGCCTTGGCGCATGTATGCGCTGGAGCGCCCCCTTGGGCGGGCTGCTGGCCTGGGCTGGGGTGGTGTGGCACGTGGAACGCGAGTGGCCGAGACGGCAGGCGGACGTCCGTCCGATCCGGACGTGTCCGGGCGTGAAGGGAAAATTTTAGGGTTTGCGGGATTTGGGGGGGTGTATATATAGGCATAGGGGAGCTAGGAGAGTCCAAATGGGGTGTAGTTTTCGCCCTACGATCGTGATCGAGCGACCGAGGGCATGGAGGGAGTTAGATGGGTTATTGGGCTGTTTTGGAGGGTGTTGGGCTGCAACTCAAAAGAGGCCTTTCGAGGTGCGGTTAACCGTTGGAGTATCAAGCGAACTCCAAATGACCCGAAACTTGACAGGTGGTCTACGGTGCTATACCAGGGCCACTTGGCAAGGCTCGATCCATTCGAGAATGTTCAACACCCGCTTTACGGAAAAAGGACAAGAGGGTGCGGCGGGGAACATAGGAGTGTCGGATTGCAAAAGCGGACAACGGGGAATATGCTCGGAATCATGAGGCGAACACGTATGCAAATGAGATGCACATGATGACATGATATGAGATGCATGACATGGACAAAATGCAAAACGAAAACAAAACCCAACCACGGAGGAAATATCATATCACATATCCGAAAATGGCAAGAGTTGGAGTTACAAATATGGAAAGATACATCCGGGTGTTACAACACTCCACCACTACAAGAGGATCTCGTCCGAGATCTAGGACTGAAAGAACTCCGGATATTTGGAGCGGAGGTGATCCTCGCGCTCGGTGGCTTCTCGGTGAATGGTGTGACCACTTCACTTTTAGGAATTTGATTGACTTGTTGCGAGTCTTGCGCTCGGTTTCTTCAAGAATAGCAACGGGTGCTCATGATAAGAGATCTTCTTGAAGGTCAATTTCTTCAAAGTTGATAGTGCGCTCAGAATCTTGAAGCACTTGCGGAGCTGTGACACGTGAAACACATCGTGCACGTTTGCAAAGTTGGATGGAAGCTCAAGTTGATAGGCGAGATCGCCTCTTTTGCCAATGATCTTGAAAGGACCCACGTATCTAGGGGCAAGCTTCCCTTTGATACGAGCGGCGACGAGTACCTTTCATTGGAGACGCGGAGGTAGACATGGTCTCCGATTTCAAAAGCCACATCACGGTGCTTGTCATCATAATAGCCCTTACGGCGCGATTGCGGCTTTAAGATTCTCACGAATGACTTTGCACATTTCTTGACTTCGTGATCAAGTCGTTGCCAAGAAGTTGGCGTTCACTGTCTCGGACCAATTGAGAGGAGTACGGCACTTTCGCCATATAAATTTGAATGGGGCCTTGCCGAACTTGCTTGGAAGCTGTTGTTGTAAGAGAACTTCGGCATATGGGAGACACTCTTCCACTTCATGCCAAAAGAAATGACACAAGCCACGAGCATATCTTCAAGGATTTGATTGACTCGCTCGACTTGGCCACTAGTTTGAGGATGGAAAGCTGTCTTTGAAAGCGGATCTTTGGTGCCCATGGCCTTCGAAAAGAATCCCGAACTTAGAAGTGAAGATGCTTCCACGGTCGAAGAGATCAATTGTGGAATACCGTGCAAGGAGACAATTACGGAGGTGTATAGCTCTGCCGGTGAGCTGCTGTGATAGATTCTTTGACGGGAAGAAAATGAGCCACTTTAGTAAGCTTGTCAATGACAACGAAGATAGCATCATTTCCACGCTTGGACTTAGGAAAACCGATCACGAAGTCCATCTCGATATGATCAAACTTCCATTCGGAATAGCAAGAGGTTGGAGGAGACCAGCTGGTCTTTGGTGTTTGCTTTCACCCTTCTGCAGACATCACATTCATTCACGAATTGAGCAATTTCTCGCTTCATTCGAGTCCACCAATCTGTTGCTTGAGGTCATGGTACATCTTCGTACTTCGGGATGAATGGATAGGAGGAATTGTGTGCCTCATTCATGATGACTTTTCTCGGATCGCCTTTAGGAACCTGTCTCGATCCTTGAAGAAAAGAGTGTCTTTGTCATCAAGCGATAGCACTTGTATTTGAAATGCCCTTGTCAATACCACGTTTCACCTTCTTCACCATGGTATCCAGAAGTTGAGCCTCACGAATTTGATCTTCCAAAGTAGGAGAGACTATGAGGTTGGCAAGAAATCCTTGAGGAACAACTTGAAGATTCAGCTTGCGGAAAGCTTCACAAAGATCCGGTTGGAAGGGCTTGAGAATTAGGCTGTTGCAATAAGCCTTTCTTTCGAGCATCTGCAATCACATTCGCCTTGCCAGGAGTATATTCAATACTTGGATTGTACTCTTGAATCATTTCGACCCATCGAGTTTGCCTGAGGTTGAGGTTTGGTTGAGTGAAGATATACTTGAGGCTCTTGTGATCGGTGAAAATGTCCACTTTCCTTCCCAACAAGAGATGTCTCCATGTTATCAATGCATGGACAACTGCCGCCAACTCAAGATCGTGAGTGGGGTAGTTCTTTTCGTTGGGCTTCAACTGGCGAGAGGTTTAGGCCACAACCTTCTTCTCTTGCATTAACACAGCACCGAGACCTTGCAAGGAAGCATCACAGAAAACTTCGAATGGCTTGGATTCATCAGGAGGAGTCAAGGCAGAGCTGTGACTAGCTTCTCTTTGAGGGTGTTGAAAGCGACATCACACTCGAGCGTCGGACATACTTGACATGCTTACGGAGGAGGTTGGAAAGAGGCTTTGCAATCTTGGAGAAATTCTCAACGAATCTTCGACAATAGCTTGCAAGACCGAGAAAACTGCGGAGCTGCTTGACATTCTGAGGAGGTTCCCAATTCACAATTGAAGACACCTTCTCGGGATTAACAACAATGCCCTTGGCTGAGATGATATGACCAAGATAAAGAACTTCATCAAGCCGGAACTCACATTTGGAAAACTTAGCATAGAATTGATGTTCTCTGAGCTTGTCGAGCACCAATCGCAAATGTTTGGCATGATCACGCTTGTTCTTGGAAGACCAAAATATCATCGAGATACACCAAGGCGAATTCATTTGTGTAGGGGTTGAAGATAAAGTTCATCATGCGAGAGAAAGTTGGAGGAGCATTGACAAGGCGAAAGACATGACGGTATATTCATAAGAACCAAAGCTTGTTCGAATCTTTGTCTTGGGAATATCTTGTTCACGAATGCGAATCGATGATAACCCATCGGAGGTCAAGCTTGGAGAATACTTTAGCACCTTTGAGTTGCTCGAATAGCTCATTGATGTTGGGAAGTGGATACTTGTTCTTGATTGTCTTCTTGTTCAATGGACGGTAATCAACACAAAGTCGGTCCGTGCCATCCTTCTTACGGACAAAAGAACTCCACATCCCCATGGAGATGAACTCGGTCCGATCAAACCAGACGCTCTTGTTCATCGAGCTGCTTCTTCAATTCTTTCAGCTCCTTGGGTCCAAGCTTGGGGGACGCTTGCAAGCGGGTTGATGCAGGGCTCAAGAT
This sequence comes from Aegilops speltoides, assembly GCA_021437245.1. Classification (NCBI taxonomy): domain Eukaryota; kingdom Viridiplantae; phylum Streptophyta; class Magnoliopsida; order Poales; family Poaceae; genus Aegilops; species Aegilops speltoides. Next base: position 418,700,928 of record CM038146.1, read on the forward strand.
CAATAACGAATTCGGTGGCGATGAGGAGGCATACCGGAAGCTCTTCGGAAAGACATCTTGGTACTCTAAGCGATTGGAATTTGAGAGATAGCATTCAACTCGCCCTTCTCATTGAGAGAAAACAACCGAATAGTTTCATCACGAGCAGCATAGATGATAACATCCTCGGAAGGTGTGTCGATTGAATTTCCTGGCAGCACAATCAAAGTGAGCCTTGTCTTTGAAAGCGATCCATCCAAGAATAAGATCAATATCGAGTTACCAAGAACAATTGGTTTAGCAATCTATAGTCACCCATCTTGATAGAAACATCCGGAACCATGGAGCTTGCGTTCATGAATTTACCCGGAGAGACAACTGATAACGGTCTAGGCAAATCTTGAAAAAACATCTCATGCTTAGATGAAAAAGGTCTTGAGATGAAACTATGCGATGCACGGTATCAAATAAGACTTTTGCGGGAATATCATTAAGCGAGAGATTACCCATTATCACATCGAAGAATTCCTCTGCTTGCTGCATTCATCATATTCACCTTTGCAGACTTGGGATTATGCTTGACCTTTGCATTGCTTGAAGACCTCACGGGAGGAGGAGGAGGAAGGCGCCTTTGGTTATGGCATTTGTTTGCATAGTGACCTTCTGCTGGCACTTGTTGCAGTCACCTCTCGAGGCGGACGGTGATAAGGAGCACTTGACCTTGGAGCTTGAGGTGAGACTTGTTCAGTAGCTTGGGTTGGGTGGGTGGGAAGATCCACGACCACCGAGTTCTTCTCTGATAAGGTGTGGAACGGAGGAGGAGGAAGGTAGAACTTTGCTGCTTTGCTTGCCACTTGAGAGGAAGAAGAAGACTGAGGCTGCATCCCTGATTCTCTTCTTTGAAGCCTCACACTTGAGTGAGCACCTTCTAGCTTGAGTGCCATATTATAGAATTGATCAAGCTGAGTAGGCTCGAAAAGAACAAGAGATAGCTGCAGATCCTCTCTAAGGCCACCTCTGGCGATAGATCATACTTTTCTCATCGAGGAGCGTCTTGTTTAGCGAATCGAGCAAGTTTACAAACTGTATGTTGTATTAGTACCTTGACATGTTTCCTTGCTTTAGATTGCGGAACTCCTCACGCTTGCTCTCAACAACCTTTGGAAGGAATATGGTGAGCTTTAAAGTCCCGGCAGTAAATCAGTCCAAGTAATCACTCGACCACCTCTAGAATCCTTGTATTCTTGGAACCAATCATTTGCACGATCCTTGAGCTGAAAAGACGCGAACTTGGCGTAGTCCTCGTGTCGACATTGCTGCATTCAAGTGCTTGTTGATATCCACGAGCCAATAAATCGGCGTCTGTGGCCTCGGCACGAAGCTGAAAGACTTTGGCTGGTTGGCAAGGAACTGGTTGAGTGTAGGAAGCGTGGTGATGATAGAACTGCCCTTGACCTTGATTCCCTTGGTTGCCTTGGCCTTGGTTACGCTCTTGCATCAGCTGGATCAACAAGCGGCGTTGGCGTTAGTGGTTGCCATCAAAGTTTGCCATGCCTCGGAGGCGGAGGTGGAGGTGGAGGGTTCGCTGACTCCCATCACTGCGTTCGGATTACGGCGTGTTGGTGGAGCCATCTGAAGAGGTGACATCCGTTAGCATCTTGATAGACAGATGGACAAGTTGAATCAGCGGATAGAAATTGCAACATATAGTCTTCACAATAAACATTGAACAGGATGAGCGAATGAATTCCAAAGTAAACATCCGTCCATTAAGGTGAGAAGCCACTTGATAAGAGATATTGATGAATGAAAAATAAAAACAAGGTATGAATGGAACAAATATGTGGTAAGGATTACCCAATCACAAACCAAATATCTGCGGAAGAAAATGCTAGAGCTACTTGAATCCCACCTATAAACTCCGAAACTTTCCGGTTATGCAATCAGGTGTTGGGGATACAGGGAGCAATATATATCTCACCCAAGCTAACAATCCCTACATCCAAATTGTATCCATCCTTCAACACATAACCAAGAAACCTTCGAAATCGTGTACCTCAACCTTGAAAAGCATCCGTTATCTGAGTCATGACAATACTCCGTACTCACCACGATCTTTGGGTTAGCGGGTTATCTCACCAACGACGCATAAAAGAGATTTTCGATGTCGGCGTCTAAACTCAGGTATTCGAGCTGCAGCGATAAAATTATGGCGACAACACCTCGAGCTCAACTCCCGGGACACTGCCACAACCCCTAAATGTCGGGAGGCAACCAAGACAATGTTGTCATCATAAAACCATCGAACGATTCTAAGATACCAGCGTGATCCTAAAAAAATTTTAGTGAAATTTGAGAAGAGAGAGTCAAAACTCTCGTCGGGATACCTCACCGGAAGGTCGAAGGACTGGGGAGTAAAAGAATTCCTAAACTCTCCGATATATATAATCCTAAATGACTCAAAACATTTTCTAGACACAACTCGGCCACTAAAAGCGATCAAGCGGTGGGGGCTCCTAAGGTCGGGATGGCTCGATTACCAACTTATAGCGCCCTCGATGCGGCTATAGCTCCCACGTGTCGAAGCACGACTTAGAGGCATAACCGCATTGAAAGCAATGTCGCAAGTGAGGTAATCTTCGCACAATCCATGTAATACATAAGGGGAAAGGTACATAGTTGGCTTACAGTCGCCACTTCACACAAATACATGAATAAAGCATTACATCATCCAGATACAATCAAGGTCCGACTACGGAACCAAAATAAAAGAAGAAAACCCCACATGCGGCACAGATCCCCGATCGCCCCAACCGGGCTCCACTACTAATCGTCTGGAAAGGAAACATAGTATCGACCAAGGGCCTCATCATATTCCCACTTCAGCTCGGTTCGCCATCTGTGGCTGGCATCACCGGTACTACATCTGTTTTGGTAGAATCATGAGCCACAGGGACTCGACAATCTCACACCGCGAGATCAAGACTATTTAAGCAAGGAAGGCTGGTGTCAAAAGGAGGGCTGCGCAGCGACTAGCATATATGGTGGCTACATCGCAAAAGAGAGCGAGAAGAGAAGCAAAGGCGGTCGTGAAGCTATTAGCGATCAAGAAGTGATCGACTACTTCGTCAAACATAACTCCAACACCGTGTTCACTTCCGGACTCCGAGAAGAGACCATCACGGTTACATACAGTTGATGTATTTTAATTAAAGTGAACTTGGGTTTTCTACAACGGACATTAACAAATTCCCATCTGCCTCATAACGCGAGCACGGCTTTGAAAGATAATACCTGCGGGGTGTCCCAACAGCCCATCACAAGCTCTCACGGTCATCGAAGGAATAAACCTTCACCCAAGACACACCGATCGACTCGGTATCCGGTACATCAAGACATTTCGACAATGGTAAAACTAAACCAGCAAGACCTCCCGCTGTGCCGACAAATCCCGATAGGAGCTGCACATATCTCGTTCTCAGGGCACACCGGATGAGCCATACGTCGGGTTGGCATAGACCCTGGTTGCCCAAGGGGCGCCGGACATCGCTCAGGTTGGACCAACACTCGAAGGAGCACTGGCCCGGGGGGGTTAAAATAAAGATGACCCTCGGGCTCGCGAAAACCCAAGGGAAAAAGGGGTATAGGTGGCAAATGGTAAAACCAAGGTTGGGCCTTGCTGGAGGAGTTTTATTCAAAGCGAACTGTCAAGGGGGTCCCATAAATCACCCGACCAGCGTAAGGAGCATAAAATCAAGGAACATAACACGGTATGGCGGAAACTAGGGTGGCAAAGTGGAACAAAACACCGGGCATAAGGCCGAGCCTTCCACCCTTTACCAAGTATATAGATGCATTAATTAAAACAATAGATATTGTGATATCCCAAAATAACCGTGTTCAACAAGGAACAAACTTCATCTTCACCGCAACTAGCAACGCTATAAGAGGGCTGAGCAAAGCGGTAACATAGCCAATCAACGGTTTGCTAGGACATGGATGGTTAGAGGTTGACATGGCAATATGGGTGGCATGATATAGCAAGTGGTAGGTATCGCAGCATAGGCATAGCAAAAGAGCGAGCATCTAGCAAGCAAAGATAGAAGTGATTTGAAGGTATGGTCATCTTGCCTGTAAGGTTCTCAGAGTTGTCGAAGGCTGGATCCTCGTAGTCGTTCTCAACAGGCTCCTCGTTCACGTACTCGTCTCCCGGCTCTACCCAAAGCAAGAACACAAGCAACGGAACCACAATCAAACAAGGAACATATGCACAAGCAATATGATGCAATACATGACATGCTATGCGAGATGTGACATGCTATGCATATGTATGCTCCGGAAGGAAAATGATGAACCGGGCATCAACTTGGCAAACCAAGTATGCCACTGGAAAGATGAGATGATTTCGGTTGAAATCGATATAAAGATCACCGGAATCGGATGCACGGTTTGCAAATGACAAGCAAAACAAGAATGACGCAAATCTGCGTTTAACAGCCCGATGCTACTTAGCACGCAACACGAAACTATGCTACAGCACCCCAACATGCAAGCAAAGCATATGGCAGCGAACTACAGGAGATGCTTAACAATAGAGGAACACTGAGCTACGGCTAAATCACATCATAACATGTTCAAACAAGCATGGTGAAAGTGCTCAAAATATCAGGTTCACAGACTTAGTGAAAATATCAGGACATGGCAAAAACAGATTCAACATGGCATGTTCGTGAGCTCGATGCACTCACTACAGAGCATCTCAAGATAAACTAAGCATACCCCCATCAAGAAGACATGGCATAGGAGCTATACATGGCAAGAACAACATCATAGCATACACGGATCAACTACACCGACCTCGTGAAAATTGAATCTAATGCAAACAGTCTGCCAGGAAAACATTTCAAGCAAAAGTAGAGCACAAAAATGACATGCTAGGCTACTCTATAAATGCCAACAAAGGCATGGATGGATAGAGAACAACCATATGTTCAAAACACCCTTACTGAACATGCTCAAAAAGGGCATAGATCTCTCTGAAACAACACGAACATATGGCATAAAACTATCAGCAGGATAAGACTTAGTGAAATCACCAAGTTCCTGAAATCAGTACCATCATCATCCCTACTTTGCATGCTTGTTCTAGTCAACACATAGCTCACAAAAATACATGGAAAACACCCCTGGAAAGATGGCATGGCAATGTTCAACTTACATGTAGGACTCAAGTTCATAGGGTGCACACATAATTCATGGCAAAAATAACAAAAGAGCTCGAACTGATAAGATTCTGAAACTAACGATCTGAAGCTATCTTCCAACAGCATTTCGGGCATCAAGATGAGCTTAAATGCAAATGATGCAATGGAATGAAATGATGTACTCTTCGAGGCGAACATTTTGACATATTATACGCCCAAAACGGGGCCACGGTTGAGGAGATGTGATGCTATGAAAAATGCAGAAATTACACAGATATGAGGACTTAGACGAATTTTGGGGGAACAGAAGTCAACCTCGTCTGGATCGGATCTGCGCGCTTCTGAGGTTCGCCATGGGAGAGAGGCCTTGGGAGGAGGAGTTGGCGGACGGCTGGCCAGTGGCGGATCCCATGTGGGCATGCGTGGCGTGGCATGGCAGGTGGCAAGCCAGTGTGTGTGGCAGTGTGTGTGTGCAGTAATGTGTGTGTGTGTGAGAAGTGTGGCGCGGCGGCAGATGATGCTGGCGGCGGCGCCGCGACGGTGGCGGAGGCGCATGTAATGCGCACTGGCTGCTGGCCCCGCTGGCTCGCCCATGGCCGGGCGCGGGCGCGCGGCTTCCACGGCGAACGCGAAGCAGTGGACAGACGGCGGGCGGACGCGTCCGTCCGATCGGACGTGTCCGGGCGCGAGAGGGAAAATTTTAGGGTTTGCCGGGATTTGGGGAGGGTGTATATATAGGCATAGGGGAGCTAGGAGAGTCCAAATGGGGTGTAGTTTTCGCCCACGATCGTGATCGAACGACCGAGGGCATGGAGGGAGTTAGATGGGTTATTGGGCTGTTTTGGAGGGTGTTGGGCTGCAACTCAAAAGAGGCCTTTGCGAGGTGCGGTTAACTGTTGGAGTATCAAGCGAACTCCAAATGACCCGAAACTTGACAGTGGTCTACGGTGCTATACAGGGCCACTTGGCAAGGCTCGGTCCATTCCGAGAATGTTCAACACCCGACACGGAAAAAGGACAAGAGGGTGCGCAAGGGAACATAGGATTGTCGGATTGCAAAAGCGGACAACGGGAATATGCTCGGAATCATGAGACGAACACGTATGCAAATGAGATGCACATGATGACATGATATGAGATGCATGACATGGACAAAATGCAAAACGAAAACAAAACCCAACCACGGAGGGAAATATCATATCACATATCCGAAAATGGCAAGAGTTGGAGTTACAAATATGGAAAGGTACATCCGGGGTGTTACATAGGGGTGACTCGCAGCTTGTTGTCCACCAAATAAACAAAGATTATTAGAGTCCGTTGATGGAAGCTTACATTGATGAAGTGAGAAAGTTGGAAGAGCATTTTGACGGCCTGCAGATGGAGCATGTTCCGAGAGCCCGAACAGCGTTCTCGGCGGCTGTCAAAATGCGTTGCATTAAAGTTACAATGGAACCAGGATCTTTGTGCTCAAGCTGACTCAACCATCTGTAACACCATCAACTGGACAGAGCAAGAAGAGGAAGTTGATTTCTGGTGACTACTTTCCGGCAGAGCTCCCTGAAGCCGTCGCCAAGAAGGTCCCCAAGATCAACACCAAGAGTGCTGGGGAGCAGTCTGCTCCGACAAGCCCTAGGGCTTGTTCCGTTGAAGCAGACGCTCCCGACAGGTTTTGCTCCGGCAAGCTTGTCGGGGAACATCAAGCTCCGGCTGAGCCGCAGGTTCTTGCCGTAGAAGCAGATGTTCCCGCAGCAGCATTTGTGCCTTTAGTCCTTGTTGTTGAGCCGCAAGCTCCAAAGCATGGGCATGATGGGATTGTCCGTTTCCTTGAGACGGGAGAATTTCGAAGAGCAAGGAGAAGCGGAGAGAGTAGCCCGGCAATCAAGTATGTACCGGTTTGTCGATGACATCTCATGCATGTAAGAAGATTCAACGGAGTGAAATTGAAGTGCATCCCCCGGGAAGATGGACTGATGTTGTTGGCGGAGATACATGGAGGCATATGTGGTGACACATTGGCGCAAGAGCACTTGCCGCAAAGCATTCGGCAAGGTTTCTTTGGCCGACAACTCTCGAGGATGCAAGCTAGCAAGTAACCAAGTGTGAAGAGTGCGGTTCCATTCCAAGCAGATACACCAGCCAGCTCAAGCTCTCCGGACGATCCCTTTATCCGGCCATTTTGGTGCAGGGGCTCGACATCCACGGCCCCTTTACCCGAGATGTCGGGGGATTTGAGTACTTGTACGTTGCGGTCGACAAGTTCACAAAGTGGCCGGAAGTGGAAGCAGTGAGGAAGGTGACGGCACAGTCAGTAGTCAAGTTCTTCAGGTCGATTGTTTGCCGTTTCGGAGTCCCTAACAGGATCATCACCGACAACGGCACGCAATTCACGAGCCGCACCTTCATGCAGTACGTCCAAGATCTTGGCGCCAAGGTCTGCTTCGCTTCTGTTGCTCACCCGAGAAGCAATGGTCAAGCGGAGAGGGCAAATGCTGAAGTGTTGCGCGGGCTCAAGACCAGAACTTTCGACAAGCTGCACAAGTGCGGAAAGAATTGGATTGAGGAGCTGCCGGTGGTTCTTTGGTCGATCAGGACGACGCCAAATCGAGCCACTAGCCAGACACCTTTCGCTCTAGTCTATGGAGCAGAGGCAGTTCTCCCCACGGAACTTGTATACGGATCGCCTCTAGTGCTCGCTTATGATGAGCTTGAGCAAGAGCAGCTGCGATGAGATGACGCGCTGCTCCTTGAGGAAGATCGTCTTCAGGCTGTTGTACGAGCTGCTCGATACCAGCAAGCTTTGCGCCGCTACCATAGCCGCAAAGTCAACGCCAGAAGTCTCGAGGAAGGCGACCTTGTTCTTCGGCGCGTTCAATCTGCCAAGAATTCCAACAAGTTGACACCGAAGTGGGAAGGCCCTTATCGGGTGAAGCGAGTCACAAGGCCTGGCGCTGTCCGCCTTGAGACCGAAGATGGCTTTCCGGTGAGCAACTCCTGGAACATTGAGCATCTTCGTAAGTTTTACCCATAAGGCGCGGTTGCCGGAACCTGTTCCGGCAACCACCTTTTGTACAAGCCTTGCCGCTGCTGCATGTAACCCTTTGTACAAAGCCGGGCGCAGATCCCGTGCATAAATAAAGATCATATGCTCCGCACATCTTGTCAAAATTCATGCATTTTTCTTTTTTGCATGCATTATCTGACACTTTGTGCTGCACTTACCCCCGGTAAGCAATAACGAGCCCTAAGGCTCCATATCTTTATTTTCTCTTCTTTCTTTTTCTCAAAAAGAAGGTTCCCTCACCCACAAGTTCACCGGGGGAGGAGAAGATAATGGTGTGGACCAGGCGTCGTTCAAGAAAGTATCGCCTTGTCGGGGCGAAAGCGACAGAAAAGCTAAGTTGCCAAAGTTTGAGCACAATCAGTTTTAAAAAAAATTAAGTTATCTTCCTTGAACGACCGTGCTTTGTATGGAAAACCTGTGCGCGGAGGAACCAACTCGTAGCTAGTTGCGCCCTTACTTTGTTTCGAGTCCGCTCAACAACTTAAGTTTGTTGCGACTAGTTGCGACAAGGTTTCTTGCCGGAAGCAGCACCGCTAGCAGGCTGCTGATGTTCTGCACTCAGCGCTCGCGGCAAGGGTGCCTACGCCGGCAAGTTCCCTAAAAGCGTAGGGTAAAAACATACAAAGGAAGGAATCGAGTAAAGGAAATAACATGGCAAATACTGCCCAAGATAAAGTTATATTACAGAAATAACTTGCCGCGCTCTAATAGATTGTTCCCATAACATGTCTAGCAGCGGCAAGGAAAGAAAGAAAAGGGTGGCCTAGTCTACGCGATCGCCGTCGACCCTCTTGACTTCATTCACCTTGTCCACAATGGGTGCGACAAGGGCCCTGAGCTCTTCAAGATCAGCACCCGCCGGCAGCTTCTAGAGGACGTTGGTGAGGTTGGGGCCTGGGTTGCGGAAGAGCACCTTCACCAACACCTTCTCCAGGACCCTGGCACAGATCGTGCGTGACTCGTCGGCCAGTTGCTTTGGGATCCTTTCCCGGAGTTGCTGGAGGGCCGTCACCACGCCCTTGAAGAACAGAGTAAGCTTGGCGCTGTGCTAGAGGTTCTCGTCGGAGGAGTACCCGAAGCCCTCCAGTTCCAGCTGCGTTAGCTCCTCGTCAATAACTGCGGCGATGTTGACGAGGCCCTCCGTCCAGAGCTCCACGGTATCCCTAAAGGTGTTCTGGGTCTCGGCGGCCCTCGTCAGCAGCGCCTCATTGGCCTTGAGCTCCTGCTACAAGTCCTCCTCCCGCTTCTTGGCGCCGTCCAGCGTCTCAGTCAGCGTAGCCAGCTTCAGCTCGAGATCGGCATTGGTGTCCTTGGCGGCGTTCAGCTCCCTGCCCTTCTCAGAGAGACGACCCTGCAGCTCACCATGGGTAAGGGCATCCTTCTCGCGCTCACGCTAGAGCGCGGCAAGCTCTTCATTTTTCGCCTTGATATCAGCCTCTAGCTGCGTCACCTTCACCTCCAGCTCCTTCTTGGCGGCCTCGGCAGCTGCAGCAGCATCTTTCGCTTCCTTGAGGGACCCGCCAAGTGTCTCCTCGCGCGCGGCAAGCTCCTCCTCATAGCTGTCCAAGTTAACCTTCCGCTGCGTCAGCTCGCCTTCTCGCACGGACATCTCCTCGGTGGCAAGCCGCTGCTGCTCTTGGGCCGGCCTTCTCGAGGAGGAAGGCCTTCAGCGCCTCGGCAAGCTCGCCCTCTCCTCTGCAATGGACGGAGGGCCTCTTGGTTCTTGACTCTGGAGCTCCTCCGCATGCTTCTCAATGTCTACTCCGCTGCTGCGACAAGCGCTTCCAGGACTCAGTTTGGCTTGTCGAGGCGCGGTAGAGCGACACTAGCTTCCGGAGCAGCTGCTCCTCCTCGACTTCCGCACTCTTGCTTGGCGCGTCAACCATCATCGGCCAATGAGGCGAGTACTTCTCCGTCAAAACTTCTCCTCGACCGGCGCCACAGAGCTTGGCGCCTGAGGAGCTTGATGAAGACACCGTCGCTTGACCTTCAAGTAAGCGCCGGGCTGGGGCTCTTGAACTGGCTGCGTCGTGGCGGAGGATCGGCGGTCGGCGTAGCGCCTTGCGCTCCTGCGGCCCCTGGGTCGTCAGTGCGATCGCCGGATCCCTCGCCAGCTCCTGTGCCAGCAGCCTTGGCGGCCTCTTCGTCGGTGGGATCATCAGCGCCGGCCTCTTCTTCGGTGGCAGCGGCATCGTCAGTGTTGCCGCGCACGTTCTCTTCCCCGGTGGCCTCGGTCTCCATCGGCTTCGTGGAGGGAGGATCTGAAGACAGGAAGAGGGAGAAAAAGTCAAGCAAATATCCAAAAAGAAGATCAGAAGAAGAAGAACCCAAGGGAAGTTTTCTGACAAGAAGGATTACCTGTGCTGGGCTCTGTAATCATGGGCTCCACCACCGGGGGATCACTGGTCCCGTCCCTTGCCGGAGAACTGCCCCTTGCCGGGGACCTCTCCCTTGCCGGAGAGCGCTCCCTTGCCGGGGAATCATCCCTTGGCGGCGTAGTGGAAGCAGATAGCACCTCAGGGGCGGCTTCTGGCTGTTCCTGGTGGGCCTGTTCTGCTCCTACACAAGCAAACCAACAATCAAGATATCAGCAAGGAAAGAACACCCATGCACGCCTGACAGCGGGAAGTAAAATTATGTACTTACGCTTGGGGCTGCGCTGGTGGCTACTTCGGGGAGAGGTTGCCAGGTCCGACAAGGTGGTCTCGGACGCGCCCTTTGTTGTCACAGCAGGATCGTCCTCGATGACAACCACGGGGACCTTGGCTCTCTTCGCCGCTCTCTGGGCCAGAGTCCTGAAAAGGAACAAAGTTCAGAAGAAAGCAGATTAGATACAAAACAAGAAACAGCGAGAGTTGAAGAAACGCAAACGCAACAGAGAAACTTACTCCTCTTCTTCCTCCTTGTCGGAGCTAAGCGCGGAGAGATCGAAGTCCGGTACCCTTTCGGCGCGACGAGGCGGAGGAGTGGGCTCCCTTGGGCGCTTGGCGGAGCTGCGGCAGGATCGAAGCGGCGGCCGAGAAGACCCGCTCCGATTGCGGCCTTGGCGTGAGATGCTCCGCAGCAACGGTGCTTGTCGCGGTGGAGCGTGTTCAGCCTGGCGGCTGTTGACCCGTCTGCCGCCTGCTATATCTCGATCCTGGGCGCCTTCTTGGTTGGTAGGGGCTGCAGGAGCTCCGCTTGCAGCAAGTTGCTTGAAGACGGCTGGCCACTTGCGCGCTCGACGGGCTCGCTCGATTCGGCTTCGGGCTCTCCCTCGCCAACGACCTCCCCGACAAGCTCCTCCCGCTCGGTGAGGCTTGCCGCCTCGGCTGCCTCTACCTCCTCCACAGTAAATCCGAACTCGCCCGCGGCGGCGGCCGCCGCCACCTCTTCCGCCCTGGTGGCAATGCATCGCATCTCATCGTCAGTGGTGTCGCGGGTGAGGCTCCTCTGCTCGTCGGTGCGGACCGCCACCTCCACCAAGTCGTCGAAGAATTGCTGCACGACGTCGTCGGCGGGCTCCTGCCAAGTTGGGATAATCCCATGCGAGTCGCACTCCGGCATCATTGCGCGGATGCGATCGAGCAAGGAGTTGTTGCACAATGGGACGACGCCTTGCGGCAGCCTGAACCACTCGGGATGATTGGGGTCGTGCTTGAATAGCTCCTTGAGCGTTCCACCCAACTCCAAGACAGTAAAATTGAAATTGAGGCCCGGGCGCAGCTTCATGATATCCGCCGGACCCCCGAACAGCTAGGCGGGTCTCCCCCTCTCCTGCAGAGGGGCGATGCGGCGGCGAAGAAAGTCTGCGCCAACAGCACCTACAGTGAGCCCGGCAAGCCTGAGCCGCAAGATCCGGGTGGTGGCGATCTTCAGTCTAGCATCGTCCACCATGAGCGCTCAATCGCCGCCCGCAAGACTACTCGGGCTTGGCGCAAGTTGGTGAATGGCTGCGGGTTCTCATCAACAATCCAACACCACTCCGCTCTCAACTCCTCCCATTTGCTGCGGAGCTCCCCTTCCAGATAGACCTCCTTCATACCGGCTCTCGAGATCCAGGCGATCCCACCAGCTAAGGGCTCTCCTTTGTCGACCCGGGGCATGAAGTAGTGGCAAAAAAGGGCTACGTTTGGGTGGATCCCGACGAAGTTCTCGCAGAGATGTGCGAAAACCGCCATGGTCAGGACGGCATTGGGGGTGAAATCAAGGAGATGAAACCCGTAGGTGTTCATGATGTCACAGAAGAAATCGGAAAAGGGCGGGCAGAGCCCGCAATAGAAGAACAGTGCGAAGAAGGGGTATCCTTTTGGACACTGTTTCGAAGTGGAAGCGGCGGCGGAAAGTACCTGCGTGCCCGGATGCGCCCGCGTCTCCGTCGACCAGAAGAGATAGAACCATTCCCTCAGCTCCTTCGCGGAGAGCTCAGGGGGGAAGAGTGCCCGCTCCTTCCGCAGCGCCTCAAGCCGCAGCACCTCGGCCAACCGCACCCTTCCCGGTCTTGAGCCATGGCGGAGGTGGTGGGGAGATCGGCGTGGCGGCAGCGGCAGCGACGGAGGGCGGAACCTTGCTCTCTTCGGCTTTGGGAAGCGGAGGGAGCGGCGGAGATTTTGAGGAAGGAACCGCAAGTGGCGAAGGTGGGGAACGGCCCTGTTTCCCTGCTTATAAAGAGGAGTAGGTGAGCGTTACGCTTTTCCGAATAAAGAATCACCCACGATCTCTCCCACGGACGCGTTCGATGCGTGCCGTTCTGGGAAAGCGCGGTGGATCTGAGTTAGATATGGTGTGGACCCGGGCGCGTGCCGTGCCTGTTTTGGGCTGGCCCAACAGCCTTCGGCACCGTGTGTGGCCCAGGCCGGGGCTCTGTCGGTGTACTAAAGTAGGGGTACCTTAGTATCCCGAACTTGTGCAGGCGATCGCGGCGTCAGCGGCAAGGCTTGTCGGGTGCCCGCCAAGATCCTCCGTAGTTCCTATTGAAGCCATTCAAGAACAAAGTGTTTTAACTGAGAAGACAAGACCCCGGCAAGAGGAGCTTGCCGGGAAGGACAAGGCCCCGGCAAGAGGAGCTTGCCGGGAAGGACAACCAATGCATTTCAAGAAACTTGCCGCGATGCGCCACGCGTCCCGGCAAGACCCGGCGAGCGACAAGCTTCCGGGCGAGACAAGACAACGACTGCGGCAAGGCACTTGCCGCTGCGAAGCCACCACTCTGTGCCTACGCTCCAGCACATCCGTTGATGTGTCTGTAAGTGCATCTAGTGCCCCTTAGTGATTTTGGTGTATTGAAGACTTATAGGTTAAGTAACTGATGCGTTTGTGAGTGTACACAGGTCTATAAGTCTATGAGGAGTTTGATATTTACAGAGAAAGTCGACCCTAAAATGAAGTTCTTGATGAAGACTTTGATATTCGAAGACTTTCGAAGACTTTGAAAGTGAAGAAATTGGTGTGACCATGAAGACATGATATTCATTCGAGGAATATGAAGCGTGAAGACTTTTGTTTTGAAGTTTCATTTTCTATTTCTTGAGTCATAGGAAACACCGTCTTTGTTAAAGGGGTCGAGGAAATACTAAGGAAAAATTTCCATGTGATGCTCAACTCAAAATCCTACACCTACCAATCCCTTGAGTGAAGCCATTGGAAATCTCATACAGATTCAGTCAAATTCTTGATGTGATGAGACGCAGTTCTTACAGTCATCGATGACTTTGCTCGATCGAGGAGTTAAATTCGCCGATGTGAATTGCCTACAGTGAGGAACATGATAGCCCCGAGGACTTTGAGAGTCAAAATTCGACCGTTCTTTGTGCTTTCTGGCTACGGCGGACCAAAATATCTTATCCACCTAACGGTCATATCATTGAAGGGCATTTATGTCTTATCATGTCGGGCTGCTCCTAGGCTATAAATAGCCGCCCCTACAACCACTAGCTGGTTGGCTGCTCCGAGAGAACTTGACACTGTCATTTGAGAGCAACCCATCCTCCGAGGACTATGGCGAAAATCATCAAGTGAGGAAAATCCAAAACCAAACCCACAAAACCCCAAGTGATTGAGCATCATGAAGAAATTGATCCTGCGTGGATCCGGCGCTTATTACCTTTGAAGACTGTGCTTCTTCCAGACGGTTAGGCGTCAAGGTCTAGAGCATCCAAGAGGAATTGTGGATCGCCGAGTGACCAAGTCTGTGAAGGTTTGGAAGTCACACGAAGACTAGCCACGAGTGATTGGGACGAGGCCTGCGTGGTCTTAGTTCAAGGAGAATCTGATGAGGATGGGTGTCTGAGTTGCGGCTCGAGATCGGGTGTCCGGACTGTGTGTCCTCGGGTTTAAATACTCGGCCGCTCCAACCAGACGTATAACCGAGGCAGCAGAGTTGGAACTGGTTTACCAAATCATTGTCTTCACCAACCGTGGTTCTATTTCCTCAACTCATTCATTTCCTCATTACATGTTGCATGTTGTTCATATCTGTACTTGAAGACTTTGGTGAAGACTTTCACAAATTCCTCGTTCAATTTCTTGATCTGTTTTATCTTCATCTTGTTATCCTGTGTTTACGCTTCCGTACTCTGTTCTAGTCTTCATTTCATCATCTTGACTATGTGTGCATCTGTTATGTTTACTTCGAGTACATATTCCGCTGCAAATAGTTCTTCGCTAAGGAATTTCCTCACCGGCAAATTCCTCAGTGAAGAATTTCATAAAAATCGCCTATTCACCCCCCCCCCTCTAGTCGATATAACGCACTTTCAATTGGTATCAGAGCAAGGTACTCCCTTGTTCTGTGTGATTTTGGTTTAACCACCTGGAGTTCTAGTTATGTCGACCGCAGGTATGATCAAGGTCTCGGCTGGGTGTCCTACCTTTGATGGAACGGACTACCCCTCTTTGGAAGAACAAGCTGCGAATGCATCTTGAGGCAATTGATAATGATCTACGGTATGTTGTGGAAAATGGTGTCCCAGCATCCTTTGAAACACGACCGCCATTGATGTGAAGAGATTCAAACAACTCGACTCTCAAGCGAAGAATATCATCTGTGGCCATCTGAGCAAAGGACAGTATGGAAGAGTGAGTGCTTTGGAAACTGCTAAGCTTATCTAGGATAGGCTGTCCAAAGTAAATGAAGTAGTCTAAACTCAGCGTGACTCACGAGTTGATGTTCTTCGGAATCTGAAAGCACATTTGCTCCCTGGGTGGTTTTGGTAATTAATGACAACATACTTTGTGGTTGGACTAATGCTTTTATCAAGTATGTTTCAGGAAAGTCAATCACTCGGCATGGCAAAAGGATCGAGAGGTGGACCCCTAGGATGCTAAGGAAAGCATTGGCAAGAGCTCAAGACTCCATTTTTGGTTTAGTGATCCAAGATCACATTGAGTCCATAGGAAAGCCAATACTATTAAAAGGGGATGAGGTTATGATGATGATCTGGTTGCTCAAAAGTGCTTAGTGATTTATCTCTCAAACTATCAGCAATCTTTCATTCCAACATATACTCATAAGTAATCTCGGTCCCACCGATTCCATAAACTCAGTCACACCGAGATGAACCACCTCAGCCATATAGCCAAAACCTAGAAATTTCGGATTTTCCGATTCCAAACTCGGTCTTACCGAAACTAGTGTTGCCAACCTACAGAACATACGTACTCAAATCGGTGTCACCGAGATGAGAAAGTCGGTCCCACCGAGAATGGCAAACCCTAGTCTTTGGAAGAATCGGACTAACCGAGATTGTATTTTCGGTCCCACCGAAAATCCCAACGTTCTAAGATTTGAACTTTCGGTCTCACCGAGTTGTCAACTTCGGTCGACCGAGATTGGTCAAATGTGTGTAACAGTTGGATTTTGTGTGGAGGCTATAAATACCCTCCACCTCCTCTTCATTCGTGGAGAGATCCATCGAAAGAACTACCACTCCTACCTTACATTTACGAGAAGAAAACTACCTACCCTTGTGTTGAGATCAAGTTGCTTCACTCCCACCATATGAAACTTGATTTCTAGTCTTCCCAAGTTGCTTTCCACTCAATCCTTTCTTCCACCACAGCCAAATCAGTGAGGAGAGTTGAGTGTTGGGGAGATTATCATTTGAAGCACAAGAGCAAGGAGTTCATCATCACCAACACCATCTATTACCTTTTGGAGGGTGGTGCCTCCTAGATTGGTTAGGTGTCGCTTGGGAGCCTCCGTCAAGATGTGGAGTTGAACCAAGAAGTTTGTAAGGGCAAGGAGATCGCCTACTTCGTGAAGATCTACCCCGAGTAAGGCTAGTCCTCCGTGGACGTAGGCCATGATGGCATAGACAAGGTTGCTTCTTCGTGGACCCTTCATGGGTGGAGCCCTCCGTGGACTCTCGCAGCCGTTACCCTCCGTGGGTTGAAGTCTCCATCAACGTGGATTGACGATAGCACCACCTATCGGAACCACGAGAAAAATCTCCGTGTCCCCAAATTGCGTTTGCTCTTCTCCACCTCTCCTTACTACTTGTGCAATTTACTTTCCGCTGCCCATACTCTAGAATTGCATGTGTAGTATGTTGCTTGACTTGTATGCATGATACTTGACTTGATCTTCATTGTGAACTTGCCAAAAACTTGTCCTAATCAAAAGGCTAAACTTTTATCTTGTCGAGTAGTCTAATCACCCCCCTCTAGACACTCTTACCTTCAACGATCCTACAATTGGTATCAGAGCATTGGTCTCCATTGCTTTGGTTTGCACACCATTTGAGGAAGATGGACGTGTCTACATTTGGGAGTGTTAGTCATAGAGTGCCTATTCTTGATGGAGTGTCCTATAACTCTTGGAGGATTGAAATGCTTGCTATCTTTAAGATGTACAACTTGCGCAAATATGTTGAAACCCCATATGTACCTCCATTTGACACCTTGCACCCTACTATGGATGAAGAGCTTGATTTGCTTCGTAACCTTAGAACTGTAAATCTCATCATTAGAGGTTTGCCCGATAACTTACTTGAGCTTGTCACAAACTTTGAGTGCGCCTATGCTATTTGGAAGTTCTTGGAAGAACTTTATCCGGACTACTCTTTGAGAGGTCTTGATGAAATTCTTTACAAGACTATTGAATTTGATATGATGCGCCCCAATGATCCCAACTTTGATAAATGCTTCTTTGAGCTTCGTGATCTTATGAAAAAGAAGGGTGATCCCGGATTTATCAATGTTCGAATTAGAAATGCTCTTGTATTGCATTCCGATGATTATTATCACTCTGACAAAACTGATGCAAGTCATTGTCAAATTGACCTAGGTATTGATGATGAATTATCTATGGGTCAATATGATGATGAGCATGAGCAGATGACGATTACTCGATTCGGACATCGAGCTAGACAAGATCATGAAGAGTCTCGATCTTATGGCAAATCGAGAGACTACATATCCGGTGGAAAAGAGTGGATTCTTGATAGTGGATGCACCGATCACATGACCGGAGATGAAGACATGTTTCGAGAGCTTGCAAAGAACGATGGTCCACGCAAGTATGTGACTTTTGGAGACAACTCCAAGGGTAAGGTACTTGGCCTTGGTAAGGTGGCCATATCTCATGGTAGCTCCATTAAAAATGTCATGCTTGTTGAATCACTTGGATACAATTTACTTTCCGTGTCTAGATTAGCTGAATTTGGATTCAATGTGCTATTCACTGAAGTAGATTGCCAAGTTTTTCGTCGTGACAATCATAACATGGTTTTTACCGGTATTCGTAGAGGTGACCTATACATTGTCGATTTCACTAAGAAAGCTCAACCTAGAACTTGCTTCATTGCTAAATCTGCTAAAGGTTGGTTGTGGCATAGAAGGCTTGGACATGTTGGTATGCGTAATCTAGATAAGCTAATCAAAGGTGATCACATTCTTGGTGTTAAAGATGTTTTGTTTGACAAAGATAGACTCAGTAGTGCATGTCAAGCAGGAAAACAAGTAGGTGGAAGTCATCCGTGAAGAACATCATGACCACAAGGAGACCGCTTGAGCTTCTTCATATGGATCTCTTGGTCCCAATGCTTACAAAAGCCTTGGTGGTAACTCCTTTGGTCTAGTTATTGTTGATGATTTTTCCAGATTTACGTGGGTATTTTTCCTTGATGACAAATCGCAGGTTCAGAGAATCTTCAAAACCTTTGCTAGAAAGGCCCAAAATCAATTTGAGGTGAAGATCAAGAAAGTTCGGAGCGACAATGGAACGGAGTTCAAGAACGCCCATGTGGACTCTTTTCTCGATGAGGAAGGGATTCTACATGAGTTCTTGGCTACATATACTCCTCAACAAAATGGAGTTGTTGAGAGGAAGAACCGAGCAGCTCATTGAGATGGCGAGAACGATGCTTGATGAATACAAGACACCAAGCACTTTTGGGGTGAAGCCGTCGAGACGACTTGTCATGCTATCAACAGGCTTTATCTTCACAAGCTCCTCGGCAAGACTTCATCTGAGCTCCTCACGGTAACAAACCCCAAGTGGGATACTTTCGTGTCTTTGGTTCAAAATGCTATATCCTTGATAAGCATCGTCGGTCTAAATTTGCTCCTAAAACTCATGAAGGCTTTTCCTCGGTTATGGATCAAATTCTCACACCTACCGTGTCTACAATAATTTCACCGAAAGGTTGAAGAGGCGGTAGATGTGAAATTTGATGAATCTAATGGCTCATAAGTAGAGCAAATGCCTATTGATGTAGGAGACAAGGACCCATCGGAAGCCATTCAAGATTTATCCATTGGAAAGATCCGTCCCATGGAAGTGAAGGAGAGTACCTCATCTACATATGTGGAGCCCCCTACCTCACGGCAAGATGAACCTCAAGGCAACATGGAGGCTTCCACAAGTGGAACTCACCAAGATGAGGAAGTGCGACAAGAAGATCCACCACAACCTCCTTCTCCACCACCTCAAGACAACACCAACAACAATGAAGAAGAAGAGGAAGATGAGGATGATGAGGAAGCTCAGCCGCGACCACAACAAAAGCTATCTCGAGTTTGAGCAAGAGTCAAGAAGAATCATCCGTGGAACAAATGATGAATGACATCGACCGGAGAATTACTCGCTCAAAAACTCGTTTAGCTAACTTTTGTGAGCATTACTCATTTATTTCTAGTCTTGAACCTATGAAGGTAGAAGAAGCGCTCGAAGACCCGGATTGGGTGAGCGCTATGCACGAAGAGCTACACAACCGAGAGGAACAACATTTGGACTTTGGTAGAAGCCCAATGATGACCAAAACATCATTGGAACCAAATGGGTGTTTCGGAACAAGCAAGATGAAGATGGACAAGTCATCCGCAACAAGGCTCGTCTCGTAGCACAAGGTTACACACAAGTCGAAGGTATGGACTATGGTGAGACATATGCCCCCGTTGCTAGACTTGAGTCCATTCGGATTCTTCTTGCTTATGCCAACCACCATGATATTACTCTCTATCAAATGGACATTAAAAGTGCTTTCCTAAATGGTGAAATTGAGGAGGAAGTATTTGTGAAACAACCTCCGGATTTGTGAATCCTAAAAAGCCTAATCATGTTTACAAGTTGCACAAAGCTCTTTATGGTCTTAAACAAGCTCCTAGAGCTTGGTACAAATCTTGACTAGCTTTCTTCTTGAAAAAGGATTTGAGATTGGCAAAATAGACTCAACGCTATTCACTTAAAAGGGTTGATGGTGAACTATTTGTGTGCCAAATATATGTTGATGATATTATCTTTGGTTCAACTAACCCTCATTTTAGTGAGAAGTTTGGAAAGCTTATGTCGGAGAAGTATGAGATGTCCATGATGAGTGAACTCAAATTCTTCCTTGGGTTGCAAATCAAGCAATCTAAGGAGGGTACCTTTGTCTCACAAACAAAGTATACCAAGGATCTCTTCAAGAAGTTCAACATGCAAGAAAGCAAAGGTATGAAAACCCCCATGCCTACAAGTGGACATAATGACTTGACAAAAGATGGAGAACCTGTTGATCAAAAGGTTTATCGATCCATGATTGGTTCTCTACTATATCTTTGTGCTTCTCGTCCTGACATAATGTTGAGTGTATGCATGTGTGCTCGATATCAAGCAGCCCCTAAAGAATGTCATCTTAAAGCTGTTAAAAGAATTGTGAGATATTTGATACACACACCTAACTTTGGCATTTGGTATCCTAAGAGGGCCTCTTTCGATCTTGTTGGATATTCCGACTCGGACTATGCCGGAGACAGGGTTGATAGAAAGTCAACTTCGGGTACGTGTCAATTCCTCGGTCGATCCCATGTATCTTGGTCATCCAAGAAACAAAATTCAGTATCATTATCTACTGCCGAAGCAGAATATATTGCTGCTGGTTCGTGTTGTGCTCAGTTGCTATGGATGACACAAACGCTTAAAGATTATGGGATACATGCGAGACATGTTCCTTTGCTTTGTGACAATGAGAGTGCGATTAAGATTGGACACAATCCCGTGCAACACTCTCGCACGAAACACATTGAAGTTCGTCACCATTTTATTCGTGATCACATTGCTAAGGGTGACATCGATCTTAAGCATGTTCGTACTGACAAACAGCTTGCAGATATCTTTACAAAACCACTTGATGAGAAAGTGTTTTGTCGCTTAAGGAGTGAGTTGAACATCATTGATGCTTCAAACCTGGAGTGAAAACTCCATTGATGCATGCAAGGCATGAGCCTAATTGACTAATCCTTGATATTTCTCTTATGATGATGATCATATGTCTTGGACACATTTGCCCCCTTGTATTGCATCTAACTCCTTGCAGGTACTCGGATGGTCTACATTCTACAAGATTACCACACACTCGAATCATGAGTAATCTTGTCATTGACCAAGTATCTAGCTCTTTAGGTTGTTGAGTTCAAGGAACAAAATTCCACATATCCTTTTTGACACCATATACATCTAGTACTTCACTCTTGTCATCTTGGATATTCTTGAGTATTTCCTTGCTTGCCTAACCCATGTAGGAAGATTAACTATTCAATTGGAAATGGTGCTCCAACTTCACATTCTATGAGCATCTACATCAAGTTCACCTACCTGAGTACAAGCAACAACAAGCCCAAGGTATGCTTTTCACATCTTGAAGGAGCTTTGCTCAAAGTCATGAGTACAAGCAGCTTCAAAAGATGTGATTACATCAAATGCTTAATCGAAAAATGGCAACCCCATTTTGAGCTTAAACGATGAGTATGACCTATGATCAAATGTTCTCATTTGACTCCTAAGTCAATATACTCAAACATAGGTGACTTTGTCGCCGACCTCTATCTAGATGAAGTACATATGTTTTTGGAGTTTTTCTGTCTTATGCTCTCTCATTGAGATTTCTTGCTTATTTAAAAAAAACTTCATCTAGCAATCTTTTTCATTTCTATTTCTTCTGTTTTTGTGAATATCCTTTTTGCTCTGATCAATTCATTGAAAATCCTTCTACAAATTCATTGCAAATCTGTTGAAACATTCCTTGCAAAGTGAGCTGAATTATTTCTATATTTCCTTGGAATTAAACTCGGCGTCATCGATTTAAATACTTCGGTCTGACCGAAAAGGATCTGCCCTAAGTCTCTGACTTTCGGACTCACCGATCCATATTAATTCGGTGTCACCGATTTACATTCACCAGGATAACATCTTCTGCAGCTCAACTAAAAGATTTATTCTGCATACTTAATTTGCTCAGTTGTGATTCTTAAGGATCCCACCTCTTTCCTTCCATCTTTCCTGACCTTCCTAGTTTACTGTCCTTTTCGACACTTGATGTCAAAGGGGGAGAAGATTTAGGGGGAGCTTAGGGGGAGATTGGAAGATAAGGGGAGAAGAAAAGATTTAAAGGGAGAAGAAGAACAATCTTACCTTAAGGGGGAGAGGATCACATCAAAGCTTTGCCGTATTTCACATTGGATATTACATTTGGCATCATTCTTTTGATTTTGCTTTCTTCACTCTCACAATTGGTATCTTATGAAAAGCACCATTGGTATCTTATGAAAAGCAAAATCTCTCAGAGCTCATTGAAAATCTTTTAGTCTTGGGAGACATGTTTGCTGATTCAAGCTAGTGCTCATCATGAGACACTCTTTATACATGTCATCCCTGGCTTGGTACTCTTGATGTTCTTGCAGTTGGATGAAGAAATACTCTTGTGTTATCTAACCTTGTTTTCTCAAGCTTATTTAAATGGGTACAATGCCAAGGAACTTCAAGGTAAGTATATGCATCTTGCAGAATGTGCATGATGGTGACTTGCTTGTGAATATTTGTTTGCAAGAAATCACCATGCACATATGCATCATCTCTCACTTATCCTCATCTGCTCGATGCATATAGCCAAGCTGCATGTAGCACATCTTGCTTTTCTCTCATGTGTGCTTGTGGTAGTCCAAAACCATAATCTATGAAAAGCTTGCACACTTGTAGGGGAGCCTGTGTACTACATGTTTGTCAAAGCTTTAATGATAATCTGTCTTTCCTTGAGAAGCTTTGATATCTTTTTGTGTGTTGCCATCAATTACCAAAAGGGGAGATTGAAAGCACATTTGCTCCTGGGTGGTTTTGGTAATTAATGACAACATACTTTGTGGTTGGACTAATGCTTTTATCAAGTATGTTTCAGGAAAGTCAATCACTCTGGCATGGCAAAAGGATTTGGAGAGGTGGACCCCTAGGATGCTAAGGAAAGCATTGGCAAGAGCTCAAGACTCAATTTTGGTTTAGTGATCCAAGATCACATTGAGTCCATAGGAAAGCCAATACTATTAAAAGGGATGAGGTTATGATGATGATCTGGTTGCTCAAAAGTGCTTAGTGATTTATCTCTCAAACTATCAGCAATCTTTCATTCCAACATATACTCATAAGTAATCTCGGTCCCACCGATTCCATAAACTCACCACACCGAGATGAACCACCTCAGCCATATAGCCAAACCCTAGAAATTTCGGATTTTCCGATTCCAAACTCGGTCTTACGAAACTAGTGTTGCCAACCTTACAGAACATACGTACTCAAATCGGTGTCACCGAGATGAGAAAGTCGGTCCCACCGAGAATGGCAAACCCTAGTCTTTGGAAGAATCGGACTAACCGAGATTGTATTTTCGGTCCCACCGAAAATCCCAACGTTCACAAGATTTGAACTTTCGGTCTCACCGAGTTGTCAACTTCGGTTTGACCGAGATTGGTCAAATGTGTGTAACAGTTGGATTTTGTGTGGAGGCTATAAATACCCTCCACCTCCTCTTCATTCGTGGAGAGAGCCATCGAAAGAACTACCACTCCTACCTTACATTTCGAGAAGAAAACTACCTACCCTTGTGTTGAGATCAAGTTTCTTCACTCCCACCATATGAAACTTGATTTCTAGTCTTCCCAAGTTGCTTTCCACTCAATCCTTTCTTCCACCACAGCCAAATCGGTGAGGAGAGTTGAGTGTTGGGGAGATTATCATTTGAAGCACAAGAGCAAGGAGTTCATCATCACCAACACCATCTATTACCTTTTGGAGGGTGGTGCCTCCTAGATTAGTTAGGTGTCGCTTGGGAGCCTCCGTCAAGATGTGGAGTTGAACCAAGAAGTTTGTAAGGGCAAGGAGATCGCCTACTTCGTGAAGATCTACCCGAGTAAGGCTAGTCCTCCGTGGGCGAGGCCATGATGGCATAGACAAGGTTGCTTCTTCGTGGACCCTTCGTGGGTGGAGCCCTCCGTGGACTCTCGCAGCCGTTACCCTCCGTGGGTTGAAGTCTCCATCAA
The DNA here is from genome assembly GCA_021437245.1 of Aegilops speltoides. Classification (NCBI taxonomy): domain Eukaryota; kingdom Viridiplantae; phylum Streptophyta; class Magnoliopsida; order Poales; family Poaceae; genus Aegilops; species Aegilops speltoides. The sequence continues at coordinate 418,724,940 of CM038146.1, forward strand.
CGTGGATTGACAATAGCACCACCTATCGGAACCACGAGAAAAATCTCCGTGTCCCCAAATTGCGTTTGCTCTTCTCCACCTCTCCTTACTACTTGTGCAATTTACTTTCCGCTGCCCATACTCTAGAATTGCATGTGTAGTATGTTGCTTGACTTGTATGCATGATACTTGACTTGATCTTCATTGTGAACTTGCCAAAAACTTGTCCTAATCAAAAGGCTAAACTTTTATCTTGTCGAGTAGTCTAATCACCCCCCCTCTAGACACTCTTACCTTCAACGATCCTACAGAATCTCTTCAACCGCTTCAAAAGACTCGACAACGAAAATGTCCAACAAACCTTTGATCGCCTCACTGACATCTCAAATGAGCTTCAAGCCCTCGGTGCCACTGACATCACCGATCATGAAGTTGTGAAGAAACTGCTAAGATCTCTTGATTCCTCATTTGATACTCTGGGACTGATGATACAAGAACGTGCTGACTACAAGTCGCTTGATCCTGCTGATATTCTCGAAAGGCTCAACACTCACGAATTCCAGCTTGCTGAAAAGAGAGATCTCTATGGATCAAACTATGGCAAACCACGTGCCCTGAAGGCTAAGGTTGTGTCTGACTCTGAATGTGAGGATTCTGGTAGTAGCCTTGGTGATCCTGAAGAACTGAGCCAGCATCTAGCTCTGCTTGTGAAGAAATTCCAGAAGTTCACAAGACGTGGTCGTTTTGGAAAATCCTCAAGAGGAAATGATTCTTCATCCAGTGACTACAAGAGAAGACTTTGCCACAAATGCAAGAAGCCTGGTCACTATATTCAAGATTGTCCTCGATGGGAAAAGGAAATGAAGAAGAAGAAACACAAGGACTACAGTTCTGATGAAATGAAGAAGAAGAAGAAATCATCAAAATCTTCGTCTTCAAAACCATCAAAGTCTTCATCTCACAAGAAGGGCAGCTCCAAGAAAGCTCGGGCATTCATTGGCAAGGAAATGGACTCTGAAGCTGAATCGAGGAAAATGATGAAGAGGAGGAGTCAGAAGAATCTGAGTGCAGTGTGGCGAGTCGGCCGTTACTCTTTGCTTTCGTCGACAAGTCCATCTTCAACATCAAGAAACTGACTCCACAACCAAGCTCGATGAAGATAATGATGGCTACGCTCCCACCTATTGCTTCATGGCAAAAGGAGCTAAGGTACTCAAATACAACTCCTCTGACTCTAGTGAAAATGAATCTCATGAGGATCTAAAGCCCAGCTACTCTAAACTTGCTAAAATTGCTGTGAAACAACAACGGGCTCTTGAAAAGGTACAAAACATGCTAGATAAAAGTGATGATATGTTGGGTGAAGAAATGGATCGCACTAAAGCCCTGAATGAAAATCTTTAGAGACTTCAGTCTAAGTATGATAACCTTCAAGGTCATCATAACTCTCTCTTGTCTGATCATGAGAAACTTTCTTATGAATTTCTTCAAGAAAAGCAAGACAATGAGAAGCTTTCTCTTGAAGCTATTCAAAGAAAGGCAGATCTTGAAAAGCTAAGAGTATGTTATGAAGATCTTCAGAAGGAGCGCGATTCATTACTAGCTCAACAAATCAGCGCTTCTCAGGAAGAATTTGTTCCTCCATGCTTAAAGTGCATTGAGCGTGAATCGCTAATTGTTCACTGAATGTTCAAATGCTTCAACTGTTACAAATTCTTCATCGCCTCTGCTATCACTAATTCCTCATCGAGGACTTTGCTAGTATCACCGACAATGCAGGGTTGAAGGAATTGTACATGACAGCATGTACAAAAGCCTCAAAGGGCATCGACACTTTGTGATGTGCTCAAAAGCAGATACTCAATGAAACCCTAGGAAAGAGGGTATTGCCTTTGAGAGGAAACTCAATGCTGATGGAACATATTGGAAGCCCGAGCGGTATCCCAAAACCTCATGGGTTGCTGCAAAGGACCTCCATTGATCCATCTAACTTATCCGCTTACATGTGAATCTCCTCATTCTTCCGATGAGTCATTTGACTCAACTATAAACTGTTCAAAAATCAGAATGGTGAAGTATTTGCTAGATATGTTGGCACTAAGCTCGCAGAGCGGTTCCCCTATGAAGAAAATCTGGGTTCCCAGAAGCTGTGTTGAAAGTCTTCAGGTGAATGTCCTCATGACACCACCTGTGAAGAACAGGAACCCCAGATCAAATTCTTCATATGGATCCACATCCTCATATGGACCAAATTCTTCACGAGGATCAAATTCCTCAACAGGATCAAAGTCTTCATATGATTATCATCGTGCTAACAAATCTGTCTCGCAGGGTAAAGCTAAGGGCTATGAATATGTGCATTATTCTTCAAACCATTATGTTCATAAGTCCTCGAAGAGTTACTCTGCTTATTCATTTGCTTACCCTAACCCCTCCTATGCTAAGCGAAATGGTTTGGCATCTTTGCCACCTTTCTCACATGGTGCTCGCAGGATGATGAACTCTTTGCCACCCCTCCGGATGTGGGTGGTGAAAAAAAGAACTAATCTCTTCTGCAGGTCAGGTCTCGGGCGTGCTCTAACGTCAGAAGAATTTCTTTGGGGACGACAAATTGCTGAAAGGACGCAGCGAATCATGATGAAATGAACTTTCATTTCACACGTCCTCATCTTGCTATATCATTTATTGCTTGATGAAATTCATCTGATGAACTTGATGTCATATTCTTCACTGATGAAGCATATGAGATTGTAAGCTACACTAATTCATCTGCAGGATGATCAACCCAAAACCACTGAATGGGTCCTTGATAGTGGATGTACAAATCACATATTGGTGACAAGAATCTATTGATGGATGCTCCTTATCACCGTCACCTCTGAAGCATATCATCTTTCTTGACAAAGGCAAAAGTCGGTATTGGGTCTTGGTAAGGTTGCTATCTCTAAGGATAAGCACATGGACAAAGTCATGCTTGTTGAGTCCTTAGGATACAATCTCATGTCGATCTCAATGCTTTGTGATCTTGATATGGTTGTTGTCTTTGGCAAATATCGCTATGTTGTGATTATGGAAGTCGACAATTCCAAAGTCTTGAAGGCTCTAGGAGAGGAGATCTGTATATTGTTGATTTCTCTCTGGGACCACAACCAGCCATGTGTCTACTTGCAAAAGCTTCAGAAGGCTGGCTATGGCATCGACGACTTGGTCATGCAGGCATGAGGAATTTGAACACGCTTGCGAAGAAGAAGCATGTCATTGGCATTGAGAATGTCAAATTCCTCAAGGATCACTTATGCGGAGCATGTGAAGCCGGAAAAATGACCAAGGCCAAGCACCCAGCGAAGACTATCATGACCACTACACGTCCATTCGAATTGCTTCACATGGACCTCTTCGGACCTAACCATTATTCAGCAGTCACTAATGATGCATCTCTATATGGTTTTGTCATTGTTGATGATTATTCTCGATATACATGGGTACACATTGTTACTTACAAACATGAAGTGCAGGAAGTCTTCAAACGATTTTCCTCGAGGGCTTCAACCAACTTTGGTGTGAAGATCAAGCATATCAGAAGTGACAATGGAACTGAGTTCAAGAATTCTGGTCTTGATGCCTATCTTGATGAACTTGGTATTACTCATGAATTATCTGCTCCTTATACTCCTCGTGAGAATGGCGTCATGGGCGCAAGAACGAACTCTTGTTGAGATGGCTGCACTATGCTTGATGAATACAAAAGCGCCTCGGCGTTTCGGATTGATGCAATTGATACCGCTTGCCACATCATCAACAGAGTATATCTTCACAAATTCTTCAAGAAGACGCCTATGAACTCCTCAACGACAAGAAACCCAATGTGAGTTATTTCAAAGTCTTGATTGCTAAATGTTGCATTAGAGATCCTCACCACAATTCTAAATTTGCACGAAAGCACATGAAGGTTTTATGCTTGGTTACGGAAAGGACTCGCACACCTCTGAGTCTTCAACATTGTTCTTCACAAGCTTGTTGACTTGTAGATGTGCGGTTCAATGAAACTAATGGCTCGCAAAGAGAGCACCTACCTTCTGTGTTAGATGAACCAGCACCGAGGATGCAATCAAGCTCAACGAAGCGAGGATGTCATTCCTCTTGAAGAATCTGTTGAAGAATTCATTCCTGTTCAGAAGAACGTCGAGTGATGCACTGAAGAACATGATGAGGAAAATGGTTTGAAGAAAATGCTGATCAAAATCCTCGGCGACAACCCACTCATCCAGCGTTGCAAAAGAAGTGCAAGTGGAGAAGATCATCGATGACATCAGCAAGCACCAGTCCTCTCACCGCTCAAAAGCCTCACACTTATCTAACTTTTGTGGGCACTATGCTTTTGTGTCTATCTCAGAGCCCACTAAGGTAGATGAAGCTTTTCGGAGCGGAGTGGATTCAGGCTATGCAAGAAGAATTACATCGATTCGAGCTGAACAATGTAGGAATTGGTCAATCGCCTGGATCCTCGCAAGCATAATATCATTGGCACAAAGTGGATCTACCGCAACAAGCAAGATGAAAATGGCCCTGTGGTGAGGAATAAGGCACGACTAGTAGCTCAAGGCTACACACAGGTTGAAGGAATTGATTTCGATGAAACTTTTGCACTGTTGCTAGACTTGAGGCTATTCGCATTTTACTTGCCTATGCTAACCATCATGATATCATCTTATATCAAATGGATGTGAAAAGTGCATTCCTCAATGGTAAGCTTGAGGAAGAAGTATATGTTGCTCAACCCCCAGGTTTTGAAGATCCCAAGAATCGACAAAGTCTTGAGACTCAATAAGGCTCTCTATGGCCTCAAGCAAGCCCCTCGGGCGTGGTATGACACATTGAAGGAATTCTTCGTGAAGAATGGCTTCACACCAGTTCACTTGACCCTACTCTATTTACTAAATCATATGATGGTGAACTGTTTGTGTGCCAAATATATGTTGATGATATTATCTTTGGTTGTACTAACCAACGATATAGTGATGAATTTGCCTATATGATGAGTGAAGAATATCAAATGTCTATGATGGGAGAGTTGAAATTCTTCTTAGGTCTTCAAATTCACAGCAAGAATGGCATATTCATATCTCGGAGAAATACCTCAAAGATGTAGTGAGGAAATTGGCATGCAAGATTGCAAAGGCGTCAAAATTCCTATGCCCACAAATGGCCATCTATGCAATGATGAAAATGGTATTGACTTGATCACAAGGTATACTGCTCCATGATTGGTTCTTTATTGTACTTATGTGCATCTAGGCGGATATAATGCTTAGTGTTTGCATGTGTGCCCGATTTCAAGCTGCACCAAAGGAATCACACCATAAGGTGTGAAGCATATTCTTGATATCTAGCTCACACACCAACACTAGGATTATGGTACCCCAAGGGCTCTGTTTTTGATCTCATTGGATATTCTGACTCTGACTATGGTGGTGATCGTGTGGACCGCAAGTTAACTTCTGGCACTTGTCATTTCCTCGGACGATCTTTGGTCTGTTGGTCCTCGAAGAAACAGAACTGCGTATCTCTATCTACTGCTGAAGCTGAATACATTGCTGCTGGCTCATGCTGTGCTCAACTACTTTGGATGAAGCAAACCCTCAAGGACTATGGCATCAACGTGAAGAATGTGCCTCTCCTCTGCGACAACGAGAGTGCCATCAAGATTGCTCACAACCCAGTTCAGCACTCGAAGACTAAGCACATCCAGATTCGTCATCATTTTCTTCGTGACCATGTGTTGAAGGGCGATATCTCCATTGAGCATGTGAAGACTGAAGAACAGCTAGCTGATATCTTCACCAAGCCCTTGGATGAGAAGAGATTTAGCAAGTTGCGGTGTGAGCTAAATATCTTAGAATCTTGAATGTTCTTGAAAAGGACACACATCCTAACCCTTATGCATAATTGATGACTTAGATGTGCAACACATGAAGAAACGTTTTCCTCAATCAATGAAGAATAACATTCTAAGTGTGAAGAAATCAATGAAGAATTTGATTCTCGTAACCCTACAACAATTATGCTGTGTCTGAAATCATCATTCTTATCTGTGGGCTACGCCACCACAAAAGTTGAAAATCTTCAATTTGAGTTTTCCTCATTTTGAAATTCTTCAACTTTGCAAAATCTTCAATGTTTCCGCTCGTTTTTCTTCATTGGCTATATATATATATATATATATATATATATATATATATATATATATATATATATATATATATATATATATATATATATATATATATATATATATATGAGTTTATGTCCTCTACAAGATTCACTTATTGCTAATTCTTCAAGTTGCTATTTCGCTAAGTGAATGTGATCGGACCCTTCCTCTATGCTATACTCAATCCAATCTATTCACAAATTCTTCATATGCGTTTCGATTGAATCTCGCTCAAAGTCTTCTTTGGTCCTTGACAAATGAAGAAATTGCGAACTAAACTTTTAAACAAATCTTATCCAAGTTTTCGGTTTTACCGCTCAAACCGTTTCGCATCCCACGATGTATTAGTTTAATCACCCACGATCTTACACGATCTCATCTGCACAGTACGTGGGTGACACATGTCGTGAGAAGGAGAAAGGGCAGGGGCATGTTCGTCCAAAATCTTCGGGCGAACAGTTTTTCACCGTGGCTATAAATACCCATGTACCCTCCTCACTTCATTTACTCCGCTTGATCGCTGTCTCTCGCTCGAGCTCTCCTCAAACCCTAGCGCCGCCACTACTCCATCGCCGCCGGTGAGGAAAAGCTTCACTGCCTCGACCTCATCGCCGTCGTACTCGCGCCGGTCGAGGAAATCTTCACTCCGCCGCCGCCGTAGCTGTCTCCCTCTGCCAAGTTAGGACGTGGGAGATCTAACGTGACAAACTTCACTACAGTTCATCTCTGTTCGTCGTGTTCTTCAGTTCGGGTAATTAAAAGTCACTTTTATTACTCACGTTGATTCTCAAATCTTTCTGAAAATCTTCAAAGGTGTTTTTGCTCTTCAAATCTTCACATATGAACACCTCACACACTATATGCTCTTGATTTATCTCTCTAAGCATTCATTTCTTCAAGATTCCTCAATTGTGCGGATTTTCAATCAGACAACTCGAACCTAAGACTAAACGCTTAGTGAAATTCCTCAAGGCTCAACTGGTCAAATTCCTCAAAACTTGCTTCTTTTGAAAAATCTTACGAGAACGATATGACCTCTCCAAATTCCTCGCACCTACACTGTTCACAGTACTCATGTCCATTCTTTGAATCACTAGGTTCTCATCAACTTAACTCATTTGCAGCGTTCCTCGAAGAAGAATCGCATACTTCTTGAGTGCTCTATTGTTCAAATTCCTCACCAAGAAAATGGCGGAAGGCAAGAGACCGCAGAAGGGAGGAAAGAAACCGAAGTCATGACGCCTTTGAGATTCCAGAGGAAATATACAAAGACTACTGCACACCTGATGAATCCAAATTTGGCAAGGAGACCAAAAATCAGCGCAAAGTGCGCATTCAAAGGATAGAAAGAAGATGGGCACGAGAATGGAGAGAATACCGCTATGTTACTCCCAAGTACATGAGGAAATTCGCCTTAAACCCTCCATGTCCAAGAGCTCCACTGGCACCTAGCCAAGTCGCTGATCCCACTAGCATCAAGAGTGGTGAAGACTTTCCTGAAGAATGGTCCAGGCGCCAAGCCAAATTGGCAAGACAGGGCAAGGAGGTAGTGAGGAAATTCAATGAGGATTCTGCTGCTGCTGCTGCTGAGCCCTCGGTCAAGCCGAGGAAATCAATGCCGAAGAAGCCTGCTCGCAAGCCAAGTGCTTCACCATCAGCGCCCTCACGGCCCAGTTCCCGGCCCGCGCCCTCACGGCAAATTCCTCGATCGCTCCTGCTCATTCAAAATCCTCGCAGCTCCTCCAAGTCCTCAACACTGTGCATCTTGCTACTTGTCAAAGGACTCGGGGTTTCTCAATTGCTTCGTGTGTCGCAAGTTCTCACTGCACCAATGTCCTCAACAGCCCCACTCTGCTGAAGACAAAAGCAATCGCTGGGACGCGGTCCTCGCCAAGTCCAAAGAAGAAACAGGTTGCATTCAACGCCCTCCGATGATGAAGCCTCGATGAAGAACTTGAAGAAATCATCGAGACAGATCGACCAAGGCCGCTAGAGCCAAAAGAACAAGTGTGCCTCGCTTTTGGATCCGAAGAAGATCCTTGACTTCATTGACTGTGGCATCAGGATCCAAACACTCCCATTCCAGATCCGCCATCGACTCTGGTCAAAGTCATATCTGAACCATTTCATCTCTCAAGAGAAATGGAAATTTGAAAAGGCTCGTGAATTGAAGAGAGCAAAAGCCGAAAGGAGAAGCTTCGACGAAGAACATCATCAACTTGACTCTGAAGAACTTCTCAAAGCACAATCTGAAATTCAAGCCCTCAAAGAAGGATTTTGATGCTTATAATGCTGATTGGCAAGGAGCCAAGGTGAGATTAAATCAACTGACGAAGAAAATGTCAAGCTATTGCAGCTCCATCGCAACAAGAAAATCCTCAGTCAAGAATCTGCTCACCTGCTGAAGAACATGCCAAGATCGCTGATGACTTTCAGCGTCTTGATGAGAACACAAGTTCGTGGCTGATGACTCCATTCCAGCTCATGAAGAAATTCCTGTGGCATCCACTAGTGGTGCGCTCAAGAATCTGAAGGAAACAGGCAATCGCACCGATTGCCATACCAAGAAACTGTACCACAATCCTCAGCTCCTCTGCGCCAACACCAACTCCAATTCTTCCTTACGCCTATGAAGTGAAGAAGACAAAGGCTGCGAACGAGCTGCGAGTGAAGAAAAGGAAGGCATCAGCTGCGTCAAATTCTTCGGCTGCGAAGAAAATGAAGCCAATGACCAGCTCGATTGAAAATCCTATTGATGCCATTCCCATATCCTCCATGTCGTCAAAGGAAATTGTTCCTTATGGAGAAGATTACAAGATCCCAAGCGGATCTGATGAAGAAAATCAATCTGTTGCTACCTCAAAACAGCTTGATGAAGAAATTGAAGTGGAAGCTTTCCCTTCAACTCCTGTTGTTTCCTCACCTGTGCCTCAGTTCACTGCTGAAGAGGCAGGTGTTGAGGAAATTGAAAAGGAAGATGAAGACGTGGATATTGGGTGCACTACACCTGTGATGAATGATGACTTTTGGGTAAGTCAGCATCCCAATACTCCTCTCTTCACTCCGCTTCAACAAGTTCCTCTGTCCCCGGCTACAACTGCTCAAATGGGCTCAAGAAACTCATCCCACATCGTCATCAACGAAGAGATTCCAGCCACTAGTGTTGAAGAACCCATCGCTGATCCTCAAACCGCACAAGGAGAGGAACCAGAAATTCCTCACCAAGAACACGAGATCGCGATTCCAGAGGTTGTATTGCAAATCACCGATATTCCTATGCCCAAACCGAAGAATCCGTTCTCAAGCATGCAAAAATTCAAGGCTGAAGACTTCTTTTCTGAGCATGTGTTCTTCACTGCTTACAATCCTTATGACTCTGCTCGAATGAGGAAAAGACGCTTCTGGACTCCCACTCAAGCAAACTTCTATTCCTCAGTGCTATTTGACAAGGACAAAATCTTCGACCATGAGCATATTCCTCATGTGGATATGGAATCACTGCCGTGCTTCGAGCCAGTACTCCGTGTTCTTCACGATGCAGGGTTGCTGAATTTCTGCACTGATATATGTGACTGGAATGAAGAACTCATTCTTCAGTTCTATGCCACCCTGCACATCACTGGAGATGCTGAAGACATCAATTCATGGGTACTGGATTGGATGACAGAGAATACTCACTACAAGGCACCATCAACTGAACTGCTTCGTGTCCTTCCTCTTGATCCTCCCCATGAATCTGGACGCTGCATTTACAATGACCGTGAACTGTCTGATCACTTTATGCAAGTACTCATGAAGCCGTTGAAGCCAGGACAAGCACCTCGAACCAAATTCCTCGTCAAGGATTTGTTGTATGTGCCTCGGACTGTGTATAGAATCTTGACGAAGACAATGAGTCCCATCAAAGGCCACGACTCAAATGAAGAAGATGTCATTGGCATCATGAAGAACATGCTTTTCAATATCATTCATGGCGTTCCTGTCAACTTCCATGATTTCTTCATGAGGACTCTGGCCAATGTTGCAATGTCACCTTTTGAGCTGAAGCCATATCGCCTTGGATCATGAGATTCATAAGGGCAAGATCTTCACCGAACTACAAGGTCGACACTCGAACCATGGCAGCTTCCGCCGCCCATTGAAGTCCTCAAGCGACCAATTTCATCATCGATGACAAGGGCAAGGCAGCAGCTGTAATTGATGAAGGCACTCGTCCATTGATGGTCAATTTCGCAAGGCTGCATCTTACTCCACCAATGACGATTCTCGCAACGCATGACACCGCCGCAAATACCTCAACCAAGCAACAGCCTCAAGCAATCGCACCTGTGGTGATGGTGATCGTGAGTTACTCCTCGTCTTCATCGGAAGGTTGAACATAATCGAAATGAGTGAAGCGCCAATTTGTTGCAATTCTTCACAACATGACCTCAACGCATAATGCGGTGAAGAAAACCAGACTACCTTCATGAAACCCTCAACCGCACTGGGCTGTTCTTAATCATGTCTATTCAGCGGAAGAATTGAAGACTATGGGTCTTGTGAAGCCTTTGATCGGTCTCGCACCACCTCCAAGAAATTCAAGAGAGTCAAAGTTCCGATTTGGTGGCTAGCTCTTATTCTTCATCGCTAAACCGATGAATATGAAGATTTAAACGACATCTGCGGCAGGCCCTACTTCAACATCCAACCCGACAATGTCGGGCGCTCCTCCATCAACTTGAAAATCTTGAGGCGTTAGTCCTCGGCCGATCCTTTTGGTCATTTGATGACAAAGGGGAGAAATCTGAGTTAGTCTTCAAGCGGGTTTATACTATGGGCGTTTTTTTAAGTTACAACTCTCGTTCTTCCGAAACTTTTTATTGGATTGTAATCTTAAATCCGATGGTGCCCTGATACTTTTGAACGGTGCATTGTGCTGACTTGCATCGTGCTCGATACTTTTGATCGTGCTTCGACACGCTTGATGCTCGATTTTGATCGTGTTATGCTCGATGCTTTTGAAGCACTAAGCTCTGAATGTGATATTTGAGCTCTGAAACTTTTGATGTGATATTCCGCATGCTTATTCCTAGTCAATACTATTGCACGCATGCTGAATCTCATCAGGCACCATATTTCATCATGCATTTCAAATTCTTCAAAGTATATATATCAAATGCGTGTATGAATTACAAGATATAGGGGGAGATCTCCATGATTCAATTCTTCAAATGTGCATTGCCTCAAAAGCAAATTCCTCATTATGCACATATTCAGGGGGAGTTCTTCTATATCTTGCAATCAAATTCCTCAATATCAGTATTTACACTTCATATGTTTATCCCCGTTGAAAACTTAACCTATGTTGTCATCAATCACCAAAAGGCGGAGATTGTAAGTGCATCTAGTGCCCTTAGTGATTTTGGTGTATTGAAGACTTATAGGTTAAGTAACCGATGCGCTTGTGAGTGTACACAGGTCTATAAGTCTATGAGGAGTTTGATATTTACAGAGAAAGTCGACCCTAAAATGAAGTTCTTCGATCAAGACTTTGATATTTCAAGACTTTTCAAGACTTTGAAAGTGAAGAAATTGGTGTGACCATGAAGACATGATATTCATTCGAGGAATATGAAGCGTGAAGACTTTTGTTTTCAAGTTTCATTTTCTCTTTCTTGAGTCATAGGAAACAGCGATTGTTAAAGGGGTCGAGGAAATACTAAGGAAAAATTTCCATGTGATGCTCAACTCAAAATCCTACACCTACCAATCCCTTCGAGTGAAGCCATTGAAATCTCATACGATTCAATCAAATTCTTGATGATGAGACGCAGTTCTTCTGGTCACTGATGACTTTGCTCTGACTAAGGAGTTAGGAATTCGCCAGTGCGAATTGCCTATACAGTGAGGAACATGATAGCCCTGAGGACTTTGAGAGTCAAAATTCTGACAGTTGTTGTGCTACGCGCCGGCGGACCAAAATATCTTATCCACCTAACGGTCATATCATTGAAGGGCATTTATTTCTTATCATGTCGGGCTGCTCCCTAGGCTATAAATATCCGCCCCCTACAACCACTAGCTGGTTGGCTGCTCCGAGAGAACTTGACACCTATCATTTGAGAGCAACCCATCCTCCGAGGACTTTGAGCGAAAATCATCAAGTGAGGAAAATCCAAAACCAAACCCACAAAACCCCAAGTGATTGAGCATCACTGAAGAAATTGATCCTGCGTGGATCCGACGCTTGTTACCTTTGAAGACTGTGCTTCTTCCAGACGGTTAGGCGTCAAGGTCTAGAGCATCCAAGTGGAATTGTGGATCGCCGAGTGACCAAGTCTGTGAAGGTTTGGAAGTCACCTGAAGACTAGCCACGAGTGATTGGACAAGGCCTGCGTGGTCTTAGTTCAAGGAGAATACGGTGAGGATCTGGGTGTCTGAGTTGCGGCTCGAGATCGGGTGTCCGGACTGTGTGTCCTCGGTTTAAATACTCACCGCTCCAACCAGACGCATAACCGAGACAGCAGTTGAACTGGTTTACCAAATCATTGTCTTCACCAACCGACCGGTTCTATTTCCTCAACTCATCCATTTCCTCATTCATGTTGCATGTTGTTCATATCTGTATTTGAAGACTTTGATCAAGACTTTCACAAATTCCTTAGTTCAATTTCTTCACTGTTTTGTCTTCATCTTGTTATCCTGTGTTTACGCTTCCGCACTCTGCTCTAGTCTTCATTTCATCATCTTGACTATGTGTGCATCCTGTTATGTTTACTTCTGAGTACATATTCCGCTGCAAATAGTTCTTCACTAAGGAATTTCCTCACCGGCAAATTCCTCAGTGAAGAATTTCATAAAAATCGCCTATTCACCCCCCCCCCTCTAGTCGATATAACGCACTTTCAGTGTCGCCACAGGACTGTTCCAGGCGCACGTGGCGGGAAGCTGTGCAGCCAAGCGGTGCGAGGTGGCAAGTGGAGATGACGAGATGGCCATCGTGGCAAACGGTGGCGCCCCTAACGGTCGCTTTCAAGCCTTTGTTTAGGCGACGCGGACGGGCATTAAATGCTCTTGTCCCCTGCCGTCAGAGTTAGGTAGGCTGCACTGTAGAAGTAGCTGTACCAACCACTCTTTTTACATTTGTACCCTTGCCTGCATTGCCACCTGTCGGTGACCCCTTTAGCCTATAAAAGGAGGCCCATGCGCAACGTAGAAGGGGTTCGACTCATTCAAAACCAGAACACTCCCACGCTCTCAAGCAAGAACATAATACAACCACAAAGCAGCAGTAGGAGTATTATCTCTCTGGAGAGCTCCGAAGCTGGGTAAAATCGCTCACGTGCTCCGCCTCGATCCGCTCTTCGTGCGCTCTCCGCTCCCTGCCGGACCGAAAAGGGGCCCTGCCCCATAGGTGTTCGTTTCCCACGACAAACTTATTACAATAAATATGGCTTAAGGCCATCTAATGACGATAACAGCGGAAGGCTTGGTAGATAAGTGAGTCCATCAACTCCAACGGCATCATTGAGTATAGAACCACGACCTAAAGGCACCTTATTCGTCGTCTGAAAAGTCTGCAACATGAATGTTGTAGCCCGAAAACGGGTCAGCACATGGAATATGCTGGCAATGTAACACATAGAGAGTAATGAAAGGATAATGCTATACTACATGCATATATGGCTGGTGGAAAGCTCTATGGTTATAGTTTTTGCATAAAGCCAATTTTTCCCTACTGCAAAATAATAAATTTTATTTAACTATCATGGTGGTTGTTAAACATTGAGAAGATAGACATCCTCTCAATCCCAATTAAGCATCATCATTAAAACCCAACAATATTAATTAAAGTAACATGATGAGATTCACATGAAAAACCAGGTACTAGATACTCAAGATGTCCATAACCGGGGACACGGCTAACCATGATTAGTTTGTACACTGCAGAGGTTTGTGCACTTTTCCCCACAAGACTAATCTCCTCCGTTGGGATTCTCGCACTACATGTTGTTTCAGAAACGGATGACCGAGACATAGTCTTTCAGAAGCGCTAGCACCTTACGATCAGGTAGACAGTACCAACCCACATCCCCTACATCTGCTAGTCTACCACTGTAAGAGTTCGCACGACTAAGTCAACTATACTAGAGCCCATAGTAGCTTGTGGCTGCACACGGAAGTTTCTAGCATGAGTAATCTCATGATCCCTTTGAGCCTGGGTGGCGGTCCAAAAGAAAAACAGGCAATCGCTGGAATACCCAGGTGCCTCAATCAGATGTGTATTAAAGTTGCAACCTTAAATAAACCATTAAATAACAATCACACATCTGTCATGGATACACTCACCCAATCCACGTCTACTAGCATAGCATGGCATAATAAGCAAACATAGAAGTAATCCCATGGGTTTCATAATAAAACAGGTAATAGGTACTACCTCATCTACTTCCCAAAACCCACATTTTAATCAGATCCTAAATCATGCAATTGTTTGAGTATTGATCTAATGCAATAAAAACTGGGTAGTAAAGAGGTATGATCAAAGTGTTACTTGCCTTGCTGATGATCCGCGAAACCTAGAGATTCAAAGTAGCAAGCGGTGCACTTCGGGTACTCTATCGCAAACAAACAAGCATACAATAAGTAATCATCTAATGCACAGGTAAAAACTCAAATAAGAGATTTAACCAAAAAGTTCAACTTAAGAACTACGGTTTGCAAAAAGAATCAAATCGAAAGAAGCAACGAAAGTCAAACGGCGAAAGAAACAAGCTTCGTTTACTAATCTAGATCTAAGTCATATTTTACACAGGCAAAAACTTCTTTGAGTTGGTTAAACAGAAAGAGTGTTTCAAGACGAAACTCTAGGCCCTTGAATCGCCTGATTCCGATAAACGAGCGAAAAGTTATACTAGAACGAAAATCGGATCAGAAATCGCGATCAGAAATAACCGCGGAAAATCCGAGAAAAAGAAAAACTAACGAACAGATTAACGAACGAACGTTCGTTAACTGAAACTAAACGGCGAATTCGTTCATTAAAACGATCGAACGGGCGAACGCTCGCTAAATAAATAAACCGGGAGAAAAAACCGATCTATTTAACAAAAACAAATCTAGGGTTTCTAAAGAAAAGCCGGATCGGGTTTTTTTGAAAACCGGACCATGGCGGCGGCGGTGGTTAATACCTCCGGCTTGGCTCGACGGGCGGAGGGACGGCGCTGGGTGGCGGGGCTGGCGGCGGCGGCTCGGCGGCAAGCAATTCTTCGGTTGGTGGTGTGGGGGCGGGTCGGGTGGTGGATTGGAGTGGCGGGGGGTATTTAAGATGGGGGCTCGTCCGGCTTGGGGGAGGGCAAGGCGGCAGCTGCTCGGGTCGGACTCCCGAGTCCCGCGGCGACATTTCTGATGGGAGGAGGTGGTGGCTGGCTGGCGGCGAACTGGCTCGGCTGGGCCTTTGGCCTAGTCGGGCGCGAAGATTTTTTTTAAATAATTCCGCCGAACTAAGAAAAATCCTAGAAAAATAAATAAAAATCTAAAAATGCCAAAACAAATTTTGACCATCTAAATAAAATATTTAGAACGAGATGAACATTTTCTTGGCCCTAAAATGCAGTTTTCAAAACGTGCAATTTTTCCAAAATTCAAATAAAATAGCAAAAACTCCAAAATAAATCTTATTTCATTTTTTTTATTAAATCCTCAATATTTCTTTATTTTTGGGAAAGTCATTTTATTCCCGCTCTCATATTTTTTATTATAGAAATAATTGAAGATAAAATAAACAAAATCAAATGATCCTATTTTCAAAATTCGAGAAAACTCAAATATGAAAATAACAAAATCCCCAACTCTCTCTGAGGGTCCTTGAGTTGCTTAGAATTTCTAGGATCAAACCAAAAGCAAATAAAATATGATATGCATTGATGATCTAGTGTATAACTGCTACGTCTTGTGCTTGCGTTGGTTTTCCTCGAAGAGGAGAGGGTGATGCAGCAAAGTGTAGCGTAAGTATTTCCCTCAGTTTTGAGAACCAAGTTATCAATCCAGTAGGAGGCTCCTCAAAAGTCCCACGCACCTACACAAACAAACCGAGAACTCGCAACCAACGCAATAAAGGGGTTGTTAATCCCTTCACGGCCACTTGCGAAAGTGAGATCTAATAAAGATAGTATGATAAGATAAATATATTTTTGGTATTTTTTAGTATAGATGCAAAAAGTAAAGATGCAAATAAAAGTAGATTGAAAGCAAATATGATAAGAGATAGACCTGGGGGCATAGGTTTCACTAGAGGCTTCTCTCAAGATAGCATAAGTATTACGGTGGGTGAACAAATTACTGTCGAGCAATTGATAGAAAAGCGCATAGTTATGAGATTATCTAGGCATGATCATGTATATAGGCATCACGTCCATAACAAGTAGACCGACTCCTGCCTGCATCTAGTACTATTACTCCACACATCGACCGACTCCTGCCTGCATCTAGAGTATTAAGTTCATAAGAACAGAGTAACGCATTAAGCAAGATGACATGATGTAGAGTGATAAACACATGCAATATGATATAAACCCCATCTTGTTATCCTCGATGGCAACAATACAATACGTCTCTTGCAACCCTTTCATCCTTTGGGTAAGAACACCGCAAGATTGAACCCAAAGCTAAGCACTTCTCCCATGGCAAGAAAGACCAATCTAGTAGGCCAAACCAAACTGATAATTCGAAGAGACTTGCAAAGATAACTCAGTCATACATAAAAGAATTCAGAGAAGATTCAAATATTATTCATAAACTTGATCATAAACCCACAATTCATCGGATCTCGACAAACACACCACAAAAAGAGTTTACATCGAATAGATCTCCATAAGAGAGGGGGAGAACATTGTATTGAGATCCAAAAAGAGAGAAGAAGCCATATAGCTAATAACTATGGACCCGTAGGTCTGTGGTAAACTACACACAACTCATCGGAGGGGCAAGGATGTTGATGTAGAGGCCCTCCATGGTTGATTCCCCCTCCGGCAGAGTGCCGGCGAAGGCCCCAAGATGGGATCTCGCGGATACAGAAGGTTACGGTGGTGGAAATTGTGTT
This sequence comes from Aegilops speltoides, assembly GCA_021437245.1. NCBI lineage: Eukaryota > Viridiplantae > Streptophyta > Magnoliopsida > Poales > Poaceae > Aegilops > Aegilops speltoides. The sequence goes on from CM038146.1 coordinate 418,742,213, forward strand.
TCGTGGTGCTCCTAGATGTTTTCGGGGTACGTATGTATATATAGGAGGAAGAAGTATGTCGGTGGCCGCCCGAGGGGCCCACAAGACAGGGGGCGCGCCCTACAAGGGGCACGGCCCCCTATCTCGTGGGGCCCTCGGGAGCTTCTTGACTTGCACTCCAAGCAGATCATGTTCGTTCCAAATATCACGCTCCCGAAGGTTTCATTCCGTTTGGACTCCGTTTGATATTCCTTTTCTTCGAAATACTGAAATAGGCAAAAAAAACAGCAATATGGGCTGGGCCTCCGGTTAGTAGGTTAGTCCCAAAAATGATATAAATGTGTAAAATAAAGCCCATAAACATCCAAAAGGGGTAATATAATAGCATGGAACAATAAAAAATTATAGATACGTTGGAGACGTATCAAGCATCCCCAAGCTTAATTCCTGCTTGTCCTCGAGTAGGTAAATGATAAAAACAGAATTTTTGATGTGGAATGCTACCTAGAATATTTCATAATGTAATTTTCTTTATTGTGGCATGAATGTTTAGATCCAAATGAATACAAAATAAAAGTCCATATTGACATAAGAAATAGTAATACTTCAAGCATACTAATCAAAGTAATCATGTCTTCTCAAAATAACATGGCTAAAGAAAGTTATCCCTACAAAATCATATAGTCTGGCTATGCTCTATCTTCATCACACAAAGTGTTTAATCATGCACAACCCCAATGGCAAGCCAAGCAATTGTTTCATACTTTAATAATCTCAAACTTTTTCAATTTTCACGCAATACATGAGCATGAGCCATGGACATAGCACTATATGTGGAATAGAAGGGTGGTTGTGGAGAAGACAAAAAGGAGAAGATAGTCTCACATCAACTAGGCGTATCAACGGGCTATGGAGATGCCCATTAATAGATATCAATGTGAGTGAGTAGGGATTGCCATGCAACGGATGCACTAGAGCTATAAATATATGAAAGCTCAATAAAAGAAACTAAGTGGGGTGCATCCAACTTGCTTGCTCAGGAAGACCTAGGGCATTTTGAGGAAGCCCATCATTGGAATATACAAGCCAAGTTCTATAATAAAAAATTCCCACTATTATATGAAAGTGACAACATATGAGACTCTCTAACATGAAGATCATGGTGCTATTTTGAAGCACAAGTGTGGAAAAAGAGATAGTAGCATTGTCCCTTCTCTCTTTTTCTCTCATTTTTTTTTCTTTTCTCCTTTTTCTTCCTTTTTTTTCTTTCTTTGGCCTTTCTTTTTCTTTTTCTTTTTGTCCTTTCTCTTTTTCTTTTTTTTTGTAAAGTCCGAAGTCTCATCCCGACTTGTGGGGGAATCATAGTCTTCATCATCCTTTCCTCACTAGGACAATGCTCTAATAATGAAGATCATCACACTTTTATGGATTTACAACTCAAAGCTAGAACAAGATATGACTCTATATGAATGCCTCCGGCTGTGTACCGGGATATGCAATGAATCAAGAGCGACATGTATGAAAATTATGAAGGTGGCCTTGCCACAAATACAATGTCAACTACATGACCATGCAAAAAGCGATATGACAAAAGTAATGCATGTCATATGAACGGAACAGTGGAAAGTTGCATGGCAATATATCTCGGAATGGTTATGGAAATGCCATAATAGGTAGGTATGGTGGCTGTTTTGAGGAAGGTAAATGGTGGGTGTATGGTACCGGCAAAAATTGCACGATACAAGAGAGGCTAGCAATTGTGGAAGGGTGAAAGAGTGCGTATAATCCATGGACTCAACATTAATCAAAAGAACTCATATACTTGTTGCAAAAATTTAGAAGTCATCAAAACCAAAGTACTACGTGCATGCTCCTAGGGGGATAGATTGGTAGGAAAAGACCATCGCTCGTCCCCGACCGCCACTCATAAGGAAGACAATCAATAAATAAAATTGTGCTCCAACTTCATCACAAAGCGGTTCACCATACGTGCATGCTACGGGAATCACAAACTTCAACACAAGCATTCTTTAAATTCATAATCACCCAACTAGCATGACTTTAATATCACTACCTCCATATCTCAAAACAATTATCAAGCATCAAATTGATCATAGCATCCAATTCACTTTCTATGATAGTTTTTATTATACCCAACTTGGATGCTCATCATTCTAGGACCAACTTTATGATAATAGAAAATACCATGCAGTTCTAAAAGACTCTCAAAATAATATAAGTGAAGCATGAGAGACTAGCAATTTCTTCAAAATTAAGACACCACCGTGAGCCAAAACTATCAAGCTCAAAAGATATAAGTGAAGCACATAGAGTATTCTAGCAAATTCTAATCAAATAGGCTTCTCCCAAAAGGTGTGTACAGCAAGTATTATTGTGGTAAACTAAAAAGCAAATACTAATATAATACACGACACTCCAAGCAAAACACATATCATGTGGCGAATAAAAATATAGCTCCAAGTAAAGTTACCAATGAACGAAGACGAAAGAGGGGATGCCTTCCCGGGGCATCCCCAAGCTTAGGCTTTTGGCTATCCTTGAATATCTTAGGGTGCCATAAGCATCCAAGCTTAGGCTCTTGCCACTCCTTATTCCATAGTCCATAAAAGCTTTACCCAAAACTTGAAAACTTCACAACACAAAACTCAACAGGAAATCTTATAAGCTCCGTTAGTGAAAGAAAACAAAACCACCACATAAGGTACTGCAATGAACTCATTCTTTATTTATATTGGTGTTAAACCTACTGTATTCCAACTTCTTTATGGTTCATAAACTAATTTACTGGCCATAGATGCATTGAAATAAGCAAACAACACACGAAAAACAGAATGTGTCAAAAACAGAACAGTCCGTAGCAATCTGTAACTAACGCAAACTTCTGGAACTCTAAAAATCCTACCAAAATAGGAAGTCCTAGAAATGTTTATACTGAACAGCAGCAAAAAGAATCAACGCAAAAGCACGTTTCTGTGATTTAACAAAATTATATTCGTGCGCGCAAAGTTTCTGTTTTTCAGCAGAATCAAATCAACTATCATCGTAGGTTATCCTATAGGTTCTACTTGGCACAAACACTAATTAAAAGATAAAAACACATCTAAACTGGAGGTAGATGCAAGATTTATTACTAAACAGGAGCAAAAACGAAAAACATAAAGAAAATTGGGTTGCCTCCCAACTAACGCTATCGTTTAACGCCCCTAGCTAGGCATAAAAGCAAGGATAGATCTAACGAGTGCCATCTTTGGCACTAAATTCACAAGTAGCACGCATGATAGATTCATAAAGTAATTTGACTTTCTTTCTTGGAAAGTGCTCCATGCCTTTCTTTAATAGAAATTGGAATCTAATATTCCCTTCCTTCATATCAATAATCACACCAATCGTTCTAAGGAAAGGTCTACCAAGAATAATTGGGCAAGAAAGATTGCAATCTATATCAAGAACGATAAAATCTACGGGCACCAAATTTCTATTTGCAACAATAAGAACATCATTGATCCTTCCCATAGGATTTTTAATGGTGGAATCCGCCAGGTGCAAATTTAAAGAGCAATCATCAAGATCATGGAAACCTAGAATATCACATAAAGTTTTCGGAATCGTGGAAACACTAGCACCCAAATCACACAAAGCAAAACACTCATAATCTTTAATTCTAATATTCATAGTAGGTTCCCACTCATCATTAAGTTTTCTAGGTATAGAAACTTCCAAGTTAAGTTTTTCATCATAAGATTGCATCAAGGCATCACCAATATGTTTGGTAAAAGCTTTATTTTGACTATAAGCATGAGGAGAATTAACAACGGATTGCAACAAGGAAATACAACCTTTTCAAGAGCAATTATCATAATCAAATTCCTTGAAATCTGAGATAGTAGGTTCAATATTATTAGAAGTGGAAGATTCTCCAATCTCACTTTTACCAAATTTAACATCAAGACTAAAGACTCCGAATTTTTGGGACGCCTTCTAGGCAAAGTTGATTCATCATCACTCCCGTAATCATCAAAATTCATATTGCAAAACATAGATCTAATCGGAGACGCATCAATAACTTTAAGATCCTCATCATTATTTTCATGAAGACTAGAAGAACACGCTTTTATAAAGCTTTCTTTTTTAGCACACAATCTAGCGGTTCTTTCCTTGCACTCGTCAATGTAAATTCTCATTACTTTGAGAGACTCATTGATATCATGCTTAGGAGAAGAAGATCCAAGTTTAAGAGAATTAACATCAAGCGAAAGTCTATCAACGTTCCTAGCCAAATCATCAACTTTGAGCAATTTTTCTTCAAGCAAAGCATTAAAATTCTTTTGAGAAATCATAAATTCTTGCACACTATTCTCAAAATCAGAGGGCATCTTATTAAAATTACCATAAGAACTATTGTAGGAATTTCCATTATTAGAGGGATTAGTAGGGAACGGTCTAGCATTAAAATTTCCTCTATAAGCATTGTTTCCAAAACTATTCCTACCAACAAAATTAACATCCATAGATTCATTATTATTCTCAATCAAGGAAGACAAAGGCATATCATTGGGATCAGGAGGAGTATTTTTAGTAGCAAACATCTTCATAAGTTCATCCATCTTTCCACTCAAAACATTAATTTCTTCTATAGCATGCACTTTTTTACTAGAAGATCTTTCGGTGTGCCATTGAGAATAATTAGCCATAATATTATCAAGCAATTTTGTAGCATCTCCTAACGTGATTTCCATAAAGGTGCCTCCTGCGGCCGAATCTAAGAGATTTCTAGAAGCAAAGTTCAAACCGGCATAAAAATTTTGTATGATCATCCATAAATTCAAACCATGAGTAGGGCAATTGCGAAGCATCAATTTCATTCTTTCCCAAGATTAGGCAACATGCTCATGATCAAATTGTTTAAAATTCATAATATCGTTCCTAAGAGTGATGATCTTAGCGGGAGGAAAATACTTAGTGATAAAAGCATCTTTGCACTTGTTCCAAGAATCAATACTATTTTTAGGCAAAGACGAAAACCAAATTTTAGCACGATCTCTAAGTGAAAACGGAAATAACTTCAATTTGACAATATCGTTATTCGTATCTTTCTTCTTTTGCATATCACACAAATCATCAAAATTGTTTAGATGAGTAGCGGCATCTTCACTAGGAAGGCCGGCGAATTGTTCTTTCATAACAAGATTCAGCAAAGCGGAATTGATTTCACAAGACTCAACATCATTAAGAGGAGCAATCGGAGTACTAAGGAAATCATTATTATTGGTATTCGAGAAGTCACACAACTTGGTATTATCTTGTACCATGGCAACAAGTAATCCAACACACAAGCAAATAGAAAAACGGCAAGCGAAAAAGAGAGGAGGAGATTGGGAAAGAGAGGGCGAATAAAACGGCAAGGGTGAAGTGGGGGAGAGGAAAGTGAGAGGCAAATGGCAAATAATGTAAATGCGAGGGAGATGGGTTTGTGATGGGTACTTGGTATGTCTTGACTTGAGCGAAGACCTCCCCGGCAACGGCGCCAAAAATCCTTCTTGCTACGTCTTGAGCTTGCGTTGGTTTTCCTCGAAGAGGAGAGGGTGATGCAGCAAAGTGTAGCGTAAGTATTTCCCTCAGTTTTGAGAACCAAGGTATCAATCCGGTAGGAGGCTCCTCAAAAGTACCACGCACCTACACAAACAAACTGAGAACTCGCAACCAACGCAATATAGGGGTTGTCAATCCCTTCATGGCCACTTGCGAAAGTGAGATCCAATAAAGATAGTATGATAAGATAAATACATTTTTGGTATTTTGTAATATAGATGCAAAAAGTAAAGATGCAAATAAAAGTATATTGAAAGCAAATATGATAAGAGATAGACCCGAGGGCCATAGGTTTCACTAAAGGCTTCTCTCAAGATAGCATAAGTATTACGGTGGGTGAACAAATTACTGTCGAGCAATTGATAGAAAAGCGCATAGTTATTAGATTATCTAGGCATGATCATGTATATAGGCATCATGTCCATAACAAGTAGACCGACTCCTGCCTGCATCTACTACTATTACTCCACACATCGACCGACTCCTACCTGCATCTAGAGTATTAAGTTCATAAGAACAGAGTAACGCATTAAGCAATATGACATGATGTAGAGGGATAGACACATGCAATATGATATAAACCCCATCTTGTTATCCTCGATGGCAACAATACAATACGTGTCTTGCAACCCTTTCTGTCACTGGTAAGAACACCGCAAGATTGATCCCAAAGCTAAGCACTTCTTCCATGGCAAGAAAGACCAATCTAGTAGGCCAAACCAAACTGATAATTTGAAGAGACTTGCAAAGATAACTCATTCATACATAAAAGAATTCAGAGAAGATTCAAATATTATTCATAGATAAACTTGATCATCAACCCACAATTCATCGGATCTCGACAAACACACCGCAAAAAGAGTTTACATCGAATAGATCTCCACAAGAGAGGGGGAGAACATTGTATTGAGATCCAAAAAGAGAGAAGAAGCCATCAAGCTAATAACTATGGACTCGTAGGTCTGTGGTAAACTACTCACAACTCATCAGAGGGGCAAGGATGTTGATGTAGAGGCCCTCCGTGGTTGATTCCCCCTCCGGCAGAGTGTCCGCGAAGGCCCCAAGATGGGATCTCGCGGATACAGAAGGTTACGGCGGTGGAAATTGTGTTTCGTGGTGCTCCTAGATGTTTTCGGGGTACGTAGGTATATATAGGAGGAAGAAGTACGTCGGTGGCCGCCCGAGGGGTCCACAAGACAGGGGCGCGCCCTACAGGGGGGGCGTGGCCCCCTATCTCGTGGGGCCCTCGGGAGCTTCTTGACTTGCACTCCAAGCTCTCTGGATCATGTTCGTTCCAAAATTCACGCTCTCGAAGGTTTCATTCCTTTTGGACTCCGTTTGATATTCCTTTTCTTCGAAATACTGAAATAGGCAAAATAAACAGCAATATGGGCTAGGCCTCTGGTTAGTAGGTTAGTCCCAAAAATGATATAAATGTGTAAAATAAAGCCCATACACATCCAAAAGGGGTAATATAATAGCATGGAACAATCAAAAATTATAGATACGTTGGAGACATATCAATAACATTCCAAATTGAAAATTTGGGATGTTCCAAACAAGAGGAGTGCGGAGGTGCTTTAATAAGCAAGCTTACCACTTCTCCCTGGCCAAAGGGCTCCTTCGCAGAATCTTCTAACCTATGGCAACGGGAGTGGTTTTACATTACCGAACCCCGTGGTAAAAAGTGGGCAGCCACACTTGTGTTCTGATCTAGCCCTCCTTTACAGCTTGCATCATGGATTAACAAGAGGCTAGACTTGGGATCTATTGATGAAGTGCAGACGTTGCAAAGTCGCATTCGGAGCCTTATTGAAAAGGACACCGGTCTTACCAATGCAATCAAAGTAATGCTAGTCCGCCGGATCCTACCATGTCAGCGGCGTCCTCTCCGTATATGGGAGTTCAACCCGGAAGGTCCACGGACCCTTCAACATTTCTCTGGCACAATGCTCAGAGGGATGTGGAAATTATTCTTCGCCGCACGAAAACAGTGGCTGAATACTACAGAAGACATCAGTCTGGACTGCAATCATCCGGATACCCCGGTAAGCACTTAACTCCCAAACACAGTTTAGTCAAATTCCTCATAACAATGTACTGATAAAACTCTACTCAGCCAGGACTGGATAAAGAAGGCAACGAGAATTAGGTGTTCGGCTCCACTCCCCGAAGACTCTGCCGATCCGGTGTTAACAAGGATGCTAGCCTCAGCACCATATCAAGTGCCGGCGGGGAAAGACAAGGAGGAGAGCGAAGAGGCTCAAGGTGGCCTCCAGTCCAGCGGCACACCGGGAAATTTGTCCGGGGATATCGGAACTTCCACTTCCGGAGATGGAAGGGAAGGGCAAGCTGACATCCCTTCTCTTCATGGGAAGAAGCGGACCGCCTTCGAAGACTTGAAGCGAGAAGCTTCTAAGCGGGGGAAGATATCCCAGTCAGGGGGTGATGCTGACACGCAGTCACTCCGTAAAGATAGACCCTTAGCTGAATCGTAAGTGAACCAGGGCGTTTTACACATATCCCGTTCTTTCCTGGCTGTAAGGGTAACATTTTAAATACATGTTTGCAGTCCGGTACGCAGCCCTCCTCAACAGTCCTCCTCTTCGGGGGATCTTGTTCCGAAGATGATGGAGAGTGCGACGCCTCCATAGATTTCCCTACCTGATAAGGCAGACGACGCTGAGGTGTCATCCCGGAGGATCTTTCTCGATCAACGAGTGGCGCAAGGGGCAGTGAAGATCGGGACCGAAGGTAATACTTCGGTCGCCCAGGGTCCAAGGTGTGTGGCCCCTATGGGGAACAACAAAAGTCCCGGACTATTCAATGTCCAAGGGATAACGCAACCAATTCCGGATCTGGAGGCACCGGATATATTGATGGACATGTTGCAACATGCGTCCGTCCCAGGGGAACATCGTACCTTGATGGGTACGGTGGTTGAAAGAGTTCGGTCCGTGAAAAGTGGATTGAATGAAGCCTTTACGAGCCTACTAAGAGATTTCGAGGTACGTAGTGTAATTTCATTTATGTTATAAGTGCAAATTGTACCTGTGTATAGATAGTAGCCCCTGAGATCTGGTTGGCACCCAAAGGGAGGCGATTAGAGGATCAAAAATATATGCCCAGGAAATGATCTGACTAATTGAAACACAGGTTGTTACATCCGTGGCAACTGCCCAAGCTACAGAGGTAGCACATCTGAAGCAGAAAGTTGATGTAGAGGATGATGACATCACACTTATTTACAGGCAGCTCGACGAGGCGCAGGGTATGTCTTTGGGGCACTCAGTACATGCTAGCATTATGAAATGAGCGTGACACTGAGAATTTGTATGTGCATAACTGCAGATAGTGCCGCCGCAGTTGAGACCCTTCGGGCTGAACTTGCCCGGGCCAAGGAGCAAGCCAGGATGAGTAATGCGGCTGCCGAAAAGGTAGCCACCGAATTAAAGGCCGAGTAGATTGCTCGGCGTCAATGCAAGGAGAGAATATCTACTATGGCACTTGAGCTGAAGGATGCCACTAGCCGATGCCAAGTTCTTGAGAAAGATAACAAAGACAAGGCAGCCAATCTTGACAAGGCCTTACAGGAGGCGAAGGAAGCCCGGGCTGAGTCTAGAGCAGCTCGGGAGGAGATCCGACAAGCTGGGGAGATCGCAGCGGTAAGCCCTTTTTATTGCAAACTAAGTTCGGCGATCAGAAGTATGCCCCGCTTAATCAACTGTGGAGTTCTCTAGATGCCTTTTTGGACCTGCCAAAGAGTGTTGTCGATGCGAATAATTTTTTCCACGCGCAAGAAGGACAGGCGACGGAAAAGCTATTCTGGTCGCAATTTGACACGCCAAAATGTCCACTGTTGAACGAACGGATGGCACAGTGGGCCGAGCTCCACAAGATGTCCGGAACTGCCATGAAGGACGTCATAGCCCGGCTGTGGCCGACCAAGCCAATTCCGAATAGTTATTTCGGTTTGGTGCGGCAACTTGTCAATGTGGCGCTGTGTATCGACGCTGTTAAGCGGTCAATATGCATAGAAGGTGCACGGATGGCCCTTGCCCGTGTCAAGACGTATTGGGCGAAGATGAAGGCCACCGATATTGCAGCGCAGAGTCCACCCGAGGCAAGGACCCTAACATGCCAGAACATTACTTTGAAGATGTCCTAGAAGGTGCCCGCCTGATAGAGGGTCAGTGCTCAAAAGATATTATGTTCAAGTGAAGTGTACTAAAGTTGTAAAAACAATGTTATGATATGTTTTAAGGCTATGTTTTTATACTTTGCCCGAAAAGGTTTGGTGCCTCCTGTGCGGCCGTTTTTATATAATCTGAAAGTTTGCCAATCGTCGGCTTCAGCCCCCTTGCGTATAACGCGGGGGTGTTCGGAAAAGCACTTGATCACACTTGACCCAACGCCTTGGTCGGTTTAAGGAGGTGTGTCGTGCGCGAACGCATAATCGGACTATAGGGCTTTAACACTTTCACTTAGCCATAGGAGTTTGATGGTGGGTCTATGATATAGCCCCTGGTATGTTCGCGTTTATCCGAATATGGTGTGTTTACATACGTGACCGGAAAAACGGTCCTTCATTAATGCGGAAGGAATCGTGAAGATTCCGCTTAGTCATCGAGTGGTTGACTAGCTCTCACCGCATCATGATAGTCGGTTTTCGGCTTTCTCTACTAAGGTGCTCATCTGGATGAACCAGGACACAATCGCAGTAGTTCTCCCTTTACTACCCTAGCCGATATAGTGGAACGTAAGGTAGTAAGCACAGGAGCCGGGCAACCCAACTATTGACCAAAGACATGATTTGGAGCTGATGCATATAAGGCCGAACTCGCGACGCCGAACACTCCCTATAGGTGTTCGGACTTTTCAATATACACCGGGCTGAATATAGCCCCTGGTGATAGACCCTGGTATCAAGGCACGTATGGCAGTCTGACGTGGGGAAAGAACGCAGGTGGTGAGAGCATACATCTCAAAACACAATACGGACCAGGCTGCTTCTATAACATCCACTTTAGTATGGCGAGCCGTATATTTATAGGTAATGCCAATATCTTTCTTGGACATTTTATATGCCAGGAAAGTATAAAACAAAAAGAGATAAAAAGGTTTACACAGGGTCTTAATCTAAAAAAAGAAACCTTAATGCGGGGCCCTGCTGCACGTCTGCGCCGTTTTCTCCGTTGTGAAGTGTCCTTGAAGGGTATAGTGTGATGGCCATCTATAAAAGGGGGGAAAACTAGGTGTGTGCCGGATATGTTTAGCTGTGTCCGCGGTCTTAAAAACCGATGAGCCGCTCGGCTTGAATAGGCCGTTTTGTGCTTCGACTGCTAGAGCCTCCGTGTATTCTTTTGTACGAAGAGAGCGCTCCGTATTTCCGCTGACCGTAATGACGCCACGTGGTCCAGGCATTTTGAGTTTTAGATAAGCGTAATGCGGGACTACATTAAAACGGGCGAAGGTCGTTCTTCCGAGTAGTGCGTGATAGCCACTTCAGAATGGAGCTATGTTGAAGATTAGTTCTTCGCTTCGAAAGTTATCGGGAGAGCCGAATACAACCCCCGATGTTAAAGAGCCCGTGTAGCAGGCTTCTACGCCCGGTATAACTCCTTTAATGGTAGTGCTGCTTGGCTTGATTCTTGACGAGTCTATCCCCATCTTGCGAACAATGTCCTGATATATCAGATTGAGACTGTTGCCGCCGTCCATAAGGACTCGAGTGAGGTGGTGTCCATGGATTATTGAGTCGAGCACTAAGGCAGCCGAACCCCCATGACGGATACTAGTTGGATGATTGAAAGTGCAACTAATCCCCGGGTGGTTTTGGTAATTAATAACAACATATATATCATTGAACTAATAGTTTCTTGAGAATCATTTGAAAGTTCAATTGATATGGGTATGGCAAGGATCAAGAAGTGGACCCTCAAAATGCTAAGGCAAGCATTGGCAAAAGCTCAAGACTCCATTTTTGGTTTAGTGATCCAAGATCACATTGAGTCTATAGGAAAGCCAATACTATTAAAAGGGATGAGGTTATGTTAATGATCCGTTGCTCAAAGTGCTTAGTGATACATCTCCTAAACTATCAGCAACTCTCACCGCCATATACACTCATAAGTAATCTCGGTCCCACCGATATTCCAAACTCACCACACCGAGATGAACCACCTCACCATATAGCCAAACCCTAGAAATCTCGGATTTTCCGATTCGAACTCGGTCTCACGAAACTTGAGTTGCCAAGCTTCAGAACCTTTCATCATCAAATCGGTGTCACCAAGATGATGAAGTCGGTCCCACCGAGATTGGCAAGCTCTTGTCTTTACACGAATCGGACTCACCGAGTTTGTATTTTCGGTCCCACGAAAATCCCAACGCTCACATGATTTGAACTTTCGGTCTCACCGAGTTGTCAACTTCGGTCCGACCGAGATTGGTCAAATGTGTAACGGTTGGATTTTGTGTGGAGGCTATAAATACCCCGCCACCCCTCTTCACTCGTGGAGAGAGCCATCGTAAAGAACTACCACTCCTACCTTACATTTCGAGAAGAGAACTACCTACCCTTGTGTTGAGATCAAGTTGCTCCACTCCCACCATATGAAGCTTGATCTCTAGCCTTCCCAAGTTGCTTTCCACTCAATCCTTTCTTCCACCACAGCCAAATCGGTGAGGAGAGTTGAGTGTTGGGGAGATTATCATTTGAAGCACAAGAGCAAGGAGTTCATCATCATCAACACCATCTATTACCTTTTGGAGGGTGGTGCCTCCTAGATTGGTTAGGTGTCGCTTGGGAGCCTCCGTCGAGATGTGGAGTTGAACCAAGAAGTTTGTAAGGGCAAGGAGATCGCCTACTCGTGAAGATCTACCCCGAGTAAGGCTAGCCCTCCGTGGGCGAGGCCATGATGGCATAGACAAGGTTGCTTCTTCGTGGACCCTTCGTGGGTGGAGCCCTCCGTGGACTCTCGCAGCCGTTACCCTCCGTGGGTTGAAGTCTCCATCAACGTGGATTGACGATAGCACCACCTATCGGAACCACGAGAAAAATCTCCGTGTCTCCAAATTGCGTTTGATCCTCTCCACCTCTCTTTACTACATGTGCAATTTACTTTCCGCTGCCTATACTCTAGAATTGCATGTGTAGGGTGATACTTGACTTGATCATCATTGTGAACTTGCCAAACACTTGTCTTTATCAAAAGGCATAATTTTTATATTGTCAAGTAGTCTAATCACCCCCCCTCTAGACATACTTTCGATCCTACAAGTGGTATCGAGCTTTGGTCTCCATTGTATTGGTTTCATTGCATTGACTCCATAAGCTTGGTTTCACAACCTAGGAGAGTATGGCGTCTAGTGAGGGTAATTTTCAGAGAGGTCCTTACTTTGATGGTTCAAACTTTGCTAGTTGGAAGCATAAAATGAAAATGCATATTCTTGGCCATAACCCAGCCGCATGGGGCATTATTTGTGTTGGTTTGCAAGGTGAATTCTTCGAGTAAGGAAAAGTTCCGGATCGCGAAGCTACAATGGATGAATTGCGGATGTTGCAAAACAATGCTCAAGCTTGTGACATTCTCTTCAATGCTTTGTGTCCCGAGGAGTTCAACAAAATCAGCCGTCTTGAGAATGCAAAAGAGATTTGGGATACTTTGGTCGAAATGCCCGAAGGTACCGAGTCCGTGAAGGAATCAAAGCTAGATGTTCTTCAAGGTCAACTTGACAAGTTCAAGATGAAGGAAGGTGAAGGAGTCGCTGAAATGTACTCTAGGCTTGCTCTCATCACAAATGAGATTGCCGGCTTAGGAAGCGAAGAAATGACCGATCGATTCATCATCAAGAAGATTCTCGAGCTTTGGATGGAAAGTATGACACCGTGTGCACTTTGATCCAAATGATGCCAAACTACAAGAATCTCCAGCCAACCAAGTCATTGGAAGAATTGTTGCTCATGAGATGACACTTAAAGATAAGGAAGAGCTTCACAACAAGTCAAGTGGTGCTTACAAAGCTACAAGTGATGCTCCCACAACCTCAAGTGACAAGCTAGTTTCCAATGAAGAGATAAGCCTAATGGTGAAGAACTTCAACAAATTCTACAAGAGTAGAAGCAAGGAAAGAAGCTCAAAGTCTAGATCATATGATGAAAAGAGATCTTCTAGTCGTGATCGAATCTGCTACAATTGTGGAAGACCGGACACTACTCAAATGAGTGTTGGCTCCCCACAAGAGAAGAGAAGAATCTCCAAGAAGAAGAAGCTCAAGAGATGAGTCACCTTGGAAAGAGAGAAGGAGTAGAGATGATCGTTATGAACGAAGACCCTCTCGGAGAAGCAAGGATTCGGAGAGGAAAGACAAGTCATCAAGGAGCTACACAAGAAGAAAACATCAAGCTCATGTAGGTGAATGGGTCTCCGGCCCGACTCGACAATCAATCCGAGAGAAGCTATCACTCCAACTCCGACTACAGTCAAGATGAAGGTGTTGCCGGTCTTGCTCTCGTATCCTCCAACTCCAACTCCTATGACTTGTTTGATTCACCAAATGAGGGAATTGGAAGATGCTTCATGGCAAAAGGCCCCAAGGTATCACACCCTGAATTTATTGACTTTGATAGTGATGAGGATGACTTGCTTGGTGAAGATGAGCTCTTACATGATAAATCCAGTGAGCCTAGTAATGATGAACATGCTAGTAGTCTTTATAGTCGAGAAGAGTCGAATGACAATGCTATGAAGGAGTTGAGCGTCTAACTAAAGAACTAAACACTCTTAAGTTAGCTCATGAAACAACTCAAGAAGATCATAGAGAGCTCCTAAGATCTCATGAGAAGCTACGCTTCGAGAAGCTCACTCTAGAGCAAGAACATGAGTTTCTAAAAGCAATCAATGACGATCTTCGAAAGAAGAGTTCTTCATATCTTGCCAAACGACTTCTCTTGTCTAATTTCTTGCCACCTATTAAAACTAAGCATGACAAGCATAAGAAAAATTCTTCATCTAGTAGTAACAATAACCATGCTAAATCCAATATTGTTGCCTCTAGTAGTTCTCTTGATTCCACTAACAATGTTCCAAGCCAAGTTACACTTGAGCAAGAAAATAGTTTATTGAAAGGGATCATAGAGAAAGGTGTCTACAAGAGCCTTGCCGGAAGCAAGAACTTTGAGGAAATTGTTCGCAAGCAAGGAAGGCACCGGAAGAATCAAGGAATTGGTTTTGAGCGAAAGTTCAACGCCGAGGGTGTTGAATGGGAAGAAGGTCAATATCCCACTCCAAAGTTTGTTTCTCAAAAGGAGAAGTACGATCCTACTTCTTCCAATGTGGAACAAGCTCAAGATGATCTTCCACCACAAGACAACAAGCTAAAAGGAAAGGACAAGCTTCAAGAGGAGATTGATGCATTTATTGAAGCACCTAAAGCCATGGTCAAGTGGGTTCCCAAGGAAACGTCAAGTTTTACTTCGTCAAGCTCAACTACAACCCCAAGGATTCCCATCAAGATGATGTGGATCCCGAAGAAGAAGAACTAGAGAGTTCTTGAGGGTGACTCCGCCAACATACTTCACTCACATTCATTTTGGCAAGAACTTGTGCAATCAACTTCCACATCTTGCACTAGTTCATGGAGTCACAAACCCTCTTGTTGGTAAGTCAAGGGACAAGGTAATCATTGCTTTCATGGACATCATCTATTGTGTACTTCAATCTATGTCCATGGATATCCTTGTTTGTTCCTTGTGGGACTAACCCATGTAGGTATTGAAAGTGCCCGAATCCAAAGGATTGCTCCCAACTCTTGATGATCTTCATCAACATTGAGCATCCACATCTTCAACATCTACATGAAGTCTTCTACGACAACCCAAGGTTAGTTTGACCCTTTAAAAGGGGTTCTCACATCTAGGGGGAGCTTTGCTCTAAAGAATTGAGCTAAAGCATCTTCAAATGATGTGAACACATCAATGCTTTATGTAAAAGTGGTAACCCCACTTGTGCTTAAATGATGAGTATGACCTATGATCAAATGTTCTCATTTGGCTCCTAAGTCAATATACTCATATATAGATGACCTAGTCATCGACAAATTGTGTGATAGTAGCTAGAGTTTTGATTGTGCATGTTTGACACATATTTCATTTGCTATCTTATTGTGTGAGCATGTTGGATGCATGATTTTATCCATTCGAGGACATCCATTTGTTGCTTTGGTCTTTTTGATTTTTCTGACCAAATGGATGGACAAGAATGCCTAAGTACATCCCCTAGCTATCTATGCTTTCTTGTCTCAAATTCTATTCATGCTTACATCACAAACTTTGAACAAGTCATTTTCGGACCCTCCGAGTGAGGAGCACTCGGAGCCACCGATCCGTCAAAGGCTAAACTTACAAAACCTTCTATTTGATTTCGGTCGGACCAACCCACTCAAACTCGGTCAAACCGAAAGCATTTAGATTGATCTAGGTTTTCACCTCGGTGAAACCGAGTTGTGATTTTCGGCGTGACGAAGTGTATAATCGCCTGCAGTTGTCCATCTCGGTGCCACCGAAGTTTTACAACTCGGTCCCACCGATGACAAAGGGTATAAATACTCGAGGGGCAGCGCTGATTTCTACTTCAAACGCTTCGCCCCCACACACCTTGCTGCCGTCGCCTGGTCTCCGGATCGTCTCCGTCGTCGCCTGTGCGCCCTCGCCGCAGGTCTCCGTCGCCGTCAACGGGTCTCCGTCGCCGTCAACGGACATCTACTCCGCGCCGTTGCCACCGTAGAGGAACTCCACCAAGTTAGGGTGAGTTTCGACCCCACTCGTGCTCCCATCTCCAATTCAATGCACGTTTGGTTTGCCTGTAATCTTGCCACGATTGAAATCTTCCTGAACACTAGATTAGTTCCTTTGAACGAAATTCGAGTAAAAGTTTTAGGGTTAGGTTTCCGCCGAACACATCTCGGTGAGACCGATTTTACATTCTCGGTATGACCGATTTGGCCTCTGGCCATTGCACTGCACCTTTCGGTCCAACCGAGTTGTGCAAATCGGTGTGACCGAAATGAGGATTTAGTGAAACCCTAGTGTTTTCGGCAGGACCGAAACCCATTTCGGTCCAACCGAAAGTGGTGTGAATGCTTCTGTTTGAACACTTCGGATTCACCGAATTTTAAACTCGGTCTGACCGAAATGTATTCTGTGAAAACCTAATACTAGAATTTGAACTCATTTTTTTTGCAAAATCTTCTGCAGTTTGTGATAACTCTTCTACTCTGCCTACACCTTATCTATTCACAGGTTTTCAGCCATGTCAGATGCCAGTGACAGCCAGAACAGGTCAGAGTCACCAATAGCAGATATTCCAGAGGCAGGCACTAGTCCTGATCCCAGCAGCTCATCAGATGATGGTGAGAGGAGTACACCAAGTGGTTTGCCTCCTGCAGCCACCAGGGCCAGAAAGAAGAGAAACTCCGATGAAGAAGATTCAGATTTTGTTGTTGAGGAAGAAGTCTCATCCAAGCCTAAGAGGAAAGTTGTTGCCAAAGAGCCTCAAGGTCAGCAGACCAAGAAGGGCACCAGGAAAGTCAAGCAGTCCACAGTTGCTAAGAAGCTAAGTTTGGAAGAGGAAACTACGAGCAAGGTGAAGAAAACTTCCAAGAGGAAGAGGTTAGTGCATGATGATGCTGAAGAAGATGAGGATGAGGAAGCACCCCAGCCTCCTCAGAAGCCTAAGCTCATGGGTGATGCCATCAGGGCAGGAGCTACTTCAAAGTCCAAGCCATCTGCTCCGGTCAAGGCAGCTCCAAGAAAGCCTCTTTGCCAAGCCCAGAAAACTGTCAGAACATCCCAGCAAGATCGAAAAGAAGAAAGATGATGTGCCACCGGTGTGTCGATGATGAAGGACCAGTTTTGCTAAAACTTCGTCCAAAACTGCCACTTCACAATGATGCTCATCCTCAAGCTGAAAACATGAAGGAAAGAAAAGATAGAGGTCTCAGGCTATGGAGACAGTCTGACCCATATGCCGTGAGGAGAAGAACTGCTGTTGATCCCAGATTTCACACCAGAGAGCAGCAGGACTTCTATGAGACAGTGCTAATGGACAAGAAGCCCATAGTGGCAGACACCAGATTTGTTGATTGGAAATACATTGACAGTGAAGAGCACAGAGACTTCTTTCCACATGTGCATGAGAGCTTCACTGCATGTGGTGTTGCAGACTTCGTAGGTCAAAAGTTGACAAGTTGGAATGATGAAATGATTATGCAATTCTATGCCACAGCTCATTTCTATCCAGATGGAAAGATCACATGGATGACTGAAGGCCAAAGATTCTCTTCAACTGTAGAAGAATGGGCAGAACTTTTGAATGCTCCAGTACAAAGAGAGGATGATGTTGATGTCTATGGCATTCCCAAGAAGAACCATGAATCCATGAAGAATATGTACAAAGAGGTTCCAGCTAAGGATTTGGCAATCTGGAAGCTTGGCTCAGTGTACTATCTCCAGGCAGGTCTACCTACCACAAACACTATTCTGAGGCATACCTTGATGCCCAAGTTCGAGATCATCGCATGATCGAGGGTACTCTATCAACATGCTGCATATACTTGATGAGAAGGCACCTTTCAAGGTGATGGACTTGATAGTTGAGACTATTAAGAGGACTGCGGTGACCGTAAAAGGTCGTGTGGATTTGCCCCGATATTCAGATGCTTATCAATGCCAAGTTTGGCACGGGCACATTCTTGTTGGATAGAGAGCACTTACCACTGCAGCCTGAGCATGAAGACAATGATGTTGTGATGGATGAGGAGGACCCAACATCTGTTGAAGGTCAAGCAAAGATTGAAGCTGCCAAGAAAGCCAAAGCTGAGAAGGAAGCAGCAGCAGCAGCTAAACCGAAGAGTGTTGGAGAATAGCTACTTGAAGCTACCCAAAGGATTGAGCAACACTTGGCCAGCATTGTACAGTCTCAGGAGAGCCTAGAGAGGATTGTTGAAGACAAGATCCATGCTCTGGATGTAAAGTCGATCAAGTGCAAGTAATCACAACAAGCTTGAGGCGATATTGAGGAAGCAAAGAGGAGAAGGAAGAGCTTATGCGTGAGATGCAGGATGACCTAGTCCAGATGCTTATCAACAGATCGCTCCGGTTCCCACAGACCCGATCAGCTGCTATTCCGAAGGATCGACACCAGACTACAGCCTCAAAGACCTCCCACAGCTCCATCGGTTGCTCCGGCTCCAGCTCCAGTGTCCACTCCTCCAAAGCCTGAGACATCACCAAGTCTTCGCCGATGCAGCCATATCAACTCCAACATCAACCCAGACAGGAGCCGCCAGCAGAGTCCCTAGTGACGCTTAGCTCTATGCATAGAAGGTGCACGGATGGCCCTTGCCCGTGTCAAGACGTATTGGGCGAAGATGAAGGCCACCGATATTGCAGCGCAGAGTCCACCCGAGGCAAGGACCCTAACATGCCAGAACATTACTTTGAAGATGTCCTAGAAGGTGCCCGCCTGATAGAGGGTCAGTGCTCAAAAGATATTATGTACTAAAGTTGGAAAAACAATGTTATGATATGTTTTAAGGCTATGTTTTTATACTTTGCCCGAAAAGGTTTGGTGCCTCCTGTGCGGCCGTTTTTATATAATCTGAAAGTTTGCCAATCGTCGGCTTCAGCCCCCTTGCGTATAACGCGGGGGTGTTCGGAAAAGCACTTGATCACACTTGACCCAACGTCTTGGTCCGTTTAAGGAGGTGTCTGTGCGGCGAACCAGACAATCGGACTATAGGGCTTTAACACTTTCACTTAGCCATAGGAGTTTGATGGTGGGTCTATGATATAGCCCCTGGTATGTTCGCGTTTATCCAAATATGGTGTGTTTACATACGTGACCGGAAAAATGGTCCTTCATTAATGCGGAAGGAATCGTGAAGATTCCGCTTAGTCATCGAGTGGTTGACTAGCTCTCACCGCATCATGATAGTCGGTTTTCGGCTTTCTCTACTGAGGTGCTCATCTGGATGAACCAGGACACAATTGCAGTAGTTCTCCCTTTACTACCCTAGCCGATATAGCGGAACGTAAGGTAGTAAGCACAGGAGCCGGGCAACCCAACTATTGACCAAAGACATGATTTGGAGCTGATGCATATAAGGCCGAACTCGCGACGCCGAACACTCCCTATAGGTGTTCGGACTTTTCAATATACACCGGGCTGAATATAGCCCCTAGTGATAGACCCTGGTATCAAGGCACGTATGGCAGTCTGACGTGGGGAAAGAACGCAGGTGGTGAGAGCATACATCTCAAAACACAATACGGACCAGGCTGCTTCTATAACATCCACTTTAGTATGGCGAGCCGTATATTTATAGGTAATGCCAATATCTTTCTTGGACATTTTATATGCCAGAAAGTATAAAACAAAAAGAGATAAAAAGGTTTACATTGGGGTCTTAATCTAAAAAAGAAACCTTAATGCGGGCCCTCTTTGCATGTCTGCGCCGTTTTCTCCGTTAGAAGTGTCCTTGAAGGGTATAGTGTGATGGCCATCTATAAAAGGGGGAAAACTAGGTGTGTGCGGATATGTTTAGCTGTGTCTGCGGTCTTAACAACCGATGAGCCGCTCGGCTTGAATAGGCCGTTTTGTGCTTCGACTGCTAGAGCCTTCGTGTATTCTTCTGTACGAAGAGAGCGCTCCGTATTTCCGCTGACCGTAATGACGCCACGTGGTCCAGGCATTTTGAGTTTTAGATAAGCGTAATGCGGGACTACATTAAAACGGGCGAAGGTCGTTCTTCCGAGTAGTGCGTGATAGCCACTTCAGAATGGAGCTATGTTGAAGATTAGTTCTTTGCTTCGAAAGTTATCGGGAGAGCCGAATACAACCCCCGATGTTAAAGAGCCCGTGTAGCAGGCTTCTACGCCCGGTATAACTCCTTTAATGGTAGTACTACTTGGCTTGATTCTTGACGAGTCTATCCCCATCTTGCGAACAATGTCCTGATATATCAGATTGAGACTGTTGCCGCCGTCCATAAGGACTCGAGTGAGGTGGGGTCTATGGATTATTGAGTCGAGCACTAAGGCAGCCGAACCCCCATGACGGATACTAGTTGGATGATTGAAAGTGCAACTAATCCCCGAGTGGTTTTGGTAATTAATAACAACATATATATCATTGAACTAATAGTTTCTTGAGAATCATTTCAGAAAGTTCAGTGATATGGGTATGGCAAGGACTGAAGAAGTGGACCCCTCAAAATGCTAAGGCAAGCATTGGCAAAAGCTCAAGACTCCATTTTTGGTTTAGTGATCCAAGATCACATTGAGTCTATAGGAAAGCCAATACTATTAAAAGGGGATGAGGTTATGTTAATGATCTGGTTGCTCAAAGTGCTTAGTGATACATCTCCTAAACTATCAGCAACTCTCACTGCCATATACACTCATAAGTAATCTCGGTCCCACCGATATTCCAAACTCAGTCACACCGAGATGAACCACCTCAGCCATATAGCCAAACCCTAGAAATCTCGGATTTTCCGATTCTGAACTCGGTCTCACCGAAACTTGAGTTGCCAAGCTTCTGTAACCTTCTGTCATCAAATCGGTGTCACCGAGATGATGAAGTCGGTCCCACCGAGATTGGCAAGCTCTTGTCTTTACACGAATCGGACTCACCGAGTTTGTATTTTCGGTCCCACCGAAAATCCCAACGTTCACATGATTTGAACTTTCGGTCTCACCGAGTTGTCAACTTCGGTCTGACCGAGATTGGTCAAATGTGTGTAACGGTTGGATTTTGTGTGGAGGCTATAAATACCCCTCCACCCCCTCTTCATTCGTGGAGAGAGCCATCAGAAAGAACTACCACTCCTACCTTACATTTCTGAGAAGAGAACTACCTACCCTTGTGTTGAGATCAAGTTGCTCCACTCCCACCATATGAAGCTTGATCTCTAGCCTTCCCAAGTTGCTTTCCACTCAATCCTTTCTTCCACCACAGCCAAATCAGTGAGGAGAGTTGAGTGTTGGGGAGATTATCATTTGAAGCACAAGAGCAAGGAGTTCATCATCATCAACACCATCTATTACCTTTTGGAGGGTGGTGCCTCCTAGATTGGTTAGGTGTCGCTTGGGAGCCTCCGTCGAGATGTGGAGTTGAACCAAGAAGTTTGTAAGGGCAAGGAGATCGCCTACTTCGTGAAGATCTACCCCGAGTAAGGCTAGCCCTCCGTGGGCGTAGGCCATGATGGCATAGACAAGGTTGTTTCTTCGTGGACCCTTCGTGGGTGGAGCCCTCCGTGGACTCTCGCAGTCGTTGCCCTCCGTGGGTTGAAGTCTCCATCAACGTGGATTGACGATAGCACCACCTATCGGAACCACGAGAAAAATGTCCGTGTCTCCAAATTGCGTTTGATCCTCTCCACCTCTCTTTACTACATGTGCAATTTACTTTCCGCTGCCTATACTCTAGAATTGCATGTGTAGGGTGATACTTGACTTGATCATCATTGTGAACTTGCCAAACACTTGTCTTTATCAAAAGGCATAATTTTTATATTGTCAAGTAGTCTAATCACCCCCCCTCTAGACATACTTTCGATCCTACAATGATCCCTGCGATCAAAGGTGATCGGACAGGCCGGCCATTGGTCGAATTTGGGGGCGACAGGCTCGACGGCATGGACATCTCGGAGTGCGCGTTTGTGCTCCCTCTTTGGGATATGCGTGACATAGATCATGTTCACTGTTTTGATCTCAGGTGGAAATTTCTTCTGTCCCCCCATGTTCGGCTGGCGAGATTCTTCCTCGTCTTTGCTTTGAGGTCCCTTCCCCTTGTGTTCGGCATTGAGTTTGTCGGCCTGCTTGAAGACCCAACAACTACGGTTGGTATGGTTCGCAGGTTTAGCGGGGTTGCCATGGATCTGGCAGGGCCTGTCTAGAACTTTATCCAGGCTGGATGGACCGTCTTTGTTGCCTTTAAATGGCTTCTGTTGTTAACCGGGTCTAGAGCTCCTGAATCCGGCATTTACCGATGTATTGTCCAGGCTTTCTTCATTGTTCCGACGTTTGTTTTTGTGGTGTCGTGATTTCCCATTGCCATCCCTGACCTCAGATGTACCGGGATCACTGGTGCTGCTACGGGCTAACCAGCTGTCCTCGCCCGTGCGAAAGCGGGTAGTGAGTGTAGTTAAGGCTGCCATTGTCCTTGGCTTTTCTTGGCCAAGGTGTCTGGCTAGCCATTCGTCCCGGACACTGTGTTTGAAGGCCGCTAAGGCTTCGGCGTCCAGACAGTCGACGATTTGGTTCTTATTAGTGAGAAACCGGTTCCAAAGCTTACGGGATGATTCTCCAGGTTGTTGGATTATGTGACTTAGATCGTCTGCATCCGGGGGCCGTACATAGGTCCCATGGAAATTGGCCCGGAAAGCGTCCTCAAGTTCTTCCCAGCTTCTGATGGAGTTTTCGGGGAGGCTTTTCAGCCAGTGTCGAGCTGGTCCTTTTAGCTTGAGGGGTAAATATTTAATGGCATGGAGATCATCTCCGCGAGCCATGTGGATGTGAATAATAAAGTCTTCTATCCAAACCGCAGGGTCCGTCGTTCCGTCATATGCCTCGATGTTTACGGGTTCAAGCCCTTCTGGAAAATAGTGTTCCAGCACCTCATCGGTGAAGCACGGGGGGTGTGTGGCACCCCTGTATTTGGCTGTGTCGTGGCATGGGTCCGGCGGTTGTAATGTTTGGTATTGGTTCCGAACAGGTAAATGACCGGCATATTTGGTTTGATAATCGTTATCCCGTGTAGGAGCACGCTCCCTGGATCCATAGATGGACCTAGTTTTGCCAACCTTTTTGTCCAGGTCCTCACGTAGATCGTGTTTCTGGTCCTGAGCCACAACCTCCCTTCCTTTACGGGAAGGGGGTGCGGGTTTATGTGCGGCATTGCTGGCCGCTCTGTCCCGACCACGAGGTGGTCGGTTCGGCTTGTCAATCGTATTGTTTTTCGGTGGTATAGGCGCAATAGCCTCGTCATCGAATTCGGGCAGCGGCTTACGCTTAGGATAGCTCTTTGTTTGGCGATTACTGCCGTATTTTTCCTCAGCGTCTAGCACTTCATTCCATCTGTCATTGAGCGTATCATGTGCGGCTTTAAGCCACTGCTTCTGCTTCTTCAGGCTCCTTGCAGTGGCGATGAGCCTTTGATGGAGGCGTTCTTGTTCTAATGGTTCTTCTGGGATGACGAATTCATCGTCGCCCAAGCTGACCTCCTCTTCGGAGACAGGTTGATAGTTGCTATCTTCGGCATCGCTGTGATCAGACAACATCCCCGGACTGTGTTCGCCGTCCTCTCGCACATCTTGCTCCAACGATGGGTCTGCGGGGTCTTCGGCTTGGTCCGGATTATCATCGTCGTCCGTGACAATGTTGTTGTTTTTCCTTTTGCCGGATCAAGGTCAGCGCTTCTGACGCTGACGCTTGGGAGGTTCATCGACAGGCATACTGTTATCGTCATCAGCCTCCTTCTCTTTAGGTGTGTCCATCATGTGTATATCATATGAGGATGTGGTTGTCCAATGCCCTATAGGCGGTGGTTCCTGTTCCTCTCCGGCATCGTCGTCCCTACCGTCGATGTCCTCGGAGTCTTAATCAAGCATGTCGGTTAAATGGTCGATAGTGGCTATAAAGTGGGTGGTGGGTGGGAAACGAAGTTCTTCGTCATCCGCTTCCCCTTCGAGCCGGACATAGTTCGGCCAAGAGTCCCCTGACAAGGAGAGGGATTTCAATGAGTTTAAAACATCGCCTAGAGGTGACTGCTGAAAGATGTCCGCGGAGCTAAACTCCAAGATCAGCGCCCAATCAGGTTCGATTGACGCGGATGCACGCGGTCCAGAACCTTTGGCCGGAGACAAATCTGAGGTTCCGGTGACACAAGCCCAGATCGATGTTGGGTCTGTGTGCGGCTCGAACACCGCTGAGACTGTGGCTTCCGTGACGGGGTTGACCTTCCCGTTCTCGGACAGCGCGGTTCGCTCTAGATCTAGGGCCAGAGTGGTTACGGGGGATCTCGGGTAGGGGGTCCCGAACTGTGCGTCTAGGCGTATGGTAACAGAAGACAAGGGACACGATGTTTTTACCCAGGTTCGGGCCCTCTCGATGGAGGTAAAACCCTACTCCTGCTTGATTGATATTGATGATATGGGTAGTACAAGAGTGGATCTACCACGAGATCAAGGAGGCTAAACCCTAGAAGCTAGCCTATGGTATGATTGGTGTTCGTCCTATGGACTAAAACCCTTCGGTTTATATAGACACCGGAGAGGGCTAGGGTTACACAGAGTCGGTTACAATGGTAGGAGATCTACATATCCGTATTGTCAAGCTTGCCTTCCACGCCAAGGAAAGTCCCATCCGGACACGGGACGAAGTCTTCAATCTTGTATCTTCATAGTCTTGGAGTCCGCCGATGATGATAGTTCGCTATCCGGACACCCCTAGTCCAGACTCCTCAAGAACCCCGAACCAGGCTTCAATGACGATTTAGTCCGGCGCGATATTGTCTTCGCATTGCAAGGCAGGTTCCTCCTCCGAATAATTCATAGAAGATCGTGAACACCAGGATAGTGTCCGGCTCTGTAAAATAAATTCCACATACCACCGTAGAGAGAATAATATTTACACAAGTTCAATCTACTAACGTATTTTGTGGCGTGACGTCACACCACTACCAAGCCTTTACTCGAATCGTTTTTATTATACCACCTCGCTTAGCGTTTAAGCGTTTCTTGGCACGCGTCTTGTCGAAGTAGAGATCGTGTTCCCCTTATTCCGGGATTCCCATCAATACAGACGTGAGTAACCCAACCGCGCCATTGATTGCGGCGCTTGGGAGATAAACGAGTTTTACCAGGCCGGTGGGGACGTATAGTTTCATCCGCCCATAAATAAGGGGATAAGGATCCATCTCTTTTACCTATGCCTTCTTCCTCCTTTGCTTATCCATCTCCGCGCACTCGAGCTCTAGCGCCCAAGTCCGCGCATCTCACCTCGACCTTCTCCAGCCATGTCCAGAGCGGGAGGCAAGTGGATGGCCTCCTCTGTTACGGAGGGGCACATCGAGAAGCTGCGTAGCGCCGGATACCTGTCCAGCGACATCGCGCACCGGCTGCCCGACGAGGGGCAGCTCATCCCCACACACAGGCCCCATGAGAGGGTCGTATTCCTTCCCCACTTCCTCCGCGGACTGGGCTTCCCACTCCACCCCTTCGTCCGGGGGCTCATGTACTACTATGGCCTGGATTTCCACGATCTGGCCCCAAATTTCATCCTCAATATCTCAGCGTTTATCGTCGTGTGCGAGGCCTTCCTCTGCATCCAGCCCCACTTCGGCTTGTGGCTAAAGACCTTCAATGTCAAGCCAAAGGTTGTGAAGGGCAGTCAAGCGGAGTGCGGAGGCGCCATGGTGGGCAAAATGCCCAACGTCACTTGGCTCGAGGGTGCCTTCGTGGAATCCGTCAAAGGGTGGCAATCGGGGTGGTTCTACATCACCGAGCCGCGTGACCCTAAATGGGCAGCGGCCCCCGAATTCAGATCTGGCATCCCCATGCAACTCACCTCCGGAAAGAGAAGGGCTTGCTTTGGGGTAGTTCGAGGAGCTGACGGACTCGACCATGTCTCCGCACCTCGTGAACAAGAAGCTCAAGCTTGTCAACGTGATCCGTGTCATGCTCGTCTGCGGATTCTCCCCGCCAAAGAACGGGACTTCAATTTGTGGGAGTTTGATCCGCACAGCATCGATTTTGAGCGTGCTCTTGACACTACGCACGGTTGCCGGAGGGTGTTGTTCAAGGTGCCAAGCTCCGTGATCTGCCATCAAGATCGTGGATTCAGCGCGCAACGTCCGGTGGCGAGGTAAGCTATGTTATCCTTTATGGGACATTTCTTTTCATAGTTTGACTCTATGCGGGATCTAAACTCCCAATGCCTTTAACAGATCGCGAAGACGTCCGGACAGGTTAACTGTTCGGCTCCCTTCCAGAAGACCCAGCGGACACCCGTTTGACGGGGCTGCTGGTCCCGGCACTTTACGTGGTGCCGGAGAAGAAGGCCAAGAAGAAGGCCACGGGAACCCGAAGGAGTTCCCAGCGTCAGGTGGTATCGGACTCATCGTCCGATGACTCCGAGGCGGACTCCTCCCCTGAGGACGAGGAGGAGAAGAAAGAGGCCTATCCCCCAGCGGGGGGAGAGAAGAAGAGGAAGGCCTCCCCAACGAGGGAGGCCGAAGGGTCCAAGAAGGGAAGGACCCTTCCCCCGGACTGCTCCGCCAACGTTGGCGATGGCAATGAAGAGTGGCCCTCAAGGGCCAAGCCCCTGGCGAGATTGTAAGTATCCGGACTCCTAGGTAATTTATAATTTTTCTTTTTGCCACACGGTGTCTTTCTAATGCCGCATACAACCTGTAGTCCGGGCAAGGACGATCTTCCCGCTTCGTCGAGCGGGTCCTTGGGCACGTCGGATATGGATTCTCTTCCGACCGCCTCCACCCCCCATGACGCTGACGACGCCGAGGTGGGATCCCGGGAAGGGACCCGCCAGGAGGAGGAGGCCCCGGAGGTGCCGCAAGGCAACCCCCGGACTCTGCACCGGACTCCGCACCGGAACCTACGGTGGTTCCGAGTCCGGCGAAACGCCCTTCAGAAGAAGGGCAAGATCGTGACACCGCAGCCTCGGCCCAACCGGCGCCGGATAACTTGCCGGAGGCGCCAACGGCGCTTCCATCGAAGAAGAACACCGCACCGTCATGAGTGCGGTGATTCGAAAGGTTCAGCTCGCCAAGAGCGGGCTGACCGAAGCTCGCAGCAGCCTTCTAACAAGGCTTTGAGGTAAGAATTTTAAGATATGTAATATAATACCGCATAGACAGTAGCCCCTGATGCTCGGTTCGGTGTTCGAAAAGAAAAGCCGGACTGAGGATCTAAAAAGATATACGCAGGAATCTAAAAATATGTCAATATGGGATTGCAGGCTGCGCTGCTGACCTCTGCCGCACTGACTGCGGAGGTCGATGCTTTGAAGCAGAGCCTCGAGCGGTCCGAGAGCAAGCTCGGCCGTGCCAAGAAGCAGCTCGAGGACGAGGAAGGTGAGTAACACCTTATTAAAGTTGTACCTTACAGAAAATGATTTGGTTGCAAGAGAAAATAACAAAGATAACGTGGGTACTACAGGGGCCACGAACGAGCTGGCGACCCTGAAGGAGGCGGTGTCCGCGGCAGAATGCAATGCGGCCGCGGAACGAGCCGAGCGAGAGAAGCAGGAGGCGCGGCTGGTGGAGGTGCAGCAAGAGCTCCAGGCTCTCCTGGAAAAACATGAGAGTTTGGAGTGCGACTCAAAGACTCGAGAGTCCGAGCTTGCATCGGCGCTTGAGAGTGCCAAAGCCGCTAAGGCCGAAGCCCACAAGGCCCTCCAGGAAATCGAGGCATTAAAGAAGATAGCGGCGGGTAAGGCATTTTTCATGCAAAGTAAGCATGTAAATGTGAATTACCTATTACTTACCCAATTCGAGCTCTCCAGAGCTGTTCGCAGATCTGCCCATGGCGTGTCCGATCTTGCCGCATTCTATCGGGCCAAGGAGGGAGCTCGACGGAGAAGGTCTTCGGTCTCGAGATCTCGAGGCGGACATCCAGTGTCCCTTAGCGACCAGTGAAGCAGCTGGTCGAGCTCCACAAGGTGGCCGAGCAGGCCATGAAGGGCCTCATAGTTCGGTGTGGCCCAAGGAGGCCATGCAGGAGCTACCGGCCTGGTGCGGTGGCTGGTGGATGCGTGTCCACAGGTTGAAGTCGTCAAGCACTCCGCTTTGCATTGAAGGTGCCCGTCGGGCCTTGCGTGCAAAAGTGCACTGGGGCAGGATGGACGCCGAGAATCTTTCGACGGATCAGCCGCCGGGCGGGCAAGGAGTATCGTCGCCCGAAATGTATTATAAGAGTGTCTGAAGGGTGCCCGCATGATTGCGGTGAGTGCTCCAAAGATGTAATATTTGAGTAGACTCGCATTTTGTTATCCAGGCGCCAAGACTTTGTTCATATGCGCTAAGCAATGCTTGTTAATTTAAAATATTACCTTCATGCAGCCGTTTATCAAATCGAGAGATGACAAGTTGTCGGCTTCGCCCCCATGCCACAGTCTTTGGGGTGTTAGGGATAAACTTGAGCGCTCTTGTTCCCATTTTTGGGTCCATCTAGGAGGCGCCAACACAACGAACGAGGCAACCGGACTTATAATGCTTGAACACTCTCACTTAGCCATAGAATTCTATAATTTTAAATTTGGTGAAGCCCCTAGTGTTCGGAAGACCGAGTTCGGGCGCTATCCACGCTGGGCGGACAAAGCCGGTTCCTCGCTCTGAGCGGCATAGGTCTTTAGGGACTTGAAAAACCTCTCGAACAGCGACCAGCTCTCGCCTTATCATGACGGTCAGTTTTAGCTTTCCTCCGAGGTGCTCGCCCAGCTCAACCGGGCGCAATCGCAGATGGTTCTCCCAGGCTACCTTAGCCGATACAACGGAACGTAAGGTACCAAAACATGGGAGCAGGCAAACCCAACTATTGACCCAAGACATGATTCGAGCCGATGCATATAATGCTATAAGTTCGGGGTGCCGCACTTGTGAAAGTGTTCAGACTTATCACACCATAACGTGGGGAACTTAAGCCCCTGGTGTATTTAGCCGTACCAAAGTGTACGGATGCAACATGTCATAAATGAACATATATATAAGAAAGAGATGCAGTTATAAGCAAAAAGCGATGCATTGTTTATTCAAGAAATACTGCTATGAATGCAGAACGATACAAATAGTGCGGTAAGCAAGGGATAGGACTATTAAACATGTCCCCATCCAGGGGTAGGCTGCGGAATGGTGTATAAAATGGATTTAATGCTCGTAATGGAGACCACCTGGATACTCGTCGTAGCCTTTCTCCTCCCCTGGTTGTTGCATCGTGAGTTCAGCAGGTCTGCTGCCGGACAGGGCCTCAGGTGAACGGAGTCCTGTGGGTAAGAAAAAGGAAAAAAGAAAAAGAGTGACACACTTGGGAGCCCCTGGTGTGGTTGAGCCACACTCTGGGCCTGTCGTGGCCGTGCCCCTCCCCCTATGCCCATGGTATCTCCATAGCGTAATGATGTATCACGAAGGACCGTCTTGCAATTTTGCAAGGGCGGGGGTTAGCCGCACGCCTGGCGATGCTTTCGGAATGTGCCGTGGTCTTGTTGTAGGTTACTCCGGCGCGTTTGGCGTGTCCGGCCGCTTAACGGTCGGACTCGAGAATTGCCTTGAGAGGCTGCTCAGTATTGTCGCGAGAGCATTGTGTGTTCCTCCGTTCGGAAGGAGCGTTCAGTGTTTCCATTGACCGTGATGACTCCTCGAGGGCCTGGCATCTTGAGCTTGAGCTATGCGTAGTGCGGCACCGCGTTGAACTTTGCAAACGCGGTCCATCCGAGCAGAGCATGATAGCCGCTGCGGAACGGAACTATGTCAAAGATTAACTCCTCGCTTCGGAAGTTATCCGGGGATCCGAAGACCACTTCAAGTGTGACTGAGCCTGTGCAATTGGCCTCTACACCTGGTATGACGCCTTTGAAGGTCGTCTTTGTGGGTTTAATCCTTGAGGGGTCTATTCCCATCTTGCGCACTATATCCTGATAAAGCAGGTTCAGGCTGTTGCCGCCGTCCATCAGGACTCTGGTGAGGTGAAATCCATCGAGGATTGGGTCTAAAACCAATGCGACGAATCCACCGTGACGGATACTGGTGGGGTGGTCCCTTCGATCAAAAGTGATCGGGCAGGAGGACCATGGGTTGAACTTGAGGCGATGGCTCCATCAGCAGTATCGTCCTCGAGTGCATGCTTCCGCTCCCTCTTGGGTATGTGAGTTGCGTATATCATGTTCACCGTCTGCACTTGTGGGGGGAAACCCTTCTGTCCTCTATTGTTCGGCGGCCGGGTCTCTTCCTCGTCATCGCTATGCAGCCCCTTGTCATTGTTTTCGGCAATTAACTTGCATGACTTCTTGAATACCCAACAATCCCTGTTGGTGTGATTAGCCGGCTTTTCGGGGGTGCCATGTATCTGGCAAGAGCGGTCGAGTATTCGGTCCAAATTGGACGGACCCAGAGTAGTTCTTTTGAATGGCTTTTTCCACTATCCGGGTTTAGAGCCTCTGAATCCGGTGTTGACTGCCGTATCCTCAGTGTTATCGCCGTTAACGCGGCGTTTGTTTTTGTTGCGACGTGACCTGCCATTGCGGTCCTTGGTATCCGAACTGCCAGAATTTTTGCTGAGGTTGTTACTGCGGGCTAGCCAGCTGTCCTCTCCCACGCAGAAGCGGGTCATAAGTGATGTGAGGGCTGCCATGGATTTCGGCTTTTCTTGTCCTAGGTGCCGGGCAAGCCACTCGTCGCGGATGTTATGTTTGAAGGCTGCGAGGGCCTCTGCATCAGGACAGTCAACGATTTGATTTTTCTTTGTTAAGAACCGTGTCGAAACTATGCGCCGATTCGTCTGGCTGCTGAATTATGTGGCTTAGGTCATCGGCGTCTGGTGGTCGCACGTATGTGCCCTGGAAGTTGTCAAGGAATGCGGCTTCCAAGTCCTCCCAACACCCAATTGATTCTGCTGGCAAGCTATTGAGCCGCCGAGCTGGTCCTTTAAGCTTGAGTGGGAGATATTTGATGGCGTGAAGATCGTCACAGCGAGCCATGTGAATATGAAGGAGATAGTCTTCGATCCAAACCGCAGGGTCTGTTGTGCCATCGTAGGATTCAATGTTCACGGGTTTAAACCCTTCGGGGATTTGATGATCCATTACTTCATCTGTGAAGCATAGTGGGTGTGCAGCGCCTCTATATTGGGCTATATCACGACGTAGCTCCAACGAGCTTTGTCTACTGTGTTCGGCCCGGCCGGAATTGCTGTATCCGGCGCGACGGTCGTCCTCGCGCATCGTGGGGCGCCCACGCGATCCATAGATCGATCTTGATTGTCTTGCCTTATCCTCCAATATGTCTCGCAAGTCCGGCACATTCCCCCGTGGCTTCGTACTTTTCGAGCGGTGCCGGGGTACGGTTCTAATGGGGGGCCTAAAGGCCTCTCTGTCGCGGCCACGAGGTGGTCGGTGTAACGCCCTCGATGCGGCTATATCTCCCACGTGACGAAACACGACTTAGAGGCATAACCGCATTGAAAGCAATGTCGCAAGTGAGGTAATCTTCACACAACCCAAGTAATACATAAGGGAAAGAGATACATAATTGGCTTACAATCGCCACTTCACACAAATACATGAATAAAGCATTACATCATCCAGATACAATCAAGGTCCGACTACGGAACCAAAATAAAAGAAGAACCCCAAATGTGACAAAGGTCCTCGATCGACCCCAACTGGGCTCCACTACTGATCAACTAGAACGAAACAACACAAAGGCAAGATCTTCATCGAGCTCCTCCTTGAGCTTGGTTGCGTCACCTGCTCGATAACATAGGCACCTGCAAACTGGTTTTGGAAGTATCTGGTGAGCCACGAGGACTCAGCAATCCCATTACCATGGGTATCAAGACTAGCAAAGCTTAATGGGAAGGAAGGGGTAAAATGGGGAGGTTGCAGCAGCGACTAAGCAAGTATGGTGGCTAATATACGCAAAAGAGAGCGAGAAAAGAGCAAGCGGAACGGTCGTGAAGCTAGCAATGATCAAGAGGTGATCCTGAACACCTACTTACGTCAATCATAACACAGAAACCGTGTTCACTTCCCGGACTCCGCCGAGAAGAGACCATCACGGCTACACACTCGGTTGATGCGTTTTAATTCGGATCTGGTGTCAAGTTATCTACAACCGGACATTAACAAATTCCCATCTGCCACATAACCGCGGGCACGGCTCTCGAAAGTTTATACCTGCAGGGTGTCCCAACTTAGCCCATGACAAGCTCTCGCGATCATCGGCGAATAGACCTTCACCGGGAAGACCCGATCAGTCTCGGAATCCCGGTACATCAAGACATTTCGACAATGGTAAAACAAGACCAGCAAAGCCGCCCGATGCGCCGACAATCCCGATAGGAGCTGCACATATCTCGTTCTCAGGGCAACACCGGATGAGACTAGCTACGAGTAAAACCAGCCCTCAAGTTGCCCCGAGGTGGCCCCGCAGGCAGCTCAGTTCGGACCAACACTTAGACAAGCACTGGCCCGGGGGGGCTAAAATAAAGATGACCCTCGAGAGAGCGACTCCCAAGGGAAAAATAGGTGGTGGTGAGGCAAATGGTAAAAGTCAATGTTGGGCCTTGCTGGACAAGTTTTATTCAAAGCGAACTGTCAGGGGGGTCCCATAAATCACCCGACCGCGTTAGGGACGCAAAATCTGGGAACATAACACCGGTATGACGGAAACTAGGGTGGCAAGAGTGGAACAAAACACCAGGCATAAGGCCGAGCCTTCCACCCTTTACCAAATATATAGATGCATTAATAATATAAGAGATATTGTGATATCCCAACAAAAATCCTGTCCGCCATGGAGAAATCTTCAACTTCACCTGCAACTAGCAACGCTATAAGAAGGGCTGAGCAAAAGCGGTAACATAGCCAAACAACGGTTTGCATAGGAAAGGTGTCAAAGGTTAGAGGTTCATGGCAATATGGGGTGGCTGGACAAACAGGTAGTAGGTAGCGCAGCATAGCGAAAGAACGAGGCAACTAGCATAGCAATGATAGTAGTGAGATCCAGGGTAGCGGTCATCTTGCCTGAAATCCCGCAAGGAAGAAGAACGAGTCCATGAAGAAGATGAAACCACGAAGACGAACCACACGCAGACGAACGAATCCTCACGATCGCAACGAAACAGGAACTAACAAGAAGAAGCACACAACATAGTAAACACACCACACATGAGCAAGGCATGATGCAGAACAAGCATGATGCATGACCAAGCTACATGAAGCTACTCATGGCAAAAGATGATGCACACAAGATCAACACATCAAGGCAAGTTTAAATGAGGCCGGAAACAACATATAACAATTCCGGTAAGTCCTCATATGCATATTTCGAAATTGATCCAGAACTGAATAAACCTTATGTTGAAGTTGTTAAACAGCAAGTTAAAGATCACCGAGATGATCTACACGAAATTCTAGCCAAGTTACATATAAAGTTCATTAGATTCGGAGCTACGGGCTAGAAGATATGAGCAAAACAAGTTAAACATGGCATTGATGCAAAATGCACCCAAACATCAAGCAAACACCTCAAAACAAGGATGCAACATGGTAATATGAAGCTACATGCAAAAACAAGAAAGTTTCATATAGAGCACACTCAAAACGGAGCAACGGTTCAACACATGCACATGAAACAAGTCATAGCAACAATCTGTCCATAACAGCAACTAGGCATCTTACAAGCATCAAAACAATAAGCTACAGCACCCCAACATCATAACAAAAGGCATGGGCATGAAGTACTGGTAAAGCATAACAAAACATGAACACTGAGCTATCTCCAGAAACAACTAGAACATGCTCAAAACACATGGAGATATTGCAAATAATAACAGTTTCAGACTTTAGCAGAAATAACATCAGGTTGCAATGTTTAGAGCATTCAAACAACATGTTACAGGAACTTATAATGGCAAACAAAGGCATGGCATGAATCTAATAAATGCATATATCAAAAGACCCTTACTGACCATGAGCCAAAAAGGCATAGAAAATATGATGGCACCCATGTAAACATGGCAAGTTATATTACAGATTTATACATGGCAGGAACAACAATAAGTAGGCATGTTCGTGAGCTCGAACCACTCACTACAGAGCAATACATGGCATGGCAAGGCAACCAACAATAAGAAAGCATGTTTATGAAGCTAAGCATGGCAAGAGCAAGGTCATAGGATACATGGATCACTAGGAAAACACATGGGAACAAGTGAACTTAATGTTAACAGGCTGACAAACAACATTTTCAAGCAACTTTAGAGCAAGAAATGAACATGTTCCAGCAAGCTATAATTGCAACAAAGGGCATGAATGGATAGAGCATGACATGTATATCAAAACATGTTTATAGAGCATCTCCAGATTATGCATAGAATGATTAGTAGAAGCATGTTAACATGGCATCAAAATATAACAGAATCTGTCAGGAAAACAACAACGGCAACTACCCTACTTTACAAGCTTGATACACTCAGCACACAACTCACAAAAATACATGGCCAACACCTCTGGAAAGATGGCATGGCATAGTTCAACATTCATGTAGAGCTCATACTCAAAGGATGCACACATCAATCATGGCAAAAATGATAAAACAGCAAGTTATAACAGTTTCAGCAGATTAACAACATGAAGCACTCTTCCAACAGCATTTCGGGCATCAAGATGAGCTCAAATGAAAATGATGCAATGGAATGAAATGATGTACTCGTCGAGACGAACAATTTGACATATTATACGCACGAAACGGAGCTACGGGTGTAGAGATGTGATGGCATGAACATGGCATGAAAATGACTTAAACTGGGGACTTAGTGGCTTCGGGGAGGGAAAGTCAACCTCGGCACGGTTTTCAAAGCACGCCGGAGATGCACGCCGGAGTGGACGGGGACGACCGGAGCAAACGCCGGCGAGGTCAGGGCGAGGCGGGGGCGCTCGGGGAGGCCGGATCCGGCCGGCGGGCGAGCTCCTCCGGCCGGGATCGGGCGGATCCGGCGCGAGCTCGGGCGTCGCCGGGCCGGGCGATGGCCGGGCGAGGGCGCCATGGCTGGGTGGCGCGGTGATGGCGGCGGCGGAGGGGAGGAGGCGGGCGGCGAACGAGGCCCGCGACGGCGGCGCTCCAGGCGGCGGCGAAGCGGAGGCGATCTTGTGAAGGCGGGCGCGCGAAGGCGTGAGGAGGCGGAGCAGGCGCAGGCGGCTGCTGCTTCGGGCGCGGCCGTGGCGAAGCGGGCGGCGAGGCAAGCGGCGGGAACGAGGTGGGAGGCGCGGTCGCCGACGTGGCACGCCCTGATTGGGCGGAGTGAGGTGGCCCGTGGACGTGTCCGGCGCGGGCGGACGCGTCCGGCGGCGCGAGGGGGAAAATTGCTAGGGTTTGGGGGGATTAGACCGCGAAAAATGGAGGGGAGGACATATTTATAGGTAGAGGGAGCTAGGAGTGTCCAAATGAGGAGCGGTTTTCGGCCACGCGGTCGTGATCGAACGACCGAGAGCATGGAGGGGAGTTTGGTGGGTTTTGGGCCACTTTGGAAGGGGTGTTGGGCTGCAACAAAAGAGGGCTTTGCGGTTACCCGGTTAACCGTTGGAGTACCAAACGACCTCCAAATGGCACGAAACTTGACAGGCGGTCTACGGTGATATACCAAGGCCGCTTGGCAAACCTCGGGCCATTCGAGAAAGTTTAACACCCGCCACAACAGGAGAGAAGAAGGGACGCCGGAGGACATAGGAGTGCGGATTGCAAAAGCAGACAACGGGAAAAGGCTCGGATGCATGAGACGAATACGTATGCAAAATGAAATGCACATGATGACATGATATGAAATGCATATGATGACATGGTGAAATGCAACACGCGAGTAAATGACATGGCAACAACGGCAAATAACTGGCGGACACCTGGCGCAACGAATCCGGGGCGTTACAGTCCGTCAGCCGTATTGCGCTCTGGTGATGCAGGTTTATATGCCTCCTCCTCTAATCGGGGGAGCAACTTGCGTTTGGGGTAGCTTTTGGAGGGGCGTTCGAGTTCATACTCTTGACGCAAGGACTTGATCCATCTGTCGGCTAGCGTGTCTTGATCAGCTCAAGATGTTCTGCTTTTTCTTTAGGTTGTTCGCCGTGGCCATTAGCTTGCATTTGAAAGCGCTCTTGTTCGACGGGATCCTCGGGCACGGCGAATTCATCGTCGTTGAGGCTTGCCTCGCGTCTCGGAGGGAGGCATGTAATTATCATCCTCTACCTCTTCGCCGCTCTCTCATGAGGGCTGGCTTCTCCGTCCTCTGTCTGAATCTTCTTTGGAGGGGTTCTCTTCGGCACTCTCTGGGGTGTTATTATCTCCGGTGCCGGAATCTCCATTCTTGCTGTGGCGGGATTTAGAGCGGCGCCGCTGACGCCGGCGCTTGGGCTGTTTCTTGGAGGAGTCTTCCTCCGCTGCTTCCTCGCCATTCCCATCCTTTGGGATGTCCACCATATATATGTCGTATGACGAGGTGGTCTTCCAGTGCCCCGTAGGCGCTGGTTCTTGGTCGTCTCCGGCATCGTCGTCCATATCGTCGATGTCTTCGGAGTCGTAGTCTAGCATGTCGGTTAGATCGTCGATGTGGCTACAAAGTGGGTGGTGGGTGGGCTTTGAATTTCTTCGTCGTCCGCATCCCAACCATCCTGACCGCAATTCGGCCAGGGCTCTCCTGATAGCGAGAGATACTTTAGCGAATTCAGGATGTCGCCAAAAGGTGAGTGTTGAAAGATGTCCGCGGCGGTGAACTCCATGATCGGCGCCCAATCGGATTCGATTGGAGGGGCGCAGGAGGTTCGGAGTCCGGCGAGGAGTCCGCACCTCGAGTCCTGGCGTCACAAGGACAAGGTCGATGTTGGCTCCATCGTCGTAGAGGTTGCAGCCCCCGAGGCGGTGTCTAGCCAGCCATCCTCGATCTGCGCGGTCGGTTCCAAATTAAGGGTCGGAGCAGACTCATGTGCGGCCTCCAGGGCACTGTCCGGCAGCAGAGCTAAATCATGCCCATCGTGTGAAGGCGGTAGCGCTCGGTCAGGCTCGAATCCGTCGAAGATCAAGTCTCCGGATGTCGGCCGTGAAGTTCAAGCTTCCAAATCGACGATGGCGGGCGTAGCTTTCAATCTGCTCCGGATGGCTGCTTAATTGCCCGCATGCAAAGCCACCGAATCGAAGATCTCATCCGGGAGAAAAGTCTCACCCTGGACCGCGTCGTTGTTGATGATCGAAGGAGCCATCAAGCCTATCAGTGACGACACAGAGGAACTCTCAATGAAAGCACCAATGTCGGTTGTAGTCCAGGTTGCCAGTTCGAATCTCATCTTTTAGATTTGTTAGTTTTAGGTCCAAGTTTGATCAATGACAAGTGGGACCCCCTGTGTTGTTCCGATATTTCAGCGTAGGATGGTTTATTTTTGCACAGACACTTTGCGTTGTTAGACAGGTTATGGCACTAGTTACATGTATTTTGCAAGTTTAGGAACAACAATGATAGTGGCATCGAATATCACATGCACCCCGCAGCTTAGATGGTATGGTGATACGAGTTTTTACATCGTTGGATCTGAGATCCAATGGCTTGGGAGTAGTCTTTGTAATTATGCGCAATTTCCAAACTCTCCAAGGTTTTTGTGCAAATAAGACATTCATGCCTCATGTGTGCCGCTGCATCTTGGATCAAACGGCTCCCATTAGCTCATATTAGGTGCTCCCCGCAGCTTAACTAACCACTACAGTGATACGAGCATCTAGGTCGTATGATCTGTGATCAGATGCCACATGCGTAGTACTTGTACTTTCTGTGCAATTCCCAAACTCTTTGAGTCCTATATTGCAAAAACTTTCAAACATCCTACTATGAGCCATTAGATCTCTCGAGAACTCGTATCACCATGGAATCTATGATGTGGGAGCACCTCATATTCTCCCGTCCGAGAAAACATCAGGTGCTCTCGCAGCTTGGATGCTACGGTCATATGAGCTTCGAGGTCGTTCGATTTGAGATCCAATGGCATCTGAGTAGTCTTTGTGCTTGTGAGCAGTGCCCGAACTCTTTGGGGGCTTTTCTACAAAAAAAAAACATTCAAACCACCAAGGAGTTGTTGGATCACGGATCCAACGGCTCCGAAGAGCTTGTAGCACCAAAGCATCTAAATATTTGCATGTATGTAGTACTAGTCTTACTATTCGTGTTTCAATTTACTGTGCATTTTAAATATTGAATTGAGGACCATGCATGGTGTACATTTTACTCCCTTCATTTCTAAATATTTGTCTTTTTAGAGATTTCAAATGGACACATACGGATGTATATAGACATATTTCAGAGTGTAGATTCACTCATTTAGCTCCGTATGTAGTCACTTGTTGAAATCTCTAAAAGGCAAATATTTAGGAACAGAGGAGTAGTTTTGAATTGTGTCATACATGCATGGTCTGGAAAAATAAAGGCACTATACTTACTGGATTGTTGTTGTATTCGTGTGTGTGTGTGTGTGGTCGTGTGCTTGAATACAAACATAGTTTTCTCACCACCATACCGTCCATCTTTTAAATTTGAATTTGCAACGAAAAACTTCTAGGGATACCATGAAATGTGAAATCCACGTTGAGATCACTATATCACAAACTCACTTTAATTTAAGAACTCATCATAAATCAATTACCGTGCCTTTTGGAATGACTGGTTATTTGCAAGGAAAATACATGCATTGCAATACATATAGATTTGTTTGGAAATTTAAAAGATATATTTCGTATTCTCGAATGGTAGCACCCGACGGCGTACCAGCCAGACCCGGGCTCGTATTGATCCTAAAAAAAAGACTCGGGCTCATGTCATTCTGGTGGCATGCGTGGTATGCACATTAGCCAACCCAACCACTCGAGCCTCCGCGTTTCGAGTCGAAATATCTGGCGGCCAGAATTCCAGCCCTAGGAAATTCCTCTCATGTCCCTGGTCCATAATGACTACCGATGAACAATGGAGGGACGCTTTAGTAACTAGACCACGTTACCTACCGTGCCGAGAATGGTTCAATTCCCTCGGTCGCTGCTACCCAATTTCACCCGTCAACTCCATTGCCTAGTACTAATAGTACTACACCAGGATGAGCACAAAATTGAGCCCCATTTGTTCGTGCCTAGTACTAGAGTTACTATATCTGGCAATGCACTGGTACGAAGGGATTATATATCCTTTTACTCTACATATATAACTTGTCTGAAGTCTAACTAAGCAAAATGTTTGACCAAATCCTTTCTTAAGAAATATTAACATCTACAACAGTAAAGATGTATAGCTTGAAATTTTATTTCATGATGCAGGTTATGATATTGTTTAGAATCCTGGATTTTAAATTTTAGAAAATCCAAAAGTGACCTGAAATTCATGAAACTGAGCGTGGTCTCGTGATATGGCACAAATAGACTGTCATAATTTTTTTCTTCAATTTGAGACAAGCTGCTTATGAAAAGTTGCACATATGAAGAGAAAATGTATTTTGGAACAAAGACCTGTCATGTTAACGCGGACGGTTTCACTATTCAAATCATGGGCGTTTACGTGCCGCCACGAGTCCTGCTTCTCATCGGCAGGTACCGTTCGAGCAAGCGTGTGAGTCGATGGGAGGCGTGTGCGCAGATCGCTGCGCTGGCTGACCAGGAGGCTTGCGACTAGGCCGCTACACAGGCTGACCGGGAGGCATGTGACTAGGCCGTTGTGCACGCTCACTAGGAGGCGAGCCCTTTGACCAGGCTCCGCCACCCACCTTCATCCCAACTGGCCCACTTTTAATGGCACCGACACCGCAGTTTAAAATCACCTCCGCACTACCCTGTATCGCTACAATCTTCTCTCTTCCTCTCGGATTCTCCTGTCGTCTACCTCCAACCAGCCTGACCTAACCGTACGCCATGCCGCATCACGATGGGCTGCCCTTAGTCTTCTAGTTTCCTAAGGAAGACACCTAGCCGGAGTCTCAAGAACATAAGGCGCTTTGGGACGAGCTTGAACTGGCCTTGCAGGAACACGTTGTGCATGTCCCTGCTCCCATTCCAGCTCTCGTCACCCCGACTGCGCCAGCGCCTATCCCCATGGCATTGATGGGCTGGGAGCCGCACATTTTCACCGAGCTTGATGCCACTGGGTTCCATGCGGTCCCCGCTGACTTTCACATGCACATGCACGTGCCAGCGCATGCGCCTACGCGTGAACTGATGCGTGTTCCTGTGCCAGTGCCCATGCACATGAATGTCTCCGCCGCACTATTGCCAGTGTCTGTCCCTGCGCCAGTGCTAGTGCCCCCCTCAGCGGTATGGATCACCGCCGTTGACCGCTTCCTTGCACCAACGCCAGTCGCCTCCTCCCGCCAGTTGACTAGCTCCTGGAGACCGAAGTCCAGAAAATTTTGGCCTTCCTTGAAGCTAGGGCCAATATCCAGGAGTAAGCCAACAACAGCGCAAGAAGCCGCCGTTGCTGTCGCCGTCGGTCAGTGGCCCAACGACACACAAAGCACGACAGTGGAGACGCTTTCCACCACAAGAGCCACCGTGTAATCTAAATTTGCCATGAAAAACATTCGGATTGCCATGCTTAATAACTTCGAGGTGGTTTCGTACCCTACAAGAAATTTCATCTTATGTTCTCCATGATAGGAACTTTGGAGTGACTCTTTGTCGCACGTTGAGGGATTGTCATATGATTTAATTATGTTATCATTGTTGAGAGATTTGCGCTTGTGAAAGTATGAACCCTAGGCCTTGTTTTCAAGCATTGCAATACCGTTTTTGCCCACTTTTGTTACTAGCTAACTTGCTGTTTTTATATTTTCAGATTACAAAAACCTATATCTACTATCCATATTACACTTGTATCACCATCTCTTCGCTGAACTAGTGCACCTATACAATTTACCATTGTATTGGGTGTGTTGGGAACACAAGAGACTCCTTGTTATTTGGTTGCAGGGTTGTTTGAGAGGGACCATCTTCATCCTACGCCTCCCATGGATTGATAAACCTTAGGTCATCCACTTGA
This sequence comes from Aegilops speltoides, assembly GCA_021437245.1. Classification (NCBI taxonomy): domain Eukaryota; kingdom Viridiplantae; phylum Streptophyta; class Magnoliopsida; order Poales; family Poaceae; genus Aegilops; species Aegilops speltoides. Next base: position 418,783,646 of record CM038146.1, read on the forward strand.
GGGAAATTTGCTAATGTCCTACAAAACTCTACAAGTCTACAAGAAGAAGGTTGCGTAGTAGACATCAAGCTCTTTTCTAGTGCCGTTGCCGGGGAGGTAAGTCTTGAAGGTATATCTTTAGATCTTGCGATTGAATCTTTTAGTTTCTTGTTTTATTTACAGTTTAGTCTATAAAATAAAACTACAAAAACATGGAATTGAGGTTGCCTCTTATGCTTCATTGTTTTATTGTCTTTCATGAAAATGATGGAAAGGAAAATTGTGCTCATGTGTTAGAAGAAGAAGTTAATAAAATGTTTGGCATAAAATCTTTGAATGATGAGCATGATTGCAATGTTGGTAGTATGAATTCTTTGAATATCCATGATGCAAATGATATGCAAAACCATAATATTGGGGATGCTATGTTTGATGAAGATGATACTTTTAGTCCCCCAAGTTTTGATGAGAATGTTTATTATGATAATAGCATGCCTCCTATTTATGATGATTATGTTGATGAAAGTGGGTTTGTAAGAGTGTAAACTCTAGTTAATGATCCCACTATTTGGAGGGTGTTGAATCTTTTCACAATATTGATAAAAGTGGATTTGGAGAGGTCATGACTTTATTTAGTAATGATTCCACTATCTTGGAAGAGGTTTCAATTGATTATGATGAGAACAAAGTTGCTACTTATGATGATTATTGTGATGGCACTTATGTTATAAAAAGTAGTGATGATTATATTTATAAAACTTGTCACAATTATGATGACCCTTTTTATGAACATTACTCTTTTAACATGGAAACAATTTATAGTATTCGAGTTTCTTATGATACTCCCACTATTCCGATTTCTAAATGAGAAAAAAAAATCTTATATGGAGAGTAATGAAATTTCTATGCTTGTGGATCATGAAAGGAATGCATTATGTGATAGTTATATTGTTGAATTCATTCATGATGCTATTGAAAATTATAATGAGAGAGGAACATTTGCTTTTACATATTGCAATAATATAAAGTTTCCTCTCTATGTGTTGAAAGTTTTGAAGTCATGCTTGTTTTGCCTTCCTATGCTAGTAGATTCTTGCTCACATAAATTGTTTGCTCACAAAATCCCTATGCATAGGAAGTGGGTTAGTCTTAAATGTACTAGTCATATGCTTCATGATGCTCCCATTATGTTTCAATTCTTATCTTATGTGAGGATCATTGAAATCATCATGCCTAGCTAAAAAGGCATTAAAGAACATCGCTTGTTGGGAGACAACACAATATTTATACCTACTGTTTTTGTGTGTTCACATGATTAAGCTACTGTAGTAATAATGTTTTATAGCTTTTGTTTCAATAAAGTGCCAAGTAAAGCCTTTGGGATACTGTGGATGATAGTTGACTTGATTCTATGCAAAAACAGAAACATTTGCTTCCAGTAACAGATTTTTTTTAATTCACTGGTGCGTGATAAAATTCTGAATTTTTTATACATGATTCATATACAAATTAACACGTATTCCTATTTTTTTTTTGAATGTTTGGAGTAACAGAAGTATGGTTGTTGTTCAGATCATTACAAACTGTTCTGTTTTTGACAGATTCTGTTTTCAATTCAAAGTTTGCTTGTCTTAGTGTTTCCATAACTTATGTTAAGTGATATAAATTGTGGAAATGATAAGTTACAGTAGGAGTTGTGTGAGAACAACTGAATCTTATCTTGATAGTACCAAAGTGAATGATTTGTCTTTATCATACTAACCCATCTCATGAAGTTCCCATTAAGTTTTGTGTGGTTGAAGTTTTTAAGTTTTGGGTGAGATATCGATATGAGGAGAATAAGGAGTGGAAATACCCTAAGCTTGGGGATTCCCAAGTCACCCAAAGATAATATTCAAGGAAGACCCAAGAAACTAAGCTTGGGGATGCCCCGGAGGCATCCCCTCTTTCGTCTTCAACATTATTGGCAACCTTTCTTGGAGTTATATTTTCATTAGTCACATGATATAAGTTTTTCTTGGAGCGTCATTTTATTTTAGTAGGATTTTATTTTTTTATTTAGGTTAATGTTTTGCATCTTTTATTTCAATAAAAGTGTCAAGTATAGCCTTTACCATGCTTATTTTGCAAGTCTATATGTTGTTGTTTTGAAAACAACAAGTTTTCTATTATTGTCTGAATTTTTGAAAAATGTCAGATCGTGATAAAATCTTGAATTTTTTTACACAATGAGTAACAACATATTTTCTACAGTATGGTAATTTTTTAGAATTTTTGAAGTTGGAGAAGTATGAATATTCTTGCATTCTTTATAAATTGTTCTATTTAGACAGATTGCTGTTATGTTTGCATTGTTTGCACATGCTTGCTTGTTTAAAGATTCTATTTGAGGATAGGGGTATTAAATATGCAGAGTCATTTAGTATGCAATGTTAAATAATAATTTTAGTGAGTTGCTACAGTAGAGAATGATAAAGTTTTGCATTGATTTATACTAACTTATCTCACGAATTCTTGTTGAGTTTTGTGTGGATGAAGTTTTTGAGAATTAGGGTAATCGTGGTATAAAAGGAATTAAGGAGACACAAAAGCTCAAGCTTGGGGATGCCCAAGGCATCCCAAAATAATATTTTAAGAAGTCTCAAGCATCTAAGCTTGGGGATGCCCCGGTTGGCATTCCACATTTCTTCATCAACAATTATCGGTTAGCCTCGGTTGAGTCTAAGTTTTTGCTTCTTCACATGATATGTGCTATCCTTGGAATGTAATTTAATTTGTTTTGCTTGCTGTTTGAATAAAATACTTAATATCTAAATTTTTGAATGAGAGAGAGTCTCCACACAGCTACTTAATTAATTGACTACTCATTGATCTTCACTCATACCTTTTGGAGTAGTTTGTCATTTACTCTCGTGCTTCACTTATATCTTTCTGAGAGTCTTATAAGTAGTAATGCTAACATGCATGTGTTATGAAATTGGTTACGATATGATGGGCATCCAAGAGGGATATAATAAAAACTTTCATATAAAGAGCATTGAATAATATGAGAAGTTTGATTCCTTGAATTTGTTTTGAGATATAAAGATGGTGATATTAGAGTCATGCTAGGGATAATTGTGGATTGGTAGAAATACTTAAAGTTTGTGATTCCCGTAGCATGCACGTATGGTGAACCATTTTGTGATGAAGTTGGAGCATGATTTATTTTTTTGATTGTCTTCTTTATGAGTGGCGGTCGGGGACGAGCGATGGTCTTTTCCTACCAATCTATCCCCCTAGGAGCATGCATATAGTACTTTGTTTCGATGGCTAATAAATTTTTGCAATAAGTATGTGAGTTCTTTATGACTAATGTTGAGTCCATGGATTATACGCACTCTCATCTTCCACCATTGCTAGCCTCTCTAGTACCGCGCAACTTTCACAGGTGCATTAAACCCACCATATAGCCTTCCTCAAAACAGCCACCATACCTACCTATGACATTTCCATAGCCGTTCCAAGATATATTGCCATGCAACTTCCATCGTTCCTTTTATTATGACACATACCATCATTGTCATATTGATCTGCATGATAATGTAGTTGGCATAGTATTTGTGACATGGCCACTGTTCATAATTTTTTATACATGTCACTCTTGATCATTGCACATCCTAGTACATCGCCGGAGGCATTCATATAGAGTCATATTTTGTTCTAGTATCGAGTTGTAATTCTTGAGTTGTAAGTAAATAAAAGTGTGATGATCATCATTATTAGAGCATTGTCCCATGTGAGGAAAGGATGATGGAAGCTATAATTCCCTCACAAGTTGGGATGAGACTCCGGACTTAAAAAAAAAGAGGCCAAAGAGCCTATAATAATAATAATAATAATAATAATAATAATAATAATAATAATAATAATAATAATAATAATAATAAGCCAAAGAGCCCCAAAAAAGCAAAAAGAAAGAGAAAAATAGAGAAGGGACAATGTTACTATCCTTTTTCCACACTTGTGCTTCAAAGTAGCACCATGTTCTTTGGAAATTTTTCATTATAGAACTTGGCTTGTATATTCCAATGATGGGCTTCCTCAAATTTCCCTAGGTCTTTGTGAGCAAGCAAGTTGGATGCACACCCACTTAGTTTTCATTTTGAGCTTCCATACACTTATAGCTCCAGTGCATCCATTGCATGACAATCCCTACTCACTTGCATCGATACCAATTGATGGGCATCTCCATAGCCCATTAATTTGCCTAGTTTATGTGAGACTTTCTCCCTTTTTGTCTTCTCCTCACAACCTCCACCATATTTTATTCCACCTATAGTGCTATATCCATGGCTCATGCTCATGTATTGCATGAAAGTTGAAAAAGCTTGAGAACATTAAAAGTATGGAACAATTGCTTGGCTTGTCATTGGGGTTGTGCATGATGAAATATTTTGTGTGATGAAGATATAGCATAGCTAGACTATATGATTTTGTAGGGATAACTTTCTTTGGCCATGATATTTGAGAAGACATGATTGCTTTATTAGTATGCTTGAAGTATTATTGTTTTTATGTCAATATTAAACTTTTGTTTTGAATCTTATGGATTTGAACATTCATGCCACAATAAATAAGATTACATTGATAAATATGTTAGGTAGCATTCACATTCATAAATTCTTTCTTTTATCATTTACCTACTCGAGGACGAGCAGGAATTAAGCTTGGGGATGTTGATATGTCTCCAACATATCTATAATTTATGAAGTATTCATGCCATGTTTACAAAAATCTTATATGGTTTTGGTATGATTTGATTAGAACTAACCCGGACTAACGATGTTTTCAGCAGAACTACCGTGGTGTCATTTTTTGTGCAGAAATAAAAGTTCTTGGAATGGGCTGAAAATTTACTATGATTTTTTATGGACCAAAAGAGACCCTCGAAGCACCGGACCTGGGCCAGGAAGTGACCGAGGAGGCCACAAGCCTGGGGGATGCGCCCACCCCCCAGGGTGCGCCCCCCGAACTTGTGGGTCCCTCGAGCACTCGCTTGACGTGAGACCGACGCCAAAAATTCCTATAAATATAGGAATATCCGAAAAGAACCCTAGATCGGAAGTTCCGCTGCCGCAAGCCTCTGTAGCTAGGAAAAACCAATCGGGAGCCCAACACCTACTACACCTACGGAAGGGCAACTAATTGTGGTTCTGGTCGAGGTGAAGATACCCCGAACAAATCCCTCAAAGGATGATTCTCCATAGTAACAAGTAACAATAAATTTCAGCACATAGTAATAATGTTTCGTTACCAAGAGCACTTCACTCCCCGGCAACGGCGCCAGAAAAGAGTCTTGATGACCCACAAGTATAGGGGATCAATCATAGTCTTTTATATAAGTAAGAGTGTCGAACCCAACGAGGAGCGGAAGGAAATGAAAGTGGTTTTCAACAAGGTATTTTCTGCAAGCACTGAAATTGTCGGTAACATGTAGTTTGATAGTAGGATAATTTGTAACGAGCAAGTAACGGTAATGGTAAATATAGTGCAGCAAGGTAGCTCAATCCTTTTGTGTCAAAGGACATGCCAAAACGGTCTCTTATGATAAGCAAAGTGTTCTTGAGGGTACACGGGAATTTCATCTAGTCACTTTCATCAAGTTGGTTTGATTCGTGTTTGCTATTTTGTTAATTTGATATGTGGGTGGACCAGTGCTTAGGTGTTGTTCTTACTTGAACAAACCTCCTACTTATGATTAACCCTCTCGCAAGCATCCACAACTATGATAAAAGTATTAAGATAAAATCTAACCATAGCATTAAACTTTTGGATCCAAACCGGTCCCTTACGAAGTAGCGCATAAACGAGGGTTTAAGCTTCTGTCACTCTAGCAACCCATCATCTAATAACTACTCCACAATGCATTCCCTTAGGTCCAAATATGGTGAAGTGCCATGTAGTCGACGTTCACATGACACCACTAAGGGAATCACAACATACATATCATCAAAATATCGAACACATATCAAGTTCACATGATTACTTGCAACATGACTTCTCCCGTGACCTCAAGAACAAAAGTAACTACTCACAAATAATAATCATGCTCAAGATCATAGGGGTATTAAATGTCATAATGGATCTGAACATATAATCTTCCACCAAATAAACCATATAGTAATCAACTACAAGATGTAATCAACTCTACTAGTCACCCACAAGTACCAATATGTGGTTCCGGTACAAAGATTGAACACAAGAGATGAACTAGGGTTTGAGAGGAGATGCTGCTATTGAAGATGTTGATGAAGATTGCCCTCCCAAAGATGAGAGGGTTGTCGGTGATGACGATGACGATGATTTCCCCCTTTGGGAGGGAAGTTTCCCCGGCGGAATCGCTCCCGCCGGAGGGCAAAAGTGCTCCTGCCCAAGTTCCGCCTCGAGACGGCGGTGCTTCGTCCCAAAAGTCCCCCTCTGATTTTATTTTCTAGGTCAGGATGACCTATATACCAGAAGATGGGCACCGGAGGTGGGCCGAGGAGGGCACAACCCACCAGGGCGCGCCCTGGTGTCTTGTGCTCACCAGGGTGGCCCTCTCCAGTAGTTATTTGCTCCAGTATTTTTTATATATTCCAAAACAATTCTCCGTAAATTTTTAGCTCGTTTGGAGATGTGCAGAATAGGTAACTTTGATGTAACTTTTTCATGTCCAAAATTCCAGTTGCCGGTATTCTCCCTCTTTGTGTAAACCTTGCATATTATGAGAGAAAAGGCATTAGAATTACTCCATAAAGCATTATTATGCATAAAAACATTGTAAATAACAGTAGGAAAACATGATGCAAAATGGGCGTATCAACGGCATCCATCATATCCGGTATTGCCCGATAAACTCTGAAACCTTTCCAGTGACCTCGATACGCTTCCGGTTCCTCTCGAAACTATTCCAAAAATTAATGAAACAATTCCACAAATAAATTCTCGATACTCTTGTACTACTAACACTCAGCAGATTGCGATTACCTTAAGCTTGTGACCACGTAGGTTCGGTAAATCATAGACATAAACAAAACCCCTTCATTCAATGACCGATAGCAGAACTGTGGACGTCCATATCGATCCCTATGATTACATAAATGACATTCAAGTGAACCTCTGTTTATCATGTGATATTCCCTTTGATTCGCAATACTTTACAAAACCCAAGGTGAGATATATTGGTATCCTCTTGGGTCATACACATGCCCACTATACTGGCTCGTTACGGGTTTTTGTTCTTCTTTCTCATTGAGATGTTCTGGCATCCTGTGACATTGTCACCTGTGTCTGGCCAGACGATGATGGATGCCGTCAAACCAAGAGGGCCCTAAGAATATCTCTTCATCGTCGGAGGAGCAAATTCTACTCTCAAGCTATCATGTCCCTTGTCAAACTTTCTGATGAACATATAAGTTATCATTATGATCACTGTGTTAAAGATGATGTTTGAGCAACCCCAAAGCTTATCAGACGGTAAGAAGTGAATACAATACTCTCATGGTCTAGGGAACTGAACACACATTAACACTCCATGTTATAGCAATTGACTTATGACGATATTATCTCAAAGTATAACAAACAAAGTTTGGGTCGATTCAATATGATCGTTCTTCTAACATCGTACTCTCAATGTCATTTTGATACTATCCTTACTCTTAACGATATCTCAAGATCCGGAATAATCACGAACAACACTTGAGCTAGTTTTAGAGGCGAGACTAGGAATCCATCTTTTACCGCTTATTCTACTACACATGCATACTAGTTTTCCATTGAATCACATATTGCAGTATCAACAGTTATGACATAGAATATAAACTCTTAATCATGAACATGGAAATATAATAATACAATATTATTGCCCCTAGGACATACTTCCAACACGCACTACTAGTGACTCATTGATTCATATATGTAGTTTAGATGTTTATTTGGGATGGAGACTCATCATTGGAACCACTCGATGGAGATAGAAGTTATCAGAAGCTTGTGCTAATGGCTTCTTGCAATCAGCTGATCTGTACTGCAATGGCCTGAGCGTGTGCGACACCTGAGGCGTGAACACAGCTATGCAACATGATCCATTAACATGCTGCAGTCTAACTATGTGTACAATTTTATATGCTACAATAGAGGTTGAATAAGTTCGTCACGGTTCCGCTCATCATATTATTATTATTAATCACATAAATATGTTTAATTTGTTTACTTATTCAAACATGAATAAATATATCACATTACCTTTGTGTTTGCATGTAAATAATTTGTTCACATACTACATTAGGGGTAAAACAGTCTTTTTAGGTCAGACTTTACACCCTTACTAGCCAAAACTGACGGAAGTGTCACATAGGAAGCAAAATGAAGTTTGAGTGTCAAAAAGGGGAGAAAACAAAATTTTAGGCGAAAAAGGGAACCAAACTTTAAGAAAGGGCCAAATAAGGAATTCTCTCTTCTTTGAAGCCTAGATAGTACATGTTCCAAGATGATCAGTTCCATGAAAAAAGAAGTTTATAGATAGCAGATTTGCGCGCAATGATAGTCACTCTATCATCGTTGAAATGTGGGATCTTTCGAGGGCCAAGGCATTATAATTGTTGCATTTTTCACTCTAGAAAAAGTATATGTTTAGTATGGTGTACTTGCGGATTTCTCATTGTCATGTCAACAAGATTGCCTACTGATTTATTCTTTTGCTTCGAAGGTGAGGAATTCGGCGAAGAATATACATTGACGAGGATGAAGCTAGAGAAAAATGTATTGATATAGTAAAAATGTATACTCATGGGCATAACTTCAACCAGAAAATGTATTGATATAGTAAAATACCTCAAGGGCACAACTGCAACCAGAAAATGTACTAATAGCAATGCATTGTGTTGACAGAGTTGTTAACACATAAATTTAAGTAAGGCATATAGCATGTGATGTGCTGAGAATATTGTTGTCAGTCCAGCTATCAGAATCTGCCGGTTACTGAAGTGAGCACCGACCATCGCTAGTTAGGACAAAATATCAAATTGATTTTGAGCGATTGAGCAATCACATGATAACTAAAAACTATAACCAACACCATTATTGGATTGCACAATGCATTGCCACTGACAAGCCATATAATGTTTCTTGTCGCTTCATATAATCAACTACACTTCTTTCTTTTTCATAAAATCAAGTACACTTCTACCCCCCAAATAAAACGTTGTTGAGAGGGAAGGGGGAGCGAGACACCACTGGCTGGCATGCACCAACCAGCAGCACACATTGCACCAAAGCAATACATATACTAATCCGGCGGTCTACATAATTGCGTACCGGCAGGTTGCATACTTCCATCCCATCATCCTACTAGACTTGTCCACCGATCATGCATCGTGTTCATAAAAGAAACAAAGGGAGCTGGGGACACTGGAAAGCAGCACCTAGCTCCACACCACCCATCATCCATGGCCATGCACGATAGTAGGTGCACAGAAACAGCTTTCGATTTCACGTGGCCCAAAAGGTTCCCTTCTTTTTTCCCCACGATGGAGTCATATTATAGAGGCGGAACGGCAGGAGATTGGCTGGTTTCTACTGCTTGCCCTCCAATAATACTCCTCGAGTGCCTGTGCAGCCGCGCTAGAATCTAGACTTTGACCTAGATTCTTCCCGGGCGAGCGAACCAGCGGGGTGGTGCCGGAATCTGGAGGCGACGGCAGGGGAGAGAGATTCCATCGGGCTGGGCATAAATGTGCGCAGCGCAGCGCAGTGCAGTGCAGCAGCGAGCCTCGTGGCGCCAATAGTGGTGCCGCGTCAGTCGGATCACATGCGTCGAAGCTGGCATAGCATAGTGCCTCCAACTTGTCGTGTCACTTATTACTGCAAGAGTCCCGACGGTGGCAGAAATCACACATTTGACCTGAGGCAGAAGTCAATTCACAAACTAACCTGCTTTCAAAAAAAAATCACTCAGCTGACCCTTTCGTGTGGCGCCCGACAGCTGGGCGCTGCACACAACTATGCAGCGCCTCATCCTTAGGCGTTGCACCTCCCGCCGCGTGGCAGCCCCTGGTCCATTGCGGCCCCACACTTGATCATGCGGCGCCTAAGTCTTAGGCGCCACACATGGTAATGTGCAGCGCCTAGCCGTGGCGCTGCGACATCTGGTTCCACTTGGCTGGCCCCACCTCTCTCCCTTCCCACCCCACCCCACACACCCCCACCCCACCCAAACCCTAAGGCTTGCGGCCCTCCTCTCTTCCCTCTCCCTCTCAAATCCTTCTCAAATCTTGCAAATCCGGAGTATTTGACCGTGGATTTCAAACCAACCCTCCCTTAAGGTAATCTCCTCCCATCCCTTGTTTTCATCCATAGGAATTGTCACATTTGCTCAAATCTTGCTAGTTTGGGGAAACCCTAGTTTTGACTTGGATTTGCAAATTTGTGTTGAATGATGTTATGTTTCTTTGCTAACTTGGGTTGGTTAAGCTTCCATAGTATGCTAGGGTTAGGGTTATGTGTGTTTGATGTTGGTGTTAGGGTTATGCTATGGTTATGGTTGTTTTATATGTTAGGGCATATGTGTGCAAATATTTTTCTTAAGTATTTACTTGATATATGTGTGTTTTTGATTATTGTAGGGATGGGGAGAACATGTGTTTATGTTCATCATGTGGATAGAGAGGCCTTTTTGAAAGGCAATGTTGAGACGGATCCGAATGAGCTTGACATGGTGTTTGAGAGTAGTCCTAGCTATGCGGAGCTTTTGGAACAAGTGAGGAAAGATTTGAATTGGATGGACCCAAGTGACGTTGTTGAGTTCGAGGGAAGGCACAATGTTGGTTTTGGAATGCACATCCGTTGGAAGACAATGCGTGTGAACTCCGAGCAACGTTGGGTTGCATACAAGGAGACGGTTGCCGAATCTCTAGACAAGGCTCTTGAGTTATTTGTCTCCAAGAAGGTTGAGTCTACTTTGAATTTAGACTTGAACCGGAACCCCTCCCCGTTGGTTGCTAGCACTCCCCCACCCATGAACCAAGATCAAATGAGTGAACCTCAATTCACGCAACAAGATTGGCCAACATTGAGCCCGACTCCAAACAACCAAAATGAAGGTTTTGAAGAGGAGAATGATGAGTACGAGGAGGATGACAACGAAGTTGACCTCCATGACAACAATGTGGGTGATCTCGACCAATATCATGTGCAAGAGACAATGGACCAATCCATCCCTTTTTCCGTGCATATGCATCGGACTCGGATGACGATGGTCCCGATGAAGAAGTTGATGAGGAGGGTTCACGCCGAAGGAGGCCCAAGCATTCAAGAAGGTATTCAGGCGGGATCACAAGACACCATTGTTCAAGGATCTTAGTCTCATGGATGAAGCCGTTGTGGATGGTGGCAAATGCATATCTCTTGGAGCTAGGCCAAGTTCTCACCGTGATTTGGAAGGCGGCAAGAACGGTATAAAACCGGATGTGAGTTTCAATCCTTCTTGGAATTGAAGATGTGGCTCGACAACTACTCGGTTACACATTATCGTCCACATAAAGTGGCCAACTTGGATGTTAATGTGCGTTACGGTCAAATGTGAAGTGCCAACATGTCCATGGATTGTGCGTGCAAGGCCATGGAAAGGAGGTCCCACTTGGCGCATAGTGAGTTGTCTACCAACTCACATGTGCCGCACAAGAATGCGGATGGCAAGCTTGTGCACCAACAACCTGAACAACTCACGTCCGAAGTTCATTGCTTACAGGCTGTCCAACCAAATATCCACACTTCCAATAATGAGCATCAAGAGTGTCATTGACCTTGTGAAAGCCATCTTTCATTACAAGGTGAAGTACGGCAAGGCATGGAAGGCGAAGCAAGCCGCATTCAAGATGTTGTATGGCAATTGGGAGGAAGCTTACAACCGACTCCCTAGGTTGTTGTTAGCTATGGCCGCCACAAACCCGTGCATGGTTCACGTGGTTGAGCCTCATGGGCACCAAACTTTGATTCATAACGGAGGACCGTCCGAGTATTTGGCCGTGCATTTTGGGCCTTTGAGCAATGCGTGAGGGCTTTTGAGCATTGTTGGCCCGTCATCGCCATTGATGGCACGTTCTTGACCGGACAATACAAGGGCACTTTATTGGTTGCAATAGCAAGTGATGCCAATAACCGGTGTTGCCTTTGGCTTTCGCTTTGGTTGAGGTAGAGAACAATGATAATCGGGAGTGGTTCTTGCGTCAACCGAGAACAAGGGTATTACCGGCTGAAAGGAAATTTGTGTCATATCGGATCGCCATCCGGAATTCTAAATGCGGTGGTGATTGACATTCCGGACATAGAAAGTTGCATCATCGATGGTGCATGAGGCACTTTGTGCAAACTTCTATAGGGCATGTGGTATCAAGGAGTTGGCCGATGATCTTTGATTGTTGTCTCGCTTTCACCAACAAGCGGTTTGCCACATTGTTCAATGCATTGCTCGGACACAAGAAACTTGACCCGGCGGTCGGGAGTTTCTCAATAGGAACATTGCCGAAAGGAATATGTGGGCACGTGCTTTCGATGAAGATGGCGGAGGTGCGGTCAAATGACAAGCAATATGGCGAGAATGCTTCAATAAGGTGCTCAAGGGTGTCGTGCATTACCCGTGACGGCAATAGCTCAATACACATTTGACAAGATGAATGAATACTTTTGAAGCACTCAATGGAGACCGATAAGCAGATTCTTTGGTGAGAACAAGGATAAGCACAAGTACAATTTCCACCAAAGGTTGAAGAATGGTTGGAATTTCAATCACGAAAGGCGGACTCAAGAAGCTGTTCTATATGACGACAACGAGTGGAAGTATGAGGTGAAAGAGCCCGGAGGAACCACAAATGATGGCCACCAACACGGAGGCCGGGCTTACAAGGTCTCCCTAACACGGTGTGATTGCAGCTGCATGAGGCCGTCTTTGCTACATCTCCCATGCTCGCACTTGTTAAATGCATCCCGGGTTAGGAATGTGGACGTCAATCACCCTCTAACCGTGAGGGAGTCCGAGTTCACAATCATGACGGTAATGAAGACATGGACTCCACGGTTCCAGCCATACTTGGACCAATCACAATGGCCGGAGTATCATGGAGTTCAACTATGGCCGGACCCGGAATTGAAGGTCGTTAGCCGAGGAAGACGTAAGACTAAGCGTCTTAGAGGTGACATGGACGGATGGGGCCGTGGTGGCGGTGGAGAATACGGCACCGGCCAATTCCAAGAGCCTCGTGAGGAATCCCGTTGTGGGGGCTGCAATAATGGGGGACACAACACAAGAACTTGTCCCAAACCAAGAAAGAGATCAAAGAAAAATGGTTCAAGCACAAGCCAAGCAAATGATAGCCAACCAAGTGAACCAAGGGGTAGCCAACCAAGTCAAACAAGTGGTGGAGTGCCAAACCACTCAAATCAAACAAGTCAACGAGGAACTAGGCAACAAAGAGGGAGTCAACTTGGTCTTAGAAGAGGTCGTGGTGGTGGTAGAGGCCGTGGTGACGGTCTTGGCCGTGGTGAAGGTCTTGGCCGTGGTGACGGTCTTGGCCGTGGTGAAGGTCTTGGCCGTGGTGGTGGTAGAGGCCTAGGTGATGGTCTTGGCCGTGGTGATGGTCTTGGCCGTGGTGGTGGTAGAGGTCGTGGTGATGGTCTTGGCCGTGGTGCTGGTAGAGGCCGTGGTGGTGGTGGTGGTAGAGGCCGTGGTGGTCGTGGTAGAGGCCGCGGTGGTGGTGGTGTAGGCCGTGGTGGTGATCTTGGCCTTGGCGGCGGCCGTAGTGGAGGAATGTTCTCTTGGCTCAATGGACCATTGCCGTATGTGTCTTACTATGATCTTGTTCTTTTGGCTCAATGCTTGTGTTGTCATTTTGTATTGTGTGACTAACTATTATATTGCCATTTTCGTAGGTATGGAAACAATGAAGGGGGTGGAGGACACGGAGGGGGAAGGTGAGACCCCTTGGTGGTGCGAGGAGGAGGAAGAAAAAGAAGAAGAAGAGAGCAAGAAGAAGAAACTACATGGAGACCCTATGTGTGTATGACTATGTGTGTATGACTATGTTAGGGGACTAATATTTCCGTGTATGACTATGTGAGACCCTATGTGATTTGGACAAGTATATGTGCTATGTGTGTATAAGTATGTGATTTGGACAAGTATATGTGCTATGTGTGTATGAGTATGTGATTTGGACTAGTATTTCTGTGTTTTGGATGTGATTATGTGGCATCTTTATGAATCACAAAACAAAAAGAACAGTTGGTATTTCAAAACATCAGTGAGTGCAGCGCCGAAGGGCTAGGCGCTGCACAGTGTAGTGCGGCGCCCAACAGTTAGGCGCTGCACAATGACTTAGCATTTTTTCAGGTGGAGAAGCAAGCGAACGCAACCATTGCTCTCAGGTGGAATGTCCAGATGTCTGCAGGCGCCTAAGGCCAAGCGCCACACTACACAATGCAGCGCCTTGGCTTTGGCGCTGCACATCCAGACATTCGATCGAGAGCAACAAGCGTTCGATAGTTTTGCACCATAAATTTTGCTAAGTTAGTGTGCAGCGCCTAACGTAAAGCGCCACACTATACTATCTGGCGCCAATGGCGCCGCTGCAGTGTAGTGTAAGCGGTAGGCGCTGCACACTAACTTAGCAAAATTTATGGTGCAAAACATACTGGAACGCTTCTGTTGCTCTCTGGACTGGAATGTCCAGATGTGCAGCGCCTAAAGCCAAGGCGCTGCATGGTGTAGTGTGGCGCCTTGGCCTTAGGCGCTGCACATCTTGGATATTTATTAGGCTGTACCAACACCCTCCCACCCATCCTCACCCCACACACCCCCACCCTCAACACAAACCCGAAGCTCGGTGCCTCCCCTCGCCCTCCTCTCTCCCCTCTCAAATCCTTCTCGATCCGAGTATTTGACCGTGGATTTCAAGCCAATCCCTCCCTTAAGGTAATCTCCTCCGATCCCTCTGCTTTCATCCATAGGAATTGTCACATTTGGTCAGATCTTGCTAGTGTGGTGGAAACCCTAGTTTTTGATTGGATTTGGAAATTTTTGTTTCTTTGCTAATTTGGTATGGTTAGGCTTTTGTAGTATGCTAGGGTTAGGGTTATGTGTGTTTGATGTTGGTGTTAGGGTTATGTTGGTCTTAGGGTTGTGTTCATTGTTAAGTGGGGTTAGGGTTGACCAATAATTCTCATTTTGTAGGCATGGCTTCATCCGGTTCCATGACGAGGCCACCGTGTGCTAACCAAGAAGACATGCCGAACAAGTGGCAGGACGCATCTTTGGACAAGGTGAAGGAGAAAGATGTCAACATCCCGCCATGTTGGTGTGGAGATGTTTGCAAGGTGAAGGTGTCCACCGACCGAAAGAAAGCATGGACGGAAGGGCGGAGATATTTTGTATGCCCGAACTATGCTTATGATCGTGCACTTCCAACTAACGCCTATGACGAACCACCGGTAAGCTCGAGAAGTAAAATGTTACTCTGAAATGTGTGTCAACACTAACAACAAATTTTTATGCAGTCACCGCCTCCTCTATGCAAGTACTTCACGTGGATAGATCTTGAAGTGCCAGAAGATGTGAAAAAGGACCAATACGCAGATTGTCTTAGGCGGCAACGGAGGTTCGAAGAATCGTTTCGAAGGGGCTTGGAGGAAGAGCGTCGTCAGAAGGAGAGGATGGAGCGGAAGAAACGAGAGGAGGAGAGGGCACGCCTAGCGAAACTTGCTCGTGAGGAGGAGAGGGCAAGAAAGCTTGCAAAGGCTCGTGAGGCGCAAGAGGAGGACTCGGCACGTGACAAGAAGGGGAAATGGCCTCGCTCTACTCAGTAGGGACTTCGCTTCGGTGCACTCGTCGTCAACTATCTTCTAATGAATGTGTCGTGAAGTTGTGAGGGCATGTGCGATGTTGGTGAACTATCTTCTAGGGCAAGCTGCCATTTGTCATTTGTAATGAATGTGTCGTGAACCATGTCGTACTAATGTTTGAATTATCTTAAGTTATGAACATAAATCGGCATAAAATTTGTGTTTGTTCATATTGCTGTGATGCTGCAGTCATTGTAAGTATTATGGATGTCGTGGGAGTAGCCATGGAGTAATCTGTTGGCTATATGGATAGCCATGGCCGTAGTCTGGCGCCTAAGGTTAGGGCTGCCTTTGCCAAATCAGCGCCTACGGTTGGGCGCCACACGATCTGATGCAGCGCCTAAGTATTAGGCGCTGCGGTGTTGCTATAAGCAAAACTGCGTAAACAGATGCCATTTTGGGTGGGGTGCAGCGGTGGACAAATAACAAACAACATCAATTAAAGTACTATAAACCTGGACATGCTAAGCAAAGAGAACTAATAACTTGAACATCACATCATTTAAGACAAATAAAGTTTGCTTCAAGTTTGCAAACACAAATATCATAACATGACCTCACAAGTTCATCAACCTAACAAGTTCATCAACCTAACAAGCTCACAAGTTCATCAACCTAACACAAAGCACTAATGCCTTCCACGCATGGTCCTGGTGCCACGCTTGCAGGCAATCTTCTTCTTCTTAGGAGCACGAGGCTCCTCTTCGCACTTCCTCCTCCGCTGGCTCCGCCTCCTCCTCCGCCTCATCATCCAAGCTAGCCATCCATGAGGTCCCTCGACCACCTTTGGGTTGCCTCTGTTGTCATAGTCGTTGGGCGTGTACCGCGTCTGGGCTGCCTAGGCTTGAACACATATGCGGACCGAGCTTGAGCGTCCGCCAATAACATGTCATCATCAAGCTCATGGCCCTATCACGAGCGAAACAATATGGTGAAGGCGGTGTTGTAATCAAGTGACAATCACATCTAAAGCCTTAGTCATACCTCTTGGGTGGCGCACCCTCATCATCCATGTAAGCATAGGAGCAACTCACATCGTCCCCATCATGGTGAGATGCGGGTCCGATGGTGTACTGGACCTAGAGGCGGATGGTGATTCATATTCGGGATCACGACAACCGAGTAAGTTCGATAACCGCCTTAACTTCTTGGCCCGACAACAGTAACATGAACAAGTGTGTAACATATCAAACTTTGCAACATAGATGGCTCTCATAGTGAATGCGATATGTACCTTGAGGAATGCTCGTAGTGAACCATCATCATTGCCATTTCCAACCGGTGTCTTCTCCAGAATAGACTGGCTCTCATCAGCTGCTTTCTTGATCTCGGTGCGCTAAGGATGAGAAAGAATGAATGTGTTAGCCATTCAAACATGTGTAATCTGATCAACGGAAAGTAAAGAACGGAACACTTTACCACATAGTTAATCACCGAACAGCAGGTAGTCCTTGCCCTTTCTCGACATCTCTGTTGTACTTCCCTTTGCTAGATCCTCATAGTTTATGGTTCTTCAAGAATATCCTCGTTATATGCGGCGGCAATATCTCAACTCGAGTAGTTCAATAAACCATCGCACGTAGTTATCAAAAGCTTGTTGGTTGTGCTCACGAAGCGTGGCGCGTGCGATCTTCTGAGCTTGCTCCACGTAAAGTCGGAAGCGGGTAACATCTGAAGCATGATGCTTGTCGATCCTTTATCTTCCGCTGCCTTCTCTCGTCCAACTGCGTGGTATAAAACCAAGCATTAGCACAATAAAAGGAGTCCCGATGCTTAGACAATACGCATACATGCTCTCTTACCTATGAAGTGCTTTGTCCGTGTCCACCCAGTCCGGCGGGTGAGGTTGGAACAGCACTAAATCGACGATAAACGCGATGCGGCAAATGAAACTCAACCGCCCGATTGCATATCAATGGGCACCGCATAAGCCGAAGATCCTTATCCATAAGCACATCGGGTTGGCGGAACTCCTCGGTGTACCCAAACCTCTCACCGCGCCATATGGCTGCCATTCCACCTATGAAACAGGCAACAATGCAAATTTGATGTCTATGTTCCAAGCAAGCATGAGAAAGGACAATGCAAATTTGAGGATCAAGTAATGACCTCCTTACCTTTCAGCGTAATCGTGTCCAACTCGGCAATGTACTTTTGGTACATGAGATTGACATCGTTAAATCATCTCGAAACGATATCCCACTTGAAAGCCCACGTGGGCGCCGTAATTCGTCATGTTCATCGCATACCAAGGATCAAAGTCGGCGCTCAAGCGCCCAACAGTGAGACGCTCCTACTCCATACGTAAAGTAGAAGCAGATTACCACCAATGCTCGCACTATCGTGATCCGCAACACGCATCGTCCAGCTACATATGAAAGAAAACAAACAATGTTAACTTGACAAGCAAGCTTGCATTGCTAATGAAGAAATGAGTTGATCACAAAATAGACCAACTACACTGCCGGTACAAGTAGGCAAGAGTCATTGAACCCGGCTCCATTTGCTATCAAAGACGATCAACGCCTTCACCACATCCATGGAGCGTTCTTGCCGGTGGAGTCGAAACAAAGTCCTCGACACAACATACCACATATACACACGAGCATGTGTCCGGATCACATCATCGGTGGCATCCGGAGGGCACGCCGCAGTTATTTTGAATCACGTGAAAGCAGCTCCACCTGCTTTCCTTTCTTCTTCTTCTTCTCTTCTCCTCCTCTACATCAGCCTCGGCCTCGGTAGGAGCCATACCGATTAGAGCAATCATCCGCTCGCGCCACCCATCGAATCGGTGCTCATACGAGAGGCCTCCGTCGATAGCAAGACCGGTGATCAACGCGACATCTGAAGCGTCACGGTCATCTCCCCGATCCGAACATGGAAGCGTGCGTCTCCGGCCTCCATCGATCGACAAGAGCGAGACACCGATGGAGCGTTCAGATTGGCGTGGACCGGTGACCAGCAGAATCCACGGAGTAGCCTGCCGCTTGATGTACGGTGTGTACCGCCGTCGTAAGGCATGGCAGGACCGAGACCCGTGATACCGAATCTTGAGAGGTTCAAGTTTACGCAAAAAAAGTAATGACAAATCTTAGGGCATTAAAATTTCAACTAAAGGAAAATTTGCAAAAGATTTAGAGTAATCATTATTACCATCTCCTTCTCACGCATCATGTAGGCCCGGTGTTGTGTGTCGTAGGCATCGTCGAGAAGCCAAACCATCCTTACAAAGTTCAAACAATAAACATATATGAGTTCATTTTCATCTCAAATATCGGTATACACTAAACATCTCATATGTGTTCAACATGTTCTTCTCGTATATATCTCAAAAATACTCAACATCTCATATTTCAAATAAACTCATCATATAACATATATCTAAAAAAATTAAACATCACATATATGCCTACAAAAATAGGCATCTAAAAAAAACTAAACAATCTAGGGTTTGTGAACTAATGAACAACACTACGGTAGTACCACTATTACTACACATCCTAAACCAAGCAAATCAAGCAAATCAAGGATTCCACCAAATCTTGGACAAATCTCTTAAATGGCAACAAATTTACGGAGGAAAAGAAAGGGAACGGAGGAGTTTACCTAGTAGGAGGGATTGGAGATCGAATCCACGGATCAAATCTTCAAACCGAGAGGGATGGGGGATCCGATGGGGGCGCCGCCGCCGCTCTCTGTCGAGAGCAACTTCTGGAGAGGGAAGAACTGCAGGAGGGCTGGCCCGATCACGGGCTAAGTCAATGTCTGGCGCCTAAGACAAAGGCTGCTGCAGTATACTGATCTGGCGCCTAAGTCTTAAGCGCTGCGATCTTATCTTGATGTGGGGCCTTGGTGGACCAGGGCTGCCACTGTTGGCAGGAGGTGCAACGCCGAAGGCCGAGGCGCTACATAGTAGGTCTGGGCGCCCATTGTCGGCGCCACACGAAAGGGTCAGCAGAGTGAAATTTTTTTGAAAGCAGGTTAGTTTGTGAATTGATTTCTGCCTCAGGTCAAATGTGTGATTTCTGCCCCCAACGGTTGCTTTGCTGCAAGTGTACCCAGTTTATATGGCGGACACGTGTTGGTGCTGACCCGTGACAGCATCTTTGTACACGACCGGTGTGTGTCGCCATGCGTGTCGGCAGCAAGGCTTGGCTCCGCATGTATGGACACCAGAGCACCACGATTAAAGGACTAGACAATTGTTTAAAGGGGCCTAAAGTTGTAAATTCCTTTGGAAGAAACGATAGTCTTTTCACCTCATTCCCTCTATTTTGAAAAGATCATGAACCTTACAAGGTAGGGCATTTGATCTCTAAGAAGAAAAGAAAAACCATATGAATTTATCCTTGGCTCAACATGCGGACAATATGCAAGTGAATGAGTACGCATGTGTTGACCAGGGGCGGGCCCACCACAATTTAAGGGTATTAAGTTGAATGCCCATTATTTTTTATAAAAAAAAATAGGTATATATACTCCCTCCATTCCCTTATACAAGGCCACTTCATTTTTCATGTCAATTTTTGACTTACAATTTTGGTAACAAAATATGGATTATATGTCATAAAAAATATATCATCGAAAAGTTCTTTGAAGTATGCATCCAAAGCCATACTTTTCTGGCATATAACTCATTTTTTTGTTGGTAGAATTAACGGTAATAGTTAGATAGAAAAATGAGAAGTGCCCTTGTATAAGGGAATGGAGGAAGTATTACATATGATGTGCATGTAGGGAGCTCCTACTAGATGCTCGCTGCGTCCAATAGCGCGCCGACGCACAGGGGGGCGCCGTGACTAGGCCGGCCCATTCCAAGGCACCGAAGTTGGCTAGGGCGACAAAAATCCCAAAAGAAAGAGCTGTATGAAGGAATTGACCTCATGACTCCCAAATAGCTTACGAGTGATGCTAACCACTTTAGCCAATTATTTCAAAAAAAAATCACTTCAGCAAACAGCTATTAGTAACATATGACATCGCTAAACATTAAAGAAGTAAGTGTAACGGCACTGTACCATGTTGTCAAATTATGTAAAAATAATATGGAAAACAGATATATTTTACGAAGAAAGAAAAGTGAACAAATTTTGAAATTTCAATATATTTTTTGTAAAACCCTAAACATTTTGGAAAATTAGAACTTTTTTGGAAAAAGGGAACAAAATTTGAAATCACGAACATTTTTTGAAATTAAATACATTTCTTTAAATGTAACTTTTAAAAAAAATCCCATTCAAATTTTAAATTTGTGAAAAAGTTTGAAAACATGAACAAAATTCAAAAACAAGAACAATTGTTGGAATTCCCAAACAGTTTTCCAATTCATAGATAAATTTCAGAAATATGAACATTTTTTGAATTTCTGAACAAATTGTGAAAATGTGAACAATTTCTTAAATTCCTGAATATACTTTCAATTTGTGAGCATAGAAATGCGGGCATTTTCTGAAATTTTGAACATTTTCTAAATAAATACAAAGTTTTCTGAAATTTTCGAACATCTTTGAAAAAAGTGAACAATTTTTTAAATTACTTTTTAATTTTGAACATTTTTCGTATTTCGGGGCAAAATTTTAAGATAGGAACATTTTCTGATATTTGAATCTAATTTTGGAAAACACGGGCATATTTCAAATTTCCGAAAAAAATGGAAAAGGAAAACTGTGAAAATGAAGTAAAATCTATACCTAATAACAGTAAAGCAAAGTGCGTTTCGCCAATTTTCATTCGTTCACCGCCGAAAAGATTTTTTTCTATCTGAGGTGGTACTAAATTCTTATGCGTTTGTTTGCTAGAAAAGAATTTACGTACGTGGGCTGGGCGCTGTGACCCAGCAAAGCCAACCCACTTATTTTTGCTGCCCACTCAGCTGTGAAAATTCTATTTTCCGCACGGGCCGATAAATAGTCGGTGTTTTGCAAAGACAGACAATAATGGGTTGGCCCATTTTATTTTTTTCTCTGTTTTGCATCTATTTTTATTCTACTTTCCATATGTATCTTTTCCCTTCCAAGTTTTTTTTCTTTTCGAATTTATTTCGAAATTTAAAATTCTGAAAAAGTTCAGAATGAAAAGAACAAATTTTGGAAACTGTTCAGCTTTCCAAAATTTTGTTGCTATTTTGAAAAATATTAGGAACTTGAAAAAGTTTCCCTTTTTTGCAAAAAAAATTTGTTTCCCATAATTGTTCCAAAATTTCAAAAAGAAAATGGCATTTATAAAATTCTTCAAATTCAAAAAAATTCTTTTTAGTGAATTTCTAAAATTAAAAACTGTTCAAGTAGAAAATATACACATTTTATAAAAATCTTATGATTTTTCAAGCCATGTTCCCGTTTTTCAAAAAAATGTTCACAAAATCAAATAATGTTATTGTTTTTATAAAAAACTTGGTGTTTTCAGAAAATGTTTGTGTATTTTAAAAGATGTTCCCTTTCGTATTTTGTCCGTATTTTTTTGAATACATAATTTTTTAAAAAAATCAGGATTAAAAAAATTGTTCATCTTACCTAGAATATTCAGAAACTTCATACTTTAAAATCTCCTCGACTGAAAGTATTGAAAGGAAGAGTAGATTGAATAACTCAAGGGCCTTCACTGGCGTATGATAACGTAACAAAACTCTTAAATGCCTTCAAACTGTGAATGGAAAAATAGCGGATTGATTCTTTAACACGCAGTGAAACCAAGAAGTTAAATGTTACTTTTTCGTGTGTACATGGAATTTGGCTTGCACATATAATTCTCACTAACTTTAAATGCGTACTATTTTAACTTCCGTTGCAACGCATGGGCATATGTGCTAGTAAAAAGAAAAGAAAAGAAAAGGATAAAGAGAGAAAACAAAAAAAATCAAAGAAAGCCATAAAACCTGGAAAGGAAACAGCATGGCAAAAAAAACCGGTTTAGGTTCCTAAGACCGTTGGTCGCACTGTTTAATCCAGGAAGTGGGCCGGCCCATGTCCCTGTGCGTATCCCTGACAATTCGCCAGGGTTGTCTAGAATTTCCTAACGGATGCTTGTTGCGTCCAGTTGTCAAGGCTTCGCTCAGGGGCGAGCGACCTAGCGATCAAGATGGGCCGGCCCAATTATGAGATAGCTCACGCACTACAGCTTCCGGTTTTGGGAACCTTCTGGAGGGTTCCTGAATGGTTTTTGGAACCTTCTAGAAGGTTCTTGAACCGGGTTTTCACTGGGCTCTAGAAAGTTCATGTTTTAATTTTTGTTCAGGAGTTAGAAAATGTACGTAAGTTTTAAAAACTCTTCATGTTCAAGTTTTGTTTGAGAGTTTTAAGAAATGTTCTCGGTTTTCAAAAATGTTCGAGTATCCCAAATTTTTTGTTTTCAAAAATAATTTCACGTTTTCTATTTTTGGAGATTTTACAAAAATGTTCCTGTTTTCAAAAATTGTTTGCATTTTTCGAATTGTTGTGTGCTTTCAAATTTTATTCAAAACTTCTAAAAGTGTTTGCTGTTTCATGCAACCTTCACATTATTTTTCTCAAAAATAACGTTTTGAGTGCAAAATTTTAAAAACGTTCGGATGTGCGCTCGGTTTGTTCTTAATATGTTGTGTTGCGTTACAAACCAGATTGCTCTTTAGTTCTAACTGGCTAGCTGAACATCTTTGAAGTGTCTGGTCTCAGGTTCGAACCCTGCTTAGAGCACGAAGAGCGACAGATAGGACCTCCCAAATTTTCCGTGCATGTATATAAAGAAAAACGAAACTGGTACACCAAACCATGCTAGTCTAGCATTTAAGCCCAAAAATAGAAACTCACCACGCCTCGGCCTAGTAGATCACCATGACTCGGCCCAAATGGCTGTTGCAGACAGCGCACACATGGCTGCATATTTTCGTTCAATACTGGTCGCTAGATATATGGGCCGGCCCAGTCGGGAGACCCGCCTGTGCGTCCAGTCGACACTCTGCAGCAAAGAGCGACGGATAGGACCTCCCGGATTTTCGTGCATGTATCTACTACCACTATAAAAGAAAGAGAGGGGCAGATCCAAACAATCCCACCCATCCATCATAAAGATCTAATGGCCCTTAATCATTCTGTGTTTAACGCTACCAACCACGCATTAAGCCAAACCCATCGATCCCTAATCGCCCAACCGTTCGAAAAAAAAAATATGCTGCCCATAAGCGACCGCACGACCTCTCCCTCCTCCCCGACCTCTCTTGCCCTTATCCTCGCCGTCTCTCGCCTCCTCCTCGCGCCGTTCGCCGTCCGCCGTTCCTCCCGCACCCTTGCGCCGCCGCCTCGACCTCGCGACCGCGGCGGCCGGATCTCGCCGGAGATGAGTGCCGCCGTGCCTGCCACTCCTCCTCTCTTCATTTGTCTCCTCTCACCTCGCTCATCCCCCGATCTCTCTGTCCCCAGGACGAACAGGAGCATGCCATGGCCTCGGATCCGCGCCGCCGTCGCCGGAGAATGTCGTCCGCCATCGGTTCTTTGACCACAACTACCGGATCAAGTTGCCCCGCCTCCGATCTACCCGTTCCCGGCCACCCCAACCTCGCCTCGTCGTCGGGCGCGCAGAGAGACGGCCTTGGCAAGGTGGCTGCCCGATTCCCGAGCGCCGCCAGCCAAGGTGGCTGCCCGATGCACGAGCGCCTCCGGCCAAGGTGGCTGCCCGATGCACGAGCGCCTCCGGCCAAGGACCCGCCGGCGTCCAGACCCCCTCCACACCATCCCCATCTCGCCGGAGACCTGCTCCAAGTCTGGCCGCCCTCCAAACAGGTGCCTCTCCTCTCCCTGCTTCGCTTCCTCCATTGTCGCCTCGACTTGTTGCTTCCCCATCGATGAAAGACAGTCATGGGTGTACATCAGACATCCAAAATTTTCGCAGAAAATCAGTTTATATAGGTATATGACAAAAATACCGCCGTCAAGACGCTGGAGGCAGAGGCCAAGGATGACTGGCAACTCTTGGAGGAGGAAACCTCAAATCAGTCTGGGAAGTTGTCGTCGTTTTCCTCGGCGACAATGCAAAATATTGTAATGATACTTATCAACGTTTTTATTTGGTTGTGCAGTACTCGCTAGGTGCTTGACGAAATTCCCATATGATGCATGTGGCAAGGTTCCTAGAGGATAATGTAGATTAATGATTCCATGGAGAGCTGCCATGGAGAGCTGCCACAATCTTCAATTGGAGGCAATTAAAGACGGACCTCACCGGATTGGATTTGTCTAGCATTCCAGCTAAGTTTCAAGGTAAGCAAGACGTTGGTCCCTTTAGCTTCCTCCAATGAGTTGATCTTCTGAAACTGAACAAAAACATAAATGCATTGACAGAGCTATCCGTTTAAATGTGTACAAGTTTTTTTTCTATTTGATTCGTTTATATATTTAGAAATTATGTCATCATTTGTGCTTTGAAGATTTTGTAAATAACCTATTGTTGATGGTGTCTGCATTCTCCTTTCGAAAAATTCCAAGAATAAGCTCTCATGTTCAATAAATGCAATTCGGTTGATTAGGTTAATAGGATTTCATTTTACATAAATTTCATTGTTCGATTCTGCACAGGGACACAAACTACAGATGTAGTGATTCATTGAATAATCTGCATCTTAATCTGCCTATTTTCGGGATCTCAACTCTCATGGCAGAATTGTCATGTTGACGAGGAAAAGAGTTGGTTACTTATGGTTGCAGGATGTCATTGAAGCTCATGCTATCATCCACGAAGCGTTTGCTCAGTCATAAGTTGTCGTTTCTCTCTAACCATTTGCCGACTTCGATTCTGTTGGCACACCATGTTCATGCAGAAAGAAACCTGTAACATGTGTTATAATAGATAGCCCTTTGTGAAATTGTTAACTTCACTGTAACTTGTGGGATCATATAGAAGCAAGATGCATGTTGGTCCTGATTGAAGTTCCTTTGATAGAAAAGATTTTGTAGCTCTGAATGTTGCTTACTTGGCTATATACCATGAGAACTTAATCAAGTGTTCTGATTTT
The DNA here is from genome assembly GCA_021437245.1 of Aegilops speltoides. NCBI lineage: Eukaryota > Viridiplantae > Streptophyta > Magnoliopsida > Poales > Poaceae > Aegilops > Aegilops speltoides. The sequence continues at coordinate 418,809,522 of CM038146.1, forward strand.
TCCGCAAAACTAGGTCACAAAACTAATATTAATCTCCTTTGAATACTAAATCCTTTTTCTTTGCTCTGAATTTTTTTCTTGCCTTTTGTTGATTGTACAAGAGATCTCCTGGTCGAAGTTTACTTATAAAGCGTGTTTCACTTATGCAGGTAGCTTTAGGACTCCATGCAAACAATCACTGATTAGTGGGTAGTAGGCATGCAATTTCAGTTAAACCGAAGCTTAATCCACATACATTGTTCACTGGAGGTATCCGTGCCATTACACTCATCCCTCTGTGTGAGTGACACAACTATGTACTGCTATAAAAACACTGGAGTGCCCAACAATATCTTATAATGGCTTTGGTGGCAGTATGAGGCCTGGGATAATGTTTACTTGTGATTCACAAAATGGAAGTATGTGATATATCTTTGTATGTATGTCTTCTTTTCTCTTATCCTTAAAGGCTTTTTGTTTCTATTTTTTCCATACAAGACCAAACGCTTCTCTTCTTTGTTTGAAGGAAATTAAGGAAACAGTCACGTTCATTGTCGCCTGGTTTATTGTAATTGGTGTTGCCCCCTCCCTTGGAATCTCTCAGATTTATGGCATAGCCAGTTCTCCATCCATGATTTTCGCATGTTGCAACGACTGGCTCTTTGTAGGACCATCGCCGACATAGACAAGTTCGCTTCAAGGACGAGACATAGAAGAAGGCTCGACAAGAGGAAGGAAGCAGGTATTACATACAATCTTTTGCAGAAGTAAATTCAGCGATATGAATTGAACTAGCTGATTTGGCTATTTTATAAATGCAGCATCCATGTAAAGGAATTTCTGCAATGTAATTCTGTGAATTGCAGGTGTGGTTTAGCAACATACCTCATACATGGTTGGTTGCTGACAAAGGAGGGCAGAATTGGATTACAAAGGCTAAAGGTAAATTTACATTTCCTGGAGGAGGAAGCCAGTTTATACATAGAGCAAGTCAATACCTGGATCAAATATTTAAGGTTTGCTTTGATTATATTATAAATTACTCAAATCTTTTTAGAAACAGTAAAGGTAACTTTAAATTACTTAAAACAGGAAAGCAAATGAGTAGTTTTTGTGTAGTGTTCGACTAAAACCTTAACTTAAAACATATGGGTCTTACACGCATCACTGCTTAATAGGGACATGAAAAAGACAAATAGCGGACTACATCAGCTTCCTTTGCTAACACCTCTACCATTGTTGAATCTCATTTGAAGCACATGTTTCTCTATTTTCCCAGATGGTACCATCGGCTCTCGCGACTAGAGTTTTTCGGATGTTGGCTTTGGAGTAACAAGTTTTGGGCCATACTTAATTTCACGTGAATTTGAGCATGGTGTTCCTGCAATGGTGGCAACTAATTTAACACCGGCTATTATCCAATGTTCATTGTAGAATAAATTCGACATGTGATGGTGAGCTGAGGTATAGTCATGCTTCGTCTAATACACCTGAATCCTTTTCTTGATGATCCACTTAATTATCATAATTTACCCAAAGATGGACTTAGCTGGATAAATTATGATAAAAGTAATTAAAGTGGAATTCTGCTCTGGAGGTTAATAGAGTGTTAGAACTGGCGAGTACTTTCCTTGGCCAGCACAGCCTGTTTATAAGCATGAAGAGGCCCAACATGAGGCATGGAAAGATATGCTCCTTAATACTATCATGTAAATTTGTTCCCTTAGGGCTATATAATATACTCAATGTGTTAAATTTACTTATTTTCCGCATGATGAATCTATAGTTGTTGGATTTAGCCGGAGTAATCTCTTCATTTCTAATAATAGTTTTCTATAACATTACTTATATCAGGCCGAGAAGCCTCATAATGAAACACTGCATTGTTTTGTTGCTCTGTTCCGAAATGATTGTTCACAGATTAAATTATTTGTAGAGATGGAGGACCTAGCTCTCAAAAGGACCATGTTGGGAGATTGTGAGGGAAATATGTTTCTATGTAGAGGAAGCCTTTTATAAATAACTCATGGTACATGAGTCGTGATCCTAGGGTCAAACCTCCACTTTGTGATCTGATGATAATTCCGGATAATGTCCGTATTTTCAACCCCACGACATGCTTCTAATAGTTAAGCCTCAATTCAAGGACTAAATTCAGAATATGTATAAAGAAAGTTGTCCATACTTTTTTTAGATTTGTTTTGAACATTTGCATAATTATGCAATCATCTCTTGCAAAGTGTAGTCTCATGATTTCGACTTTTTTTTTGTTGATGAGTGAATGTGTGATATGTAATTGGCTTCTGCTTTGCCATGCTGCGAAATCCATAGCTCGGATGCAAGAAACTTTATTATCAAGCCGTTTTCTACACACGACTAATTTTGTTACTACTTTCCATTATTGCATGCCGATCATGCTATGTTTATGAGCCTCTAGCTAACAAGGCTTCCTCCCAGCTGCAACCTTGAACTGTAGAGGTTTCAGCTTCCTGATGGCTGATTTTTTGTGTCTTTCTTTTGTTTATGTTCACAAGGTGTACCTGCGAGTTTTATGGAATGGAGATGAAATCTTTTGCACGGCTGGAAATAGGTAATTAGGTGAACCCCCCACCCCCCATTCTTCCATGAATCATGATCAGGTGGCGACCGTCTGTTAGGGCTTTTATTAGGAGGATAGGCGACAACGCGGGTGGGATGCCCTGTTGAAATAGTGGATGTAGACCTGTCGTGGTTCTTGAGCCTTGCTTATCAGACTAGGGCCATGCTATTATTTTTCTCCCGTTGCAACGCACGGGCATGTTTCCTAGTATAAAGAAAAACAAAACTGGTACACCAAACCATGCTAGTCCAGCATTTAAGCCCAAAAAACAGAAACTCACCACGCCTTGGCCCAGTAGATCACCGTGACTTGGCCAAAATGGCTGCACCAGACCGCACACACAGTCACATACAGACGGCACACGGACACAGAGACGAACCATTGACACGGGACAACACGCACAGTTGCACTGATCTATTCATGCAACCATGCCACCTCAGCAAACCCATGTTAATTAGTTCACTTATTTTTTGCCGGCATAGACGGTCATGCTACACGTTTTTGTGGCATGACCTACATATATTTGTATGTTGTAGCCAATATGACCTACATATATTTATACGTTGTAGCCAATATATGTAGGTCATGTTACACATTTTTGTTAAAAATGGCACCCCATTTGACTTCAGTCTAATATATTTCTCTTTTCATACAACATTCTGTCACATGCTTCATATACTTTATTATTTTCAAAATATATCCCGAGAGCATTCTTAAATTTGTTAGTCAGTTTCTGGCACTTTATTCAGTTTAATTTTCATTTTCTTGCTTTTTGTTTTCTTTTTCTTGTTTTCTCTTCTCTTTTATTTTTCTAGTTTTCCTTGTCCCTTTTTTCTTTCTTTTTTCTCAAAATGCGTGAGCTTTTTTTTATCAAAGTCCACAAAGTTTTTCAAACTATGGTGACCTTTTTGTTGAATTCATGAACTTAATTTTCAAAATTGATAAACTTTTTTTGAACTCGTGAATATTTGCTGAAAGTTGATGAACTTTTTCACTTTTGTGATTTTTCCCAAATTTGATGAACTTGCTTTCAAATCGATCGAACTTTTTCCTGGTTTGTCAACATTTTTCAAAATTGCTGAACTTCTTTTGAATACCGATGAATTTTTTTAAAATTGATAATTTATTTTAAAAAATCGATGAACGTTTTTACAAAATTGATGAACCATTTTTCAAAATCGGTGAAGCCTTTCCTAGTTTGTGAACTTTCCTCCAAAATTGATGAACTTCTTCAATTTTGTGAACTTTTCTTAAAAATTGATGAACTTCTTTGAAATTTAGGTTTCCTTTTTAAATTAATTCACACATGGCATATGTTAACGTTTTACTAAAAGAAAGTTTAACTAGCAGTGTTTTCTAGTAGTTGACAGTAGATTGAGTTTGGTCCAGTGGTTGTTGCGTTAGGCTGCCGACGAATCCCAGTTGCCCCAGAATATTGATTATAATTAATGTCTACTTTTTTCTTCATGTTTTCTTTTTGAAGCAGGTTACTGTGTCGGCCCGTTGCGCGTCATGTGCGAGCGCTAAAAGTGCCAACCAGCACTTTGAGCATTGATTAGGAGCTCTCCATGCGCTCCTCCAATGGGTATTTCCTATTGGATGACATGTCAAATTGTTGCCGTTTCGCACATAGCTAGCCTAGCTATTCCTTGTATGGTCCGGGCCATTGAGTCAACAGGGATTTCGGTTTTGGAAACCTCCGAGAAGGTTTGTACCGGCCCAGGTCCGTTCTTTCCTTTGTTATCTCGGTTTTCTGTGTCTTACTTTAATTTCTATTTTCTTTTTCGAATAGCTTTCCATTCTTAAAAAAATCTCGGAATTTCCAAAAAATATTTGGTAATTTCAAAATTAATTGTGTTTTCAATTTTTTTTGTTTAGAAACTTCAACAAATGTTCACATTTTCAAAGTGTTTTAACGTATTAAAAAATGTCTCATAATTTACAAAAGTTGTTCACAATCTTAGAACTTATCCAGAATTTCAAAAAGGTTAATGTTATCAAAATTTGTTCACAAATACAAAAAAAGATTAGCATTAATATAAAATGTTAAGTAATATTCAAAAACGCAAGGAATTTTCCACAAATATTTTGAAAAAAAAATCATTAAAAAGAACTTTTACAAAAATACATATACGTACTTTCATATAAATTCTAAATAAAAAAATAGAACTAGTCATTATAGTGTGCCACAGATGGGTGGGCCAAGTCCAATGACTGGCGCAAAACGCATTATGTAGAATCTCCCCCACCAATGAGTGGGAATTCTAGCGCATGGGTCGCCGGCTAGCGCATTTTATGGGCTGGCCCATTTTCAGGTTTAAGGTTCTAGAACCTTCTCAAGGGGTTTTTCTTTAGTTTTTCTTACGATTTTTTCTTTAACTTTTTTCTCTTTTTTGCTGTCTTTTTTTTCGTTTTTATTTCTTCTATGTTTTTTCTTTTCATTTTCATTCTCATTTTTTCAATTTGGAAAAACCTTTTTAATTCGGGAATATTATTTTAAATTGTGACCACTTTTTGAAATTGAACATATTGAATGCATGGACATTTTTCTGAACTCTTGAACATTTTTTTGCAAATTCGTAAACAATCTCATAAATCATGTGCATTCTTTGAAATCCTGAATATATTTCTAAATTCACAAATATTTTTCTGAATCGTGATTTTTTAAAATAAATTTATGAACATATTGTACAAATTCGAGAACATTTTCTTAAATCATGAACTTTTTAATTCATGAACAATTTTTGAAATCATAAACATTTTTAAATTCATGAAATTTTCTTAAAATTCGTTAGCATTCTCTCAAATCCTGAACATTTTTCTAATACACGGCCATTTTTAGAAATCATGATTTTTTTTTTTGAAATCATGAATATATTTTTAATTCATTAACACTTTTTTACAAATTCATGAACATTCTCTTAAACCATGAACACTTTTTGAATTCCCGAACAAAACTTTGAAATCATGAACATTTATTGAATTGGTGAACATTCCTGTTTCAAAATTCACAAATTTTAAAATTTTAGAACTTTTTTATACCCCAAATTATTCAAAGGGGGAAAACAGGGGGTATCCGGGTCGCGCATGGGCCGGCCCAGAAAGGCGGGCAGGGGAGCGGGCCATGCGCGCGCGGCTGCTTTCAGGCATGCAGGTCGCTGAATAGGAGGTCCCACCAATGAGCTAAATTTTGAGCCTTTTCTTTTTGCATACTGGATATATCAACATGGTCTTGGACGGGTTTTTCTTCATTCTGTCAGTTCGCGCGGACAGAGCCCAGAGTGTACCATGTATATGGGGAACATTCGCTCTCTTTTTTGTGGTGTCATGGGCAATATTCCTGCTTTGTGCATGGTCTTGTACTACTCCCTCTGTTCCAAAATAGATGACCCAAATTTATACTAAGGTTAGTACAAAGTTGGGTCATCTATTTTGGAACGGAGGGAGTACCTTTTTAGGGTGTGTTCGCTTCACAGGATTTCTTGCCTTTCCAGAGGAATATTCATTCCATAGTTTTTATTTCCTTGGATGGCGTTCGGATCAAAGGAATTAGCTACAGTGTTCTTGCAGAAAGGTGCGTCAACAGTGCCCATTTCACAGGAATGCAAAAATCTAGTCTAGCCTCTTTTTTGGGCGGAGGCCCGAGGCAACACAGTACAAACAGAGTACAAGGCGAATATAAAAACGAGCATGCAGTGATTAGACACCTCGGTGGCACAATAAATACTCTAATTTTATTGCATTAGTAGTACGACTCATCTCCAATGATTTCCTTTGAACCGAACACATCACCTTCTCTTATTCCACTGTTTCGCGAACTGCAGGATTACACTATACAACAAACTCTGTTCCTGCACATTAGCGAGTATATATGTATATGTAACTTTATATAGAAATCATAATCTTACGTATGACTTCTACAAAACAGTTAAGTACAGTGAGAGGGATGACCACCATGAGAGTTGATCATGAGAATAACCGCTAGCAGATTGTATTAGTGAATAAGATGTTTGTAGATTTTTTACGTACGAAATGCATCATCAACTTTATATACCTGACAATGACAATGAACAGCAAGCGATCACTATAATCCGCAGCAAATGAACAAACATGAACTTTTTACTTCTAGGTGAGTAAGGAGAAGGAGCAGTCGAACACCCATGTAGCAGTTTAGCACTAACCAAAAGAATCAAAATCACACACAGTGTAGGTTGAACCTCGAGATAAAAGAATATCAGGAGGCGGTGTTAACCTCCATTTTCCTTTCTTTTTCTATTTCCTGTTATGTTTTTCTTTTTTATGTTTTTCTTTTGTTGAAACAGAGGCAAAAGATTTGTCTCATCCATAAAGTAAGAAGATAATAGAGTACGGTTTACAATGGCTAGAAAGCCCAAATAACACAAAAAGGTCACTCCCTGATATAATTAAGCCCAACTTCTTTGCACCCACGGTAACCTAGATTTTGGCCTCACTTTTGATGCAATTGAAGAGGATTGTTGGTGGAGTGCACTTGTTCCGGAAGATACATGGGTTTCTTCCATTCCAAATGGTCCAACTAATAAGCATGATGAGGGAGGCCACGACTTCTCTAATCGGGATGCTCTTGTCGGATAGGCTTACCCACCGTTCCTTGAGAGAGGGTTCCAAGTGCCAACATGGTGTGTTATTGCTCTGGAGGTGTAACCACCCATTTGCGAGGTCTTATAAGTGAAGGGTAAAGCAGCACTTGGTGAAGAGGTGTGTCATGAATTCTTGTACCATTTTGCGAAGGGGGCAAAGGGCATAGTTTGGCCAACCCATCTTAGCGAACCTCCTATTTGTCCAAATCCTATCTTGAGTAACCAACCAAGCGAAGAACTTGGCCTTGGGGAGGAGGCAGGGGGGCAAGCCTTCCAGACCATATGCAATATGGACGAGTAGAAAATTGCTAGCAATTGCACGAGATAAGCTTGTTTTTGAAACTTTCTCAATATTTCTAGAGAACTTTATGACTTTCTTTTACAATAGAGAGAATTTTACGATTAGCGAGGGATTGGTGCATTTTTGTCTGCATACTAAATAAAGCATGGAATGGAAATTGCAAAAAACAAATAGAATTTGACTCCTTTTCATCTTAGATCAATCAAACAACTACCTATACTGAACTAATCCCCTTTTAGCATTCAATTCTTATTATGTACATTTTGAATGAATTTCCCTAAAAGGTAGAGGCTGATCCATGAATCAATCTAACCATCAACCGTAAAAAAAAACACTAACGGAGCTGTGCTTCCTCTGCTTGAGTTTGACTTGACTTTGAGTAACAAGGCTAGCCACATAGGACAGGCAAATGGTGCCAACAGACCAACACCAGCCAGCCACACGTAGCACGGCAGTTAAACCTAACCGGACTTTAACAGCCGGCGCCAATCATCGAGCACCAGTGACCTCCTTCCCAAGTTACCGAACCACCACACGCCCACGAACTGCGAAAACTAGCCTCGCCTCACCACGTACCCTGCCCTAGCCTGCAGGTTCGTTCAACCATCGCTACCAGTACTACCCCAAGATATTAGTCGCTAAGCCCGAAGTAGCAGCAGCACGGCAAGCAACCAAGATGGAGCAAGCCAATGGATGAGCAACGGCCGGGTCACACGCGCGCACCCAACCCAACTCGCCGCGAAACAAAACTGACTGCTCGCTTGGCGAGCCCGGTGGGTGTCGCTCTCCGTTGGTGCTAGTTGGCGGATTCCACGGCCACGCGAGAGGCAGTCGACTGGAGCGAGAGCGAGCCAGATCAGTCGGCCTCCGGCACCGAGGGTCCACCGAGCTCGCCGCCGCATTCCGCGACTTGGACGACCACTCTACTGTCTACTCTACCATACAGCGAGCTACGGGTTCGGGCCATCGATGTGAAAGCATCGTATGCCCCGCGACTTTGCCCGCCTTTTCCCCATCTAATCAGATCAACCCGTATCTCGGCGTAATGAGCGCCATCTCCTCGATCTCTCGCAAGCTTCCTCTCTCTGTTCGCAGACACCAATAATGCCATTCGATGCGAGGAAATGATATGATCTTGGGTGGAACCTGGAAGAACGGGGCGAGTGGCCGTGGCGGTTCGGGCTCTACTCTTTTCCTGAATGAATATGTCCCTTGCTCAAAGAAAAAGGGGAGCATAAACGTTGGGTAGCATCTGTTCCAAGGAATGAGAACAAAGGAGATAGAGATGGATTGGAGGAGAGGAGATAGACTCGTCGAGAGGGGCTCATTGGTTGGTTGGTTAGGGGATGCCCCATTATCGATCGTGCCTGCCTGGCCCCCGTGTTCTTCTACCTTTTCACCGGCGACTGGGTTCTGCTGATAATTTACGACCAGTGGAGGAAGGCCGGCCGTGGGATACGGTGGCGATGAGGGCTGGCTGGCCCGGCATCGCCACCGGGTCGTTTTCGTCGGATAAGCTTGGAATGAATGCTCCATGGCTTCAGCCGAAATCGGGACCCTTCTTTCTTTGGCACATTTGCTGAATTCGTTGAGTAATTAAATGGTGCAAATGCGTGTGTGACGTTAGAGTGCTTTCGTTTGCAACCTAACCCAAAGTCCCAAACAGCTCACAAGATTGGCAGTCCATGACTGGAAGTTGGACACAACTAACATGCAAATTAACACTGACGGACCACAGTTTTAGTTAGGCAGAGGCTAGAAAGAGGGCGGAAGTCAAAGAGCTAAACACATCCGTAGAAACTTGGTGCTTTTCATTTTAGGAGAAGAGGCTATAGCAATCGACACAGGCAACCTAATAAACTTGGGTGCTGCCTGCGTGTAAATAAGTTGTTGCTGTTAAGTGTCAGTTTGCGCTTCCCTTGGATGGCCTGGAGTGTGGCAGCGTTCTTCTTTGACCGGCCACACCTTATGGTGGAGCAGGCCATAAGGCTGGTCACAATGGGGAGGAACTTAGAAGTAACATCACACACTCCAATACAACTTTGCTTATGTGTCATATATTTAATGAAGGAGAGGTCTTGAAGTAGCAAGCTAAGTTCTGGAACATCACACACTCCAAGAAACAATGAGTCTATAACCTAATAAATACATTGTTGCATGACACTACATAGATGTTCCTACTCACTGTGAAGGTAGTAACATAGTCTAGGAAAGTGTGTAAGTTACTAGACTATGTTCTTGCCCATTGTGACCAGCCTAAGACTGGAAGGCTAAGAACTCTGCTCCGTTCATAACTTCATATGCCCAAGTCCTATGAAAAGCATGATCGGCCTCCTAGTAATTTGGTTGTGAATTCGTCTCCCCATGCATAGACATGTTTCCAAGAAGCGCAACCTGATGCCATCACCATACTTTTGTTTCTGAAAAGATGTCATCATGTATACTGTACTTTGGCACAATCAGAAAAGGCGCTACGAAGCATCTGCGTAGGCCACAACTCAGGGATGCACGCACAAAAGCCGCTACAGCAAGAGCACACTTCATACATCACTTGATCAGTAGCAGTGCACCAAGAGACAGGCACGCATATGGTTACATAAGCTAGTGCAATTCTTTCAACGGGTAAACATGATTACATCTCTCGACTAGCCGCCTTGCCGTGAAAAAACTGCCGGCAGGTCGACCAGGAGATCAATTACACCACGTAGTAGTAGCAACGATCTTACTAAACACCACTGGCTACTTACTTACTGCTACTAGTTAATTACTGCTACTCGCAGCAGCCATGGCCGACGTCTAAAATGCCGTCGGGCCAGAGCAGCCGCCGATTCGATCGAAAGAGAGATTACATCATAGCTACGGAGCTTAACGAAGACTGTACTAGTAGTAGCAGCAGCTGCTTGCTGTTCACGACAGGATGGAGTCCCAGTCGATCTCCACGGACGGGTACTTGCGCAGGTGGAAGGTCTCCGACTCGTCCCACGGCGCCTCCGTGAAGTCCAGCTTCTCCATCTCCGGGACGGGCGGCGTGGGCGGCGGCGGGGACCCGGCGGACGCCGAGTCCTCGCCCTCCGTCGACGCCGAGCACTTGGGGGACTCCGGCTCCGCGTCAGCGGAGTTCTTGGACGAGGGCGCAGCGAGGGACTCGCAGATGGCGGTGAGCTTGGCGTCGACGGAGGCGTGGAGCGGGCCGGCCAGGTGGGCGCCGCCGCGTCGGAGCGACGGGAAGTTGAGGCGGGCAAGGTCCCCGCGGAGGCGGAAGGCGGCCTTGTCGTAGGCGAGCGCGGCGTCCTCGGCGGTGTCGAAGGTGCCGAGCCACAGCCTCGTGCGGTTCTTGGGGAGGCGGATCTCCGCCACCCACTTGCCCCAGTGGCGCTGCCGCACGCCGCGGTACAGCTTGGACTGCGCAGGCGCCACTCCGGCCAGCGCCAGCGCGGCGGCGGACGCGCGCGGCGGCGACCCGGACTGCTTCATCGGCTGCGCGCGCGGGCCAAGGAAGGAGCCAGCCAGGCCCCTCTGCTGCTGCTGCTGCTGGACGAAGAACTGGGCCTGGATCTGCTGGATCTGGGCCGGGCCGAGCTGGGCCAGCCCCATGGATCCGTTCATGGCATACTGCGAGGAGTAGAGCGGCGGAAGCTGCGAGAAAGACGGCGAGGTGGGCGCGGTGGTGGGTAGAGGAGAGGCTGCGAACGAGGAGGCGTAGGACGACGATGATGGGGTGGCCATGTATGAATCTTGGGTCATGGAGGGAGAAGAGTAGTAGTGGTAGGGGTATGGAGAGGAGGAGGAAGCAATCGTGATAAAAGGTTCGAGTGCTTTCATGAGCTCCTGATCCGAAGCAGAGGCGGCAGAGCCGATCTGGTGCGTGCTGGTGTTGTACTTGTACATGTCTATGGCAGCGGCCATGAGGGCTTGGACAGAGGAGGAAGAATAAGGTGATGTAGAGAAGGCCGAACCAAAAACGGAATGAAAAAAAAGGAGCTTTCTCGTGCAAGCAGAAAGAAAGAGAAAAAAGGGCCCTGTTCCTCAATAAAATTAGAGAAACGAGGGGAAAGGAGGAAATAAATCGGACGAACTAGAAGGGTATTTCAAAAGAACCCTTTCCGGCCGTACCGAAGCAAAACAAGGCTGAAAAAAGGCAAGAATCCAGGAGAGAAAAAAGGTTCTCTGGATCTCTCTGTTCCTCCTAGGAGAGTGGTGAGGTTGGCAAGAAATCAGGAGAATCCCGAGCAAGAGGAGGGCGCCCCTTCTGATCTAATAATCCCAGAAGAAGAACCCCTTGAACGGGACCTCGATCGGTTCCTTGTGTGTTCCTGCTGGCTGCCGCTAAAAAGACCAGAGAAGTTCAGAGAGCAAACCTGCCGCCGTCGTCGCTGCTGCTGCTGAAGGGCTCGTCGGATCGCTCAACCTCACCGTGGAGTGGAATGGGATTGTGGCTGCGTGCTTCTTGTGGGTGGTGGGGGTTGAGGCGTCTCTCTGAGGAAGAAGAGGCGTCGCTCGGGGCCTTATATAGCGCCAGGCTCCGGCCGTGCACGCAGCCGTGCAGCCGAAGCGAAGCAACCACTCAGCCGTGCAATTTGTTTGCTCCTGATCGGATTAATTTCGTTAATCGTTTCTTGCTTGTTGGGGGTTGGCGGTGTGGTTTTGAAAATGAGACGTCGCTTTCGTGCATGGCGTCAGCCGACGCCGGGCAGCACGCGCGAGCCACAAGTCGCGGCCAACGAGGGTCCGCCTCGTGTGCTCCGGACACGCGGGTGATCATCGCCACGCTGTAGCTTTGTGCAAGTGGCGCCGCGTCATTGGGTGGTGGTGCGCTCGCTTGACCTCAGAATGTGTTGCCCTGCCCTTTGTGCTCTGCTCCGGGAACTCGGCTTCTGCGTTGCACCAAGGGCTACGAACCCCTTCCTTAAAGTAAGGAGCTAAAATCTTTTTCACATGCACCTACAATGTTTTCTTTACATTGGTTTTGTAAGTTGTGTTCAACTCTGTTTATTATGTCTATAACAAAGAATGAAACAAGATGAGAAAACTAAATCTTGTAATAATCTTAGGACAGTCGTGGAGAAAGAAAAGGGATGTGTTTTTTGCAAGGTTAAGAGAAACAACAACAAAATCCCAGGTTATTTGTAGTGGTTATTCTTTACTGATATTTTTCTGCATGGGTCATAGGAAAAACAGAAATGCGCAATATTTAAGCATACACAGATGCAAACGCTGACCAGAGTGACGGAGCATCAAGATTCACAAAATCATCACATACTCATTATCGAAGGAAATGTGCCTCCCAACAAAAGAACAATCCACTTTTTTTGAGCTGGGTGGGCGATCACGGCGGCGCGCCTTCGGTTCGCTTCAGTGCTTGTAGTTGTCGCTAGATGGTCTATGAATCTGGATGTATTTTTTTTCTGGTTTCGTTGTACTGCCATGATTGAAGATGAATATACTGAAAATTTCTCGTAAAAAATTATAATGAAAATAAAAGCATTAGGTTCAACAGGAGGGGCAAGTAGAGAGTTTGGGCACTATTAGAAATTCTGCCACCCATGTCTGCAATTAGAACATGGGCTATGGGGCAAAAACACGCTACCAATCCACTGAATGAGAAACATAATCTATTTGAATTTTGTTCGTGTTGGCACCACCAAAGCACGGGCGAGCCAAAAAAAAATAGTGAAGCTTTTCGCGCTCACATATCGCCAACTCGTTTGTGTGAATATGAACTAGAAAGCTAAATCCATCGTGGACACTCCAAATGATGGGGCTGGCCAAATGAATATTTCTGCCCGTTTTGCCTTAGAAGTTTGGAAACAACCGTCCATCTAATCTGGAGCTCCCCTTTCTCTCGAGAGGTTTGGCAGGAGGTTGCGACCTAGAATGGCTGCTCTGCTATGGCTCCGGGTGATAGGCTGAATCTTCCTTCTTCGACAAGAATATGTCAAGCCATCATCAGGAGGGTGGCAATTGAGAACAAGCGGGTGATCAGGACCATGATCTTGCTGGTAGCGTGGGAGCTTTGGAAGGAAAGAAATGACACGTCATTCAAAGCCAAGCTTCCAGATAGCTCGAATGCAGTTGATGCAATTAGACGCAACATGGAGCAATGGCGACTCGTCGGCGCCAAAGACATAGAGACCCCGTTTGAGGAGTAGCCTGCGAGATAGCGCCGTACGATTATGTGTTTCTTTCTTATTTTTGACCTCTTTGTACATCACCATCTTGATCACTTGATCACCCTGTTTTCCACTTGCTTTCTGCTAAATCAATGAAGCCGGTGTTTGATGGGGTCGCCTACTACTGGTAGGGCCAAGTACCTGACATCTAACGCCCACCTGGGGTCCCACACCATCGTTGTAGGTCCCTGGACCGTAACCGCATTCGGATGCGCATAACCAGAAATCCACTCGAACACCCGGATGTTATCCCTCCAGTCGGCCCGGCCACCACCATTCAGATAAGGAAGGCGAAGGGGCGACGCGGGAGCTGCAACGGTCGAGTAGTCTTAAGTCGGCCTTTAAGCGCAGTGATGGCTACCGTTACCTGTAACTGCCGTAGTTGTGGCTATTAACACCTGTAACTGTCGTAGTTATAGTCCTTAAACCGCCCTTGTAATGTGGGAGTAAATAGCTTGTGGCACACTCTATATAAGCCGCCCTCCTCCTCCTTGGCAGGGGTTCGGCACCCTTGGTAATCATATACCCCCCCCCCCCCCCAAAACCTCAGGGCACGGGACGTAGCACTGTTACCTCCTTCGAGAGGGGTCTAAACTCATAAAAACCGAGTGCTACGCCTGCGCCGTAGCTAAGATCTGCCCCTGTTTCATACCCTAGTACTCATTGTCAGGATCGTAAACCCGACTGTGTTCACCGAATCTTTAAAAAAAAGTGATGGCTTCCAATCCAAGCGATGCCCAAGCACTCGGCCAACGCCAATTATTTGTCCTAGGGTTCCTATGCAAGCAGGTCCATAAGACTAGTGGCTGGTTATCCTGATCATCTTGCAATTTGTGTTTTGTCTTGAATATTTTTAGAGTTGTCATTTTAATAGAGATCTTCTCTTGGTTGTTCTTGAATCGTCGTGTACCTTTTGCAGCAGTGAGAAAAATCTAGAACAGCTGTTGTTGCATGGTCCTAATCAAACTGGTGGTGTGAACTAGGAGAAACAAAAATGCCGCACTGTTCCTTCCGTAGAGCCGTGGCCACCGTCGATTAGGACCCCCAAAAGGACACCGTTGAATCGTAGCGCCTGCTCAATTATGCCACCGTTTGCAGGTCCAATTACTAGTACACGCGAATGTACTCGATGAGTTCATTATTGGGTGCTCATTTTCCCTAGCCACCACGTGATTGCATAGTACAGAGTCCTCTCGTGATGGGTTTATTTGTGCAAGTTGAGGCAAAACATCAAATCATGGACAACAACGCAAGGAAAAAATACAATCCGAACGAGATGATATTTTCCCAAACTTTGCTGGCTTCGGTCGACCGAGTCGCCCGTGTATGCATGTATGATTGCATTGATTGGAGTTTTGGTTGCGGTCGGGCAAGAGGAAGAGGTTAACCTCTCTCGTAAAATCCCCGTGCCCAGGCACACAGGCAAGAGGAGCCTGGCACAGACCTCCACAATCCGGCGCGTTCTGGACCAACCATTCCCCACCGAAAAATCTCGCAGATTGGACCCCCAACCGCGCGGCCACGACGTTGACACGGCGGGAACAGGCGCCGATCCGCGGCAGTTCCGCCGTGCGACCCGACGCCTTCTGGCTCTCCCCGGTGCGAAACCAGCGACATGACGCGACACCGAGCGGCACGAGCAAAACACCCGGTGCGTTTGTGTGGGCGCTGGAGCTTGCGTGCGCGGGCACGGCTGGCCCGGCCGCGCTCCCACGGGAAACCGCTGCGTTTTCGGCAAGGAAACCGACGCGCTCCCGAGCGCGGCTGCCGTGCCCGGCTCGTGTCGCGCGACGGACAGGCCGTCGGTCGCTTTGGGTGCTGCTGGCTCCGTGTCTGCCCAGAAGTGTGACGAAGTGGTTGGGGTCGGGTTCTCCCTGTCCTGTAGCGTCCCGCAGTACAACAAGCCCACAGCTGTACCTCTCAGTCTACCTGCTAGCTTGGTTTTACTCCTGATCAGCACATGGATTGTAGCTTGTTTTTACTCCTGATCAGCACACGGATTGTCGCGTACACATACTACGTACGATCACCCTGCTCTAAAAATCAGCAAATTTGGTGCTCGCCCAACGTGACGGATGGGTTGGTGCATGAGATAACGGGAGTACGGTTGAGCGATGACCTAAGGCCTGCCGAGTGGCGAACGAATTATTGGTCACCAGCTGTAAGCTACCACCACGCATGAATCAAGCGACCCAAAATCTGTGCCAATGCGTGCCGTGCGTGTAAATGCCAAACCCAGATGGCCGGACCGTGACATCTCTTGGCTTGAGCGTGTGTAGTTTTGCGGGCTGAGGATGAGGCCGATCGATGATGGATGGACCGGCGGAAGCATCTGGATTGTGGATGTACGATGCCGTATGGATACAACAGAACGGAGGCTAGCGTCTCCCACTAACCGATTGAACCCGTTAGTTAATCAAATATGATATCTCCGTCCAATTGGAATAGTCTAGGAGCGTTGCTGAAGGAGAAGGGATAGGCATTGGTGGCTGCGAAACTGCGTCATCATCGAACCCCTTGTGTGTGCGACACCAGGTCCATCTCCATCGGAGACCGGTCTAGATATGCTTGTTAATCACGGGGTGAGCTAATCCTGCTGGGAAATTTAATGGGTGGTGGACGCGGGAGCTCCTGTCACCATGGCCACATCCCAACCACCATACGCTAACCTAACCTAGAACCCATAATTGGGGTCGTATAGCCCTAAAAAAACACTCTCAGCCCATGTAGTAATACATTGTAGTTGTAGTCATGGTTTACATCATGTACGGAATATAATATGCTTTTCTCTTCTCTATTTTCCTGTGGATTAGATGTGGCAGCTAGAGGTCCAGGAGAAGATATGGCGTGTGTGTTGGGAGGAGGAGGAATAAATTTGGGTGGAGGCTGGCTAAAGCGAGGGGAAGCAACGAAACGAGTATCTTGTCTTGTGTGTGGCATAGCTCTGGTAGAATCTGCTTCAGAAACGCAGTGCGCGTTGCCGCATCCAATCATTCCGTTCACATCAATTTTCGACGTCTTCTTTTCACCCTTTTTCTCCCGCTGTTGTTCTCCTTCGCCCACACACGCGCGCCCCGGTCCACAAGCTGTGGTCGTCTGCACCTATCAGGCATCTGCTTTACGCATACTCACACAACCGGCTATTGGCAGTCCTCACACAACTAAAATGCGTGTTTTGAACACTCTTTGACCAAAGCCAGCTGGACGCCAGTGTGTGATACCGAGTTGCGACCGTCCTTGCGATATCTCTGATCAAACCCTAAGTTTTAGTTCACCAAACACTTTCTCAAATATTAACTTCTCAAATTTGAAAAGTTTAAAAGAAGACATGGACCTAACCAAACCCCTAAACTTAACTCCCTAAAAAATGCACACAACTTTATACTGCTTTATTGCATAATTAACGACAGTAGTACCACGGTTACATGCATACATAACATAATTAAACATTGCATTGCCTACTAAGTTGACACTACATCGAAACCAAACTAGCTAAAGCATCGAGATAAACTAAATAGAACTAGATATTAGATACTATATCGACACTATTCGTCATGCTGGGGTCGGCTGGTGTCCGGGCGGCGATGTGGATGTTTGTGAAGGAAATATGCCCTAGAGGCAATAATAAAGTTATTATTTATTTCATTATTTCATGATAAATGTTTATTATTCATGCTAGAATTGTATTAACTGGAAACATAATATATGTGTGAATACATAGACATACATAGTGTCACTAGTATGCCTCTACTTGACTAGCTCATTAATCAAAGATGGTTATGTTTCCTAACCATAAACATGAGTTGTCATTTGATTAATGGGATCACTGATGAAGTCATGTACCTAGGGTAGGGTCATAGACCTGATCTAAGTACCCTACCCAAGGACACCCTCAGAAGAAACTGCCTTCCAATGACCAAGAGACTTCACTGACGGACTCAAGGACTCGACCATGAAGACTCACTCGACCACTAGAAGACCAAGAACCACTCTGCATCATAACGGTCTCAGTAATTAAGTAGCCTTTATGGCATTTAGGACACTTTATGTGAGGCGTTACGAGAACGCCTAGACTTAATGTACTTTAAACCTCAGATATCGAGGGGAGGAGGGTCCGCGGACACTATATAAGCCACCCCTCCTCGGTGTAAAGGGTTCGCACCTGTAATCCATACATACATAATTCATCGACCGCCTCCGGCTCCGAGATGTAGGGCTGTTACTTCCTCGAGAAGGGCTGAACTCAGACATCCTTGTGTTCACAAGCGCCCATAGCTAGGATCTTGCCTCTCCATACCTACCCCATTCTCTTGTCGGACTTAGAACCACGACGGTTGGCGCCACCGTGGGGCGGTGTCTTAGCGATTTTGGAGAAGTTGTAGTTTTTCCGATTACTTTCATCATGGTTGCGGTGGAGTTTTGGTCGAGGTCGCGAGATCCGTCTCGCGCTCTCACCTTCATCGCCGACGACTCCGCTTGGCTCCGTGGAGGCTACACTCGACGTTGATCGCTCCCGTCCGCGGTGCGGCGACGATTTCGTGCATTTGTCCGCGGGCGTTCTGCTGCGGCAACCGTCGACTCCATATCGGTCGACTTCGATCGTCCACCCTCCCTGCTTCCGCCTTGGTAGAAGCGATCTGGTCGGTCGAGACTCCAGTGGTGGGTGAGGCACGCGATGGCTCGCCAGACGGCCACCACCCAAGTCGCGCAATCGAGCCCGACGAATCCTCTACTACTGTTCGATCCGTCGACCGGCTCAGAGATCGCATCCGAAAAGCGATAGCGATGATCCAATGGGCGGAGGTGTTGATGGTCGACGGACCTCGTAGTCCTCCGGCTACCCCAGCGGCGACGGGTAGACGGCAATGCGACCCGCCAAGTCCATGAGGAGTACCAACCCGAGCCACTTAATTCCTGCAAAGGGAAGAGCTTCGCCGCAGAACATGGATGCCCCTGATACTCCCATCGCAGAGAAACCCCGAGGCTCGCGCCTTGGAGGAGGCACGTTGGCCAACTTGGTGAACGCGCTCGTCTCGAGAATCTTCAACGAGCACTCGACGAGCGCGGGCGAAAATACCGAATCCGGTCGACGCCAACTCTTCCCGCCGACTCGTATATCGAACCCGATTCAGAATTTAGCAACCGCAACCCGTATAGCAGAGTCCATTCAGCCCTCTCGGTCGGAGGTGGCAGAGGCTTGATGCAGATCGAGACTTGCTCCGGCGCAGGAGATCGAAATTCAGCCGTGTCGCGCCACGCAATGTAATTCACAGTTGATCCGTCGTTGCGAATACGGTTCGATCGGCTCATAGCCCCAGATCGCCTCCGCGGCGTGAAGGACGCGAGAATCGACGGACCAATATGGTGACCGATACGATCGTGATGATAGGCGCCGAGTGCCCACCTCCCCGAGAAGTGGGTCTTACGCCTCGGCAAAGAAGATGACAAAGGCCAACTGTAAGGGGCGAAGAGCTCCGGTCAACCCCCGGGAACCAGGCTTCAACGCGCGATCCATCATCGTGCAAGGCTTGGTCGATCGGAACAGGGCTCATCGAGGCGGCCCCGACAGAGATGCGCCCACTAGCAGCCAAGTGCATGTTTCAGTCGGAATGTTTCAAATAGGCTATCGAGTCGCGGTGATTCCCCCCAACTTCAGGTTGGCGACTGGAGTAAGCAAGTTCACCGGTGAGTCTAAGCCTGAAACTTGGCTTGAGGACTACCGAGTGGCTATACAGATTGGCGGTGGGAATGACGAGGTGGCCATGAAGCACTTACCGCTTATGTTGGAAGGTTCTGCCAGAGCATGGTTGAATCAGTTAACTCCAAGCAGCATTTACACTTGGGAAGATCTTTCCCGAGTGTTTGTCAGAACATTTGAGGGAACTTGCAAGCGACCAGCTGGATTGACAGAGCTGCAAGTTTGTGTGCAGAAGTCGAATGAAACCTTAAGAGAGTATATTCAGAGATGGATCACTTTGCATCATACCGTGGAGAACGTGTCTGATCATCAGGCAGTCTGCGCCTTCAAGGATGGTGTTAAGAACAAAGGATTAAGTTTGAAGTTTGGTCGGACCGGAGATATGACCCTGAGCCGGATGATGGAAATTGCTACCAATTACGCCAACGGCGAAGAGGAGGACCGACTCCGGAGCGGCAAGTACAAGCCAAGTCAGTCGGAGAAAGGAAACTCCAGTCGGAAGCAGAAACGGAAAGCCGAACCAGCGGCTCCTGGAGAGGCTCTGGCCGTGACTCAGGGCAAGTTCAAAGGGAAACCCAAAGGATCCTGGAACCCCAAGAAGGTGAAGGATAAAGAAGGAAATGACGTGATGGATATGCCGTGTCACATCCACACGAAGAAAGACGAAGAGGGTAATATCATCTACCCGAAGCATACCACCCGCCAGTGTCGAATCCTGATCCAGCAGTTCCAAGGTAAACATCCCAAGGACAAGGAAAAGGAGTCGGACAAAGCCAAAGACAAGGGGGACAGTGAGGGAGGATATCCTCATGTTAACTCCACTCTGATGATCTTTGCGGATGTGGAAAGCAAGAGCCGATTGAAGGTTATTAACCGTGAGGTGAACATGGTCGCCCCGGCGACACCCAGTTATCTGAGATGGTCCCAAACTCCCATTAGATTCGACCAGTCCGATCACCCGACTCATATAGCCACCCCTGGTGTAACGCCCTCGATGCGGCTATATCTCCCACGTGTCGAAGCACGACTTAGAGGCATAACCGCATTGAAAGCAATGTCGCAAGTGAGGTAATCTTCACACAACCCATGTAATACATAAGGGAAAGAGATACATAGTTGGCTTACAATCGCCACTTCACACAATTACATGAATAAAGCACTACATCATCCAGATACAATCAAGGTCCGACTACGGAACCAAAATAAAAGAAGAACCCCAAATGCGACAAAGGTCCCCGATCGACCCCAACTGGGCTCCACTACTGATCAACTAGAACGAAACAACACAAAGGGCAAGATCTTCATCGAGCTCCTCCTTGAGCTTGGTTGCGTCACCTGCTCGGTAACATAGGCACCTGCAAACTGGTTTTGGAAGTATCTATGAGCCACGAGGACTCAGCAATCTCGCACCCGCGAGATCAAGACTATTTAAGCTAATAGGAAAGGATGGAGTAATGAGGTGGAGCTGCAGCAAGCGACTAGCATATATGGTGGCTAACATACGCAAATGGGAGCGAGAAGAGAAGGCAAAGCACGGTCGATAAAAGTATGATCAAGAAGTGATGCTGAAACTACTTACGTCAAACATAACTCCAACACCGTGTTCACTTCCCGGACTCCGCCGGAAAGAGACCATCACGGTTACACACATGGTTGATGTATTTTAATTAAGGTCAACTTCGGGTCTTCTACAACCGGACGTTAACAAATTCCCATCTGCCCATAACCATGGGCACGGCCGAAAGTTCAAATCCAGCAGGGTGTCCCAACTTAGCCCATGACAAGCTCTCATGGTCAACGGAGGAATAGACCTCCACCCGAGACACTCCGATCAGACTTGGTATCCCGCACAACAAGACATTTCGACAGGTAAAACTAAACCAGCAACACCGCCCGAATGTGCCGACAAATCCCGATAGGAGCTGCACATATCTCTTTCTCGTGGCACACTCGGATGAGTCTAGCTACGAGTAAAACCAACCTCAAGTTTCCCGAGGTGGCCCAGCAGTAGCTCGATTCGGACCAACACTCGAGGAGCACCGCCGGGGGGTTAAAATAAAGATGACCCTTGAGTCTGCAGAACCCAAGGGAAAAAGGCTTAGGTGGCAAATGTTAAAACCAATGTTGGGAATTGCTGGAGGAGCTTTACTTAAGGCGAACTGTCAAGGGGTTCCCATTATAGCCCAACCGTGTAAGGAACGCAAAATCCGGGAACATAACACCGATATGACGGAAACTAGGGCGGCAAGAGTGGAACAAAACACCAGGCATAAGGACGAGCCTTCCACCCTTACCAAGTATATAGATGCATTAATTAAATAAGATATATTGTGATATCCCAACAAGTGAACATGTTCCAACAAGGAACAACATCTCCATGTTCCAACAAGGAACAAACTTCAATCTTCACCTGCAACTAACAACGCTATAAGAGGGGCTGAGCAAAGCGGTAACATAGCCAATCAACGGTTTGCTAGGACATGGTGGGTTAGAGGTTTGACATGGCAATTTGGGAGGCTGACAAGCAAATGGTAGGCATCGTAGCATTGGCATAGCAAAAGAGCGAGCAAACTAGCATAGCAAAGATAGTAGTGATTTCGAGGGTATGGTCATCTTGCCTGAGATCCCGCAAGGAAGAAGAACGAGTCCATGAAGAATACAAACGGACGAAGTCGAACGGATCCTCACAACTCCGGAACGAAACCGAAGCTAACGAGAGAAGCAACCCGGAAAGAAACAAACAACATAGTAAACAACCATCACATAAACATGGCATGATGCACAACCAAGGATGATGCATGTCCGGTTTAAATATGCATGGCATGGCAAAGTGCACAAACAATCCTACAAATTAAGTGGAGCTCAATATGCAACGAGTTGCATATTGACAAAACACCACATCAATTATTTAGTTCTCTCCCAGTTATGTACCCAACAATATTAAATGTTGTTAAACATGGCAAGAGGTGAAGCATAATTAAACTAACAAGTTTAGCCAAGTTTAAATGAGGCCGGAACAACAAACAACAATTCCGGAAAATCCTCATATGCAATTTAGTAGTTTAAAGCAAACACAATTTTAAGCATTTAAATGTTGTTATCATGATGCGGATGACATATGCAAGTCTTATGCAATTTTTATGAAAATGTTGACAAGAGCATTAAGAAGCATTTGGTCACCATGGCGGAACGAAAGGGGTGCCACAGCAACGATAACGAAAATGGTGCCACGGCAACGATAACGAAAATGGTGCCACGGCAACGATAACGAAAATAGTGCCACGGCAACGATAACGAAAATGGTGCCACGACAACATTCCGATGATCCGATAACTCATTGAGATACCGGTGCAAAAGAGCAAGTGTGTGGATGTGCGGAACATGCAAAAGATGGTGGGGTGCTCCCGACTACCGGGTTCCCACGAGATAGTGGCAAGGAAACGAGTGACAAACAGACACGATGCAAAAACGGGCATCTCATACAACACACATTCGTTCACGGGCGGTCGTCATCTCGAGATTATACCTTTGAAGCGTGCATTTCAGGCGGAACGAGTTCGTCGAGGGAAGTAGTCGTTCTCACGATGTAGTGGAAGTAGTTGTTCACGTGGCGACGGTAGTTGTACACGTTTTCGTAGATGTTCAGGTCGTCGGTAGAGGTTCACGTTTCGGAGAGGAACTTGACGCCCACGGGGTCGACGGTAGAGGTACTCGCGATCTTGGCGACGGTAGTGGAACACGCCAGAGATGTTAGATGTTGGTCGTCGGGCTTGCCGGTCTTGTCAACTCAAAGGGGTACTTGGTGAATCCGCATAGTCGCACACGGGTCATAGTGGTACTTGGCAAAATCCACGGGGGTGGTCTTGGCGTGCAACGAACAACAGTACAGCAAAGCAAGGCATGGCCGAAGGCATGGGAGGATCCCGTGGCCGTGGAGGGCCAGCGGCGGTCTGGTGGCAAAGCTTGACAGCAAGGCGGCCATGGCTGGCGCCGGGCACGAGGTGAGGAGGAGGACCAGAGGAAGGGGAGGCGGCAGCGGGGATGGCTGCGGGCGCCATGGTGGGCTCGCGGTGGAGGCAAGGAAGGAGAAGCAGGGCGCGGCGAGCTGCGGGTGGCCGGCGAGGAGGTGGAGGCGCGAGGCGGCGGGTCAGCCGAGCAGATCTTGGGAGGCTGCCGAGGTCACCTGTGGCGGCAGGGTTGGCGACGAGGATCCGGGCGACGGCGGCTCGGGAGCCTGTCGAGGCGGAGGAAGGCCACGATGCAGGGGAGAAGGAAGGGCGAGGTGGAGGCGCACAGGAGGGGAAGGAGGAGATCGAGGAGAGGGGCGATGGGATCGGGTGCGCCACTGAGGGAGGACGAGGAGGGGGTTCGAGGGAGAGATAGAATCGGGGGAACAGGCTAGGGTTCTCAGCGGAGGCGGCTGGGCCTAGGCTTTAGCAAAAGAAGCGGGCCGGGGAGAAGGAAGGAAGAGGCCGGCCCAGTTGGAGCTTGTTGAACTTATCTCCACTGTTCAGAAAAGAAAAAGATGGAGAGGAAAAGGAAGAGAAAGAAAATATTTGAGGGTTCAAATATTTTCTAATTGAGCTGAAAAATTAACAAGTAGCCACTTGGCATATTGCCAAAGTGCCACCACTTGAAATGGGCCATGCGGAGAAAAGATCATGGATGCAAAATAGTTTAGAAACGAGAGGGATTTATAATGCAAGTTTGTTGCGGTGGCTTCCAAATAAATGGAATATTTAATATAGCTCCCTAATATTGGGAGGATATGTTATAAAGAGAATCACCACGTGAATTCCCTCGTTTTAAATGGACCGAAGATCCATGCAATTTAATTGGTTGAATTAAATGACATGATGCAAAGCTCATGATGCAAAGATTAATGACATGATGGCATGATGGCATGATGCAAAGCAAAAATATAAAGGGAAGGCACAAATGAAACACACGGCGAAACCCGGAATATATGGAAGTCTTCTGGAGCGTCGGGCTCGGGGCGTTACAACACTCCACCACTACGAGAGGATCTCGTCCCGAGATCTAGAATGGCACCGGAGGGAAAACGGAAGAGAAAAAGAAAGGTAAAACTAAGTTGCTTCTTCGACAAAAGAGTGAAACCAAAGAACCTTGAGAGGTTGAAAATTTGAAAGAAAGAAACACAACGGAGTTGAATACAATTGAGAGCACTGCGGTAGAAAATAGAAACAAGGAACACCATTTGAATCTTGGAGGTTGCAAAGCTATGAATGACTAGTACAATGGACAAGAAGGGATTGAACCACTCTGGTTGAAACGAGATAAACAAGGAACAAGGAAGAACAAATTTGGACAACACTCCGGTTGAAAAGAGATGCAAGACTTCATAAGATGAAAAGAACTTGAAAGAGGACACGACACTCCGGTTAAATGGATAAGCGCGAAAAGAACACGATCCTCACAATCGAGATGATGAGTGAAAAGAGCAACATCACAATGCCTCCGTAATAAAGAATAGAAGATAGGTCATTGGAATAACAAAATGAAGAAGAAAATGCCAACTTCTGCCACAAATGAGTTTGGAAAGCACACTTCCAAAAGGTTAAAATGGGGTTGTTGGAAAACCAACAACGAAACGAATAAGCTTGTAGTGGACTTATTGAAACATCTCAACATTATGAGGTGACAACCGGCCACTAATGGAAACAATTCCTTGCTTGAGATTAACGAAGAGATGAAAACTGGTTCCATCAAGATGGAAAAGAGATAACTTGGGTCATTAATAAGCACCAAGATAGCAACATTCCTTAGGGAAGGCTTTAGGTGAAAACATGACACAAGATAAATCCAACGAAGAGATTGATGGATTTAAAATACCCCATTCTTGACAACACGTGAATCATGAAACATGAATGAAACTGTCAAAATGACATAACACCACCTGAAAAGATAAGGTCGAAAGAATTGCACTTCGGAATGCAAGATGAAGAATGTTTGAACTCCTCAAAACAAAACATGTGTTGAGCACCATGTTTATTTTGAAGTATGGCTTGACGAATCTTAACTTTGAGAGAAATCTTGATGAACAATTGAAGAATGAAAAGAATCCTTGACGAAGCACCACTCCGGTAATAAACGGATGATAAAAAGAAAGAGAAGTTGAAAACACAAGGTGAAGCCTTGCTCTGATTTAGATGGAGCTTCGCGACGAGATAATGCGGAAAACTTAGAACTCCGGAAGAAAGATGAACAACAAGAAGCCAAGAATTTATTCCTCCTGAACAAACTCCGAAGGAAAAGATTAATCACTTGGATGAAACAAGAATAAGAATTATGTTATGCGTATCCTTCACCAATTTAAATTGATGACAAGCAACAGATTTGGCATACTACTTATTCTAGTAGAAAGGATTAAGAGAGATATAGCGCAAACTTGAGAAGGTCTTGATGGAACCACCAGTGAGATTTGGAAGCAACGAATAAATTAATATGAGAACATAGGAAGAGGAATCTTGAACAAACCACCATAAGAATTGAAGTTGAACGTAGCAAATGCACAAATCACCAGGAAGAATTGCAAAATGAATGAAGATACTTGAGGGTATTTAGATAGAAATGAACGAATAGATCACGAGCTGATTAGAGAATACTTGAATGATGCACGGGTATGATTTGGAGAACGAGAGCTGAAAGCTTGAATGAATAATACTGAGATGATGGGCTTCAAAGAATGAAACTGAAAAGACTCCTAAAATGCTCCGGATGGGTGAAAAAGATTCTCACAATCGAAAACAATTAAGAGAGGATGGCAACAAGCTAGCACCATGAATCTTGAAGAGAATAGAGCAAGATTAAAGAGAAACTCTTCTTCGGTCTTCAAATGATCAGAATGACAACGAGAAACACCACCAAGAATTATTGAGGCAGACCGGAAGAATCAAAAGCGAAGAGGTTGAGCCAACTATGAAAAGAATTTGAAAGATCTTGGAGAAAGCATTTGACTGATGATAACTCATTCTTACGTCAAACTTGGAGAAGAATTTAGGATAGCTCTGGGAAAATAGAAGAGTCAGGTAAGATCCTAGGAAAAGACCTGTGGGTTAGGGCCCACTCAAAAGAACACAGTTGAAAGGATTTAAAAGAGATGTTGCACCGGTTAAATTAAATGACTTGAATGAGATACCAATATCGAAAGAGCTTGAACGAATGTAGAGTGGAAACACGAATCTTCGAGATATCTTGAGCACTCCGGAATAACAAATAGCAACAAGTAGAATGATAATGAGGTGCACCGGTATGAGAAGACATTGAAATGAGGAAAAAGGTATGATCAACAAAACTTGACTTGAATCCACCGGAGAAGAGAAAGGAATGAGGAATGACGAACTAGTAGAACATCTTCTCACCGGGTAAGAACATTGACGGAAAAGAATGGAGAAACTTCACAAAAATAAAAGGATACTTGGTAAAGAAATCTTAGTCCTTGAGGAAAAAGGGTGGGTGGGCGGGGAAAAAACAAAGGCAACTTGGAGACGGATGAAACAAACACCGTTGAGAAGAAATGATAATTGGTCTTGCTGATGTTGAAGTGATCGGATCCACTTGAAGAGAAACACGCCGGTTGGAAAGGATTGACATGACAATCTCGATTGTCGAGAAGGATTGGTATTCACATCGGAGTATGAGAACACCATTTCGGAAAGGTATGGAATCAAAACTTGACATTGAAGCAACTCAAATACCACAACTCAAAACAAAAACAAAGGACTGGCTTGCAGAATAAGCCGGAACAAATACATATGATAGAGATTTACCCAATCCCATATCATGCATTTGTCGGAAAGATATTCTAAGAGCTACTTGAATTCCCACCTATGAAACTCCCGAAATTTTCCGGTTATGCAATCAGGTGTTGGGGATACAGGGGAAGCATAATATCTCACACAAACTAACAATCCCTACATCCAGCTGTATCCATCCGTCAACACATAACCAAGAAACCTTCGAAATCGTGGTACCTCAACCTTCAAAAGCATCCGTTATACGAAGTCATGGCAATACTCCCGTACTCACCTTAATCTTTGGGTTATCGGGTTATCTCACCAACAACTGCATAAAAGAGATTTTCGATGTCGGTATTAAACTCGGTATTCCAGAACTGCAACGATAAAATTATGACGATAACACCTCGAGCTCAACTCCCGGACACTTCCACTAAACCCCGACAGAGGCACCAAGACAATGTTCTCATCATAAAACCATCGAACGATTCCAAGATACCCGTGATCCTAAATTTTTTAGTGAAATTTGAGGAGAGGAAAGTCAAAACTTCTACGCCAGAGACCTCACCAGAGCGATTTAAGAGACCGAGGAGTAAAAAGAATTCCTAACTCTCCGATATATATAATCCTAAATGACTCAAAACATTTTTCTAGACACAACTCGCCGCTAAAAACGATCAAGCGGTGGGGCTCCTAAGGTCGGAAGGCTCGATTACCAACTTGTAGCGCCTCGATGCGGCTATATCTCCCACATGTCAAAACACGACTTAGAGGCATAACCGCATTGAAAGCAATGTCGCAAGTGAGGTAATCTTCACACAACCCATGTAATACATAAGGGAAAGAGATACATAGTTGGCTTACAATCGCCACTTCACACAATTACATGAATAAAGCATTACATCATCCAGATACAATCAAGGCCCGACTACGGAACCAAAATAAAAGAAGAACCCCAAATGCGATAAAGGTCCCCGATCGACCCTAACCGGGCTCCACTCTCGATCAACTAGAACGAAACAACACAAAGGGCAAGATCTTCATCGAGCTCCTCCTTGAGCTTGGTTGCGTCACCTGCTCGGTAACATAGGCACCTGCAAACTGGTTTTGGAAGTATATGCGAGCCACGAGGACTCAGCAACCTCGCACCCGCGAGATCAAGACTATTTAGGCTAATAGGAAAGGATGGAGTAATTAGGTGGAGCTGCAGCAAGCGACTAGCATATATGGTGGCTAACATACGCAAATGGGAGCGAGAAGAGAAGGCAAAGCACGGTCGATAAAAGTATGATCAAGAAGTGATCACGAAACTACTTACGCCAAACATAACTCCAACATCAGAGTTCACTTCCGGACCACGGAAAGAGACCATCACGGTTACACACACGGTTGATGTATTTTAATTAAGGTCAACTTCGGTCTTCTACAACCGGACGTTAACAAATTCCCATCTGCCCATAACCGGGCATGGCTTTCGAAAGTTCAAATCCTGCAGGGTGTCCCAACTTAGCCCATGACAAGCTCTCACGGTCAACGGAGGAATAGACCTCCACCCGAGACACTCCGATCGACTCGGTATCCCAAGACAACAAGACATTTCGACAGGGTAAAACTAAACCAGCAACACCGCCCGAATGTGCCGACAAATCCCGATAGGAGCTGCACATATCTCTTTCTCAGGGCACACTCAGATGAGTCTAGCTACGAGTAAAACCAACCCTCAAGTTTCCCCGAGGTGGCCCCGCAGGCAGCTCGGTTCGGACCAACACTCAGAGGAGCACTGGCCCGGGGGGGTTAAAATAAAGATGACCCTTGAGTCTGCAGAACCCAAGGGAAAAAGGCTTAGGTGGCAAATGTTAAAACCAATGTTGGGCATTGCTGGAGGAGCTTTACTTAAGGCGAACTGTCAAGGGGTTCCCATTATAGCCCAACCGTAAGGAACGCAAAATCCGGGAACATAACACCGATATGATGTAAACTAGGGCGGCAAGAGTGGAACAAAACACACTGCATAAGGCCGAGCCTTCCACCCTTTACCAACTATATAGATGCATTAATTAAATAAGATATATTGTGATATCCCAACAAGTGAACATGTTCCAACAAGGAACAACATCTCCATGTTCCAACAAGGAACAAACTTCAATCTTCACCGCAACTAACAACGCTATAAGAGGGCTGAGCAAAGCGGTAACATAGCCAATCAACGGTTTGCTAGGACATGGTGGGTTAGAGGTTTGACATGGCAATTTGGGAGGCTGACAAGCAAATGGTAGGCATCGTAGCATTGGCATAGCAAAAGAGCGAGCAAACTAGCATAGCAAAGATAGTAGTGATTTCGAGGGTATGGTCATCTTGCCTGAGATCCCGCAAGGAAGAAGAACGAGTCCATGAAGAAGACAAACGGACGAAGTCGAACGGATCCTCACAACTCCGGAACGAAACCAAAGCTAACGAGAGAAGCAACCCGGAAAGAAACAAACAACATAGTAAACAACCATCACATAAACATGGCATGATGCACAACCAAGGATGATGCATGTCCGATTTAAATATGCATGGCATGGCAAAGTGCACAAACAATCCTACAAATTAAGTGGAGCTCAATATGCAAAGAGTTGCATATTGACAAAACACCACATCAATTATTTAGTTCTCTCCCAATTATGTACCCAACAATATTAAATGTTGTTAAACATGGCAAGAGGTGAAGCATAATTAAACTAACAAGTTTAGGCAAGTTTAAATGAGGCCGGAACAACAAACAACAATTCCAGAAAATCCTCATATGCAATTTAGTAGTTTAAAGCAAACACAATTTTAAGCATTTAAATGTTGTTATCATGATGCGGATGACATATGCAAGTCTTATGCAATTTTTATGAAAATGTTGACAAGAGCATTAAGAAGCATTTGGTCACCATGGCGGAACGAAAGGGGTGCCACGGCAACGATAACGAAAATGGTGCCACGGCAACGATAACGAAAATGGTGCCACGACAATGATAACGAAAATGGTGCCACGACAACGATAACGAAAATGGTGCCACGGCAACATTCCGATGATCCGATAACTCATTGAGATACCAGTGCAAAAGAGCAAGTGTGCGGATGTGCGGAACATGCAAAAGATGGTGGTGAAGGAAATATGCCCTAGAGGCAATAATAAAGCTATTATTTATTTCCTTATTTCATGATAAATGTCTATTATTCATGCTAGAATTGTATTAACCGGAAACATAATACATGTGTGAATATATAGACAAACAGAGTGTCACTAGTATGCCTCTACTTGACTAGCTTGTTAATCAAAGATGGTTATGTTTCCTAACCATGAACAAAGAGTTGTTATTTGATTAACGGGATCACATCATTAGTTGAATGATCGATTGACATGACCCATTCTGTTAGCTTAGCACCATTGTTTAGTATGTTGCTATTGCTTTCTTCATGACTTATACATGTTCCTATGACTATGAGATTATGCAACTCCCGCTTGCGGAGGAACACTTTGGTACTACCAAACGCCACAACGAATCGGGTGATTATAAAGGAGTACTACAGGTGTCTCTAAAGGCGGATGTTGGGTTGGCGATTTCGAGATTAGGATTTGTCACTCCGATTGTCGGAGAGGTATCTCTGGGCCCTCTCGGTAATGCACATCACTTAAGCCTTGCAAGCATTAAAACTAATGAGTTAGTTGCGAGATGATGTATTACGGAACGAGTAAAGAGACTTGCCGAACGAGATTGAACTAGGTATTGGATACCGCGATTGAATCTCGGCAAGTAACATACCGATGACAAAGGAACAACGATGTTGTTATGCGGTCCGACCGATAAAGATCTTCAGAGAATATGTAGGAGCCAATATGGGCATCCAGGTCCCGCTATTGGTTATTGACCGAGACGGTCTCGGTCATGTCTACATTGTTCTCGAACCGTAGGGTCCGCACGCTTAAGGTTTCGATGACGGTTATATTATGAGTTTATGTATTTTGATGTACCGAAGAAGTTCGAGTCCGGGATGTGATCACGGACATGACGAGGAGTCTCAAATGGTCGAGACATAAAGATTGATATATTGGAAGCCTATATTTGGAGTTCGGAATGGTTCCGTGAAATCGAATTTATCGAGTACCGGAGGTTACCGAACCCCGGGAACTATATGGGCCATAGTGGGCCTTGGTGGAAAGGAGAAAGGGCCAGCCCTAGGTGGCCGCGCGCCTCCCCCCTTCCCCTAGTCCTACTAGGACTAGGAAAGGTGGGTCGGCCCCCTCTCTCTCTTTCCTCCTCCGGTGAATCCTATTCCAACTAGGATTGGAGGGGGAATCCTACTCCCGGAGGGAGTAGGACTCCCTCGCGCGCCTCCTCTTGGCCGGCTGGCCCCCTCCCCCTTGGTCCTTTATATACGGGGGCAGGGGGGCACCCTAGGACACACAAGTTTGATCTACGGATCGTTCCTTAGCCGTGTGCGGTGCCCCCCTCCACCATATTCCACCTCGGTCATATCGTCGTGAAGCTTAGGCGAAGCCTCGCGCCGTAGTACATCAAGATCGCCACCACGTCGTCGGCCGACGAAACTCTCCTCCCCAAGCTCCACTGGATTGGAGCCCGAGGAGCGCCATCGAGCTGTACGGTGTCAAGAACTCGGGCGCCGAGTAACGGCGCCGGATCGGTCGGATCGCGAGGAGAATGTACGACTACTTCCTCTACGTTAGATGGCTTCCGCTTGGTCTCACGAGGGTACGAGACAACACTCTCCTCTCTCTGCTATGCATCACCATGATCTTGCGTGTGCGAGGAATTTTTTGAAATTACTACGCTCCCCAACAAAGGGTATCGAGCCTAGGTTTTATGGTTTGATGTTTTTGCACGAGTAGAACACAAGTGAGTTGTGGGCGATACAAGTCATACTACCTACCAACATGTCATACTTTGGTTCAGCGGTATTGTGAGATGAAGCGGCCCGACCGACATTACGCCAGACGCTTACGCGAGACTGGTTTCACCGCCACGAGCACTCGCTGCTTAAAGGTGACCGGGCGGTGTCTGTCTCTCTCACTTTAGTTGAATCGAGTGTGGCTACGCCCGTCCTTGAGAAGGTTAAACGGAGTCTATTTGACGAAGTATCGCTGTGGTTTTGATGCGAGGTGAGACCGGTTCTTGCTTAAGCCCGTAGCAGCCACGTAAAATTTGCAACAACAAAGTAGAGGACGCCTAACTTGTTTTTGCAGGCATGTTGTGATGTGATATGGTCAAGACGTGATGCTATATTTTATTGTATGAGATGATCATGTTTTGTAACCGATGATATCAGAATCGGCAGGAGCCATATGGTTGTCGCTTATTGTATGAAATGCAACGCTCGTAATTGCTTTACTTTATCACTAAGCGATAGCGATAGTCGAGAAGCAATAGATGGCGAACGACAACGATGCTACGATGGAGATCAAGGTGTCGCGCCGGTGATGATGGTGATCATGACGGTGCTTCAAGATGGAGATCACAAGCACAAGATGATGATGGCCATATCATATCACTTATATTGATTGCATGTGATGTTTATCCTTTATGCATCTTATCTTGCTTTGATCGACGGTAGCATTTTAAGATGATCTCTCACTAAAATTATCAAGTAGTGTTCTCCCGAGTATGCACCGCTGCCAAAGTTCATCGTGCCGAGACACCACGTGATGATCGGTGTGATAAGCTCTCACGTCCATCTACAACGGGTGCAAGCCAGTTTTGCACACGCAGAATACTCGAGTTATACTTGACGAGCCTAGCATATGCAGATATGGCCTCGAACACGGAGACCGAAGGTCGAGCGTGAATCATATAGTAGATATGATCAACATAAGATGTTCACCATTGAAAACTACTCCATCTCACGTGATGATCGGTTATGGTTTAGTTGATTTGGATCACGTGATCACTTAGATGACTAGAGAGATGTCTGTCTAAGTGGGAGTTCTTAAGTAATATGATTAATTGAACTTAAATTTATCATGAACTTAGTCCCGTAGTATTTTGCAAATTATGTTGTAAGATCAATAGCTCATGAAGTTGCTTTCATATGTTTGTTTTGATATGTACCTAGAGAAACTGTGTTGAAAGATGTTAGTAGCAATGATGCGGATAGGATCCGTGATCTGAGGTTTATCCTCATTCCTGCGCAGAAGAATTATGTCCTTGATGCACCGCTAGGTGACAAACCTATTGCAGGAGCAGATGCAGACGTTATGAACGTTTGGCTAGCTCAATATGATGACTACTTGATAGTTTTGTGCACCATGCTTTATGGCTTAGAATCGACTTCAAAGATGTTTTGAACATCATGGACCATATGAGATGTTCCAGAATTGAAGTTAATATTTCAAGCAAATACCCGAGTTGAGAGATATGAAGTCTTCAACAAGTTCTATAGCTAAAAGATGGAGGAGAATCGCTCAACTAGTGAGCATGTACTCAGATTTCCGGTACTACAATCGCTGAATCAAGTGGGAGTTAATCTTCCAGATAAGATAGTGATTGATGAATTCTAGTCACCATCACCAAGTTAGTAGAACTTCGTGATGAACTATAGTATGCAAGGGATGATGGAAATGATTCCCGAGTTTTTTCATGATGGTGAAATCGATGAAGGTAGAAATCAAGAAAGAGCATCAAGTGTTGATGGTTGACAAGATCACTAGTTTCAAGAAAAGGGCAAAGAGAAAGAAAGGGGAACTTCAAGTAGATTGACAAGCAAGTTGTCACTCCCACGAAGAAACCCAAAGCTGAACCAAAGCCTGAAACCGAAAGTGCTTATAATCGCAAAGGAAATGGTCACCGAAGCGGAACTGCCCTAAATATTTGGTGGATAAGAAGGATGGCAAAGTGAAAAAGGGTATATTTGATATACAGTATTTTATGTGTGCTTTACTAGTGTTTATAGCAACCCCTCGGTATTTGGTACTGGTTCGGTTGCTAAGAGTAGTAACTCAAACGGAGTTGCGTAATAAATGTAAACTAGTAAAGGGTGAAGTGACGATGTGTGTTGAAAGTAGTTTCAAGATTGATATGATCATCATCGCACACTCCCTATAATTTCGGGATTAGTGTTGAACCTAAATAAATGTTATTTTGTGTTTACGTTGAGCATGAATATGATTTGATCGTGTTTATTGCAATACGGATATTCATTTAAGTAAGAGAATAAACTGTTGTTCTGTTTACATGAATAAAACCTTATATGGTTACACACCTAATGAAAATAGTTCATTGGATCTCGATCGTAGTGATACACATATTCATAATATTGAAACCAAAAATACAAAGTTAATAATGATAGTGCAACTTATTTGTGGCACTGCCGTTTAGGTCATATTGGTGTAAAGCGCATGAAGAAACTCCATACTGATGGACTTTTGGAGTCACTTGATTATGAATCACTTGGCACTTATGTAACCGTGCCTCATGGGCAAGATGACTAGAACCCCGTTCTCCGGTACTATGGAGAGAGCAACAGATTTGTTGGAAATCATACATACAGATGTATGTGGTCCAATGAATGTTGAGGCTCGTGGCGGATATCGTTATTTTCTCACCTTCACAGATGACTTAAGCAGATATGGGTATATCTACTTAATGAAACATAAGTCTGAAACATTTGAAAAGTTCAAAGAATTTCAGAGTGAAGTTGAAAATCATCGTAATAAGAAAGTTAAATTTCTACGATCTGATCGTGGAGGTGAATATTTGAGTTACGAGTTTGGTCTACATTTGAAACAATGCGGAATAGTTTCGCAACTCACGCCACCCGGAACACCACAGCGTAATGGTGTGTCCAAACATCGTAACCGCACTTTATTGGATACAGTGCAACCTATGATGTTTCTTACAGATTTACCAATATCGTTTTGGGATCATGCATTTGAGACAGCTGCATTCACGTTAAATAGGGCACCATCTAAATCCGTTGAGACGACACTATATGAACTGTGGTTTAGCAAGAAACCAAAGTTGTCGCTTTCTTAATGTTTGGGGCTGCGATGCTTATGTGAAAAAGTTTCATCCCGATAAGCTCGAACCCAAATCGGAGAAGTACGCCTTCATAGAATACCCAAAGGAAATTGTTGGGTACACCTTCTATCACAGATCCGAAGGCAAGATATTCGTTGCTTAAGATGGATCCTTTCTAGAGAAGGAGTTTCTCTCGAAAGAAGTGAGTGGGAGGAAAGTAGAACTTGATAAGGTAATTGTACCTTCTCCCTTATTGAAAGTAGTTCATCACGTAAATCTGTTCTCGTGACTACTACACCAATTAGTGAGGAAGCTAATGATGATGATCATGTAACTTCGATCAGTTACTACCGAATCTCGAGGTAAACCAGAGTGAGATCCGCACCAGAGTGGTACGGTAATCCTGTTCTGGAAGTCATGTAACTAGACCATGATGAACCTACGAACTATGAGGAAGCGATGATGAGCCCAGATTCCGCGAAATGGCTTGAGGCCATGAAATCTGAGATGAGATCCATGTATGAGAACAAAGTATGGACTTTGGTGGAGTTGCCCGATGATCGGCAAGCCATATTTTATAAATGGATCTTCAAGAGGAAGACGGACGTTGATAGTAGTGTTACTATCTACAAAGCTCGACTTGTCGCAAAAAGGTTTTTTGACAAGTCCAAGGTGTTGAATACAATGAGATTTTCTCAACTGTAGCGATGCTTAAGTCTGTCCAAATCATGTTAGCAATTGCCACAATTTATGAAATTTGGCAAATGGATGTAAAAACTGCATTCCTGAATGGGTTTCTGGAGGAAGAGTTGTATGTGATGCAACCAGAAGGTTTTATCGATCCAAAGGGAGCTAACAAAGTGTGCAAGCTCCAACGATCCATCTATGGACTGGTGCAAGCATCTCGAGTTAGAATATACGCTTTGATAAGTTGATCAAAGATATAGTTTATACAGACTTGCGTGAAGCCCCGATTTACAAGAAAGTGAGTGGGAGCACTACAAAGATTTCGATAAGTATATGTGAATGACATATTGTTGATCGGAAATAATGTAGAATTATTCTGCAAAGCATAAAGGAGTGTTTAAAAGGAGTTTTTCAAAGAAAGACCTCGGTGAAGCTGCTTGCATATTGAGCATTAAGATCTATAGAGATAGATCAAGACGCTTAATATGTTTTTTCAATGAGTAGATACCTTGACAAGATTTTGAAGTAGTTCAAAATGGAACAGTCAAAGAAAGAGTTCTTGCCTGTGTTACAAGGTGTGAAATTGAGTAAGACTCAAAACCCGACCACGGCAGAAGATAGAAAGAGAATGAAAGTCATTCCCTATGCCTTGGCCATAGGTTCTATAAAGTATGCCATGCTGTGTACCAGATCTATTGTATTATTGGGGAACGTAGTAATTTCAAAAAAAATTCCTACGCACACGCAAGATCATGGTGATGCATAGCAACGAGAGGGGAGAGTGTTGTCTATGTACCCTCGAGACCCAAGCGAAGCGATCACAACGTAGAGGAAGTAGTCGACGTTCTCCTCGCGATCCGACCGATCCCGCGCAAGCACTCGACGCCCCGAAGTTCTTGACACACGACAGCTCGATGACGCCCCTCAGACTCGATCCAGCTGAGTGTCGAGGAGAGTTCCACAAGACGACGGTGTGGTGACGATCTTGATGTTCTATCGCGCAGAAGCTTCGCTTAAGCTTCATGACGATATGACCGAGGTGGAATATGGTGGAGGGGGCACCGACACGGCTAAGGAACGATCCGTAGATCAAACTTGTGTGTCTAGGGTGCCCCCGCCTCAGATATAAAGGAGCAAGGGGAGGGGTGCGGCCGGCCCAGAGGAGGCGCGCCGAGGAGTCCTACTCCCACCGAGTAGGACTCCCTTCCTAGTTGGAGTAGGATTGGGGAGGGAAGAAGGAAGGGGGCGCCGCCTCCTTGTCCTATTCGGACTAGGGGAGGGGCGCGGCCTGCCCTGGCCGCCCCTCCTCTTCTCCCTCGAGGCCCACTAAGGCCCAATAGCCTCCGGGAGGGTTCCGGTAACCCCCCGGTTTTCCGGTAAAATCCCGATTTCACCCGGAACCATTCCGAACTCCAAATATAGGCTTCCAATATATCAATCTTTATGTCTCGACCATTTCGAGACTCCTCGTCATGTCCGTGATCACATCCGGACTCTGAACTTCTTCGGTACATCAAAATACATAAACTCATAATATAACTGTCATCGAAACCTTAAGCGTGCGGACCCTACGGTTCGAGAACAATGTAGACATGACCGAGACACGTCTTCGGTCAATAACCAACAGCGGGACCTGGATGCCCATATTGGTTCCTACATATTCTACGAAGATCTTTATCGGTCAGACCGCATAACAACATACGTTGTTCCCTTTGTCATCGGTATGTTACTTGCCCGAGATTCGATCGTCGGTATCCAATACCTAGTTCAATCTCGTTACCGACAAGTCTCTTTACTCGTTCCGTAATACATCATCTCACAGCTAACTCATTAGTTGTAATGCTTGCAAGGCTTAAGTGATGTGTATTACCGAGAGGGCCCAGAGATACCTCTCCGACAATTCGGAGTGACAAAACCTAATCTCAAATACGCCAACCCAACATCCGCCTTTGGAGACACCTGTAGTACTCCTTTATAATCACCCATTACGCCAGACGCTTGGTAGCACCCAAAGTGTTCCTCCGTAAACGGAGTTGCATAATCTCATAGTTACAGGAACATGTATATGTCATGGATAAAAGCAGTAGCAACATACTAAACGATCGTGTGCTAAGCTAATGGAATGGGTCATGTCAATCAGATCATTCTACTAATGATGTGACCTTGTTAATCAAATAACAACTCTTTGTTCATGGTTAGGAAACATAACCATCTTTGATTAACAAACCAGTCTAGTAGAGGCATACTAGTGACATATTGTTTGTCTTATGCATTCACACATGTATCATGTTTCCGGTTAATACAATTCTAGCATGAATGATAAACATTTATCATGAAATAAGGAAATAAATAATAACTTTATTATTGCCTCTAGGGCATATTTCCTTCAGTCTCCCACTTGCACTAGAGTCAATAATCTAGATTACATAGTAATGATTCTAACACCCATGGAGTCTTGGTGTTGATCATGTTTTGCTCGTGGAAGAGGCTTAGTCAACGGTCCGCTACATTCAGATCCGTATGTATCTTGCAAATCTCTATGTCTCCCACCGACTAAGTCCCGGATGGAATTGAAGCGTCTCTTGATGTGCTTGGTCCTCTTGTGAAATCTGGATTCCTTCGCTAAGGCAATTGCTCCAAAGATTGTCACGAAGATTTTCATTGACCCGATGCACTAGGTATGACACCTAGATCGGATATGAACTCCTTCATCCGCACTCCTTCATTAGCTGCTTCGAAGCTGCTATGTACTCCGCTTCACATGTAGATCCCGCCACGACGCTTTGTTTAGAACTCGCACCAACCGACAGCTCCTCCGCTTAGTGTAAATACGATCCGTCTGCGATTTAGAATCGTCCGGATCGTGTCAAAGCTTGCATCAATGTAACCGCCATTTATGAGCTCTTTGTCACCTCCATATACGAGAAACATATCCTTAGTCCTTTTCGTATTTCAGATGTTCTTGACCGCTGTCCAAATGATCCACCTCGATTACTTTGGTACCTCCTGCTAGGCTTATAGCAAGGCACACATCGGTCTGGTACACAAGATTGCATACATGATAGAGCCTATGGCTGAAGCATAGGAACATCTTTCATTTCTCTCTATCTTCTGCAGTGGTCGGGCATTGAGTCTTACTCAACTTCACACCTTGTAACACAGCAAGAACCCTTTCTTTGCTTGATCCATTTTGAACTTCTTCAAAATTTTGTCAAGGTATGTGCTTTGTGAAAGTCCAATTAAGCGCCTTGATCTATCTCTATAGATTTTGATGCCCAATATGTAAGCAGCTTCACCGAGGTCTTTCATTGAAAAACTCTTATTCAAGTATCCCATTATGCTATCCAGAATTCTATATCATTTCCGATCAGCAATATGTCATCTACATATAATATCGTAAATGCTACAGAGCTCCCACTCACTTTCTTGTAAATACAAAGCTTCTCCAAAAGTCTCAGATGAACCCAAATGCTTTGATCACACTATCAAAGCGCTTATTCCAACTCCGAGATGCTTGCACCAGTCCATAAATGGATCGCTGGAGCTTGCATACTTTGTTAGCTCCTTTGGATCGATAAAACCTTCTCGTTGCATCATATACAACTCTTCTTCCGTAAATCCATTCAGAATGCAGCTTTACATCCATTTGCCAAATTTCATAATCATAAAATGCGCAATTGCTAACATGATTCGGACAGACTTAAGCATCGCCACGGGTGAGAAGGTCTCATCGTAGTCAACCCCTTGAACTTGTCGAAACCCTTATGCATAAGTCGAGCTTTGTAGACAACGATAATATTACCGCGTCGGTCTTCTTCTTGAAGATCCACTTGTTTTCTATTGCTTGCCTACCCTCGGCAAGTCAACCAAAGTCCATACTTTGTTTTCATACATGGATCCCATCTCGCATTTCATGGCCTCAAGCCATTTTATGGAATCTGGGCTCACCATCGCTTCTTCATAGTTCGTAGGTTCATCATGATCTAGTAGCATGATTTCCGAACAGGATTACCGCATCACTCGTGCGGATCTTACTCGTTGATCTACGAGGTTCTCAGAGCAACTTGATCTGAAGTTTCATGATCAACATCATCAACTTCCTCACTACTTGGTGTAGATGTCTCGTAAACCGGTTTCATGCGACAAACTACCTTCAAGTAAGGGAGAAGGTACAATTACCTCATCAAGTTCTACTTTCCTCCCACTCACTCCTTCCGAGAGAAACTCCTTCTCTAGAAAGGATCCATTCTTAGCAACGAATGTCTTGCCTTCGGATCTGTGATAGAAGGTGTACCCAACTGTCTCCTTTGGGTATCCTATGAAGACACATTTTCGATTTGGGTTCGAGCTTATCAGGTTGAAGTTTTTTCACATAAGCATCGATCCCCAAACTTTAAGAAACGACAACTTTGGTTTCTGCTAAACCATAGTTCATAAGGTGTCGCCTCAATGGATTTTGACGGTGTTCTATTCAGGTGAATGCGGCCGCCTCTAGAGCATAACCCCAAAACGATAGCGGTAAATCAGAAGAGACATCATAGATCGCACCATATCTAGTAAAGTGCGACACTGACGCTCGACACACCATTACGCTGTGGTGTTCCGGTGGCGTGAGTTGCTAAACTATTCCGCATTGTTTCAAATGTAAACCAAACTCAGAACTCAAATATTCACCTCCACGATCGATCGCAGAAATTTAATTTTCTTATTACGATGATTTTCAACTTCACTCAAATTCTTTGAACTTTTCAAATGTTTCAGACTTATGTTTCATTAAGTAGATATACCCATATCCGCTTAAGTCATCCGTGAAGGTGAGAAAATAACGATATCCGCCATGAGCCTCAACATTCATCGGACCACATACATCTGTATGTATGATTTCCAACAAATCTGTTGCTCTCTCCATAGTACCGAGAACGGGTTTTAGTCATCTTGCCCATGAGGCATGGTTCATAAGTGCCAAGTGATTCATAATCAAGTGACTCCAAAAGTCCATCAAGATGGAGTTTCTTCATGTGCTTTACAATCGATATGACCTAAACGGCAGTGCCACAAATAAGTTGCACTATCATTATCAACTCTGATCTTTTGGTTTCAACATTATGAATATGTGTATCACTACTATTGAGATTCATCAAAATAGACCACTCTTCAAGGGTGCATGACCATAAAAGATATTACTCATGTAAATAGAACAACCATTATTCTCTCGATTTAAATGAATAACCGCCTCGCATCAAACAAGATCCAGATATAATGTTCATGCTCAACGCAGCACCAAATAACAATTATTTAGGTCTAAAACTAATCCCAAGGTAGATGTAGAGGTAGCGTGTCGATCGCGATCACATCGACTTTGGAACCATTTCCCACGCGATCGTCACCTCGCCCTTTGCCGTTGTTCGCTAATCCGTAGTCCATGTTTCGAGTTGCAAATATTAGCAATGTAACCAGATCAAATACCCAAAGTGCTACTCGTGAGCTCTAGTAAGGTACACATCAATAACATGTATATCACATATACCTTTGTTCACCTTGCCATCCTTCTTATCCGCCAAATACTTGGGGCAGCCCGCCAAAGGACTAGCTTGCTGGCAAGAGAAGCACTCGATTTGTGCTTAGGTCCAGACTTGGGTTTTTCTCCGAGCAGAACTTGCTTGCTGTTCTTCTTGAAGTTCCCTTTTCTTCCCTTTGCCTTTCTTCTTGAAACTAGTGGTCTTATTGACCATCAACACTTGATGCTCCTTCTGATTTCTACCTCCGCAGCCTTTAGCATTGCGAAGAGCTCTGTATAGTCTTTACTAACCCTTGCATATTATAGTTCATCACGAAGCCTTTGTAGCTTGGTGGCGTGATTGAAGAATTTCATCAATGACACAATCATCCGGAAGATTAACTCCCAATTGTGTCAAGTGATTGTAGTACCTGCACATTCGAGTATGTGCTCACTAATGTAACTATTCTCCTCCATCTTGCAGCTATAGAACTTATTGAGACTTCATATCTTCAATCCGCATTCTATTGAATATCAACTTCAACTCTCGAACATCTCATATGCTCCATGACGCTCAAAACGCCGTTGAAGTCCCGGTTCTAAGCCGTAAAGCATGGCACATCGAACTATAGAGTAGTCATCACTTTGCTCGCCAGACGTTCATAACATCCGTGTTGCTCCAAAGAAGAAGTTCGCACCCAGCGGTGCATCCAGACGAACTCTTCTGCAGCAATGAGGATAATCTCAAAGTTACGGACCCAATCCCGTAATTGCTACCATCATCTTTCAACTTTGCTTTCTCAAGGAACGCATTAAAATTCAACGGAACAACAAAGACGAGCCACCTATCTACAATCAAACATAAACAAGCAAGATACTATCAGTACTAAGTTCATGATAAATTTAGGTTCAATTAATCATATTACTTAAGAACTCCCACTTAGACAGACATCTCTCTAGTCATCTAAGTGATCACGTGATCCAAATCAACTAAACCATAACCGATCATCACGTGAAATGGAGTAGTTTTCAATGGTGAACATCTTATGTTGATCATATCTACTATATGATTCACGCCGACCTTTCGGTTTACGTGTTCCGAGGCCATATCTGCATATGCTAGGCTCGCCAAGTATAACCCGAGTATTCGCGATGAGCAAAACTGGCTTGCACCCGCTGTAGATGGACGAGAGCTTATCACACCCGATCATCACGTGGTGTCCGGGCACGATTTAACTTTGGCAACGGTGCATACTCGGGAGAACACTTCTTGATAATTTAGTGAGAGATCATCTTATAATGCTACCGCCAATCAAAGCAAGATAAGATGCATAAACGATAAACATCACATGCAAATCAATATAAGTGATATGATATGGTCATCATCATCTTGTGCTTCGTGATTCCATCTCGCAGCACCACCATGATCACCATCGCCACCGCGCGACACCTTGATCTCCATCGTAGCATCGTTGTTGCCTCGCCAATCTTATGCTTCTACGACTATCGCTACCGCTTAGTGATAAAGTAAAGCATTACAGGCGTATTGCATTTCATACAATAAAGCGACAACCATATGGCTCCTGCCATTGCCGATAACTTCGTTACAAAACATGATCATCTCATACAATAAAATATAGCATCACGCCTTGACCATATCACATCACAACATGCCCTGCAAAAACAAGTTAGACGCCCTCTACTTTGTTGTTGCAAATTTTACGTGGCTGCTACGGGCTTAAGCAAGAACCAGTCTCACCCACGCA
The DNA here is from genome assembly GCA_021437245.1 of Aegilops speltoides. NCBI lineage: Eukaryota > Viridiplantae > Streptophyta > Magnoliopsida > Poales > Poaceae > Aegilops > Aegilops speltoides. Next base: position 418,852,601 of record CM038146.1, read on the forward strand.
TCAAAACCACAACGATATTTCGTCAAATAGACTCCGCTTTAACCTTCTCAAGGACCGGGCGAGCCACACTCGGTTCAACTAAAGTGAGAGAGACAGACACCCACCAACCACCTTTAAGCAACGAAAGTGCTCGTGGCGGTGAAACCAGTCTCGCCAGAAGCGCACGCGTAATGTCGGTCCGGGCCGCTTCATCTCACAATACCGCTGAACCAAAGTATGACATGCTGGTAGGTAGTATGTCTTGTATCGCCCACAACTCACTTGTGTTCTACTCTGCAAAACATCAAACCATAAAAACCTAGGCTCGATGCCACCGCTGGGGAACGAGTAATTTCAAAAATTTCCTACGCACACGCAAGATCATGGTGATGCATAGCAACGAGAGGGGAGAGTGTTGTCTACGCACCTCAGAGACCCGGCGAAGCGATCACAACGAGAGGAAGTAGTCGACGCTCTCCTCGCGATCCGACCGATCCCGACGCTACATCTGACGCCCAGTTCTTGACACACGACAGCTCGATGACGCCCTCGACTCGATCCAGCTGAGTGTCGAGGGAGAGTTCCACAAGACGACGGCGCAGGACGATCTTGATGTTCTATCGCGCAGAAGCCACTTAAGCTTCATGACGATATGACCGAGGTGGAATATGGTGGAGGGGGCACCGCACACGGCTAAGGAACGATCCGTAGATCAAACTTGTGTGTCCTAGGGTGCCCCCCCCCGTGATATAAAGGAGCAGGGGGGGCGGCGGCCCAGAGGAGGCGGCTGAGGAGTCCTACTCCCACCGGGAGTAGGACTCCCTTCCTAGTTGGAGTAGGATTGGGGAGGGGAAGAAGGAAGGGGGCGCCGCCTCCTTGTCTTATTCGGACTAGGGGAGGGGGCGCTGCCTGCCCTGGCCGGCCCCTCCTCTTCTCCCTCGAGGCCCACTAAGGCCCAATAGCCTCCGGAGGGTTCCAGAACCTCTGTTTCCCAGAAAATCCCGATTTCACCCGAACCATTCAACTCCAAATATAGGCTTCCAATATATCAATCTTTATGTCTCGACCATTTCGAGACTCCTCGTCATGTCCGTGATCACATCCGGACTCAACTTCTTCGTACATCAAAATACATAAACTCATAATATAACCGCCATCGAAACCTTAAGCGTGCGGACCCTACGGTTCGAGAACAATGTAGACATGACCGAGACACGTCTTCGGTCAATAACCAACAGCAGGACCTGGATGCCCATATTGGTTCCTACATATTCTACGAAGATCTTTATCGGTCAGACCGCATAACAACATACGTTGTTCCCTTTGTCATCGGTATGTTACTTGCCCGAGATTTGATCGTCGGTATCCAATACCTAGTTCAATCTCGTTACCGACAAGTCTCTTTACTCGTTCCGTAATACACAGCTAACTCATTAGTTGTAATGCTTGCAAGGCTTAAGTGATGTGTATTACCGAGAGGGCCCAGAGATACCTCTCCGACAATTCGGAGTGACAAAACCTAATCTCGAAATACGCCAACCCAACATCTGCCTTTGGAGACACCTGTAGTACTCCTATATAATCACCCATTTACGCCAGACGCTTGGTAGCACCCAAAGTGTTCCTTCGTAAACGGAGTTGCATAATCTCATAGTTACGTGAACATGTATATGTCATGGATAAAAGCAGAGCAACATACTAAACGATCGTGTGCTAAGCTAATGGAATGGGTCATGTCAATCAGATCATTCTACTAATGATGTGACCTTGTTAATCAAATAACAACTCTTTGTTCATGGTTAGGAAACATAACCATCTTTGATTAACAAGCCAGTCTAGTAGAGGCATACTAGTGACATATTGTTTGTCTTATGCATTCACACATGTATCATGTTTCCGGTTAATACAATTCTAGCATGAATGATAAACATTTATCATGAAATAAGGAAATAAATAATAACTTTATTATTGCCTCTAGGGCATATTTCCTTCATGTATACCCTACACTGAGTTTGGCAAGGGAGTACAATAGTAATCTAGGAGTAGATCACTAGACAGCGGTCAAAAATTATCCTTAGTGGAATAAGGATATGTTTCTCGATTATGGAAGTGAAAAAAGGTTCGTCGTAAAGGGTTACGTCGATGCAAGTTTTGACACCGATCTGGATGACTCTAAGTCTCGATCTAGATACATATTGAAAGTGGGAGCAATTAGCTAGAGTAGCTCCCGCAAGAGCATTGTAGACATAGAATATTTGTAAAATACATACGGCTCGAATGTGACAGATCCGCTGACTAAACTTTCTCACGAGCAAAACATGATCATACCTTTGTACTCTTTGGGTGTTAATCACATAGCGATGTGAACTAGATTATTGACTCTAGTAAACCCTTTGGGTGTTGGTCACATGACGATGTGAACTATGGGTGTTAATCATATACAGATATGATTATTGCTGTTCAATCACATGGCGATGTGAACTAGATTATTGGCTCTAGTGCAAGTGGGAGACTGAAGGAAATATGCCCTAGAGGCAATAATAAAGTTATCATTTATTTCATTATTTCATGATAAATGTCTATTATTCATGCTAGAATTGTATTAACCGGAAACATAATACATGTGTGAATATATAGACAAACAGAGTGTCACTAGTATGCCTCTACTTGACTAGCTTGTTAATCAAAGATGGTTATGTTTCCTAACCATGAACAAAGAGTTGTTATTTGATTAACGGGATCACATCATTAGTTGAATGATCTGATTGACATGACCCATTCCGTTAGCTTAGCACCCGATCGCTTAGTATGTTGCTATTGCTTTCTTCATGACTTATACATGTTCCTATGACTATGAGATTATGCAACTCCCGCTTGCCGAGGAACACTTTGGGTACTACCAAACGCCACAACATAACTGGGTGATTATAAAGGAGTACTACAGTGTCTCTAAAGGCGATGTTGGTTTGGCGATTTCGAGATTAGGATTTGTCACTCCGATTGTTGGAGAGGTATCTTCGGCCCTCTCGGTAATGCACATCACTTAAGCCTTGCAAGCATTACAACTAATGAGTTAGTTAAGAGATGATGTATTACGAACGAGTAAAGAGACTTGCCGGTAACGAGATTGAACTAGGTATTGATACCGACGATCGAATCTCGCAAGTAACATACCGATGACAAAGGAACAACGATGTTGTTATGCGGTCCGACCGATAAAGATCTTCAGAGAATATGTAGGAGCCAATATGGGCATCCAGGTCCCGCTTATTGGTTATTGACCGAGACGGTCTCGGTCGTGTCTACATTGTTCTCGAACCGTAGGGTCCGCACGCTAAGGTTTCAAGGACGGTTATATTATGAGTTTATGTATTTTGATGTACCGAAGAAGTTCGAGTCCGGATGTGATCACGACATGATGAGGAGTCTCGAAATGGTCGAGACATAAAGATTGATATATTGGAAGCCTATATTTGAGTTCGAATGGTTCCGTGAAATCGAATTTATCGAGTACCGGAGGTTACCGAACCCCCGAACTATATGGGCCATAGTGGGCCTTGGTGGAAAATAGAAAGGGCCAGCCCTAGGTGGTCACAAGGCCTCTTCCCTAGTCCTACTAGGACTAGGAAAGGTGGGTCGGCCCTCTCTCTCTTTCCCTCCGTGAATCCTATTCCAACTAGGATTGAGGGGAATCCTACTCCGGAGGGAGTAGGACTCCTGGCCGCGCCTCCTCTGGCCGGCTGGCCCCTCCCCTTGCTCCTTTATATACGGGGCAGGGGGCACCCTAGGACACACAAGTTTGATCTACGGATCGCTCCTTAGCCGCAGCGGTGCCCCCTCCACCATATTCCACCTCGGTCATATCGTCGCAAGCTTAGGCGAAGCCCGCGCCGTAGTACATCAAGATCGCCACCACGCCGTCGGCCGACGAAACTCTCCTCCCCAAGCTCTATTGGATTGGAGCCCGAGGAGCGCCATCGAGCTGTACGGTGTCAAGAACTCGGGGCGCCGGAGTAACGGCGCCGGATCGGTCGGATCGCGAGGAGAACGACGACTACTTCCTCTACGCTGCGATCGCTTCCGCTTCGGGTCCACGAGGGTACGAGACAACACTCTCCTCTCGCTGCTATGCATCACCATGATCTTGCGCAGCGAGGAAATTTTTTGAAATTACTACGTTCCCCAACAGGTGGGGTGCTCCCGACTACCGGGTTCCCACGAGATAGTGGCAAGGAAACGAGTGACAAACGGACACGATGCAAAAACGGGCATCTCATACAACACACATTCGCTCACGGGCGGTCGCCATCTCGAGATTATACCTTTGAAGCGCAGCATTTCAAAGTGAACGAGTTCGCCGAGGGAAGTAGTCGTTCTCACGATGTAGTGGAAGTAGTTGTTCACGGGCGACGGTAGTTGTACACGCCAGAGATGTTCGTGTCGCCGGTAGAGGTTCACGCTTCGAGAGGAACTTGACGCCCACGGGTCGACGGTAGAGGTACTCGCGATCTTGGCGACGGTAGTGGAACACGCCAGAGATGCTCGGTCGCCGGGCTTGCCGGTCTTGTCAACTCAAGGGGTACTTGGTGAATCCGCATAGTCGCACACGAAGTCATAGTGGTACTTGGCAAAATCCACGGGGTGGTCTTGGCGCAGCGAACAACAAGACAGCAAAGCAAGGCATGGCCGAAGGCATGGAGGATCCGTGGCCGTGGAGGTCCAGCGGCGGTCTGGTGGCTAAGCTTGATGACAAGGCGGCCATGGCCGGGCGCCGCACGAGGTGAGGAGGAGGACCAGAGGAAGGGAGGCGGCAATGGGATGGCTGGCGCCATGGTGGGCTCAAGGTGGAGGCAGGGAAGAAGAAGCAGTGGCGCGCGAGCTGCGGTGGCCGGGCGAGGAGGTGGAGGCGCGAGGCGGCGGGGTCGCGCTCGAGCAGATCGGGTGCGGGCGCGTCGAGGTCACCAACGGCGGCAGGGTTGGCGACGAGGATCCGGGCGACGGCGGCTCGGGAGCCTGTCGAGGCGGAGGAAGGCCACGATGCAGGGGAGAAGGAAGGGCGAGGTGGAGGCGCACAGGAGGGGAAGGAGGAGATCGAGGAGAGGGGCGATGGGATCGGGTGTGGCGCTGAGGGAGGACGAGGAGGGGGTTCGAGGGAGAGATAGAATCGGGGGAACAGGCTAGGGTTCTCAGCGGAGGTGGCTGGGCCTAGGCTTTAGCAAAAGAAGCGGGCCGGGGAGAAGGAAGGAAGAGGCCGGCCCAGTTGGAGCTTGTTGAACTTATCTCCACTGCTCGTAAAAAGAAAAGATGGAGAGGAAAAGGAAGAGAAAGAAAATATTTGAGGGTTCAAATATTTTCTAATTGAGCTGAAAATTAACAAGTAGCCACTTGGCATATTGCCAAAGTGCCACAACTTGAAATGGGCCATGCGGAGAAAAGATCTTGGATGCAAAATAGTTTAGAAACGAGAGGATTTATAATGCAAGTTTGTTATGGCTTCCAAATAAATGGAATATTTAATATAGCTCCCTAATATTGGGAGGATATGTTATAAAGAGAATCACCACGTGAATTCCCTCGTTTTAAATGGACCGAAGATCCATGCAATTTAATTGGTTGAATTAAATGACATGATGCAAAGCTCATGATGCAAAGATTAATGACATGATGGCATGATGGCATGATGCAAAGCAAAAATAAAAAGGGAAGGCACAAATGAAACACACGGCGAAACCCGGAATATATGGAAGTCTTCTGGAGCGTCGGGCTCGGGGCGTTACACCTGGGAGGCAAGCTTTGGTGGTCGACCCGGTTGTCGAAGGCACTCGGCTGACGAAGGTGCTAATGGACGGTGGTAATGGACTGAACTTATTGTATGCGGACACGCTGAAAGGAATGGGCATTCCGATGTCCCGACTAAGCACCAGTAACATGAGTTTTCACGGAGTTATACCAGGAAAGAAAGCCGAGTCACTCGGCCAAATAGCTCTAGACGTGGTGTTCGGTGATTCGAAGCATTTTCACAAAGAGAAGCTGACGTTTGAGGTCGTGGATTTTCAGAGCGCTTACCACGCTATTTTTGGGAGACCAGCTTACGCACGGTTCATGGCTCGACCATGTTACGTGTACCTCAAACTGAAGATGCCCGGCCCCAAAGGCGTGATCACTGTCGCTGGTGATCGGAAAAAGCGTAAGAGTGTTTCGTAAAGGCTCAAGATTGCCGATTCCCTGTGACAGCCGGTCGAGCTGGAAGGATATAAGTAAAACGCAGATCCAAGTGATTTGTCTGCGAGCCAAGAAGCTCGCCATGTGGTCAAGATTTCAGCCGTCCGGTGAGACGAAGCCCGCCCACATTCACCCGACCGACCCCAATGCAGCTCCGACCCATATCTCCACAACACTCGACCCGAAATAGGAAGAAGCGCTCATCCAGTTCCTCCGTGAGAACTGGGACATCTTTGCATGGAAGCCAGCTAACATGCCGGGTGTTCCCAGGGGACTGGCTGAGCATCGCCTTAGAGTCGACTTGGCAGCAAAACCAGTCAAAGAACATCGTCGGCGGTCCGCCGTCCAGAAGAGAAAAGCTATTGGTGAGGAGGTGGCTCGACTATTGGCGGCAGGATTTATCCGAGAGATATACCACTCCGAGTGGCTCGCCAATGTCGCCATGGTTCCTAAGAAGGAGAACTCACTCCAATGTGCATTGATTTCAAGCACATCAATCGGCCTGCCGAAAGATCATTTTCTCTCCTCGATCGATCAAATTGTTGACTCGACCGCGGGATGCGAGATTGTCTTTTTCGACGCTTATTCTGTGTACCATCGATCCGCTCAGACGACCCGATGAGATAAAAACAGCTTTCATCACTCCATTCGGTGCTTCGCTATATCACCATGCCATTCGCCTCAAGAATGCCGGAGCCACGCTCATGCGAATGATTCGTAAGTGTTTGCTCACCAAATCACCGGAATGTGGAAGTGTATATGGATGATATCGTGGTCAAGTCGCGAAGGGTTCCGACCTACCGACCGACTCGCCCAAACATTTGCCAACCTCGGGAGGTATGATATCAAGCTCAATCCATCAAAGTGCACATTCGAGTTCCCGTGGCAAGTTACTCGGTTTTCTCATTTCGAACGAGGAATCGATGCTAACCCGAAAAAATTGGCACTATACTCAATGAAACGCCCTGCACGGGTGCATGATGTCCAGAGCCATCGGATGCTTGGCCGCATTAAGTCGATTCATCTCACGACTCGGTGAAAAGGCATTGCCTCTTTACCGATCGATGAAGAAGGCGACAAGTTCGAGTGGACTGTGGTCGATGCAGCGCTTGCCGAGCTAAAAGCTCGCTCTCCACCCAGCCGGTGCTTGCTGCTCCAACAAGAAGAGCCTCTGCTGCTTTTATTGCAGCAACAGGACAAGTCGTCAAGATAGTGCTTACGGTCGAGCGGAAGAAGAAGGAAAAGCCTTCAAAGTTCAGCGCCAAAGGTACTATCTCGTTCAAGTTTTGACTCCATCAAAGCAACGATATCCTCATTATCGAAGCTTGTGTATGGGATCTACATGACCACGAAGAAGGTTGCTCATTATTTCTCTCATCATTCCATTACATCGCCGGTGACGCCCACTTTCGTAGATTCTCGCACAACAGAGATGCAACTGGTCGAGTGGCTAAATGGGCGATTGAACTTCTTCCCTTGATATCAAGTTTGAGGCAAAGAAAGCCATTAAGTCCCAAGCAATAGCAGATTTCTTGCCGAGTGGATTGAACAACAGCAGCCGACTCAAGTTCACTCGGAGCATTGGACCATGTTCTTTGATAGCTCTAAGATGTTGAATGGTTCCGTGTCGGGTTGTCCTGGTTTCCCCTGAGGAGATAAGCTCGGATATGTGCTCCAGATTCACTTTGATTCCTCCAACAATGAGGCAGAATACGAGGCCCTTTTGTATGGGTTATGCATGGCCATTTCACTCGGCGTCCGTCGCCTTATGGTCTATGGCGACTGGATTTGGTGATCAACCAAGTGATGAAGGGTGGACGTTAGAAGCCCATCCATGACCGGATACCGCAATGCAAATGAGGAAGCTGGAAAAGAAGTTTGAGGGTTAGAGCTCCATCATATACCCCGACTGAAAAATCAAGTGGCTGATGATCTCGCAAAGATAGGTTCCAAGAGAGAAGCCATTCCGAGTGGTGTGTTCTTGGAGCATATCCAAACTCCGTCAGTCAAAGAAGATCCTTTCACCGAAGAAGCTCCGCAGCCCAAGAGTGCCACAGATCTGACTGAAGTAGAAGTCCCAGCAGTGGTCGACTTGGTCATGGAGGTTTTAGTCATCACTCCCGACTAGACAGTTCCATAAATCACGTATATCCTGAGAAAAGAGCTCCCGGAGGACGAGGAAGAGGCTCGACAGATCGTCCGTCGATCCAAGGCCTTTACCGTGATCAAAGGACAGTTGTACAGAGAGAGCATGACTGGAGTTGGTCAGAAGTGTATAACGCCAGAAGAAGGTCGAATCATCCTTGATGATATCCACTCGGGGACCTGTGGCCATCATGCGTCCTCTCGGACCATCATGTCCAAAGCATACCGAGCCGGATTTTACTAGCCAAGGGAAAATGAGATGGCAAAGGAAATAGTGGACAAGTGTGAAGGATGCCAATTTTACTCCAACATGTCACACAAGCCTGCGTCAGCTCTGAAGACTATACCACTCGTCTGGCCCTTCGCAGTATGGGGATTCGATATGGTGGGCCCCTTGAGGACAGGTCGAAGCGGTTCACGCATGTGCTGGTGGCAGTCGACAAGTTCACCAAGTGGATTGAGGCTAAACCCGTCAAGAACCTTGACGCCGATACTGCTGTTAGCTTCATCAGGGAACTGATATTCAGATATGGAGTCCCGCACAACATCATCACAGACAATGGATCAAACTTCGACTCGGAGGAATTCAAAGAGTTTTGCACTTCTCAAGGCACACGAGTCGACTACGCTTCGGTCGCCCATCCACAGTCGAATGGACAAGCGGAGCGAGCCAATGGCTTGATCCTCAAAGGGTTGAAACCCGATCGATGCGTGACCTTAAGCATGCGGTGGAGCATGGGTCGATGAACTTCCCTGCTTTGGGGTCCGAGGACCACGCCTAATCGGTCGACCGGAAGGACTCCATTCTTCTTGGTCTATGGAGCTGAAGCGGTCTTGCTGAGTGATCTGCTCCACAATGCTCCTCATGTTGTGCTCTACAATGAGGCTGAAGCGGAACAAGCGCGGCAAGATGCAGTCGACCTTTTAGAGGAGGAAAGAGAGATGGCTCTGATCCGATCGACCATCTATCAACAGGACTTGCGTCGCTTCCACGCTAGAAACGTGAAGAGTCGAGCCTTCTAGGAAGGAGATTTAGTTCTCCGAGTGGATCAACAAAAACAACACAAGCTTGCTCCTTCTTGGGAAGGACCCTTCATTGTCACCAAGGTTCTCCACAACGGAGCGTACCGTCTCTACAACATCAAGCACAATATCGACGAGCCCCGAGCTTGGAATGCGGAGCTACTCCACCCATTTTACACTTAAGTTTTCACTCGGATGAGTTGTAATAAAAGTACTTATGTAGTCCATGTTTTGCAAGATAATAGTGTCATAATTTCCCCAATGATTTTTGTCACTTTTATTTTGTTTAAGTAAAATTTCGCCCTCAGTGGGTGACTTAGCTGCGAATCCGTTTCGCCTAAGTTTGTAAAAAATCCTTGCCGAGTGGTGAGCAAGACTCCCACTCGGGGGCTTAGCTGCGAATTTGTTTCGCCTAAGTTTCTGTAAAATCCTACCGAGCGGTGAGCCAGACTCCCACTCGGGGGCTTAGCTGCAGTCCAAGTACTCGCCTAAGTTTCAATAAAATCCTACCGAGTGTTGAGCCAGACTCCCACTCGTGGGCTTAGCTGCAGTCTAAGTACTCGCCTAAGTTCAAATTCAACGTGCACTCGCAAGGAGGACGAGGTACAGGTCGACTGCAACCCTCTCCTCCGAGCTACGCCACAAGTACAACGGGCAGTAGCAAGGAAGACGAGGTGCAGGTCGAATGCGACCCTCTCCTCCGAGCTAGGCCACAAGTACAACATGCGCTAGCATGGAAGACGAGGTGCAGGTCGACTGCGACCCTCTCCTCTGAGCTACGCCACAAGTACAACATGCGGTAGCAAGAAAGACGAGGTGCAGGTCGACTGTGACCCTCTCCTCCGAGCTACGCCACAAGTACAACATGCGGTAGCAAGGAAGACGAGGTGCAGGTCGACTGCGACCCTCTCCTTCGAACTACGCCACAAGTACAACGTATAAATCCTACCGAGTGGAGAGCAGACCTCCCACTCGGAGGCTTAGCTGCAGCCCAATGCTCGCCTAAGTGTTGAAAATCCTACCGAGTGAGGAACAGACCTCCCACTCGGGGGCTTAGCTGCAGCCCAAGTGCTCGCCTAAGTTATAAAAATCCTACCGAGTGGAGAGCAGACCTCCCACTCGGGGGCTTAGCTGCAGCCCAGTGCTCGCCTAAGTTATAAAAATCCTACCGAGTGGAGAGCAGACCTCCCACTCGGGGGCTTAGCTGCAGCCCAGTGCTCGCCTAAGTCATAAAAAATCCTACCGAGCGGAGAGCAGACCTCCCACTCGGGGGGCTTAGCTGCAGCCCAGTGCTCGCCTAAGTTATAAAAATCCTATCGAGTGGAGAGCACACCTGCACTCGGGCTTAGCTGCAGCCTGCTCGCCTAAGTTATAAAATCCTACCGAGTGGAGAGCACACCTCCCACTGGGCTTAGCTGCAGCCTGCTCGCCTAAGTTTTGAAAATCCTACCAAGTGGAGAGCACGCCTCCCACTTGAGGCTTAGCCGCAGCCCAAAGGCCTGCCTAAGTGAATTGGGGAACAAGTCGATTGCAATGAGCACCTCGCTTAACCCGCAAAAGTCATCTCAAGCCAAATGCAAGCATATTCAAACGTCAATCCAAGTTCGGATAGATACCTAACGGAACCGAAAGTGCTCAGCGCTAGGCCTGTTAAGGTTTGTCGGTTACAAAATCACTCGCATACCGAGGCAAATTTAAAGTGTCGAGCTCAAGAAGTTTTTACCCTCCCGTGGAGGGCCGAAGGTGCAACAAAGTCATCAAGGTCGATTCCATCCGCGATCCGAGTGGCAGCGGCGGCGAAAGTCTCCATGAAAGACCGTAAATCATGCTTCTTGGTGTTAGCCACCAAGAGCCACCAGCTTGTCCTCTCATGCATCCTTGCAATGGAATCGGGCCGCATACGAGCGACATCTCGCACCGCACGGCGAAGACTTCTTCCACCTCGCACTCGACTGTGGATCGTGGTTTAGTCGAGTCATCGAGACTCGAGGTCATTCTCGAGCGCCTCCCGGCTAGAGCGAGTGTCAATGCGGAAGTGGCGACCTTCAGCCTTGCGAGATAATCGTGACAAAGAAGAACACGAGACTCAAGCCGAACACGCTCATGGCGATTTCATCATTCACCGGAGAGTTGATGGGGTCCAGTTTGGTTCCAAATGACCAGTTTCCTCTTCAAAGTTTTGGCAAAATTCGCAAGCACAACCACCGAGTCAAGACAACAAATGAATGGAAAGAACATCAGAAAATACTTGCTTGGTGCAAAGGTTTACCTTCGAGCATGAGGAACAGCTTCTTGGCGAGTCCGCCCAGATAAGCCTCCAGATCTTTCTTCTTCCCCACCAACTCACTGGCTTTGTCGTTCAGGGCAATCTTATCACTTTTCAGTCGACTCACTTCTTTATTGGCAATATCAAGAGCAGCTTTCAGATTGGTGTTTTCTTCTTCAAGCTCGTGACGAAGCCAACTTCTTGTCTCATGAGCTTGGTCTTCCAAAGCTGTCTTCGATCTCAGCTAGCTCAAGGTCTCTCTTCTTCTGGCCTCCTTCACTTTGCTCGCAGTTACAAAGAAGATCAGACTTTGAAACAAATGAGGGGCAAAAGCAGTCGTCGAGGCCTCACCAAACATACCTTTGGTCTCCTCCTTTGCCTTCGCCAAATTCTCCTAGACCAGCTTCAGATCAAGCTCGAGTTGATATGTTTGTTCTCCAACTCGGTGTAACGAGCCGCAAGGTCGCAGGATTTCTATGAAGAACCAATCGACAAAATGTCAAAGATAATTCACTTCCGAGTGACTAAGGAAAAATCATACGCTTTAAGACTACAGCCGAATACAAACATTCGACCATAGTCTCGGGATTACACCTCAAGGGTGCACTCAGCGTGCCCCCACTAGTTCTATCAAGATAGAGTCGACCATCGACCAACAAAAAAACACACGTAGTAGTTCTTCAGATTGTAGTCAATCGCCAAAGATGAATTACGCCTCGGGACTACACCAAGTGGGTGCACTTAGTGTGCCCCCACCGGTTTGAGAAATCCATTCGACCTAGTCGAATAAAGGAAGAACTTAACTTATAAAGCCTATGGTCGACTGCCAGTAGTCCACCATAGCCTTGGGGACTACACCAGTGGGTGCACTCAGCGCCCCCACTAACCTGAATTTCAATCGACACACCCGGTGGGTGTAGGACTACTACGGATTTCGTAAAGAAGAATTTTCAGATATCATATCCCAATGTAATGTGCAATGACCGATCGACCAACGTTGCTTTGAAGAGCGAATCGGCGCCATAGGCTGCCCGGCTAGCCTCCGGATGGCCTTCACCGCTTCCATCATGACTCTACCTGGCGACGCTTTTTTGCAGATCGCTTAGTCCTCTCGGGACGAGTGGGTCGAGAAGAGTGAAGGCTGTGCAGCACTCGACGACGCGGGGTGAGCACTCGTCAACGGCACCACAAAAGATACGGTGTGCCGAGTGGTGTTCTCCTCCTCCGCGACCAGTGTCTCAGGTGCTCGCACGTCCTGAGTCACCCTGCCAGCAGACACTTTCCTGCTCCTCCTTTGTTTTGATGGCTCCTCCTCCTCGCCGCCGCCGAAGGGTGATAACGATATTGATGGGGCTACGTAAAAGAATCGAATTAGAGACTAAGAGCCAATCGACTAAAAGACGGAATTACGAGTCATACCAGGTTTTGAAGTGCCGCCTTCCATCTCATGATCGTCGGCCTTAGCCGAGGTGTCAAGTAGCAAAGATCGCGATTCCAAAAGACAATCGGTTGATTTATTTAGTCGACCAAAGATAAGTTCATGGGGAACGAAAAACTCAAGCAACATCATTACCCCGAGATAGTGGGGATCGACACCTTCATCTTCGCAAGACCTTCGCCGCTTCGATGGCGCCATTCAAGATCGCCGAGCCTTTTTCGGTCGGGCGCCGAGAAGTGGTCCGAGGGCGCTTGGTCGATCAAGGCGACAGCCATGAACCCCTTGCCACGCTCAACAAGGGGTCATGGACAAGCTTCGATCGCCTTTCCGAGCGAGGCGGTGCAACTTCCTCCTCCTCCTCCTCCTCTTCCTCCCCATCGGAATCATCATCGTCATCATCGTCAGTAGCGTCCGAGTCCTCCTAGCTTTCTCCCCCACTACCTTCCTCCTCTTCAGTCGGCGTCTGCACTCCATTGGGCATCGAGTATAGTTCGGTGAGGGCCTGACAGGCAGCAAAATAAAGATCAATCGACCAATTTGCAGAGAAAGCAGAATAAGTATGGCAAGATCACAATTGGAAATAAAGTGGGCATACCTTCTTTGGAGTGCTAGAATGGTCGAGTGGTGGAATCCTCCTGGCTCCTCGAGGGTTGTCTTTGTTCCCAGTGACCGCGGCCATCCATCTCTCCAGTGTGGCATCATCGACTGCTTCTGGATGGACCCGAGTTTCATCCTCGGTTCCGCAGTACAGCCACATACAATGGTCTCGGTACTGGAGAGGCTGGATGCGTCGCCTAAGGAATACCTCCAGAAGGTCCATACCCGTCACTCCTTCCCGAACTAGCTGGACTACATGCTCCATCAACATCTTCACTTGGGCTTTCTCCTCAGGGAGCACCTTCAGAGAAGAGGGTTTGCTTGCTCGGTCCATGGTAAATGGAGGGAGACCACTCGACAGCCCCGGCGTCGACTCGTTTTGGCAGTAAAACCAAGTCGACTGCCATCCTCTGACCGACTCAGGGAGAGTCATGGCCGGAAAGGTGCTCTTGTTTCTCATTGATCCCTGCACTCCACACATCTGAATAACCTTGGTCTTATCGTCATCTAGACTCGCCTTTTTCACTGTCTGAGAACGACAAGTGAATATGTGCTTGAACAGACCCCAGTGCGGTCGGCAGCCCAGGAAGTTCTCGCACATGGACACGAAGGCAGCAAGGTAGGCGATGGAATTCAGATTGAAGTGGTGGAGTTGCACCCCAAAGAAATTCAAGAAACCACGGAAGAAAACACTCGGAGGCAGAGAAAATCCATGGTCGACGTGGGTGGCCAGAAGAACACACTCACCCTCTTCCGACTGTGGTTGCCACTCGTTCCCCGGGAGCCTCGCTGTTCGTGGGGATCAAACCCTCGTTGGCCATCTCAGTGAGATATTTCTCGGTGATGGTCGACCGGATCCAATCCCTTGACCCAGCCTTGCGGCAAAGGGACCTTGACGAAGACCCGCCCCGATGGTCGCTCTCCTTTCGCCTTCCCGTCGTTGCCGCTTCTTCACAGGCTTCCGGCGCCGCCGCCTTCTCCTTCACCATTGTTGCCGCAAAGCGCATAAGGAGCGATTGGGCGGAGGCGAGAGCGCGCTAGGGCGGAGGCGGAGAGGGCAGGGGAAGAATGGAGAGATACTGTTCAAAAACCCTCGCCGGGCGCCTTTATAAGAGCACTTCCGAGTGGATGACAAGTGGGCCCACATAATCCGATCACATCCCGAAACAAGCAGCAGACGCGATACGTGGCGCGAAAAAAGGTGGCGCGGGAATCGAGGCGCCTATGCCCTATCCCATCCGAAGGCCATGTCCGCCCCGCTTCAGGCGCTTCCCCAAAATTCGATCCCATAAAATCCGCGAACAGCAGATCGATCCGTCGGACAAGAGATTTCGCGATCCGTCGCCGGAGATTGCTAAGTTCAAAAGTTCACTCGACGAGAGAAGAGAATGGATCAAGGCGACTGAAAGAAAAGTTGATGATTATCAACGAAGAGATTATTGGTCCAAGACGATACGTGTCCAGAACATAAAAGCAGGTCGGAAATATTGTCAACTCCTTCCTCACTCAAACCTCGATCCATTCGGGGGCTAATGATGAAGTCATGTACCTAGGGTAGGGTCATAAACCTGATCTAAGTACCCTACCCAAGGACACCCTCAGAAGAAACTGCCTTCCAGTCGACCAAGAGAGACTTCACTCGACGGACTCGAAGGACTCGACCATGAAGACTCACTCGACCACTAGAACACCAAGAACCACTCTGCATCATAACGGTCTGTAATTAAGTAGTCTTTATGGCATTTAGGACACTTTATGTGAGGCGTTACCAGTAACGCATAGACTTAATGTACTTTAAACCCTGCATTATTGAGGGCCGGAGGGGTCTGGCAGACACTATATAAGCCACCCCCCTCCTCAGTGTAAAGGGTTCGCACCCCTGTAATCCATACATACATAATTCAGTCGACTGCCTCCGGGCTCCGAGACGTAGGGCTGTTACTTCCTCCGAGAAGGGCCTGAACTCGTACATCCATGTGTTCACAACTGCTCCATAGCTAGGATCTTGCCTCTCCATACCTACCCCCGATTCTACTGTCAGACTTAGAACCATGACAATCACATCATTAGAAGAATGATGTGATTGACATGACCCATTCCGTTAGCCTAGCACTTGATCGTTTAGTATGTTGCTATTTCTTTCTTCATGACTTATACATGTTCCTGTAACTATGAGATTATGCAACACTTTGGGTGCTATCAAACGTCACAACGTAACTGGGTGATTATAAAGGAGTACTACAGGTGTCTCCAAAGGTACATGTTGGGTTGGCATATTTCGAGATTAGGTTTTGTCACTCCGATTGTCGGAGAGGTATCTCTGGGCCCTCTCGGTAATGCACGTCAATATAAGCCTTGCAAGCAATGTAGCTAATGAGTTAGTTACGGAATGATGCATTACGTAACAAGTAAAGAGACTTGCCGGTAACGAGATTGAACTAGGTATTGAGATACCGACGATCGAATCTCGGGCAAGTAACATACCGATGACAAAGGGAACAACGTATGTTGTTATGCGGTTTGAGCGATAAAGATCTTCGTGGAATATGTGGGGGCCAATATGGGTATCCAGGTCCCGCTATTGGTTATTGACCGAAAACGTGTTTTGGTCATGTCTACATAGTTCTCGAACCCGTAGGGTCCGACGCTTAAGGTTTCGATGACAGTTTTATTATGAGTTTATGAGTTTTGATGTACCGAAGGAGTTCGGAGTCCCGGATGAGATTGGGGACATGACGAGGAGTCTCGAAATGGTCGAGACATAAAGATTGATATATTGGACGACTATATTCGGAGTTCGGAAAGGTTCCGAGTGATTCGGGTATCTTTCGGAGTACCGGAGAGTTACGGGAATTCGCCGGGGAGTATATGGGCCTTGTTGGGCCATACGGGAATAAAGGAGAGAGGCCGAAAGAAAGGAGGCACGCAGCCCCCCTCTGGTCCGAATTGGACAAGGGTGCGCCCCCTTTCCTTCCTCCTCTCCCCTCTTTCCCCTTCTCCTACTCCAACAGGAAGGAGGAGTCCTACTCTGGTGGGAGTAGGACTCCCCTGCGCGCCCTCCTAGGCCGGCCGCCCCCTCCCTTGCTCCTTCATATACGGGGCAGGGGGCACCTCTAGGCACAAAAACAATTGATCCCTTGGATCTCTTAGCCATGTGCGTGCCCTCCACCATAATCCACCTCGATAATATCGAAGCGGTGCTTAGGCGAAGCCTGCGCCGGTAGTACATCAAGATCGCCACCACGCCCGTCCGACGGAACTCTCCCTCGACACTCGGCTGGATCGGAGTTCGAGGGACATCATCGAGCTGAACGTGTGCTAGAACTCGGAGGTGCCGTAGTTTCGGTGCTTGATCGGTCGGGCCGTGAAGACGTACGACTACATCAACCACGTTGTTCTAACGCTCGCCATCGCTCACGAGGGTACGTGGACAACACTCTCCCCTCTCGTTGCTATGCATCACCATGATCTTGCGTGTGCGTAGAATTTTTTTTGAAATTACTACGTTCCCCATCAGTGGTACCATGATCTTGCGTGTGCGTAGAAGTTATCGGCAACTGGCAGGAGCCATATGGTTGTCGCTTTATTGTATGAAATGCAAACGCCCTGTAATTGCTTTACTTTATGACTAAGCGGTAGCGATAGTCGTAGACGCAATAGATGGCGTAACGACAACGATGCTATGATGGAGATCAAGGTGTCGCGCCGGTGACGATGTTTGTCACATCCCTAGATCTGGTATGACCTAGACTAGCCTTCATGTGTGCATCATGTTTAAATTTCATTTTAATTTGAAATGAGGATTTGAGAAACCCTCAGAATCATTTTTAGAAATGACCCAAATAAAAATTGCTCCAAAAGGGTCCAAGAAAATGCTCATGTTGCCCTCTGAAAATACTGGACAGAGATAAAAAAATCAACCAATATTTTTGGGA
Organism: Aegilops speltoides; assembly: GCA_021437245.1. NCBI lineage: Eukaryota > Viridiplantae > Streptophyta > Magnoliopsida > Poales > Poaceae > Aegilops > Aegilops speltoides. Next base: position 418,870,206 of record CM038146.1, read on the forward strand.
GCTCATAAGTATTTATTTTGGGCATTTGGATTTAATGCATAATTATTTGCATTGGATATATAAATGTTATATATATTAATATATGTCCAAAAATTATGTCATTTATTAAGGAGCTCTGGAATAATATAACTAGCTCCTACAAAAATTGGCATAAGAAAATAAAATGGTTTAGTATTTTAATTAAATCAAACAGATGTCAGAAATAGAAAAGAAAACAGGAAAGGGAAATACCTTACCTGGCGCTTACCTCCCTGGAAGCCCAGCGGCCCAAAGAAGCCGGCCCAGCCACTGGCCGACTTGATCGTCCTGTCCCTCGCCAGAGGACACGGGCGTGCCCGCACGCGTGCACCGCCGCGCCGCGCCACCTCCTCCCTTCCTGCCTGCCTGTTCCTCCGTTGAAGCGTCTGGACGACGCCACGCGCCGCCCCGACCCCCTCTCACTCTCCCCCGTGTTCCCTTCTCCTCTGCTCTCTCTCTCGCGCTGGAACGCATGCCGCCGCCACCGACGAGCACCACCATAGCCACCGCCTCCCTCGCCCCTCCAGAGTCCACGAGCCCGCCATCGCCTACTACGCCTCGGCGGCGAATCAAGCCCGACAGCCTCCATCGCCGCCATCGCCATCGTCTTCCTCCTCGGGCTCGCGCCCGCCGCCGCCGATTCGCCGTCACCAGATCTTCCCGAAGCTCGCCGACGCCGCTGGATCCGCCGTGAGCTCTACGTTGCTTCTCTTCCCGTGCTCGCTTGCCCTGCCTAGCTAGCTCAACCACCGTGCCCGCAAGCTCTCGCCGCCGCCATGACGCCACGGTGGCGTGAGCCCGAGCCAGCCACACCTGCTGCCACCGTGTTCTGGTGACGCCAGAGGCAGAGGAGCCCTCGCGCCCACCGCCGTGCACCGCAACGCCGCGCCCGCAAGCCGCCGAACTCCGCCGCCGCCGCGAAGCTCGCCCGCGAGCCCGCACCCATGGTCTCCGCGTGTCCCATCGATGCGCGCGAGCTCGGCTTCACAGTAGGTGGTCTCCGCCGCCCGAATGGTCGCCGAACGGCGATTCCGAGCCCTCCGCGCGCCGACTCGGCGGCTAAACGCCGCGGGATTGACCGGGTCATCACCGCTAACTAACCCTCGACATCGGCGGTGGGCCCGGCGCCACTAACCTTTTAATTAGGATTAAACTAACCTGTTTAAACCTCACATCGACGTGTGGACCCCACACGCCAGGTTTGACCTAGTCAGCGCCGTTGATCACGATTTAGTGTCGACGTCATGTCGACGCAATTATTTATTTTCTCGAATTATTTTTATACAGAAATCCGTAAAATATTCAAAACTTCAAAAATTCATATCAATTCAACCGTAGCTCAGATTGAAATAATTTATATATGAAAAATTATCAGAAAAATGCAACCTATCCATCTGTACCAGTTTCATGCATGAAAACCAAGTTATACCTGCTGTACAAGTGAAACACTATAATGGCTTATATAAAGAGCTTATTTTGAGATGCATTTGAACCTTTGGTTCAAATGGACTTCAAACCAAATGAATACTAGTTGCATTAGCTCAATCAGCATCACATCTTCATGCCATGTTCATGCATCATATTGTTGCATATGCTTGTGTATTGATTGTTGGCACTGCTCCTTCTCGATAGGTCTTGCTCCGAGACCGCTCCAGAGTACTTGCTATGAAGCAAAGGCCTTCCTTGTTGATCTACCAGCAAGCAAACCCCTTGTTCATTCCGATAAAATCCTACCCTCTCGCCTCCTGCTCTCGCTATTGCATTAGGACAACAACGATTCATCTGCTACTTTGTGCTGCGGTAGTTGAACCCATTCCTCCGCATGACCTGTCATTGCCACAAGAATAGTTAAAACCCACTAGCATGTGTAGGAGTTGATTGAGCCCATGTTTTGTTCCTACCATGATATGCCTGCTATTGCTTAGAGTTGTGTCAGGTCTGACTCATTGGGAATGAATTGGAGTGTTACGATATGTTACGATGTCGAGAGTGAAGTGTGTGAACACGATTTGGTAAAGGTAGCGGTGAGAGGCCATGTAGGAGTACATGGTGGGTTGTCTCACCGAACCGCCCTGCTAATCGAAGTTCTATGTATGTTGTCCAATGACTCGACACTACCACACATTGGGCTCCGGCGCCCAAGCCCTCTCGACTTATTAACCAACTTGATCTCTGCCTGTGAGTTGCAACTAGTTTTCGTGTTTGTAGGTAGTGTTAGTAGTCTACCAAGTGGCACCCGCCAGTGGGCTTGGGACAGATTAGGCACAAGTGGCACGTTGTACCAAGCGAGATCCATCCGCGAGGTGGGCTTGGGAACCCTATTCACATCGTTTGGGGTCGTGAGCGACACCCGCCGGATCTCCTTGCGGATAGAACCCGAATAGGCGATAAACCCGGCTAGAGTCTTGTGTGGTTAGTCGTCGTCGGCCGACTCCTCGCCAAAGCTTCGCTTGAAGGTAGCCGAGATACACGACGGTACATGGTGGTAAGTGGCGAGAGCGTGTGTGAAGAAGTACACCCCGCAGGTTAACATGATCTATTCAATAGCCGGGTCCATGGATATGGACTTCTTGGATGCTTACATGGTACATAGACAACTTAAAGTGGATACTATAAAATGCTCAAGACAAGTGTGAGTACTATGGATGGCCTTCTCGAGGGAGACGGGATGAATCCATAGTAGTGTATTGAGTGGTGATTAGTGGACTCTGCAGCGCCTATATCACCTCAAAGAAGCTCGTAGTCGAGAGCAGATAGCCACAGAGTCAAAGCTGGCTTGTCGCAACTAAACCCCACATTACCCTCTTGATACAAATGCATGTATGATAGGATCTCGATGTAAGTCTTGCTGAGTACCTTTGTACTCATGGTGCTTTATTTATGTTTTTGCAGCGGAGACTTCGGTCTTACTAGTGTTCTTGTGGACTTGATTTAGTAGCTTGTACCTCAGCTACGATCTTGATCGGATGTTGTAGATAGTCGCTCTTCACCTTTTTCATTTGTAGATGTCTGCACCTGCATATGTAATGCTTCCGCTTGTTGCTTGTATGCTCGTATGATGGGTCTTGTGACCCCTGCTTGCAATAATGTTATGATGGCTCTCCGAGCCTTTATCTATATGAGCTGTTGAGTTATGCTGTGATGCCATGTTGTACAAAGACATACTTGCATGTTATGCGACGTGTAATGTGTATTGTTATGTGTGGGATCCGACTATCTAGTTGTTTATTCTTAGTAGCCTCTCTTATCGAAATGTCTCCTAGTGATTCCATCGAGCCATGGTAGCGCTATCGCTCCTAACACTTAGGCTGGCCGGCATGTGTCCTTCTTCGCCTCAGGTCTGTCTCTTCGGGAAATGTCACGCAATGAATACCGAGTCCTGTTAGCTCGCTACTGCCCGGTTCACCGAGTCTGTTAGCCCAGTGCTACAGACTGGATTCACTCATTTGGTGGCCGACACGCTCGATGTCGGGTCATGGATGCTCGTCCTCGTAAGTTTGTGCCACTTTGGGTTTACGACTAGCCATGTCAGCCCGGCTCCTTATCATATGGATGCTAGCGACACTATCATATACGCAGCCAAAAGGCTAAACGGTCCCGGGCAAAGGTAAGGCGACACCCGTGGGGATACCGTGCGTGAGGCCGCAAAGTGATATGAAGTGTTACATGCTAGATCGATGTGGCATTGAGTCGGGGTCCTGACAATGTTGATCATGACGGTGCTTCAAAGATGGAGATCACAAGCACAAGATGATGATGGCCATATCATATCACTTATATTGATTGCATGTGATGTTTATCCTTTATGCATCTTATCTTGCTTTGTTTGACGGTAGCATTTTAAGATGATCTCTCACTTAAAATTATCAAGAAGTGTTCTCCCTAAGCATGCACCGTTGCCAAAGTTCGTCGTGCCTGCACACCACGTGATGATCGGTGTGATAAGCTCACGTCCATCTACAACGGGTGCAAGCCAGTTTTGCACACGCAGAATACTCGAGTTAAACTTGACGAGCCTAGCATATGCAGATATGGCCTCGGAACACGGAGACCGAAAGGTCGAGCGTGAATCATATAGTAGATATGATCAACATAGTGATGTTCACCATTCAAAACTACTCCATCTCACGTGATGATCGGTTATGGTTTAGTAGATTTGGATCACGTGATCACTTAGATGACTAGAGAGATGTCTGTCTAAGTGGGAGTTCTTAAGTAATATGATTAATTGAACTTAAATTTATCATGAACTTAGTCCTGGTAGTATTTTGCAAATTATGTTGTAGATCAATAGCTTGCGTTGTTGCTTTCATATGTTTATTTTGATACGTTCCTAGAGAAAATTGTGTTGAAAGATATTAGTAGCAATGATGCGGATTGGATCCGTGATCTGAGGTTTATCCTCATTGCTGCACAAAAGAATTATGTCCTTATATGCACCGCTAGGTGACAGACCTATTGCAGGAGCAGATGCAGATGTTATGAACGTTTGGCTAGCTCAATATGATGACTACTTGATAGTTTAGTGCACCATGCTTAACGGCTTAGAATCGGGACTTCAAAGACGTTTTGAACGTCATGGACCATATGAGATGTTCCAGAAGTTGAAGTTAATATTTCAAGGAAATACCTGAGTTGAGAGATATGAAGTCTCCAACAAGTTCTATTGCTAAAAGATGGAGGAGAATCGCTCAACTAGTGAGCATGTGCTCAAATTGTCTGGGTACTTCAATCGCTTGAATCAAGTGGGAGTTAATCTTCCAGATAAGATAGTGATTGATAGAATCTTCTAGTCACCATCACTAAGTTACTAGAACTTCGTGATGAACTATAGTATGCAAGGGATGACAAAACAATTCCCGAGCTCTTCGTGATGTTGAAATCGACGAAGGTAGAAATCAAGAAAAAGCATCAAGTGTTGATGATTGACAAGACCACTAGTTTCAAGAAAAGGGCAAAGGGAAAGAAAATGAAACTTCAAGTAGAATGGCAAACAAGTTGTCACTCCCGTGAAGAAGACCAAAGTTGGACCATAGCCTAAAACTGAGTGCTTACACTGCAAAGGAAATGGTCACTGGAAGCGGAAATGCCCTGAATATTTGGTGAATAAGAAGGATGGCAAAGTGAACAAGAGTATATTTGATATACATGTGTTTGATGTGTGCCTTACTAGTGTTTATAGTAGCCCCTGAGTATTTGATACTTGTTCGGTTGCTAAGATTAGTAACTCGAAACAGGAGTTACATAATAAACAGAGACTAGTTGAGGGGAAGTGACGATGAGTGTTGGAAATAGTTCCAAGATTGATATGATCATCATCACACACTCACTATATTTTCGAGATTAGTGTTAAACCTAAATAAATGTTATTTAGCGTTTGCGTTGAGCATGAATATGATTTGATCATGTTTATTGCGATACGGTTATTCATTTGAAGTTAAAGAATAATTGTTATTCTGTTTACATGAATAAGACCTTCGATGGTAATACACCCAATGAAAATAGTTTGTTGGATCTCGATCATAGTGATACACATATTCATAATATTGATGCCAAAAGATGCAAAGTTAATAATGATAGTGCAACTTATTTGTGGTAATCGCCGCTTGGGTCATATCGATGTAAAGCGCATGAAGAAACTCCATAAAGATGGATCTTCGAATCACTTGATTATGAATCATTTGATGCTTATGAACTGTGCCTTTTGGGCAAGATGACTAAAACTCCGTTCTCCTAACAATGGAACAAGCTACGACTTATTGGAAATAATACATACCGATGTATGCGATCCAATGAGTGTTGATGCTCGTGGCAAGTATTGTTATTTTCGACCTTCACAAGATGATTTGAGCAGATATGGGTATATCTACTTGATGAAACATAAGTCCTGAAATAGTTGAAAGGTTCAAAGAATTTCAGAGTGAAGTGGAAAATCATCATAACAAGAAAATAAAGTTTCGCGATCCGATCATGAGACGAATATTTGAGTTACGAGTTTGGTCTTCAATTAAAATAATGTGGAATAGTTTCACAGCTCACGCCACCTGGAACACCACAACGTTATGGTGTGTCCGAATGTCATAACCGCACTTTATTGGATATGGTGCGAACTATGATGTCTCTTACTGATTTACCACTATTGTTTTGGGGTTATGCATTAGAGACAGCTGCATTCACGTTAAAAGGGCACCATCTAAATCCGTTGAGATGACACCGTATGAACTATGGTTTAGCAGTAAACCTAAGCTATCATTTCTTAAAGTTTGGAGTTGCGATGCTTATATGAAAAAGGTTTTCAACCTGATAAGCTCAAACCCAAATCGGAGAAGTGTGCCTTCATAGAATACCCAAAGGAAACTGTTGGGTACACCTTCTATCACAGATCCGAAGGCAAAACATTTGTTGCTAAGAATGGATCCTTTCTAGAGAAGGAGTTTCTCTCGAAAGAAGTGAGTGGGAGGAAAGTAGAACTTGATGAGGTAATCAGACCTTATCCTGAATTGGAAAATAGTTCATCACTGAAATCAGTTCCAAATGATTCCTACACCAATTAGTGAGGAAGCTAATGATGATGATCATGAAACTTCGATCAAGTTACTACGAACCTCATAGATCTTCCAGAGTACGGTCCGCTTTTGAGTGGTACGGTAATCCTGTTCTGAAAGTCATGTTATTAGACCATGATAAACCTACGAACTATGAGGAAGCGATGATGAGCCCAGATTCCGCAAAATGGCTGGAGGCCATGAAATCTGAGATAGGATCCATGTATGAGAACAGAGTGTGGACTTTGGTGGACTTGCCCGATGATCGGCAAGCCATAGAAAATAAATGGATCTTCAAGAGGAAGACGGACGTTGATAGTAGTGTTACTATCTACATAGCTCGACTTATCGCAAAAAGGTTTTTGACAAGTTCAAGGTGTTGACTACAATGAGATTTTCTCAACTGTAGCGATGCTTAAGTCTGTCCGAATCATGTTAGCAATTGCCACATTTTATGAAATCTGGCAAAAGGATGTCAAAACTGCATTCCTTAATGGTTTTTTAAAAGAAGAGTTGTATATGATGCAACCAGAAGGTTTGTCAATCCTAAAGGTGCTACCAAAATGTGCAAGCTCCAGCGATCCATCTATGGACTGGTGCAAGCATCTCAGAGTTGGAATATATGTTTTGATAAGTTGATCAAAGCATATAGTTTTGTACACACTTACGGTGAAGCCTGTATTTACAAGAAAGTGAGTGGGAGCACTACAACATTTCTGATAAGTATATGTGAATGACATATTGTTGATCGGAAATAGTGTAGAATTATTCTGCAAAGCGTAAAGGAGTGTTTGAAAGGAGTTCTTTAAAAGAAAGACCTCAGTAAAGCTACTTACATATTGAGCATCAAGATCTATTGAGATAGATCAAGACGCTTGATAAGATTTTCAATGAGCACATACCTTGATAAGTTTTTGAAATAGTTCAAAATGGAACAGTCAAAGAAAGAGTTCTTGCCTGTGTTGCAAAGGTGTGAAATTGAGTAAGACTCAAATCCCGACCAAGGCAGAAAATAGAAAAGAGAATGAAAGTCATTCCCTATGCCTCAGTCATAGGTTCTATAAAGTATGATATGCTATGTACCAGACCTATTGTATACCTTGCACTGAATTGGGAAAGGGAGTACAATAGTGATCTAGGAGTAGATCACTGGACATTGGTCAAGAATATCCTTAGTGAGGACTAAGGAAATATTTCTCGATTATGGAGGTGATAAAAGAGCCCGTCGTAAAGAGTTACATCGGTGCAAGCTTTTACACCGATCCAGATGACTCTAAGTCTCAATCTGGATACATATTGAAAATGGGAGCAATTAGCTAGAGTAGCTCCGTGAAGAACATTGTAGACATAGAATATTTGCAAAATACATACGGCTCTGAATATGACAGACCCGTTGACTAAGCTTCTCTCACGAGCAAAACATGATCACACCTTAGTACTCTTTGGGTGTTAATCACATAGCGACGTGAACTAGATTATTGACTCTAGTAAACCCTTTGGGTGTTGTTCACATGACAATGTGAACTATGAGTGTTAATCATATACAGATATGAATATTGGTGTTAAATCACATGGCGATGTGAACTAGATTATTGACTCTAGTGCAAGTGGGAGACTGAAGGAAATATGCCCTAGAGGCAATAATAAAGTTATTATTTATTTCCTTATTTCATGATAAATGTTTATTATTCATGCTAGAATTGTATTAACCGGAAACATAATACATGTGTGAATACATAGACATACATAGTGTCACTAGTATGCCTCTACTTGACTAGCTCATTAATCAAAGATGGTTATGTTTCCTAACCATAGACATGAGTTGTCATTTGATTAATGGGATCACATCATTAGGAGAATGATGTGATTGACATGACCCATTCCGTTAGCCTAGCACTTGATCGTTTAGTATGTTGCTATTGCTTTCTTCATGACTTATACATGTTCCTGTAACTATGAGATTATGCAACTCCCGTTTACCGGAGGAACACTTTGGGTGCTACCAAACGTCACAACGTAACTGGGTGATTATAAAGGAGTACTACAGGTGTCTCCAAAGGTACATGTTGGGTTGGCGTATTTCGAGATTAGGTTTTATCACTCCGATTGTCGGAGAGGTATCTCTAGGCCCTCTCGGTAATGCACATCAATATAAGCCTTGCAAGCAATGTAGCTAATGAGTTAGTTACGGAATGATGCATTACGTAACAAGTAAAGAGACTTGCCGGTAACGAGATTGAACTAGGTATTGAGATACCGACGATCGAATCTCGGGCAAGTAACATACCGATGACAAAGGGAACAATGTATGTTGTTATGCGGTTTGACCGATAAAGATCTTCGTAGAATATGTGGGAGCCAATATGGGCATCCAGGTCCCGCTATTGGTTATTGACTGAAAACGTGTTTTGGTCATGTCTACATAGTTCTCGAACCCGTAGGGTCCGCACGCTTAAGGTTTCGATGACAGTTTTATTATGAGTTTATGAGTTTTGATGTACCGAAGGAGTTCGGAGTCCCGGATGAGATCGGGGACATGACGAGGAGTCTCGAAATGGTCGAGACGTAAAGATCGATATATTGGACGACTATATTCGGAGTTCGGAAAGGTTCCAAGTGATTCGGGTATTTTTCGGAGTACCGGAGAGTTACGGGAATTCGCCGGGGAGTATATGGGCCTTGTTGGGCCATACGGGAATAGAGGAGAGAGGCTGAAAGGAAGGAGTCATGCAGCCCCCCTCTGGTCCGAATTGGACAAGGGGTGCGGCCCCCTTTTCCTTCCTCCTCCCTCCCTCTTTCCCCCTTCTCCTACTCCAACAAGGAAGGAGGGAGTCCTACTCCCGGTGGGAGTAGGACTCCCCTTGGCGCGCCTCTTCTAGGTCGGCCGCCCCCTCCCCCTTGGTCCTTTATATACGGGGGCAGGGGGGCACCTCTAGGCACGACAACAATTGATCCCTTGGATCTCTTAGCCGTGTGTGGTGCCCTCCTCCACCATAATCCACCTCGATAATATCATAGCGGTGCTTAGGCGAATCCCTGCGTCGGTAGTACATCAAGATCGTCACCACGCCGTCGTGCTGATGGAACTCTCCCTCGACACTCGGCTTGATCGGAGTTCGAGGGACGTCATCGAGCTGAACGTGTGCTAGAACTCGGAGGTGACGTAGTTTCGGTGCTTGATCGGTCGGGCCGTGAAGACATACGACTACATCAACCGCGTTGTTCTAACGCTTCCACTTACGGTCTACGAGGGTACGTGGACAACACTCTCCCCTCTCGTTGCTATGCATCACCATGATCTTGCATGTGCGTAGGAAATTTTTTGAAATTACTATGTTCCCCAACAGTTTGCGCGGCTTCTTGTGTGGCAACGACGACTTCGAGCGGAGTTAGCTTGCTGATGGGTCTTGGTAGTCGGTCTCTTCCGGCGTGTTCGAGGGTCGCCGTGCCTCGCTTTGTCTTCCTGAAGTCGGAGCTGCTGAGGAAGGGCCCTTGCGGTGACGATGACACGAGACGGGTTGTCAGCTCTGGCGCTGGCTTGACGCAAGCCCAACTCTTTTCCCCTGCAATGCTCGTCGACAGAGTCAGAGCTGCCTGGTCGTCGGCACGTGTGGATGACTGTTTGGCGTCAGTCGGCACAGGCCTCGACGCTTGTTTGTGGTGAGGGCTTCTTTGGTGGTCGTCGATGGTGGAGTCGGAGTCGCCCTCGCGGAGGCATGATGACGATGACACCGGGCTGCAACCTCGACGGTGTGTGTGCGTTCTTGTGTGGGTTGCCAGGTCACCCAGTGTACCTTGTTTTTCGGGGGCGATGTAATGGTTTTCGCCCGGTTTTCTGTTAATTAACTAGGCAGTTCTCTTCGAGTTTTTTTAATGAATCGGGCCCTAAGGGCCCACGGTTCAAAATATATATTTATCGTGCTCGGAGAAGTCCGACTAGAATGAAATGGGGACCCTAACGAGAGGCGCTATGGTGGCCGCAACAGCGGCGTCAGGGAAGTTTAGCTTCGCCCGACTCCCGAAGAAGCGGAGCGCCGTGGTGTCGTAGGCGCGTATTGCCTCCTCCGCATGGAGAATGTGTCAAGCCACACACACTCTCGCATGTTCGAACCACAGATCTTTGCGACTCACATGCCCCACCGTTGCAGCCTCACGCTACGGTACTGTAGTGGCGGCGACAGCGAATCCCATGGTGGCAGCACGAACCAGGAGTTACGGAGGCGGCGCGGTTCCATTCCTGATGAAATAAGGCCCCACGATGGCCTTCCTCGTCGATGAGTTCATGGTAGCGGCGGCTAATAGATGCGAAAATTCCAGCGGCAGTGGTGGCCGCCGAGTGAATCGAAGAGTGGCGGAAGGGTGGAAGGGTTATGTGGTGTTGGCGAGCGTGCGGGGTGGCCGCCGAAGACAAGGGATACAACGGAAGCGGCGCCGGCATCAAGGTTGTCAGAATTGCGATTCTGTTTATGCGATTATGTGACTTTATGATCCAAATTAACCACTCTGATTGTATGATTTTAGTTCATAGAATTTAGTTTGCGATACTGATAGTTAAGATTTTACGATTTCTGATCCTACCTTTGGAGCTATTATCCAATTCAAAATCGCGATTCTGACAGCCATGGCCGGTGTTGAAGTGGCTGGCGAGGGAGTGATAAACTGCGCGAGAGAAAGAGAATCTTTTCGTGAGGCTTCATTCAACTGTCCAAAATTGAGATGAGGCCGACACTTCTCCTCAAAATTTTGAGAAGTTAAATTTTTTGAGAGTTTAGTTGTAGTAGGATTAACTCCACAAAAGAGAATCTTTTGTGTAGTTGAAACCGATTAGAGAACTATAAGTGTATAGGGGCACACATGCCTCTAAGATAGACCCTACGTACTCTACTTTCAGCCAAAGAAAAACACCGTGTATGAAGTTTCAACCATCCTCTAACATGGAGCCCATAAAAAAATAGCAAAGTTGCACCCATGTGTATGACTATCTCTTCTACCCACTTGCTCGCATATTTCGAACGTTAGAATTGTTTATGCATTGAAGGTTCTCATTCATGTCCATAGCATGTACTCCCTCCGTTTCAAAATAGATGACCCAACTTTGTACTGACTTTAGTACAAAATTGGGTCATCTATTTTGGAACGGAGTGAGTATGAGCTTAGAGGCAATCTTGGAGGCACAAAATTGCAACATTGCTGATGCTCTTAGAGCATTCCAACGGCAACTCACAAATTTCCTCCCGCATTCCTCCGCGGACAAGGCGGACCAGTCTGTGAACACGGATGCGGGAGGCCGCCATCCAACCGTAGCCGTATACATTCGATCTTCCTCTTTTGTAAGTCCGCATGAAATAGCTGCATACAAAGTGTATAGATGTTCAAATAGCCGCATGCATCAGTAGTTCAAATTTTAAAAATTCTTTTCTCCTTTGACCACCCACTGATGCTCAATCAGATCTTCCTTCAGCTGCTCGTGAGTTGGTCGATGCTGAATTTGTTGATGCATTTGAATAAACTCTTCAAATGTGGCCGGATTCTGGTCTAGAAGTTGGATAGGATCACCCATGCTCTCAAATTCTAGAGCTGCGATAGCATCATCACCCTCAACCTCGACGATCATGTTGTGCATGATCACACGACATGCCATCACCTCCCACAAGGTCTCCGGATCCCATTGTTTAGTAGGTCCACGAACAACTACAAAACAGGCCTACAAAACTCCAAATGCCCTCTCGACATCCTTTCTGGCTGCTTCTTGTCTTTTAGCAAAGTGAACCTTTTCTGGCCAACTAGTTAGAGCCGGTGCTGACAAAGGTAGCCCACAGAGGATAAATACCATCAACCACATAGTAGCCCATGTTGTACTCATGCCCATTGACAATATAGTGGCAAGGAGGAGCTTTTCCTTCAGTCAGCCTCGCTACAACACATTGATGTCATTGTGAGACCCGGGCATGCCAAAAAAAGCGTGTCAAATCCAAAGATCTTGTGATGCAATTGCTTCAAGAATTATGGTGGGCTTCTTAACATGACCCTAATACTCCTTGTAAAGCCTTCGGGCAGTTCTTCCATTTCCAATGCATGTAGTCAAGAGATCCAAGCAAACCTGGCCACCCTCTTGCTTCTGAGATTGCCAAGAGTCTCTCCATGTCTGCCACAGTTGGTTCTCTTAGGTATTGAGGTCCGTACACCTCGACCACTGCAGGTGCAAACCTGACCATGGCATCTCTGCATGTGCTCTCAGACATTCGTAGGTACTCGTCCCACGAATCAGCGATGGTGCCATATGCAAGCATCCAGAGTACGGCCGTACACCGCTGGCAACCAGAGAACCCAATCGTTCTCACGGCGTCCTTCTTTAGGATGAAGCAGTCATCATAGGACCAAACATCATGGTACAAGCGGTCGAAGACAGCCTTGAGCATCCAAAAACTCCGGCGAAAATGGCCAGCGAAGAGTGCATCTTGGGCAAAGTAGTCATCTGTTAGTGTCAAATGGCCGCGCGCCCTATTACGTTTGAGCACTCGATGACCTGTGTGAAGGAAATATGCCCTAGAGTCAATAATATAGTTATTATTTATTTCCTTATTTCATGATAAATGTTTATTATTCATGCTAGAACTGTATTAACCGGAAGCATAATACATGTGTGAATACATAGACAAACATAGTGTCACTAGTATGCCTCTACTTGACTAGCTCATTAATCAAAGATGGTTAAGTTTCCTAACCATAGACATGAGTTGTCATTTGATTAACGGGATCACATCATTAGGAGAATGATGTGATTGACTTGACCCATTCTGTTAGCTTAGCACTTGATCGTTTAGTATGTTGCTATTGCTTTCTTCATTACTTATACATGTTCCAATAACTATGAGATTATGCAACTCTCGTTTATCGGAGGAACACTTTGTGTGCTACCAAACATCACAACGTAACTGGGTGATTATAAAGGAGCTCTACAGGTGTCTCCGAAGGTACATGTTGAGTTGACGTATTTCAAGATTAGGATTTGTCACTCCGATTGTCGGAGAGGTATCTCTGGGCCCTCTCGGTAATGCACATCACTATAAGCCTTGCAAGCAATGTGACTAATGAGTTAGTTGCGGGATGATGCATTACGGAACGAGTAAAGAGACTTGCCGGTAACGAGATTGAGCTAGGTATTGAGATACCGATGATCGAATCTCGGGCAAGTAACATACCGATGACAAAGGGAACAACGTATGTTGTTATGCGGTTTGACCGATAAAGATCTTCGTAGAATATGTAGGAGCCAATATGAGCATCCAGGTTCCGCTATTGGTTATTGATCAGAAACATGTCTCGGTCATGTCTATATAGTTCTCGAACCCGTCGGGTCCGCACGCTTAAGGTTTCGATGATAGTTATATTATGAGTTTATGCGTTTTGATGTACCGAAGGAGTTCGGAGCCCCAGATGAGATCAGGGACATGACGAGGAGTCTTGAAATGGTCAAGACGTAAAGATCGGTATATTGGACGACTATATTCGGACATCGGAAAGGTTCCGAGTGATTCGAGTATTTTCGGGGGTACCGGGGAGTTACGGGAATACGAGGAAGAAGCAATGGGCCTCATGGGCCAAGTGGTGGAAGAGAGGAGGCAGGGCGCGCGGCCCCCCTAGCCCAAACCTAATTGGACTAGGGGGCCAGCCCCCCCCCTTTCCTATTTTTCCTCCCTCTCCTTCCTTCTCCTTCTCCTTCCCTTCCTCCCCCTCTCCTACTTGGAATAGGAAAGAGGGGGGAATCCTACTTGGATTAGGATTGCCCCCCTTAGGCGCGCCTTCTCCCCTTGGTCGGCCCTCTCCTCCTCCCCCCCTTTACATACGGAGGAGGGGGGCACCCCATAGACACAACAATTGATCTCTTGATCTCTTAGCCGTGTGCGGTGCTCCCCTCCACCATAGTCCTCGATAATATTGTAGCGGTACTTAGGCCAAGCCCTGCGACAGTAGAACATCAAGATCGTCACCACGCCGTCGTGCTGACGGAACTCTTCCCGACAGCCTGCTGGATTGAAGTCCGGGGATCGTCATCAAGCTGAACGTGTGCTAGAACTCGGAGGTACCGTAGTTTTGGTGCTTGATCGGTCGGGCCGTGAAGACGTACGACTACATCAACCGCGTTGTTCTAACACTTCCGCTTTTGGTCTACGAGGGTACGTGGACAACACTCTCCCCTCTCGTTGCTATGCATCACCATGATCTTGCATGTGCGTAGGAATTTTTTTGAAATTCCTACGTTCCCCAACAGTGGTATCAGAGCCAGGTTTTATGCGTAGATGTCATATGCACGAGTAGAACACAAGTGAGTTATGGGAGACACAAGTCATACTGCTTACCAGCATGTCATACTTTGGTTCAGCGGCATTGTGAGATGAAGCGGCCTGGACCGACATTACGCGTACGCTTACGCGAGACTGGTTTCACCGTTACGAGCACTCGTTGCTTAAAGGTGACCGGCGAGTGTCTGTCTCTCTCACTTTAGTTGAACCGAGTGTGACTACGCCCGGTCCTTGCGAAGGTTAAAATAACACTAACTTGACGAACTATCGTTGTGGTTTTGATACGTAGGTAAGAACGGTTCTTGCTAAAGCACCTAGCAGCCACATAAAATTTGCAACAAAGTAGAGGACGTCTAACTTGTTTTTGCAGGGCATGTTGTGATGCAATATGGTCAAGACGTGATGCTATATTTTATTGTATGAGATGATCATGTTTTGTAACCAAAGTTATCGGCAACTGGCAGGAGCCATATGGTTGTCGCTTTATTGTATGAAATGCAAACGCCCTGTAATTGCTTTACTTTATCACTAAGCGGTAGCGATAGTCGTAGAAGCAATAGATGGCGTAATGACAATGATGCTATGATGGCGATCAAGGTGTCACACCAGTGACGATGGTGATCACGACGGTGCTTCAGAGATGGAGATCACAAGCACAAGATGATGATGGCCATATATATCACTTATATTGATTGCATGTGATGTTTATCCTTTATGCCTCTTGTCTTGCTTTGATTGGTTTTAAGATGATCTCTCACTAAATAATCAAGAAGTGTTCTCCCTGAGTACGCACTGTTGCGAAAGTTCTTCGTGCTGAGACACCACGTGATGATCGGGTGTGATAGGTTCTACGTTCAAATACAACGGGTGCAAAACAGTTGCACACGCGGAATACTCAGGTTAAACTTGACGAGCCTATCATATACAGATATGGCCTCGGAACACGGAGACCGAAAGGTCAAACGTGAATCATATAGTAGATATGATCAACATAGTGATGTTCACCATTGAAACTACTCCATCTCACGTGATGATCGGACATAGTTTAGTTGATTTGGATCACGTGATCACTTAGATGACTAGAGAGATGTCTGTCTAAGTGGGAGTTCTTTAGTAATATGATTAATTGAACCTAAATTTATCATGAACTTAGTCCTGGTAGTATTTTGCAAATTATGTTGTAGATCAATAGCTCGCGTTGTTGCTTTCATATGTTTATTTTGATATGTTTCTAGAGAAAATTGTGTTGAAAGATGTTAGTAGCAATGATGCGGATTGGATTTGTGATCTGAGGTTTATCCTCATTGCTGCACAGAAGAATTATGTCCTTAATGCACCGCTAGGTGACAAACCTATTGCAGGAGCAGATGCAGACGTTATGAACGTTTGGCTAGCTCAATATGATGACTACTTGATAGTTTAGTGCACCATGCTTAACGGCTTAGAATCGAGACTTCAAAGACATTTTGAACGTCATGGACCATATGAGATGTTCCAGGAATTGAAGTATTTCAAGCAAATACCCGAGTTGAGAGATATGAAGTCTCCAACAAGTTCTATAGCTAAAATATGGAGGAGAATCGCTCAACTAGTGAGCATGTGCTCAGATTGTCTGGGTACTACAATCGCTTGAATCAAGTGGGAGTTAATCTTCTAGATAAGATAGTGATTGACAGAGTTCTCTAGTCACCATCACCAAGTTAGTATAACTTTGTGATGAACTATAGTATGCAAAGGATGATGAAAACGATTCCCGAGCTCTTCGCGATGTTGAAATCAACGAAGGTAGAAATCAAGAAAGAGCATCAAGTGTTGATGATAGACAAGACCACTAGTTTCAAGAAAAGGGCAAAGGGAAAGAAAGGGAACTTCAAGTAGAATGACAAACAAGTTGTCACTCCCGCGAAGAAGCCCAAAGCTGGACCAAAGCCTGAAACTGAGTGCTTACACTGCAAAGGAAATGGTCACTGGAAGACGAAATGCCCTGAATATTTGGTGGATAAGAAGGATGGCAAAGTAAACAAGGGTATATTTGATATACAGGTTATTGATGTGTGCCTTACTAGTGTTTATAGTAGCCCCTGAGTATTTGATACTTGTTTAGTTGCTAAGACTAGTAACTTGAAACAGGAGTTACATAATAAACAGAGACTAGTTGAGGGGAAGTGACGATGAGTGTTGGAAGTAGTTCCAAGATTGATATGATCATCATCACACACTCCCTATACTTTTGGGATTAGTGTTAAACCTAAATAAATGTTATTTGGCGTTTGCGTTGAGCATGAATATGATTTGATCATGTTTATTGCAATATGGTTATTCATTTAAAGTCAGAGAATAATTGTTGTTCTATTTACATGAATAAAACCTTCAATGGTCATACACCCAATCAAAATAGTTTGTTGGATCTCGATCGTAATGATACACATATTCATAATATTGATGCCAAAAGATGCAAAGTTAATAATGATAGTGCAACTTATTTATGGCACTGCCGTTTGGGTCATATCGGTGTAAAGCGCATGAAGAAACTCCATAAAAGATGGATTTTCGGAATCACTTGGTTATGAATCATTTGATGCTTGCGAACCGTGCCTTTTGGGCAAGATGACTAAAACTCCGTTCTCCGGAACAATGGAACGAGCTACTGACTTATTCGAAATAATACATACCGATGTATGCGATCCTATGAGTGTTGATGCTCGTGGCAAGTATCGTTATTTTCTGACCTTCGCAGATGATTTGAGCAGATATGGGTATATCTACTTAATGAAACACAAGTCTGAAACATTTGAAAAGTTCAAAGAATTTCAGAGTGAAGTGGAGAATCATCGTAACAAGAAAATAAAGTTTCTACGATCTGATCATGGAGGAGAATATTTGAATTACGAGTTTGGCCTTCATATAAAACAATGTGGAATAGTTTCACAGTTCACGCCACATGGAACACCACAGCGTAATGGTGTGTCCGAACTTCATAACCGCACTTTATTTGATATGGTGCGATTAATGATGTATCTTACTGATTTACCAATATCATTTTGGGGTTATGCATTAGAGATAGCTACATTCACGTTAAATAGGGCACCATCCAAATCTGTTGAGACGACACTGTATGAACTATGGTTTAGCAATAAACCTAAGTCGTCGTTTTCTTAAAGTTTGGAGCTGCGATGCTTATGTGAAAAAGTTTCAACCTGATAAGCTCGAACCCAAATTGGAGAAGTGCGTCTTCATAAGAATACCCAAAGGAAACTTTTGGGTACACTTTCTATGACAGATCCAAAGGCAAGATATTTGTTGCTAACATGGATCCTTTCTAGAGAAGGAGTTTCTCTCGAAAGAAGTGAGTGGGAGGAAAGTAGAGCTTGATAAGGTAATTGTACCTTCTCACGAATTGAAAAGTAGTTCATCACAGAAATCAATTCCAATGATTCCTACACCAATTAGTGAGGAAGTTAATGATGATGATCATGAAACTTCAGATTAAGTTACTACAGAACCTCGTAGGTCTTCCAGAGTAAGATCCGCACCAGAGTGGTATGGTAATCCTATTTTGGAGGTCATGTTACTTGACCGTGGCGAACCTACGAACTATGAGGAAGCGATGATGAGCCTAGATTCCGCAAAATGGCTTGAGGCCATGAAATCTGAGATTGGATCCACGTATGAGAACAAAGTGTGGACTTTGGTGGACTTGCCCGATGATCGGCAAGCCATAGAAAATAAATGGATCTTCAAGAGGAAGACGGACGCTGATACTAGTGTTACTATCTACAAACTCGACTTGTCGCAAAAGGTTTTTCGACAAGTTCAAGGTGTTGAATACGATGAGATTTTCTCACTCGTATCGATGCTTAAGTCTGTCCGAATCATGTTAGCAATTGCCACATTTTACAAAATCTGGCAAATGGATGTCAAAACTACATTCCTTAATGGTTTTCTTAATGAAGAGTTGTATATGATGCAACCAGAAGGTTTGTCAATCCTAAAGGTGCTAGCAAAGTGTGCAAGCTCCAGCGATCCATTTATGGACTGGTGCAAGCATCTCAGAGTTGGAATATATGCTTTGATGAGTTGATCAAAGCATATGGTTTTATACAGACTTTTGGAGAAGCCTGTATTTACAAGAAAGTGAGTGGGAGCACTACAACATTTCTGATAAGTATATGTGAATAACATATTGTTGATCGGAAATAATGTTGAATTTTTCTAGAAAGCATAAAAGGATACTTGAATAAGAGTTTTTCAAAGACAAACCTTGGTGAAGCTGCTTACACATTGAGCATCAAGATCTATAGAGATAGATCAAGACGCTTGATAAGAGTTTTTCAATGAGTACATACCTTGATAAGATTTTGAAGTAGTTCAAAATAGAACAGTCAAAGAAGGAGTTCTTGCCTGTGTTGCAACGTGTGAAGTTGAGTAAGACTCAAAGCCCGAGCACGGCAAAAAATAGAAAGAGCACGAAAAGTCATTCCCTATGCCTCAGTCATAGGTTTTATAAAGTATGCTATGCTGTGTACCAGACCTATTGTATACCTTGCTCTGAGTTTGGCAAGGGAGTACAATTTTGATCTAGGAGTAGATCACTGGACAGCGGTCAAGAATATCCTTAGTGAGGACTAAGGAAATATTTCTCGATTATGGAGGTAATAAAAGAGCTCGTCGTAAAAGTTACATCAATGCAAGCTTTTTACACCGATCTAGATGACTCTAAGTCTCAATCTGGATACATATTGAAAGTGGGAGCAATTATCTAGAGTAGCTCCGTGAAGAGCATTGTAGACATAGAATATTTGCAAAATACATACGCTCTGAATGTGACAGACCCGTTGACTAAGCTTCTCTCACGAGCAAAACATGATCATACCTTAGTACTCTTTGGGTGTTAATCACATAGTGATGTGAACTAGATTATTGACTCTAGTAAACCTTTTGGGTGTTGGTCACATGACGATGTGAACTATGGATGTTAATCACATACAGATGTGAATATTGGTGTTAAATCACATGATGATGTGAACTAGATTATTGAGTCTAGTGCAAGTGGGAGACTGAAGGAAATATGCCCTAGAGGCAATAATAAAGTTATTATTTATTTCCTTATTTCATGATAAATGTTTATTATTCATGCTATAATTGTATTAACCGGAAACATAATACATGTGTGAATACATAGACAAACATAGTGTCACTAGTATGCCTCTACTTGACTAGCTCGTTAATCAAAGATGGTTAAGTTTCCTAACCATAGACATGAGTTGTCATTTGATTAACCGGATCACATCATTAGGAGAATGATGTGATTGACTTGACCCATTCCGTTAGCTTAGCACTTGATCGTTTAGTATGTTGTTATTGCTTTCTTCATGACTTATACATGTTCCTAGAACTATGAGATTATGCAACTCCCGTTTATAGGAGGAACCCTTTGTGTGCTACCAAACATCATAACGTAAATGGGTGATTATAAAGGAGCTCTACAGGTGTCTCCGAAGGTACATGTTGAGTTGATGTATTTCGAGATTAGGATTTGTCACTCCGATTGTCGGAGAGGTATCTTTGGGCCCTCTCGGTAATGCACATTACTATAAGCCTTGCAAGCAATGTGACTAATGAGTTAGTTGCGGGATGATGCATTACGGAACGAGTAAAGAGACTTGCCGGTAACGAGATTGAGCTAGGTATTGAGATACCGACGATCGAATCTTGGGCAAGTAACATTACCGATGACAAAGGGAACAACGTATATTGTTATGCGGTTTGACCGATAAAGATCTTCATAGAATATGTAGGAGCCAATATGAACATCCAGGTCCCGCTATTGGTTATTGATCGGAAACGTGTCTCGGTCATGTCTACATAGTTCTCGAACCCGTAGGATCCGCACGCTTAAGGTTTCGATGATAGTTATATTATGAGTTTATGAGTTTTGATGTACCGAAGGAGTTCGGAGTCCCGGATGAGATCGGGGACATGACGAGGAGTCTTGAAATGGTCGAGACGTAAAGATCGATATATTGGACGACTATATTCGGACATCGGAAAGGTTCCGAGTGATTCGGGTATTTTCGGGGGTACCGGGGAGTTACGGGAATACGAGGAAGAAGCAATGGGCCTCATGGGCCAAGTGGTGGAAGAGAGGAGCAGGGCGCGCGCCCCCCTAGCCCAAACCGAATTGGACTAGGGGGCCAGCCCCCCTTTCCTCTTTTTCCTCCCTCTCCTTCCTTCTCCTTCTCCTTCCCTTCCTTCCCCTCTCCTACTTGGAATAGGAAAGAGGGGGGAATCCTACTTGGAGTAGGATTGCCCCCCTTGGGTGCGCCTTCTCCCCTTGGCTGGCCCTCTCCTCCTCCCCCCTTTATATACGGAGGAGGGGGGCACCCCATAGACACAACAATTGATCTCTTGATCTCTTAGCCGTGTGCGGTGCCCCCCTCCACCATAGTCCTCGATAATATTGTAGTGGTGCTTAGACGAAGTTGTACGATGGTAGAACATCAAGATCGTCACCACGCCGTCGTGCTGACGGAACTCTTCCCTGACACCCTGCTGGATCGGAGTCCGGGGATCGTCATCAAGCTGAACGTATGCTAGAACTCGTAGGTACCGTAGTTTCGGTGCTTGATTGGTCGGGCCGTGAAGACGTACGACTACATCAACCGCGTTGTTCTAACGCTTCCGCTTTCGGTCTACGAGGGTACGTGGACAACACTCTCTCCTCTCGTTGCTATGCATCACCATGATCTTGCATGTGCGTAGGAATTTTTTTGAAATTACTACGTTCCCCAACACTGTGATCAAGCCCTTGAAGTTGAGAACATTCTCCTCCGCACGCTCCACGTCCTCAAGGACCGCCTGCACCATCGCCGTCTCATCGGAGTACTTCTCCTCGTCCGACAGGGCGTCCGATGACTCAACATACTGCTCTTATATGTACTCCAAATGGGAACTAGAAAGAAGAAGGGAAAACTTTTTTAACTCCGGCAATTCATCGAACAGTTGTCGGCCATGGTGAGTATAGCAGCGGACGGTACCTGGCAGGGCGGTCAGAGGGTTGAACGCCGGCGGAGGAGAAGCGGGGAGGAGCCCTGCTGGAGCGCTAGAGGTGACAGAGACGTAGATTTCCAGTAGGGGTGGGGCATGGTAGCCGGGGTGGTGGAGCAGCGGCGAAGGCAAAAGAGAAATAAGGAATAAGAGAAATTGGGGAGGATGGATGCACGGGGTCCGTAAAGGGTTTTGTATGGGCCGAGGATGTCGGAGTCCTACGTGTCTAGTGCCGGGCTCCCGCAAACCTCCCAAACCTTTTGTCTTTGGTTTGCGGGAGAAAATGTGCCTGGACCGCCTCGCGGACCGAGATAGGTCGGTTCGTGTTGGATAGTTTCTGCAGTCCAGACTGATGCGGACGGTTTGCGGGTCCGCCTTGGAGATGCCCTTAGGGGTCTGGTTAGAGTTTCCCTTAAGGGTACAAATTGTCACCCCCTTAACTTAATTGAATGAATTAAAATTTGAAAATCACATCACTTTTGAAAAAATGCATTTGTTTGAAAAAAAGAGGGTTAGGCAGTAACTTCCACATGTACGGCTACTTGTGTCCTTTGAGAAAATGCTTACGTCGAGTACATCATTCAAAACAACAATCCAAATCCTTATGGTAATCACAGTACTTTTTGCCGATAAATGAGTTTTTTTCCACTCTGATATCCTTTCCACCCCTCCCATTGAGTGCGCATCGTCGGAAATCCTGAAATAAATTAAAGAATAAATGCGAACACCAGGACTTGAACCCTGATGGGCTGGGGATACCACGATCCTTCTAACCATCCAACCACAAGTTGGTTCGCCGCGGCAAACATTGTTGAGTGTTTCACTTGCGTGCAAAGTTTCCTGCGTAAAAACATTTCTAATTATCCGGACCGAAGAACAAAACGTGTGCTCCAGAAAGGCATTTTTTAAGCATTCCGGAGTGCTTATTTTGTTTTTTCAGAACATCAGAAATCACATTCCATCGCAAAAAATTGCATGTAGTTAGAAAGCTAAGAGCATCTACAACTGGACTTGGTAAATCCGGTCCCCTGTATGCTAGGTGTGTCCGCGGACTGCGCCCGCCGGCCCCTCATATTTTGTGCCCATCATTCACATATCTTAAATCCAGACTCTTAAATCCATGCACGTCCATCATATCCGCTAGTGTCGCACGTAAATAACAAATTTTGATACCGAAAATACATAAGTCTTACATAAAATTTATTTTAAGTGCACAACTCAAACATTAGCTCTTTGGTTTCCATTGCGGGTCCATGTATGCTCCACAAGATCATTGAGTAGCTGAGCGTGCACTTGATAATCTCGAAGATTCGGATGCATATGTAGAAAATTCATAAGCTGAGTTGCATCTTGATCTTTCGGGATTTGAACTTGTTCTCCAGTTGTTTCAAAATCATTGGTTTGGCCTACACCACCACCCTCATCCTCGACGATTATATTGTGCAAAATAGCATAACATGTTATCTAGCTGCCACAAAGTTTTCGATTCCCACATATTGCAGCTCCACGAACTATTCCCCAACGAGCTTGAAGCACTCTGAATGTCTCCACATCCTTCTTAGATGCTT
Source organism: Aegilops speltoides (assembly GCA_021437245.1). Classification (NCBI taxonomy): domain Eukaryota; kingdom Viridiplantae; phylum Streptophyta; class Magnoliopsida; order Poales; family Poaceae; genus Aegilops; species Aegilops speltoides. The sequence continues at coordinate 418,893,687 of CM038146.1, forward strand.
ACTACATTGTTGCAAAGTGGCTTTGTTTGTTGCACTATGGTTCAGATATGGTCTTCACAAACGCCGCCCACCGATGATAGATGTCGTCGGCAAGATAGTCTCTTTGGTGTGACCTTGATACATTTCCCGCAAACCTTTGGGGCAATTCTTCCATTGCTTATGCATGCAATCAATTGACTCAAGTATTTCTGGAATCCCGTTGGCCTCTCCAATAGCCAACAACCTTTCTATGTCCTGCACATTTTGTTTTCTCAGATACTCTGCTCCAAAACCCGCACCACGAAGCGGGCAAACTTGACAGTAGTATTCAGGCATGTGCTCTTCCCCATCCTAACTATCTCACCAACGACATCTGCGCCGGTATCAAGTGCAAGCATTCTTAGAGCAGCCGTGCACTTCTACTTAGCAGAGAAAGATAGTTGGTTGCACCAATCCCTTTTGAGTTTGAAGTAGTCATCGTGTGCCTCCACTCCCTAGATAATGCTCAAAAACAATGGTTTCCGCATGTGAAAATGGCGACGAAGCCATGGATCATCTGGGAAAGTTAGGTTCGGAGCAAAGTAGTCCTTCTGCAGTAGTCATGCCCCGAACACCCTATTCTGATTGATCACTCTTCTCCCTTTGATTGAGCCCTTGAAGTTGAGAATATGCTCCACCTACCGGTCCATTTCCTCTTGCATGTTCATGCGCATGATCATGTCCACTTCTTCGTCCGAATACGACGAATCAAAGAACTCATCTTGAATCATTTAATCAAGCTTCGTCGGTCCATACTCCTTGTCCGACGAAGCATCGGAATTCATCGTTTTTTCTAATAAAATCATAGGAAACCAGGTCAGACAAGGTGTCGAACACATAGAGCGCAAGACGTGGCGAGAGAGTTGCTGCACGTACCGCGGTGGCGTCCGGGCCGGCAACGAGGTCGAGAGAGAGGACTGTTGTGCCAGTGCTGGCGGCGCACAGGCTAGGAACGGCTACGGAGCGCGCGGCGGCGGAGCGGTGAGACGGATGTCCCAGAGTGGCGGAGGAGGAAGAAGAGAGGAGAGAGCAAATGGATCCGGTAGGTCGAGGGGGTGGATTTGGTGTATTCTGAGGTGGGCTCGTGCTGTCGGGTCAGACGTGGCGGACGAGCACGGGCGCCCCCATATCCGCTCCATATTTGGGTTGGATATGAAGGGTCAGCCCAGGTGTTTGGGACTCGTTTAAGGCGTCCGTCTGGGTCACATTTTGTGTGTGGCTAGTGACCGGACCATTCACCCGGACGTTTGAGGCGGGTTTGAAGCGCCCGACTATAGATGCTCTAAGCAATGCTTATAGCAAGTTTTTTTGTTATTGCTTGGATTTTACTGTTTATAACATGATCATTTGAGCTTGGAATTAGAATTGTCCATCGGCTTCCCTTTGGATTCTTCTCCAATCTCATCGTCTGCGTCGCTACGTTGTGACTGTGGGGGATGTTGAGTATATTGATTAGTTAGGAAACATAAGATAGACTAGGAATTATTCTGACTTGTCTTGTACTTCAAGTAGATCATGTACTCCTATATATATGCCCACGAGTCTCAAGCAATACAACAACTATTCCACCAAATATCTCTCTCCCTTCTAACATGGTATCAGTTTTTGGGTTCTAAACCCTAGCCGCCCTTCGCTTCCGCTCCGTGCAGCACCCCCGAGGCGGTTGGTCTCCATGATCGCCGTCGGGGGCCGCGCCGCCCGTACCTAGGGTTCGTCCACCAATTGAGTTGACCGGCTGCCCTAGAGAATCTTTTTCCCGATCCTTTGATCCGGGTTTTCTCTCTCTTGCCGGTCGTTTTGATCGGCGTTTGTTTTTCTTTTTGGTTTGTCGATCTTATCTTAATCGATTTGCGTCGCCCGCCGCCGCCATCGACCGCCGTGCGCCTCTACTCAAACCCGGCGCGACCAGCCGGTGCCTCCTCCGACCCGGCAGCCACGCGCGCCGCGGCGCGTCGAGGCCAGCCGTCGTCCACGAGGCGGTCCGTCCGTCGCCCTGCGTCGGCCGTCACCGCCCTGCTCCTATCGGGAAACCTGCATTGCCCCGACCCGACGGCCTCGCGCCATGCGATGGCCAATCATAGTCGTCGCTCGCGCGCCGGCCCGCCCATCGATCCACGTTACCCGCCTCCACCGCGTCGACGGCGTTCGACGATCTACCTTGCGGCCTCGTCCTCTCTCGTCGGGGCGGACTGCGTCGAGCTTCGTCGGTTGATCGTCTCAACGTATCTATAATTTTTGATTGCTCCATGCTACTTTATCTACTGTTTTGGACTATAATGGGCTTTATTTTCCACTTTTATATTATTTTTGGGACTAACCTATTAACCGGAGGCCCAGGCCAGAATTGTTGTTTTTTTCCTTTTTCAGTGTTTCGAAGAAACAGAATATCAAACGGAGTCCAAACGGAATGAAACCTTCGGGAACGTGATTTTCTCATTAGATAAGACCTAGGAGACTTGGACCCTCCGTCAAGAAAGCCACAAAGCGATCACGAGGGTGGAGGGCGCACCCTCCCCCCTGGGCGCGCCCCCTGCCTCGTGGGTCCCTCGGAGCTCCACCGACGTACTCCTTCCTCCTATATATACCTACGTATCCCCGTATGATCAGAACAGGAGCCAAAAAACCTAATTCCACCACCGCAACTTCCTGTATCCACGAGATCCCATCTTGGGGCCTGTTCCGGAGCTCCGCCGGAGAGGGCATCCACCACGGCGGGCTTCTACATCAACATCATAGCCCCTCCGATGAAGTGTGAGTAGTTTACTTCAGACCTTCGGGTCCATAGCTAGTAGCTAGATGGCTTCTTCTCTCTTTTTGGATCTCAATACAATGCTCTCCCCCTATCTCGTGGAGGTCTATTCGATGTAATCTTCTTTTTGCGGTGTGTTTGTTGAGACCGATGAATTGTGGGTTTATGATCCAGTATTATCTATGAAAAATATTTGATTCTTCTCTGAATTCTTTTATGTATGATTGAGTTATATTTGCAAGTCTCTTCGAATTATCCGTTTGGTTTGGCCAACTAGATTGGTAGTTCTTGCAACGGGAGAAGTGCATGGCTTTGGGTTCAATCTTGCGGTGTCCTTACTCAGTGACAGAAAGAGTTGCAAGGCACATATTGTATTGTTGCCATCGAGGATAACAAGATGGGTTTTTATCATATTGCATGAATTTATCCCTCTACATCATGTCATCTTTCTTAAGGCGTTACTCTGTTTTTAACTTAATACTCTAGATGCATCTTTGGATAGCGGTCGATGAGTGGAGTAATAGTAGTAGATGCGAGAATCGTTTGATCTACTTGTCACGGATGTGATGCCTATATACATGATTATTGCCTAGATATACTCATAACTATGCTCAATTCTGTCAATTGCTCAACAGTAATTTGTTCACCCACCGTAGAATACTTATGCTCTTGAGAGAAGCCACTAGTGAAACCTATGGCCCCTGTGTCTATTCTCATCATATCAATCTATATCACTTTATTTACTTGCTTTGTTTTTACTTTGCCTTTACTTTTTACTTTGCATCTATCTATCAAAAATACCAAAAATATTATCTCTATTAGATCTCACTCTCGTAAGTGACCGTGAAGGGATTGACAACCCCTAAGTGTTGGTTGCGAGTTGCTATCATTTTGTGCAGTACGAGGGACTTGCGCGTGACCTCCTCTTGGATTGATACCTTGGTTCTCAAAACTGAGGGAAATACTTACGCTCATGTGCGCATCACCCCTCCTCTTGGGAAAACCAACATAAGCTCGAGATGTAGCAAGAAGGATTTCTAAGCGCCGTTCTTTGGGAGGCTTACATAAAAGTCAACATACCAAGTACCCATCACAATCCCTATCTCTTGCATTACATTATTTGCCATTTGCCTCTCGTTTTCCTCTCCCCCACTTCACCCTTGCCGTTTTATTCGCCCTGTTTTTCCCAATCTCCTCCTCTCTTTCCCGTTTGCCTTTTCCCCTTTGCTTTCTGTTTGCTTGTGTGTTGGATTACTTGTTGCCATGGCACAAGATAATACCAAATTGTGTGATTTCTCGAATACCAATAATAATGATTTCCTTAGTACTCTGATTGCTCCTTGAAAGTGCAACTAATCCCCGGGTGGTTTTGGTAATTAATAACAACATATATATCATTGAACTAATAGTTTCTTGAGAATCATTTCAGAGAGTTCAGTGATATGGGTATGGCAAGGACTGAAGAAGTGGACCCCTCAAAATGCTAAGGCAAGCATTGGCAAAAGCTCAAGACTCCATTTTTGGTTTAGTGATCCAAGATCACATTGAGTCCATAGGAAAGCCAATACTATTAAAAGGGATGAGGTTATGATGATGATCTGGTTGCTCAAAGTGCTTAGTGATACATCTCCTAAACTATCAACAACTCTCACCGCCATATACACTCATAAGTAATCTCGGTCCCACCGATATTCCAAACTCAGTCACACCGAGATGAACCACCTCAGCCATAAAGCCAAACCCTAGAAATCTCGGATTTTCCGATTCGAACTCGGTCTCACGAAACTTGAGTTGCCAAGCTTCAGAACCTTCGTCATCAAATCGGTGTCACCGAGATGATAAAGTCGGTCCCACCGAGATTGGCAAGCTCTTGTCTTTTACGAATCAGACTAACCGAGTTTGTATTTCGGTCCCACCGAAAATCCCAACGTTCACATGATTTGAACTTTCGGTCTCACCGAGTTGTCAACTTCGGTCCCACCGAGATTGGTCAAATGTGTGTAACGGTTGGATTTTGTGTGGAGGCTATAAATACCCCTCCACCCCCTCTTCATTCGTGGAGAGAGCCATCAGAAAGTACTACCACTCCTACCTTACATTTCTGAGAAGAGAACTACCTACCCTTGTGTTGAGATCAAGTTGCTCCACTCCCACCATATGAAGCTTGATCTCTAGCCTTCCCAAGTTGCTTTCCACTCAATCCTTTCTTCCACCACAGCCAAATCAGTGAGGAGAGTTGAGTGTTGGGGAGATTATCATTTGAAGCACAAGAGCAAGGAGTTCATCATCATCAACACCATCTATTACCTTTTGGAGGGTGGTGCCTCCTAGATTGGTTAGGTGTCGCTTGAGAGCCTCCGTCGAGATGTGGAGTTGAACCAAGAAGTTTGTAAGGGCAAGGAGATCGCCTACTTCGTGAAGATCTACCCCGAGTAAGGCTAGCCCTCCGTGGGCGTAGGCCATGATGGCATAGACAAGGTTGCTTCTTCGTGGACCCTTCGTGGGTGGAGCCCTCCGTGGACTCTCGCAGCCGTTACCCTCCGTGGGTTGAAGTCTCCATCAACGTGGAATGACGATAGCACCACCTATCGGAACCACGAGAAAAATCACCGCGTCTCCAAAATTGCGTTTGCTCTTCTCCACCTCTCTTTACTACATGTGCAATTTACTTTCCGCTGCCTATACTCTAGAATTGCATGTGTAGGGTGATACTTGACTTGATCATCATTGTGAATCTGCCAAAAACTTGTCTTTGTCAAAAGGCATAATTTTTATATTGTCAAGTAGTCTAATCACCCCCCTCTAGACATACTTTCGATCCTACAAGTGGTATCAGAGCGATCATCTCTACTCCTCTCTTTCCGAGGTGACTCATCTCTTGAGCTTCTTCTTCTTGGAGATTCTTCTCTTCTCTTGTGGGGAGCCGAACACTCATTTGAGTAGTGTCCGGGTCTTCCACAATTGTAGCAGTTTCGATCACGACTAGAAGATCTCTTTTCATCATATGATCTAGACTTTGAGCTTCTCTCTTTGCTTCTACTCTTGTAGAATTTGTTGAAGTTCTTCACCATTAGGCTTATCTCTTCATTGGAAACTAGCTTGTCACTTGAGGTTGTGGGAGCATCACATGTAGCTTTGTAAGCACCACTTGACTTGTTGTGAAGCTCTTCCTTATCCTTAAGTGTCATCTCATGGGCAACAATTCTTCCAATGACTTCGGTTGGCTTGGGATTCTTGTAGTTTGGCATCATTTGGATCAAAGTGCACACGGTGTCATACTTTCCATCCAAAGCTCTGAGAATCTTCTTGATGATGAATCGGTCGGTCATTTCTTCGCTTCCTAAGCCGGCAATCTCATTTGTGATGAGAGCAAGCCTAGAGTACATTTCAGCGACTCCTTCACCTTCCTTCATCTTGAACTTGTCAAGTTGACCTTGAAGAACATCTAGATTTGATTCCTTCACGGACTCGGTACCTTCGTGCATTTCAACCAAAGTATCCAAAATCTCTTTTGCATTCTCAAGATGGCTGATTTTGTTGAACTCCTCGGGACACAAAGCATTGATGTGTTCACATCATTTGAAGATGCTTTAGCTCAATTCTTTAGAGCAAAGCTCCCCCTAGATGTGAGAACCCCTTTTAAAGGGTCAAACTAACCTTGGGTTGTCGTAGAAGACTTCATGTAGATGTTGAAGATGTGGATGCTCAATGTTGATGAAGATCATCAAGAGTTGGGAGCAATCCTTTGGATTCAGGCACTTTCAATACCTACATGGGTTAGTCCCACAAGGAACAAACAAGGATATCCATGGACATAGATTGAAGTTCACAATAGATGATGTCCATGAAAGCAATGATTACCTTGTCCCTTGACTTACCAACAAGAGGGTTTGTGACTCCATGAACTAGTGCAAGATGTGGAAGTTGATTGCACAAGTTTTTGCCAAAATGAATGTGAGTGAAGTATGTTGGCGGAGTCACCCTCAAGAACTCTCTAGTTCTTCTTCTTCGGGATCCACGTCATCTTGATGGGAATCCTTGGGGTTGTAGTTGAGCTTGATGAAGTAGAACTTGACGTTTCCTTGGGAACCCACTTGACCATGGCTTTAGGTGCTTCAATAAATGCATCAATCTCCTCTTGAAGCTTGTCCTTGCCTTTTAGCTTGTGGTCTTGTGGTGGAAGATCATCTTGAGCTTGTTCCACATTGGAAGAAGTAGGATCATACTTCTCCTTTTGAGAAACAAACTGTGGAGTGGGATATTGACCTTCTTCCCATTCAACACCCTCGGCGTTGAACTTTCGCTCAAAACCAATTCCTTGATTCTTCCGGTGCCTTCCTTGCTTGCGAACAATTTCCTCAAAGTTCTTGCTTCCGGCAAGGCTCTTGTAGACACCTTTCTCTATAATCCCTTTCAATAAACTATTTTCTTGCTCAAGTGTAACTTGGCTTGAAACATTGTTAGTGGAATCAAGAGAACTACTAGAAGCAACAATATTGGATTTAGCATGGTTATTGTTACTACTGGAGAAAGAATTTTTCTTATGCTTGTCATGCTTAGTTTTAATAGGTGGCAAGAAATTAGACAAGAGAAGTCGTTTGGCAAGATATGAAGAACTCTTCTTTCGAAGATCGTCATTGATTGCTTTTAGAAACTCATGTTCTTGCTCTAGAGTGAGCTTCTCGAAGCGTAGCTTCTCATGAGATCTTAGAAGCTCTCTATGATCTTCTTGAGTTGTTTCATGAGCTAACTTAAGAGTATTTAGTTCTTTAGTTAGACGCTCAATCTCCTTCGTAGCATTGTCATTCGACTCTTCTCGACTATAAAGACTACTAGCATGTTCATCATTACTAGGTTCATTGGATTTATCATGTAAGAGCTCATCTTCACCAAGCAAGTCATCCTCATCACTATCAAAGTCAATAAATTCAGGGTGTGATACCTTGGGGCCTTTAGCCATGAAGCATCTTCCAATTCCCTCATTTGATGAATCAAATAAGTCGTAGGAGTTGGAGTTGGAGGATCTGAGAGCAAGACCGCAACACCTTCATCTTGGCTCAGTAGTCGGAGTTGGAGTGATAGCTTCTTTCGGATTGATTGTCGGAGTCGGAGCCGGAGACCCATTCACCTACATGAGCTTGATGTTTTCTTCTTGTGTAGCTCCTTGATGACTTGTCTTTCCTCTCCGAATCCTTGCTTCTCCGAGAGGGTCAAACGTAGTATCAAGCACACAGAATGTCTCGAAAACCAAAAGGGGGGAGATTGAAAGTGCAACTAATCCCCGGGTGGTTTTGGTAATTAATAACAACATATATATCATTGAACTAATAGTTTCTTGAGAATCATTTCAGAGAGTTCAGTGATATGGGTATGGCAAGGACTGAAGAAGTGGACCCCTCAAAATGCTAAGGCAAGCATTGGCAAAAGCTCAAGACTCCATTTTTGGTTTAGTGATCCAAGATCACATTGAGTCCATAGGAAAGCCAATACTATTAAAAGGGGATGAGGTTATGATGATGATCTGGTTGCTCAAAGTGCTTAGTGATACATCTCCTAAACTATCAGCAACTCTCACTGCCATATACACTCATAAGTAATCTCGGTCCCACCGATATTCCAAACTCAGTCACACCGAGATGAACCACCTCAGCCATAAAGCCAAACCCTAGAAATCTCGGATTTTCCGATTCTGAACTCGGTCTCACCGAAACTTGAGTTGCCAAGCTTCTGTAACCTTCTGTCATCAAATCGGTGTCACCGAGATGATAAAGTCGGTCCCACCGAGATTGGCAAGCTCTTGTCTTTACACGAATCGGACTAACCGAGTTTGTACTTTCGGTCCCACCGAAAATCCCAACGTTCACATGATTTGAACTTTCGGTCTCACCGAGTTGTCAACTTCGGTCCCACCGAGATTGGTCAAATGTGTGTAACGGTTGGATTTTGTGTGGAGGCTATAAATACCCTCCACCCCTCTTCATTCGTGGAGAGAGCCATCGAAAGTACTACCACTCCTACCTTACATTTCGAGAAGAGAACTACCTACCCTTGTGTTGAGATCAAGTTGCTCCACTCCCACCATATGAAGCTTGATCTCTAGCCTTCCCAAGTTGCTTTCCACTCAATCCTTTCTTCTACCACAGCCAAATCAGTGAGGAGAGTTGAGTGTTGGGAGATTATCATTTGAAGCACAAGAGCAAGGAGTTCATCATCATCAACACCATCTATTACCTTTTGGAGGTGGTGCCTCCTAGATTGGTTAGGTGTCGCTTGGGAGCCTCCGTCGAGATGTGGAGTTGAACCAAGAAGTTTGTAAGGGCAAGGAGATCGCCTACTTCGTGAAGATCTACCCGAGTAAGGCTAGCCCTCCGTGGGCGTGAGGCCATGATGGCATAGACAAGGTTGCTTCTTCGTGGACCCTTCGTGGGTGGAGCCCTCCGTGGACTCTCGCAGCTGTTACCCTCCGTGGGTTGAAGTCTCCATCAACGTGGAATGACGATAGCACCACCTATCGGAACCACGAGAAAAATCACCGCGTCTCCAAAATTGCGTTTGCTCTTCTCCACCTCTCTTTACTACATGTGCAATTTACTTTCCGCTGCCTATACTCTAGAATTGCATGTGTAGGGTGATACTTGACTTGATCATCATTGTGAATCTGCCAAAAACTTGTCTTTGTCAAAAGGCATAATTTTTATATTGTCAAGTAGTCTAATCACCCCCCCCCCCTCTAGACATACTTTCGATCCTACACTCCTCTTAACAATGATGAGTCTTGTGAAATCAATACCGCTTTGCTGAATCTTGTTATGAAAGATCAATTCGCTGGCCTTCCTAGTGAAGATGCCGCTACTCATCTAAACAATTTTGTTGATTTGTGTGATATGCAAAAGAAGAAAGATACGGATAACAATATTGTCAAATTAAAGTTATTTCCGTTTTCACTTAGAGATCGTGCTAAAACTTGGTTTTCGTCTTTGCCCAAAAATAGTATTGATTCTTGGAACAAGTGCAAAGATGCTTTTATCTCTAAGTATTTTCCTCTCGCTAAGATTATCACTCTTAGGAACGATATCATGAATTTTAAACAACTTTATCATGAGCATGTTGCCCAATCTTGGGAAATAATGAAATTAATGCTTCACAATTGCCCTACTCATGGTTTGAATTTATGGATGATCATACAAAATTTTTATGCCGGATTGAATTTTGCTTCTAGAAATCTTTTAGATTCGGCCGCGGGAGGCACTTTTATGGAAATTACATTAGGGGATGCAACCAAATTGTTTGATAATATTATGGCTAATTATTCTCAATGGCACACCGAAAGATCTTCTAGTAAAAAGTGCATGCTATAGAAGAAATCAATGTTTTGAGTGAAAAGATGGATGAACTTATGAAGATGTTTGCTCCTAAAAATACTCCTCTTGATCCCAATGATATGCCTTTATCTACTTTGCTTGAGAATAATAATGAATCTATGGATGTGAATTTTGTTGGTAGGAATAGTTTTGGAAACAACGCTTATAGAGGGAATTTTAATCCTAGGCCTTATCCTAGAAATCCTTCTAACAATTATGGAAATTCCTACAACAACTCTTATGATAATTTTAATAAGATGCCCTCTGAATTTGAGAGTAGTGTTAAAGAGTTTATGAATTCACAAAAGAATTTTAATGCTTTGCTTGAAGAGAAATTGCTTAAAGTTGATGATTTGGCTAGGAACGTTGATAGAATTTCTCTTGAAATTGATTCTTTAAAGCTTAGATCTATTCCTCCTAAGCATGATATCAATGAGTCTCTCAAAGCTATGAGAATTTCCATTGATGAGTGCAAGGAAAGAACCACTAGGATGCGTGCTTCCAAAGATGCCTTTATTAAAGCGTGTTCTTCCAATCCCTATGAAAATCAAGATGAAGATCTAAAAGTTATTGATGTGTCCCCCATTAAATCTTTGTTTTGCAATATGAATCTTAATGAATCTGAATATGATCTTCCTTTACCTAGAAGGCATTCTAAGAATTCAGAGTTTCTAGATCTTGATGATGAAATTGATGAAAGTGGGATTGAAATAAATAAAAACCGTGATGTTGCTAAACCCACTATTTTGGATCTCAAGGAATTTAATTATGAAAATTGCTCTTTGATTGGTTGTATTTCCTTGTTGCAATCTGTGCTAGAATCTCCTCATGCTTATAGTCAAAATAAGGCCTTTACCGAACACATTGTTGATGCTTTGATGCAATCTTATGAAGAAAAACTTGAGATGAAAGTTTCTATCCCTAGAAAACTCTATGATGAGTGGGAACCTACCATTAAAATTAAAATTAAAGATTATGAGTTTCATGCTTTGTGTGATTTGGGTGCTAGTGTTTCTACTATTCCCAAAGCTTTGTGTGATTTGCTAGATTTCCGTGATTTTGATGATTGCTCTCTAAATATGCATCTTGCGGATTCAACTATTAAAAAGCCTATGGGAAGAATTAATGATGTTCTTATTGTTGCAAATAGGAATTATGTGCCCGTAGATTTTATCGTTCTTGATATAGATTGCAATCCTTCATGTCCTATTATTCTTGGTAGACCTTTCCTTAGAACGATTGGTGCAATTATTGATATGAAGGAAGGAATATTAGATTCCAATTTCCTTAAAGAAGGGTATGGAACACTTCCTAGAAAGAAAATAAAATTACCATATGAATCTATCATGAGAGCCACTTATGGATTGCCTACCAAAGATGGCAATACCTAGATCTATCCTTGCTTTTATGCCTAGCTAGGGGCGTTAAACGTTAGCGCTTGTTGGGAGGCAACCCAATTTTATTTTGTGTTTTTTGTTTTTGCTTCTGTTTAGGAATAAATAATCCATCTACCTTCTGTTTGGATGTGGTTTTATGTTTTAATTAGTGTTTGTGCCAAGTAGGACCTATAGGATAACCTACGATGATAGTTGATTTGATTCTGCTGAAAAACAAAAACTTTAGCGCTCACGAGATTAGCTGCCATTTTTTTACTGAAGAGTGCTTTTGAGTTGATTCTTTTTACTGCTGATCAATAAACAAATTGTACAGGACTTACCATTTTGTTAGAATTTTTTAGAGTTCCAGAAGTTTGCGTTAGTTATAGATTACTACAGATTGTTCTGTTTTTGACAGATTCTGTTTTGCGTGTGTTGTTTGCTTATTTTGATGAATCTATGGCTAGTAAATTAGTGTATAAACCATAGAGAAGTTGGAATACAGTAGGTTTAACACCAATATAAATAAAGAATGAGTTCATTACAGTACCTTGAAGTAGTCTTTTGTTTTCTTTCTCTAATGGAGCTCACGAGATTTCTGTTGAGTTTTGTGTTGTGAAGTTTTCAAGTTTTGGGTGAATTCTTTTGATGGATTATGGAACAAGGAGTGCCAAGAGCCTAAGCTTGGGATGCCCATGGCACCCCCAAGATAATCCAAGGACACCAAAAAGTCAAAGCTTGGGGATGCCCCAGAAGGCATCCCCTCTTTCGTCCACTTTCATCGGTAATTTACTTGGATCTATATTTTTATTCACCAACATGATATGTGTTTTGCTTGGAGCGTCTTGTATTATTTGTGTCTTTGCTTGTTAGTTTACCACAATCATCCTTGCTGTACACACCTTTTGCGAGAGCCATACATGAATTGAAATTTGTTAGAATACTCTATGTTCTTCACTTATATCTTTTGAGCTTGATAGTTTGCTCATAGCGCTTCACTTATATCTTTTGAGCGTGATATTTTTTGCTCTAGTGCTTCACTTAGATCTTTTAGAGCACGATGGTGGATTTGTTTTAAAGAAACTTGATCTCTCATGCTTCACTTAGATTATTTTGAGAGTCTTTAATAGCATGGTAATTTGCTTACTGTTAATATACTTGGTATTCAAGATATGTGAAACTTTCTTTTGAGTGCGTTGAATACTAAGATAAGTTTGATGCTTGATAATTGTTTTGAGATATGGAGGTGATAATATCAAAGTCGTGCTAGTTGGGTGATTATGAATTCAAAGAATGCTTGTGTTGAAGTTAGCAAATCCCGTAGCATGCACGTATGGTTAAAGTTATGTAACAAATTTGAAACATGGAGTGTACCTGGCTTGTGCATCCTTATGAGTGGCGGTCGGGGACGAGCGATGGTCTTTTCCTACCAATCTATCCCCCTAGGAGCATGGGCGTAGTACTTGATTTTTGATGACTTCTAAATTTTTGCAATAAGTATATGAGTTCTTTTGACTAATGTTGAGTCCATGGATTATCGACTCTCACCTTTCCGCCTTTGCTAGCCTCTTGATGCCGTGCATTGCCCTTTCTCATCTTGAGAGTTGGTGCAAACTTCGCGGTGCATCAAACCCGTGATACGATCACGCTCTATCACACATAAACCTCCTTATATGTTCCTCAAAACAGCCACCATACCTACCTATCATGGCATTTCCATAGCCATTCCGAGATATATTGCCATGCAACTTCCACCATCATCATCGTGACATGCATTACTTTTATCATATTGCCATTGCATGATCTTGTAGTTGACATCGTATTTGTGGTAAAGCCACCATGCACTATTTTTCATACATGTCACTATTGACTCATTGCACCATCCCGGTACACCGCCGGAGGCATTCATATAGAGTCATATCTTGTTCTAAGTTTCGAGTTGTAATCCTTATGTCGTAATCAATAGAAGTGTGATGATCATCATTATTAGAGCATTTCCCAAAAAAAGGAGAAAGGCCAAAAAAAGGGAAAGGCCCAAAAAAAAGAAAGGCCCAAAAAATAAAATAAAATAAAATAAAAATTAAAAAGGGCAATGCTACTATCTCTTTTTCCACACTTGTGCTTCAAAGTAGCACCTTGATCTTCATGTAGTGAGTCTCATATATTGTGCTTCAAAGTAGCACCATGTTCTTCATGTAGTGAGTCTCTTAAGTTGTCTTGTTCATACTAGTGGGAATTTTTCATAGATAGAACTTGGCTTGGATATTCCTACGATGGGCTTCCTCAAAATGCCCTAGGTCTTAATGAGCAAGCAAGTTGGATGCACACCCACTAGTTTTCTTTTGTTGAGCATTCATAGCTCTAGTGCATCCGTTGCATGGCAATCCCTACTCCTTGCATTAACATCAATCGATGGGCATCTCCATAGCTCATTGATTAGCCACGTTGATGTGAGACTTTCTCCTTTTTTGTCTTCTCCACACAATCTCCATCATCATATTCTATTCCACCCATAGTGCTATATCCAAGGCTCACGCTCATGTATTGCGTGAAGGTTGAAAAAGTTTGAGATTATTTAAGTATGAAACAATTTCTTGGCTTGTCATCGGGGGTATAGAAGTTGGGAACACCTTTGTGTGATGAAAATGAAGCATAACCTAACTATATGACTTTGTAGGGATGAACTTTCTTTTGCCATGTTATTTTGAGAAGACATGATTGCTTTGATTAGTATGCTTGAAGTATTATTATTTTTGTGTCAATATGAACTTTTGTCTTGAATCTTTCGGATCTGAATATTCATATCACAATTAAGAAGATTTACATTGAAATTATGCCAAACTATCACTCCGCATCAAAAATTCTTTTTTATCATTTACCTACTCGAGGACGAGCAGGAATTAAGCTTGGGGATGCTTGATACGTCTCCAACGTATCTATAATTTTGATTGCTCCATGCTACTTTATCTACTGTTTTGGACTATAATGGGCTTTATTTTCCACTTTTATATTATTTTTGGGACTAACCTATTAACCGGAGGCCCAGCCCGAAATTGCTGTTTTTTGCCTTTTTGATGTTTGAAAGCAGAATATCAAACGGAGTCCAAACGGAATGAAACCTTCGGGAACGTGATTTACTCATCAGATAAGACCCAGGAGACTTGGACCCTCCGTTAAGAAAGCCACGAAGCGGTCATGAGGGTGGAGGGCGCGCCCTCCCCCTAGGCGCGCCCCCCAGCCTCGTGGGCCCCTCGGAGCTCCACCGACGTACTCCTTCCTCCTATATATACCTACGTATCCCCGTATGATTAGAACAGGAGCCAAAAAACCTAATTCCACCGCCGCAACTTCCTGTATCCACGAGATCCCACCTTGGGGCCTGTTCCGGAGCTCCGCCGGAGAGGGCATCCACCACGGAGGGCTTCTACATCAACACCATAGCCCCTCCGATGAAGTGTGAGTAGTTTACTTCAGACCTTCGGGTCCATAGCTAGTAGCTAGATGGCTTCTTCTCTCTTTTTGGATCTCAATACAATGTTCTCCCCCTCTCTCGTGGAGATCTATTCAATGTAATCTTCTTTTTGCGGTGTGTTTGTTGAGACCGATGAATTGTGGGTTTATGATCCAGTATTATCTATGGAAAATATTTGATTCTTCTCTGAATTCTTTTATGTATGATTGAGTTATCTTTGCAAGTCTCTTCGAATTATCCGTTTGGTTTGGCCAACTAGATTGGTAGTTCTTGCAATGGGAGAAGTGCATGGCTTTGGGTTCAATCTTGCAGTGTCCTTATTCAGTGACAGAAAGAGTTGCAAGGCAAGTATTATATTGTTGCCATCGAGGATAACAAGATGGGGTTTTTATCATATTGCATGAATTTATCCCTCTACATCATGTCATCTTGCTTAAGGCGTTACTCTATTTTTAACTTAATACTCTAGATGCATGCTGGATAGTGGTCGATGAGTGGAGTAATAGTAGTAGATGCAGAATCGTTTCGATCTACTTGTCTCGGACGTGATGCCTATATACATGATCATTGACTAGATATACTCATAACTATGCTCAACTCTGTCAATTGCTTAACAGTAATTTGTTCATCCACCGTAGAATACTTATGCTCTTGAGAGAAGCCACTAGTGAAACCTATGGCCCCCGGGTCTATTCTCATCATATCAATCTATATCACTTTATTTACTTGCTTTGCTTTTACTTTGCCTTTACTTTTTACTTTGCATCTATCTATCAAAAATATCAAAAATATTATCTCTATCAGATCTCACTCTCGTAAGTGACCGTGAAGGGATTGACAACCCCTAAGCGTTGGTTGCGAGTTGCTATCGTTTTGTGCAGGTACGAGGGACTTGCGCGTGACCTCCTACTGGATTGATACCTTGGTTCTCAAAAACTGAGGGAAATACTTACGCTACTGTGCTGCATCACCCCCTCCTCTTCGAGGAAAACCAACGCCAGCTCGAGACGTAGCATCGGCTGCCTCAACTCGGGCCTCGCTGCTCCTTTGGTCACTCGGGCCTCGCTGCCCGGGCGCCGGCACTGCTTTGGCAGCTCGGGTGCCGGTGCTGACAAGCTCGTCCGCACGACGTCCCACGTCGTCCGTCATCGCCGGCCTCTGTTGGGGAACGTAGTAATTTCAAAAAAAATCCTATGCACACACAAGATCATGGTGATGCATAGCAACGAGAGGGGAGAGTGTTGTCTACGTACCCTCGTGAGACCGAAGCGGAAGGGTTGACTTAGCGTAGAGGAAGTAGTCGTCGTCCTCCGGTCCAACCGATCCAAGCACCGTTACTCCGGCACCTCCGAGTTCTTGACACACGACAGCTCGATGGCGCACCCGATCTCGATCCAGCAGAGGCGCGGGGAGGAGTTCCGTCAAGACGACGGCGTGGTGGCGATCTTGATGTTCTCTGTCGCAGGCTTCGCCTAAGCACCGCTACAATATGACCGAGGTGTAATATCGTGGAGGGGGCACCGACACGGCTAAAGAACGATCTCAATGATCAACTTGTGTGTCTAGGGTGCCCCCGCCCGTATATAAAGGAGGAGGGAGGAGGAGGCCGGCCTAGGAGGAGGCGCCATAGGGGGGGCAAACCTACTACAAGTAGGTTTGGCCCCCCTTTCATATTAGGAGTAGGAGAAGGAAGGAAGAGGGGGAGGAGAGAAGTAAAGGGGGGCGGCCCCCCTCCCAATTCGGATTGGGCTTGGGGGGGGGCGCCCCCTCCCTTGCTCCTTCTCCCTCCCTTCCACTAAGGCCCAATAAGGCCCATATACTTACCGGGGGATTCCGGTAACCTCCCGGAACTCCGGTATATTCCCAATCTCACCCGGAACCTTTCCGGTGTCCAAATATATCCGTCCAATATATCAATCTTTATGTCTCGACCATTTCGAGACTCCTCGTCATGTCCGTGATCACATCGGGACTCGAACAATCTTTGGTACATCAAAATACATAAACTCATAATGAAGCATCATCGAAACCTTAAGCGTGCGGACCCTACGGTTCGAAAATAATGTAGACATGACCGAGACCGTCTCGGTCAATAACCAATAGCGGGACCTGGATGCCCATATTGGTTCCTACATATTCTCGAAGATCTTTATCGGTCAAACCGCACAACAACATACGTTGTTCCCTTTGTCATCGGTATGTTACTTGCACGAGATTCAATCGTCGGTATCCATTACCTAGTTCAATCTCGTTACCGGCAAGTCTCTTTACTCGTTCCGTAATACATCATCTCGCAACTAACTCATTAGTTGAAATGCTTGCAAGGCTTAAGTGATGTGTATTACCGAGAGGGCCCAGAGATACCTCTCCGACATTCGGAGTGACAAATCCTAATCTCGAAATACTCCAACTCAACAAGTACCTTCGGAGACACCTATAGAGCACCTTTATAATCACCCAGTTACGTTGTGATGTTTGGTAGCACACAAAGTGTTCCTCCGGTAAACGGGAGTTGCATAATCTCATAGTCATAGGAACATGTATAAGTCATGAAGGGAGCAATAGCAACATACTAAACGATCGGGTGCTATGCTAACGGAATGGGTCATGTCAATCAGATCATTCAACTAATGATGTGGTCTTGTTAATCAAATAACAACTCCTTGTTCATGGTTAGGAAACTTAACCACCTTTCATTAACAAGCTAGTCAAGTAGAGGCATACTAGTGACACTCCGTTTGTCTATATATTCACACATGTATTATGTTTCCGGTTAATACAATTCTAGCATGAATAATAAACATTTATCATGATATGAGGAAATAAATAATAACTTTATTATTGCCCCTAGGGCATATTTCCTTCAGTCTCCCACCTGCACTAGAGTCAATAATCTAGATTACACTGTAATGATTCTAACACCCATGGAGTCTTGGTGTTGATCATGTTTTGCTCGTGGAAGAGGCTTAGTCAACGGTGCGCAACATTCAGATCTGTATGTATCTTGCAAATCTCTATGTCTCCCACGGACTAGATCCGGATGGAATTGAAGCGTCTCTTGATGTGCTTGGTTCTCTTGTGAAATCTGGATTCTTCGCTAAGGCAATCGCTCGAGATTGTCACAAAAGATTTTCATTGGACCCGATGCACTAGGTATGACACCTAGATCGGATATGAACTCCTTCATCCAGACTCCTTCATTGGCTGCTTCGAAGCAGCTATGTATTCCGCTTCACATGTAGATCCCGCCACGACGCTTTGCTTTGAACGCACCGGTGACAGCTCCTTTGTTTAATGTAAACACGTATCCGGTTCGCGATTTAGAATCGTCGGATCGTGTCAAAGCTTGCATCAACGTAACCATTTACGATGAGCTCTTTGTCACCTCCATATCGAGAAACATATCCTTAGTCCTTTTCGGTACTTCGGGATGTTCTTGACCGCTGTCCGATGATCCACTCTGGATTACTTTGGTACCTCCTGCTAGACTTATAGCAAGGCACACATCAGGTCTGGTACACAGCATTGCATACATGATAGAGCCTATGGCTGAAGCATAGGAACATTTTTCATTTTCCTCTATCTTCTGCGAGTGGTCGGGCTTTGAGTCTTACTCAACTTCACACCTTGCAATCTGAGCAAGAACCCTTTCTTTGCTTGATACATTTTGAACTTCTTCAAAACTTTGTCAAGGTATGTGCTTTGTGAAAGTCCAATTAAGCGTTTTGATCTATCTCTATAGATCTTAATGCCTAATATGTAAGCAGTTTCACGAGGTCTTTCATTGAAAAACTTTTATTCAAGTATCCCTTTATGCTATCCAGAAATTCTATATCATTTCCAATCAATAATATGTCATCCACATATAATATTAGAAATGCTCTGAGCTCCCACTCACTTTCTTGTAAATCTGAGGCTTCTCCAAAAGTGCATATAAACCCAAATGCTTTGATCACACTATCAAAACGTTTATTCCAACTCCGAGAGGCTTGCAGTTCATAAATGGATCATTGGAGCTTGCACACTTTGTTAGCTCCTTTGGATCGATAAAACCTTCGGTTGCATCATATACAACTCTTCTTCCGTAAATCCATTCAAGAATGCAGTTTTACATCCATTTGCCAAATTTCATAATCATAAAATGCGCAATTGCTAACATGATTCGGACAGACTTAAGCATCGCTACGGGTGAGAATGTCTCATCGTAGTCAACCCCTTGAACTTGTCGAAAACCTTTTGCAACAAGTCGAGCTTTGTAGACAGTAACATTACCGTCAGCGTCAGTCTTCTTTTTGAAAATCCATTTATTCTCAATTGCTTGCCGACCATCGGGCAAGTCAACCAAAGTCCATACTTTGTTCTCATACATGGATCCCATCTCAGATTTCATGGCTTCAAGCCATTTTGCGGAATCTGGGCTCACCATCGCTTCTTCATAGTTTGTAGGTTCATCATGATCTAGTAGCATGACTTCCAGAATAGGATTACCGTACCACTCTGGTGCGGATCTTACTCTGTTCGACCTACGAGGTTCTTTAACTTTATCTGAAGTTCTATGATCGTTATCATCAACTTCCTCACTAGTTGGTTTTGACGTCACAGAAACCGGTTCCTGTGATGTATTATTTTCCAACAAGGGAGTAGGTACAGTTACCTCATCAAGTTATACTTTCCTCCCACTCACTTCTTTCGAGAGAAACTCCTTCTCTAGAAAGGATCCATTCTTAGCAACGAATATCTTGCCTTCGGATCTGTGATAGAAGGTGTACCCAACTGTCTCCTTTGGGTATCCTATGAAGACATATTTCTCCGATTTGGGTTCGAGCTTATCAGGTTGAAGCTTTTTCACATAAGCATCGCATCCCCAAACTTTAAGAAACGACAACTTTGGTTTCTTGCCAAACCATAGTTCATAAGGTGTCGTCTCAACGGATTTCGACGTTGCCCTATTTAACGTGAATGTGGTCGCACCATATCAAGTAAAGTACGATTACGACGTTCAGACACACCATTATGCTGTGGTGTTCCGGATGGCGTGAGTTGCGAAACTATTCCACATTGTTTTAAGTGTAAACCAAACTCGTAACTCAAATATTCTCCTCCACGATCAGATCGTAGAAACTTTATTTTCTTGTTACGATGATTTTCAACTTCACTCTGAAATTCTTTGAACTTTTCAAATGTTTCAGACTTATGCTTCATTAAGTAGATATACCCATATCTGCTTAAATCATCTGTGAAGGTGAGAAAATAACGATATCCGCCACGAGCCTCAACATTCATCGGACCGCATACATACGTATGTATGATTTCCAACAAATCTGTTGCTCTCTCCATAGTACCGAGAAGCGGTGTTTTGGTCATCTTGCCCATGAGGCACGGTTCGCAAGTACCAAGTGATTCATAATCAAGAGGTTCCAAAAGTCCATCGGTATGGAGTTTCTTCATGCGCTTTATAACCGATATGACCTAAACGGCAGTGCCACAAATAAGTTGCACTATAATTATCAACTCTGCATCTTTTGGTTTCAACACTATGAACATGTGTATCACTACTATCGAGATTCATCAAAAATAGACCACTCTTCAAGGGTGCATGACCATAAAAGATATTACTCATATAAATAGAACAACCATTATTCTCGATTTAAATGAATAGCCGTCTCGCATCAAACAAGATCCAGATATAATGTTCATGCTCAACGCGGCACCAAATAACAATTATTTAGGTCTAATACTAATCCCGAAGGTAGATGTAGAGGTAGCGTGCCGACCGCGATCACATCGACTTTGGAACCGCTTTCCCGTGCATCGTCACCTCGTCCTTTGCGGTGTTAAGCAATCCGTAGTCCCTATTTTGAGTTGCAAATATTAGCAATGAACCAGTATCAAATACCCGGTGCTCTGCGAGCTCTAGTAAGGTACACATCAATAACATGTATATCACATATACCTTTGTTCACTTTGCCATCCTTCTTATCCGCCAAATACTTGGGGCAGTTCCGCTTCGAAGGACGATCGCTTGCGGTAGAAGCACTCGGTTTGGGCTTAGGTCCGGACTTGGGTTTCTTCTCTTGAGCAGCAACTTGCTTGCTGTTCTTCTTGAAGTTCCTTCTTCTTCCCTTTGCCCTTTTCTTGAAACTAGTGGTCTTGTTAACCATCAACACTTGATGCTCCTTCTTGATTTCTCGTCCGCAGCCTTTAGCATTGCGAAGAGCTCGGGAATCGTCTTATCCATCCCTTGCATATTATAGTTCATCATGAAGCTCTTGTAGCTTGGTGGAAGTGATTGGAGAATTACATCAATGGCGCTATCCTCCGGAAGAGTAACTCCCGGTTGAATCAAGTGATTACAATACCCGGACATCTTGAGTATGTGCTCACCGACGAACTATTCTCCTCCATCTTGCAGCTATAGAACTTATTGGAGACTTCATATCTCTCAATCCGGGCATTCTTCGGAATATTAACTTCAACTCTGGAATATCTCATATGCTCCATGGCGTTCAAAACGTCATTGAAGTCCAGTTCTAAGCCGTAAAGCATGGCACATTGAACTATCGAGTAGTCATCGGCTTTGCTCGCCAGACGTTCTTAACGTTGTCGGTTGCATCAAGAAGCGAGCACTGGCACCCAACGGTGCTTCGGGGCGTAATTTTTACGCGTGCAGCAATCGAGGATAATCCTCAAATTACGGACCCGATCCACGTAGTTGCTACCATCATCTTTCAACTTAGCTTTCTCAAGGAACGCATTAAAATTCAACGGAACAACAAAGACGGGCCATCTATCTACAATCAACATAGACAAGCAAGATACTATCAGGTACTAAGTTCATGATAAATTTAAGTTCAATTAATCATATTACTAAAGAACTCCCACTTAGACAGACATCTCTCTAGTCATCTAAGTGTTCACGTGATCCAAATCAACTAAACCATAACCGATCATCACGTGAGATGGAGTAGTTTTCAATGGTGAACATCTTATGTTGATCATATCTACTATATGATTCACGCTCGACCTTTTGGTCTCCATGTTCGAGGCCATATCGCATATGCTAGGCTCGTCAAGTTTAACTGAGTATTCTGCGTGTGCAAAACTGGCTTGCACCCGTTGTAGATGGACGTGAGAGCTTATCACACCCGATCATCACGTGGTGTGCAGGCACGACGAACTTTGGCAGCGGTGCATACTCGGGAGAACACTTCTTGATTATTAGTGAGAGATCATCTTAAAATGCTACCGTCAATCAAAGCAAGATAAGATGCATAAAGGATAAACATCACATGCAATCAATATAAGTGATATGATATGGCCATCATCATCTTGTGCTTGTGATCTCCATCTCCGAAGCACCATCATGATCACCATCGTCACCGGCGCGACACCTTGATCTCCATCGTAGCATCGTTGTCGTTTACGCCATCTATTGCTTCTACGACTATCGCTACCGCTTAGTGATAAAGTAAAGCAATTACAGGGCGTTTGCATTTCATACAATAAAGCGACAACCATATGGCTCCTGCCAGTTGTCGGTCCGGTCCGCTTCATCCAACAATACCGCCGAACCAAAGTATGACATGCTGGTAAGCAGTATGACTTATATCGCCCACAACTCACTTGTGTTCTACTCGTGCATATAACATCAAACCATAAAACCTAGGCTCGGATGCCACTGTTGGGGAACGTAGTAATTTCAAAAAATTCCTACGCACACGCAAGATCATGGTGATGCATAGCAACGAGAGGAGAGTGTTGTCTACGTACCCTCGTGACCCAAGCGGAAGCGTTGGCGCAACGTAGAGGAAGTAGTCGTCGTCCTCCGGTCCAACCGATCCAAGCACCGTTACTCGACACCTCCGAGTTCTTGACACACGTACAGCTCGATGGCGCACCCGATCTCCGATCCAGCAGAGTGCGGGGAGGAGTTCCGTCGGCCGCGATGGCGTGGTGGCGATCTTGATGTTCTCTGTCGCAGGCTTTGCCTAAGCACCGCTACAATATGACCGAGGTGTAATATCGTGGAGGGGCACCGCACACGGCTAAGAGCGATCTCAATGATCAACTTGTGTGTCTAGGGTGCCCCCCCCCGTATATAAAGGAGGGAGGGAGGAGGAGGCCGGCCTAGGGAGGAGGCGCGCCATAGGGGGGCAAACCTACTCCAAGTAGGTTTGGCCCCCCTTTCCTATTAGGAGTAGGAGAAGGAAGGAAGAGAGGGGAGGAGAGAAGGAAAGGGGGGCCGGCCCCCCTCCCAATTCGGATTGGGCTTGGGGGGGGGGGCGCCCCCTCCCTTCCACTAAGGCCCAATAAGGCCCATATACTTACCGGGGGGTTCCGGTAACCTCCCGGAACTCCGGTATATTCCCAATCTCACCCGAAACCTTTCCGGTGTCCAAATATATCCGTCCAATATATCAATCTTTATGTCTCGACCATTTCGAGACTCCTCGTCATGTCCGTGATCACATCCGGGACTCCGAACAACCTTCGGTACATCAAAATACATAAACTCATAATGAAACTGTCATCGAAACCTTAAGCGTGCGGACCCTACGGTTCGAAAATAATGTAGACATGACCGAGACACGTCTCCGGTCGATAACCAATAGCGGGACCTGGATGCCCATATTGGTTCCTACATATTCTCGAAGATCTTTATCGGTCAAACCGCACAACAACATCGTTGTTCCCTTTGTCATCGGTATGTTACTTGCCGAGATTCGATCGTCGGTATCCAATACCTAGTTCAATCTCGTTACCGGCAAGTCTCTTTACTCGTGCCGTAATACATCATCTCTCAACTAACTCATTAGTTGAAATGCTTGCAAGGCTTAAGTGATGTGTATTACCGAGAGGGCCCAGAGATACCTCTCCGACATTCGGAGTGACAAATCCTAATCTCGAAATCGCCAACTCAACAAGTACCTTCGGAGACACCTGAGAGCACCTTTATAATCACCCGATTCGTTGTGACGTTTGGTAGCACACAAAGTGTTACTCCGGTAAACGGGAGTTGCATAATCTCATAGTCATAGGAACATGTATAAGTCATGAAGGGAGCAATAGCAACATACTAAATGATCGGGTGCTATGCTAACGGAATGGGTCATGTCAATCAGATCATTCAACTAATGATGTGATCTTGTTAATCAAATAACAACTCCTTGTTCATGGTTAGGAAACTTAACCATCTTTGATTAACAAGCTAGTCAAGTAGAGGCATACTAGTGACACTCTGTTTGTCTATATATTCACACATGTATTATGTTTCCGG
Organism: Aegilops speltoides; assembly: GCA_021437245.1. NCBI lineage: Eukaryota > Viridiplantae > Streptophyta > Magnoliopsida > Poales > Poaceae > Aegilops > Aegilops speltoides. The sequence goes on from CM038146.1 coordinate 418,917,940, forward strand.
TTAATACAATTCTAGCATGAATAATAAACATTTATCATGATATGAGGAAATAAATAATAATTTTATTATTGCCTCTAGGGCATATTTCCTTCAGCCTCATCTCGGACTCCGCCGCCACCCCGCTTCCACCGACCGGCATCCCCGACCTCGCGCGCGATCGGTTTGAACACCTGCTCGCCGCCGCGATCCGCCTCATCTACGCCTTGGCCGACCTGCCCGTCGGTTCTGTTAGCGCCTCCAGAGTCCCGTGAAGATCGTCCCCGAGTTCAGGGCGGCCCTCCACTGATCGAGCAATGGGTTGCCGTTGTGTCGCCCGGTCGGCCCGCAGCGCCACTGCCCCGTCGGCCCGCAGCGCCACCGCCCCGAGGTCTTCCTTCCGTCGCCCCAACCTGCCCGCCGCCGCTGCATTGCCCGCCGGGCGAAGCGCCATGATCCGCGATGATCCTCCGCCATCACCGCGCGTCGACCTCCCGTGGTTTGCGCCGTGCCGTCTCCCTTGCCGCGGAAACGCCACCGTCTGCGCCGGTCTTCGTCATGTCGTCAGGGTTCTTCGCCTACTTCGAGCACCGCCGCCGCGCTCCTAACCTAGCTGCCACCGCTGCCGCTACCCTCGTAGCTGCCGCAGCCGCCCGTCCACCTCCTTCGTATTCGTCCAGCACCAGCCCGTCGTCAGCGTCCCCTACATCTACCTTACCACTTCATCTACTCCAACCACCGTTGGTGACATTGGCCTCGCGCCGATGGACACCGCAACCGTCGTCGAGTCTTCTTCTCTGCTGGCCCTTTGATTACTCGACATGGCGAACAGCTCGTGCAGGCCCCAGTCTCCGCATGCTCGGTGCTGGTAACACTTCGACTTTGTCCGTCTATGCATGCCCGGTGCTGGCACCACCGGTGCGTGCCTTTGTCCATGATGTGTCCCCGGGCTTGGCAAACCCGCCGCGACGCGTCGACAACAACATCTTCTTCCCGGCGCACCACTACTTCGACACCACTGCGTCCATGCTGACTCGGCGCCCCCTTGCGCCCGTGGCTCCACGGCGACTTCCTCGACACCGGCCACCCCGACTCGACATCGACCACGACATTCTTCGCACGGCTACCTCGACCACGACTCCACCACACACGCTCTCGGCTACACCGACAACGACACAAAGGGCTACCGCCTTGCTTGAGTATTTTGGTTAGTTAGGAAACATAAGATGGTAGGAGTTATTAAGGCATCTTTGTCTTCAAGTAGATCGTATCTTTCTATATATATATATATACAACGCCAAGAAGATCTAACAACTATTCCATCAAATCTCTCTCTTCCTTCTAACAACAATGACATGTTCGACATGTTTTCTCTTGCCGTTGTTGTTGGTGGTGGAAGTTGAAACGATGAGAGATTGATGAGCCTATCCATTTGTAAGCGGACGGGGCCTACGAGCCGCCCCAGCATCCCCCCGTTGAGTGCCCGTGCCGGCGATGGCTGGACTCGCCGGGTCAAAAAGACGTAGGCCCTAGTGCAATCAACGCACCCTTCCACTCCACGCGATACGGACATGCCAGCCACGCCACTGGGCACGGCCGGCCGGCCGGCCGACGCCGTGCACACCGACGCAATCATGCAACACACCACTCCTCTTCTCCCCTCCCTCCGTGACTGACTGAGACTGAAATGGCCTCTCCGATATGCCTCGTTTTGGTGGTGCTTGAAACGGAGGACCCGGGCTCGTGAATGTCGTGTCGAGGGTAGCGACTAGCGAGTAATCAACCAGCTCGCACGTACGTACTGCGTCTTTCTCAAAGCCGGTGGTTGTTGTCTTGTGCGATCGTGCCGTATGAGTGCATTGATACGCCTTTTGACTTCCTGTCTCGCGCCCGAGATCTGATCGGTCCCTGAACGCGGCTGCTGCATGCGCCGTATCGATCGTCATGGCGCCCCTGACTGTTCACGAGCACGCCGATAAGCGCGGCCAGCCTCCCCATGAACTCCTGTCTGCCCATCGTTAGCGTCTCGCAGCCCTATCCATGGGCGGCGCGGGGTTACAGTCGTCCGGGAGACTGGAATGCAATATTTGTCGTATATTCATGTTGCTACAAGTGTGGTCGATAACGTTCAAAAAAAAAGTGTGGTCGATACAATATTCGTGCAATGTGCAGAGACTCTGGGCGACACAAATACTTCCTCCATAAATAAAGAAATATAAGAGCGCTTAGATCACTAAATACATAATATTTGTCAAAATTATGGTCCGGGAGCAGTTAGCAACATGACGACAGTTTGGGTCGATCATTCGCAAGATTGGTCTAATTGCGGCGCTTTTGTTGAATGACTGAAACCAGGTCTAGAAGCACTGCAAATGGTCTTTTGGTTTATTAGGCGTTTCCCCCTTTTTTTACTTAGCACCTTTCAGCTGCAAACCACCCCGGGCGCACACGGTTTTCAGTGACCCATGGCACCTACGATTACGCACATAGGGTCACTTCTCCCTCTTGTATTGTCTATGTCTTTTTTCTTCCCTTCAATTTTCATGTTTCCATGTCTTTGTTACGGAGTCAAGTCTGGATAGCAAGAGAATTTTCACAGCATGGAACATATGATCCCCTTTTTAAGCTTAAAGTAAAAATGACATCCTTCGAGTTCTGAAATACACGCAAAGCATCACACTGTTGGTAGAAACTTACCCTATCAATTTTGGTAGAAACTATGATCATTGATTTTCGAGCAGCGAAAAAACAAAAAAAAAATAACTTGTGGTGAAATAGGATATAATACAAGGTCAGTTCTTTAAACTATGCATAAATTTCACTTTTATTTTTTGCACGGATTGCAAAATTTACGAGGACATGCTTCCATGTTTGAATTTCTCTGTAATTTCGTAAAGCTTACAGAAAAATTCGAACTTGGGCTTACAGAAAAATTCAAACACGGAGCAGAATGCATTTTTTTATCAGTATCAAGAAATGGTTCATATGTCAGGACTTTCAGCTCGAATCCACCTGATGATGTCATCCTTTTGTGAGACGATGGCCATGACCCATGAGGCAAAACCTTACCATGATCATTATTGTTGTTATGAACTCTCGACACTCTACATTATGCCGATAGTATCACAACAAGAGAAGACACATACAATCCAATAGTTGACTCCAGATCTGTATCTCTCTTCCATATCAGCAACAATCATGCAAGGCGGCGTATGTCCCTTCGAACGCGCCCTTGCACACGGCAGGAAGAACTATATTTATGTCTATTATAATTAGTGTGCTTTAGTTAAGAATATTGTCGATATACATGTCGGGAGATTTTGCAGATTTATCTGCAAATAGTGAAATAAGACGACTACAAACTAATGGTTTCAGATTAAGTGACGTGCTACGAAGTTTGTCTACTTTGAAAGCACTTTCCTAGACCACAAAAACTAATGATTCCGGAACATGGAAAAAGAAAGGACATCTTAATCTCCCACTTCAGAAGCTCCAGGTCTCGCAAGAGTTTATTACGGCAAGGTGAGTGATGTCATGTTTCCAAGAAGTCTACTCCGTTGCTTGCAAGAATCCTTCTCCCCATGGAACAAACAAAGAACAGTTTAGAGTTTACTGATGACATAAAGTAATTGTCTACTCTGAAAGTCCTTGTCCTAAACTTTGGTTTGTCGACATCAAACTGCTCCAAGAACCAATAATGTGAATGTGCTATAGGCCTATAATAAGTGATAACATCATAACACTCCTTATTCGTGTTCAAGAATGACGCAATCAACCGCGTGATGTCTAGGCATCACATGCAGCGGCTCAACATGAAGTGAATTTTGTCTCGATGTTCGGTGAGAGTTTTTTTTTAAAAAAAAAGGAGGCTCATCCCCGACCTTTGCATCTGAAAGATGCATGTGGCCATATTACTAAAAAATCAAATAAAAACAAAGTCTTAGCTTCGTTACAGTTCACAAACGGAGCAAACATAAAAAAGAAAAGTCATTACCACAACCGGCAGGATAATAGGATTAGAACACTAGACGCCTATCCTATTATGAGACCGCCATCCAAAGCGGTTGAATATAGCTCGTGCTATCATCTCCCACTGGTTGCACCCAGTAACCAAAGGCTCCCTGGAGTCCGTAGGAGTGAGTAAAGACCACGTACGGATCCATGTCGTAGTTCTGAAGATAATCTACAAGAAATTTAAAATATGTTGTCTGTTAAAAATCATATCATTCATGCAGTCTCATATAGCCCAAATAAGCGCACATATTTCAATCTGAATACGGGACGCGGTAATCTAATCTACTCCAGCTAGTCACGTCCCAAATAACGCTTCAATGCTAACAGGAGGATTAATGTTAAAGGCTATATGAATCGTTCGCCAAAGTAATTTCACGAGAGGGCAATCTATGAATAGGTGTTGTATTATTTCGTCATGATCACAAAAACGACATCGTACACTACCTACCCAACGTCGCTTTGGTAAATTATCTTTGGTGAGGATCACTTGCTTGTGGACAAACCACATGAAAATTTTGATACGCAAGGAACCTTAATTTTCCAAATATGTATTGATCTTGGGATTGGGCCAAAATTAATTAGATCCACGTACATAGAATGGCCGTAAACACTCCGCTTCTGGTTAATTTCCAGCGAAAGGAGTCAGGTTGGTCGGATAGTTGAATCTCCATTAACCTCCTCACCAAAGTGTAGCCAGGAGTTCCAACGCTCCCCAACTAAAGATCTCCTAAACTATATATTTAAGAGCACCTGTTGTAGTACAGTAGCCACGTAATCGTCCTTACGTTATACAATATTATATAAGGTGGGGTATTGTAGTGCTAGAGCCATCTCCCCTACCACGTATCCTCCGAAAATCTTGTTGACATCTCATTGCCAACAAAGGATTTGGCACTACGAAAGAACATATCTTTCGTTCTCATGAGTCCCTTCCAGAATGGCGAATTATTAGGTCTTGCGGTAACTTGGGCCAGAGATTTTGATTGTAAATATTTGTTTCTTAATATCTGAACCCACATACCATCAATCTCTACTGATAACCTATATAGCCATTTACTCATTAGGCATTTATTTTTGATCTCTAGGTTCTCAATTCCGAGACCCTCCTGGTACTTGGGTCGGCAAATGATATCTCATCTTGCTAGGCAATATTTTGTCTTAACATCATCTGTCTGCCAAAAAATTCGAGATCGATAAAAATCAAGCCTCTTCCGTACCCCTTTAGGTACTTCAAAGAATGATAGCAGGAACATCGGCATATACTAGCTAGTACTAAATTAATGAGCACCAACCGACCTCCATAAGACATTAGCTTGCCCTTCCAGCAGCTTAGTTTTTTTTCAAATCGACCTTCGATGCATTCTCATTCTTTATTAGTAAGTTTTCGATGATGAATCGGTATGCCTAGATAACTGAAAGGCGGGGATCCCAATTCACATCCGAACAATTGTCTATATGCATCTTGTTCCTCTTTGGCCCTCCCAAAGCAGAACAATTCGCTCTTGTGGAAATTTATTTTTAATCCCGACAATTGTTCAAAAAAGAAACAACAGCAGTTTCATATTCCGAGCCTTTGCAAGATCAAGCTCCATAAAAAGAATTGTGTCGTCGGCATATTGTAAAATGGATACTCCCCCATCGACCAGATGGGGAACGAGTCCTCCAACTTGGCCGCTCTCCTTGGCCCGGCATATAAGAACGGTCAGCATATCAGCTACTATATTGAATAAGAGAGGAGACATCGAATCACCTTGTCTCAAGGCCTTATGAGTTTGAAAATAGTGCCCGATATCATCATTAACCTTTACTCCGACACTACCTTTTTGGACTAGGGAATCCACCTGATTCCTCCAAGTCTCATTAAAACCCTTTATGCGCATTGCCTACTAAAGGAAAGGCCACTTTACTTTATCATATGCCTTTTCAAAATCCACTTTGAAGATGACCCCATCTAGTTTCTTCGAATGGATTTCGTGAAGAGTTTCATGTAAGACAACCACCCCTTCTAGGATATGTCTTCCCGACATGAAAGCCGTCTGGCTCGGTTGCACCACCGAATGGGCGATCCGTGTCAGTCTATTAGTACCTATTTTCCTGAACATTTTGGAACTCACATCTAAAAGACATATTGGTCTGGACTTCTCGATGCAAACTGCTTCCTCTTTCTTTGGCAACAACGTTATCATACCAAAGTTAAGATGGAAGAGTTCTTTGTGACCACTGAAAAAATCGCGAAACATGGGCATAAGATCATCTTTTATAATATGCCAACATTTTTTATAGAACTCCGCAGGAACCCATCTGATCCCGGTGCTTTATGCGGTTTCATTTGTGATTTTGCTTCGAAAACCTCTTTCTCCGTAAATGATGCAGACAAAATCTCATTTTCATCTGACCGAAGTTGAGGGACATGAGCATGCCCAAAATCCTTCATAGAGGGAAATGAGCCCATCATGTACCACCGAAGAACAGACTTTCTAGCGGGCAAACGACTGGGAATAGATTATTTCTAGACAGGCCATGTAATCCTTATGGACATGGGCCGCGACATGGGCCGGTCAAGTGATACGATTTACATTTCTTTCCTCTGAAATCACTCTGTTTGCTCGTACAGTGATCTGGAAATTGAGATAGCCTGTGTTAAAAAAAATTGAGATAGCCTGTCCTTTACTTATCCACAATTTGAATCAACTACTCCCTCCATCCCAAAATAGGTGTCTCAATTTTGTACTAACTTTAGTATAAATTTGTATTAAAGTTGAGACACTTATTTTGGGAAGGAAGGAGTACATAAATAAGTTCAACAAATCGTCAAAGAAGCTCCACTGTAATTTATATGATTTCATATGCATCCTTGCCACAGTAAGTAAATATATATCATTTTATTTAAATTGGGTTAAGCGATTACTACAAAACAAGGGTAAAAGGGAGTTTCCACGTAACTCTGAGGAACAAACATGCATGATCTGATTATTTACTTTCTATTAGATGGGAAGAGGAGTTTATGCAGCTTGGTAGGGGTATACACCAACAAAAAAACTGCAGCAAATTAAAATACAGGTTTCAATTATTTTCTCATTGTATACAACACCCGCTGTTTTCAGAAGGGAGTGTACGCAAAACTTCACAAACTTTAGATGAGCTGGAACTGCTGTCCTTTGCTCTTGTATTTACCACTTATCAGTTTTGCAATTTTAAATGGATAGAGATAAGATTTTTTTTGAAAGCGATAGAGATAAGATTTACTGTAGTTATTATTTTTTTATTTTATTTTTGAGGGGAATTTACTGTAGTTATTATCTGCTCCATATTTGGCCCATTCCAACCCTTCGGTCCAACATCATTGACTAGGACAAGGACCAGAATACATGACTTGTATACATATCCTATACCAAAAAGAAAACATATCCTATAAGAGAAGTGGCATACTGAAAAAAAAAAGGAATTTGCTTTCACCATTTTCACAAAATGTAACTGATTAAGCAAAAGAATACAAGAAATCTACAGAAAGGTTGATTGTTAATTTACGGATATTACCATATTACTTCTGCAATCCAGTCAATCGATCATATAAAACATCACCACACGCCCAGTGGACAATTTCTAGTTTTTCCAGAATATGAACAGATTAAAGTCCAGCCCAGATCATGTCCTCTCAGTCAATGTCTAAAACGGCGCAAACCAGACTGTGTCAGTGGAGAAGAGAGGTGATTTCTGCTCGCTGTTCAATAAGCGTCTTGCAGCTTCTGTTGCTGAGGATAATGTCTGTAAATTCCGTCCGGAGGACCTCAACCTCAGAATCATCTGTTTCCTCTAGTTCTGGAGAAGAAAGGCACATATTACATAAATCATCTACAGAGCTAGTCTGATGACATCCTTTTGGGCCATTCAGGCCAGTTCTTTCGGTGGCGTTTGCAAAAATTCCCTTGATAGCATTGGACCAAATTGGTTGAGCTACCTCAAGAAATCTAAAAAATGCCAAGACCGGAAGATCAACACTTCCTATATCAGGTTCTTCCTTGTCATCTCTTCCATGGTAATCTGATCCACCGAGCTTCAGAAGCTCATAAGTATCAGCCAGATCACTCAATCCTGTTTTCGACAAATTCAGCAGTTAATTGCATTGAAGTTCAGAGACATTTTCTTTTCAACAAAGGGATACAATAGGCATATACGTAAGATGCATCATCAGTATCTGAATAATTTGGTAACATAACGTATCACTTGTTATGACTGAAACATGATCATGCTGTTCATACCAGATAGTTTCCCATCGCTTCGATAGACCTCAATAGCATGCAGACCAGCAGCCTTCAAATCCTTTATCACAGGAACAGGATTTTTCAATGCCCACGGATGAGCCAGAACAGCTATGCCCCCAGTTCTACATATTAGCTGCACAACAGATTCCCCAGCTGGCTCACTACCACTACAAATGAACAGCAGAAATCCACATCAGTACATACTAACTGCTCTGCACCTGGTGTAAAATGAAGCAAAAAACATGCATGACCATGATCCAAAATGTATACTTACGTAGCATAAGCAGGACCTCCATCGTACAAGTACCTGCTGAAAGCTTGCCTAATATTATCAACATATCCAGCTTCAACCATGGCACGCGCAACGTGCACCCGCCCTGGAGCCACCCCATTCCCTGCTATATTAGACACATCTTCAAAGTTCAATGGCATACCGAGGTTCCTAAGTTTCGATAGCATCTCCTTCGCACGTGTATAGCGGCCCTCCCTGATGCTAGATAGAACCTTCTCCAGTTCCTGAGATTTAGCAGGGCCCCAGCTACCGTAGTATGCGAGAATATGAACAGGTTCATCGGCTCCTGTTCCATTACTTTCAGAACAATTAACCAACTTTGAGAATTAACCACATCTGTGTGATCAAAGCGTGTTACAAATTTTAGGGTGGTGAGAAGAGGGTTACCTAGGCGAATAAAGGGCGCTTATCTCAACAGCAGGGATGATCCTGATGGAAAATTCCTTTGCCGACTCCATCGCCTCCGGGACACCGGCCATGGTGTCATGATCAGTCAGTGCGAGCACTTTCACCTGTGCTGGTCACCAGGTAACAGAGTTAGCCTAGGAATGTGCTAGGCATTTGCATTCAGAAATAGCAAATAAACAGGCGATTCTTCATGCAGAAAGCCACTCCCTGATCGATTTCTGGCAGGCGGTTATCCAAATTTGGTTCATTATATATGGCACTGAAATAGTTATGGGACTTTTTTACATAAGTATTCCCTCTGTAACTTCTATAAAATCTTTTAGATCACAAGGGAGTAACACGAAACAAAATACTCCCTCCGTTCCTTTTTTACTCCGTGTATAAGATTTGTTTGAAGTCAAACTATGCAAAGTTTGATCAAATTTATTAAAAATATCAACATCTACCATACGAAAGTTATATACTACTCCTTCCATTCCTAAACGTAAGTCTTTGTAGAGATTTCACTATAAACCGCATACGGATGCATATAGATGCATTTTAAGTTTAGATTCATTCATTTGCTCCATATGTAGTCCACCTAGTGAAATCTCTACAAAGACTTATATTTAGAAACGGAGGGAGTAATATGAAAATTAATTTCATTATGCATCTAATTTTTTTCGAAAAGGGGGACTCCCTGGCCTCTGCATCAGAACAATGCATATGAAAATTAATTTCATTATGCATCTAATGATATTGATTAAATATTGTGAATCTGGATATTTTTTTCCTGTAAAGTTGGTCAAACTTTATTATGACTTCATTCAACAGATTTTATATGCAGACTTAAAAAACGGAGAGAGTACCACATCAAAGCGCAGCAAGACTAACACAAGTAGTGGCGGAGATGTTTAGCAGCGAACGAGGATGAGATCGAACATGTCATCGGCTATTACGGAACTGAAGAACTTTGCATTTACGTTTGAAACAAGATGGAGGCATGTCGTAGTTGTTTCGTCGAGCACGTCGCGAACGTCTGTGGAGTTGGTCACAGGCGGAAAAAATGCTTACCCCATTGCGGTGCGCGCGCTCCACGAGCGCCGCGGGCGAGAGCGAGCCGTCGCTGCGCGCCGAGTGCGCATGCAGCTCCACCGCCACGCGCGGCCGCCGCCTCCCAGCCGGCAACAGGTGCTCACAGTCTGCCTCCTCCTCGTCGCCCGCCTCACCGCGGCGGGCCCAGCGGAGAACGGACCTCAGCGCGGCCAGCTCCTCCTCGCTCGGCGTCCTCCGACGCTTCTTCTTCTTCTTCCTCCTTGCTTGCACCTTCTTCTGCTGCTCCTGATCGTCTGTGTCCGGTGGCGCGGCATTGGCCGCTACAGAGGCGGCCATGACCGCCTCCTCCTCTTCCTCTTCCTTTTCCTCGGTCGTAGCGGCGGGGCGCGTCGTCGTCATGCGTCCCGTCGCAAGCTAGCTGCAGGCTGTGGGCGTGCGCAGCGCAGTAAAAAGCGGTAGGGCGTGGGAAAGGCGTCGGCAGGGGCTTTTAAGACGAGCGGTCGCCCATCAGCGACAGGACAGGGAAGAAGTGTCTGCTGAGGCGCGCTCTCGGGAGGAGGGGCCGCCGCGCGCTCGTGTCGTGTGCCGGTCGTCTCGGCCCCTGCACCGCCCATCACCCTGCTCTATGGATCATCGATGCTGCGCCTGCGCAATCCTGTTTTTTCTCTTTCTTTTTTATCTACTCCCTCCCTCTCTTCACTTTTGTTTGATGTTTTAGACATTTAAAACAGCATCATATTTCATTTCAGCTGTGTTAGACGACTTACAAAAGTGAATAGAGGAAGTAATAAGAGCATCTTCAACAGGCGCCCAACGCGCTGCGCGCAAAAATCTGGTTTGCGACGCGCAACGCCAGATTTAGCGCATGCTTATGTGCCATTTCAACAGCGCATATTAAAATGCAGCGCGCGCAGCTCCAGCAATGCACTAAAATGTAGCGCGCGCGAGCAGCCGCGCATCCACATTTGATGCATTTTCACAACACATTTCACACAAAACAAAGACATGGCATAATTTTTAAATCACAAACATCATTCACGACCAAGTTTAAATGAATAGTTTAATTTATTACAACTCATCAAACAAATAGTATCTTGAGAAATATAACAAATAGTTCAATAATACAACATCAAACGCACAAATCATGATGATCTTCGGCGGCCATTTCAAGCCCACCACTCAATGAGATCCTTCTTGAGTTGATTATGCGCTGCCGGACGTCGAATGACATAAAAGGAGGCAACAAAACGGGCCACCCTTTCAGCCCTCCGCCGCACTCGCACGGGATGTCCCAAGAGCTCATACTGAGAGTAGTCTATATCTTGGCCACGATCATTCTCGATAATCATGTTGTGCACGATCACACAAGCATGCATTATGTACCAAAGCATCTTCTGATCCCAATATCTAGCCGATCCTCTCATAATAGCAAATTGGGCTTGCAAAATCCCAAAAGCTCTCTCCACATCTTTTCTAGCCGCGAGTGAGCATTTTGAAAATCAAGATATTTCTTACCTTCCGGTCTTTTCAACGGCTTCACAAATGTTTGCCCCTTTGGATAGATGCCATCCGCAAGATAGTAGCCATGGTTGTATGTACGACCATTAGCTACAAACTGCACCGGTGGCAGTTCACTATTTGCAATCTTACTCATCAGTGGTGACCGGATGACAACGTTGATGTCATTCAAAGAGCCAGACATTCCAAAAAAGAATGCCAAATCCAAGTCTCGTGATCGGCCACCGCTTCAAGGATATAGTGGAACCATTTTTTTGTCCGTGGAATTGTCCATCCAACTCCAATGCATGCAATCTATTGAGGCAAGCATACCTGGGAACCCGCGAGCTTTGTTCATCTCCAATAGCCTTGCGACATCTTCAGCATTGGGAGTTCTCAAGTACTCCGGGTCAAACACTTGTACAATTCCGACTGCGAAGCGCTTGACACACATGATGGTTTGGCTCTCACCCATGGCCAAGTGGTCATCAGCTAGATCAGCCGGAATACCGTATGCCAACATACGCAAAGCGGCTGTCACCTTCTGGAAGGTGCTATGCCCGAGCTCTCCGGTGGCATTCCTCCTCTCTTGAAAAAACCGGTCATGGCTCGCTAGTTTCTCTGCAATGCGCCTGAACAACTCGGTGCTCATCCTAAACCGGCGATGAAAGTACGACTCGGGGTATGTGGGATTCTCCACAAAATAGTGCCTCATCAATCTGTTGTGGGCATCAATCCTATCCTTCCAAATTTTCTGCCGACCCATAACCGAACCACCGTGCTTTGGCTTTTTATTGATGTGCATAGCTAGGATCATTGCAAGATCCTCCTCCTCTTCCATATCAAATTCTTCTTCAAAAGTGTCATAGCCCGAACTCATGTAAAATGTTCAAAACTAGGCTATAAACAACATGCACCAAATTTCATGCAAAAATGTGCAAGTTGGAAGCAATACATACCTTGTGGGCGTTTTGTCGAACACCTTGCGGGCGCCAAAGCGATGGTGGGAGGCCGGGCGTTGTTCGTCCGAGACTGCCGCGCGCGACGGCGGCGCTAACCAGAGAGAGAGAGAGGGAGGAAGCCGCGGCCGCACGGGAAGAGACCGGGGAAGCACCGAAACGGTCGCTGGAAAAAATGGGGTGGCGCGGGGCGGCGGCTGCGACGTGGCTGGATGGGTTGGTGGAGTGAGAGCGAGTGCTCGAGAGTCTAGCGCGCGGGAGCGGGCGCAGCAAATAAGCGGCACGCGATGGCGTTTCCGCCCGCGCGCTGAATTACATATGCCGCGCGTGCGGTTTTTGCGCGTCCGCTGGAGCGCCGGGAATGGTAGCGCGCGCTAAAACCACTACTTTTTCGGCGCGGCGCATTTATAGCGCGCCTGTTGGAGATGCTCTAATAACGCCCTGGTTTTTGAAAACTTTATATCAGCCCGACGGGCATAATAACTGTCGTTACCATGATTTTGACTAAAAATAGCATCCTAACAGAGTCGTCATTCCCTCGAGAAGCAACATTTTCCCCCAAAAAACAGATTCGTCATTCCCTCAATCACCATAGTTTATGAAGTGCACTTCAAACCAAGCCTACAAGCCTCTGTATTTGGCGCGTGTTGGGTTATTTGGAACGCACACCATCCAAAAACAGTTTGGCGCAAACGACATTTGTCGCTCCCATTGCTCTTCCCACCGTGTCGCCGGCTTCCCCTTCCTCGTCGTAGTACTGACTTTGACCAATTCTGGCTTTCCCTAGCCCCCGTCGACGACCCCCGCGTCTGAATCCATCGGATTGGAATCAAATTCAGCGACTTTAGTAGTTTTTGCGCCTTCTGACGCTCACGAGCCTCCGAAGGCTGACCTTCACCCTGTCAACGAAGAGTTTAATGTAGAGGTACCTACGTCGCCACATGGAGGAAACAGTTGCCCTCGTCGATGCCACAACGGTCATTGAATCGACCAAAAAAGAAGATAGAGAAGGGCTCCGCCACTGCCTTTGCCCCTCGTCGTTTCCTACCGGTGGCGGAGGGCGACTTCCCAGCCACACGCCGGATCAGCAACAATGATGAGGTATTAAAAGGTTATAATTTCCCTTGTATTCAGCTTTTGTTCGTTTGAATGCAAGGTGAGCGTGCAAAATTGTTGGCAAATGTGCAATGTTTGTGATTTAGGATGATTTCCTCAATATGAGGGATTGACCCACAACGAAGAAACATTTCTCAATAATATGATTGGTGATTCCAAGACAAATTGTGTCGATCTCGAGGTGCACCATTTTTTGCTTTTTTATAACGAGTCTGTGCAGGATACGGAATTTGATTAATTTGAGGCCTTCGGCTCGTCAAAGAAGAAAGCAGTTCACGGATTCAAATTTAAGCCCTCTGCGGATATTGTGCTCGTCTCCACCTCGGGAGATAATTATCTTGAAGCGGTTGCCGACAAAGATCAATCGGTCGCGAAGCATTGGAGGCGCATCTAGGAGCGTTTCAAACATCATCTTGGTTAGAGAACGCATCATAGCCTCAAACCTCTCGCAAACCAATGGGGTACGATTGAAGAGATGTGCAGCTATTGGGCGAGTTGTTTGCAGCAAGTGAAGCATGTTTCCTCTTAACGGTGTCACCATTGACCATGTAAGTAATCTTGTTGTTTTTTCATTGCCGCATTTGCATTACTTTGAGCATTCTTATTATTTCCATCATTTTTCTAATAGCATAGCCCAAAAGCAGTGCTGACAAATGGCCAAGTCTAACGGCAAACCGTTTGGCCACCAATATTGTTGGGATTTGTTGGAAAACTATGAGAAGTGGAAGTCGATAAACAATAGTGGCAGTCAAAAAACTGGGGAAGGAATGCATTCCTCTCCTGGGGTGGGGGATGATACGTCCATTTTGCATCATGCTTTTATATCGATATTTATTGCATTATGGGCTGTTATTATATGTTATGTCACAATACTTATGGCTATTCTCTCTTATTTTATAAGGTTTATCATGAAGAAGGAGAATGCCGGCAGCTGGGATTCTGGGCTGGAAAAGGAGCAAACATTGGAAACCTATTCTACACAGCTCCAAAAGTCCTGAAACTCCACGAAAGTCATTTTTGGAATTAATAAGAATTATTGAGCAAAGAAAGTACCAGAGGGGGCTCACACCCTGGCCACGAGGGTGGGGGGCGCGCCCACCCCTACCGGGCACGCCCCCTATCTCGTGGGCCCCATGGTGGCCCTACGGTGCCCATCTTCTGCTATATGAAGCCTCTTACCCTGAAAAAAAAATCATAAGCAAGCTTACGGGATGAAACTCCGCCGCCACAAGGCGGAACCTTGGCGGAACCAATCTAGGGCTCCGGCGGAGCTGTTTTGCCGGGGAAACTTCCCTCCGGGAGGGGGAAATCATTGATAACCCACAAGTGTAGGGGATCGTAACAGATTTCGAGGGTAAAGTATTCAACCCAAATTTATTGATTCGACACAAGGGGAGCCAAAGAATATTCTTGAGTATTAGCAGTTGAGTTGTCAATTCAACCACACCTAGACAACATAGTATATGCAACAAAGTATTTAGTAGCAAAAGTGGTATGATAATAAAAGTAATGATAGCAAAAGTAATATTTTTGGATTTTGTAGTGATTGTAACAATAGCAACGGAAAAGTAAATAAGCGAAGAACAATATGTGAAAATCTCATAGGCAATGGATCAGTGATGGATAATTATGCCGGATGTGATTCCTCATGTAATAGCTATAACATAGGGTGACACAGAACTAGCTCCAGTTCATCAATGTAATGTAGGCATGTATTCCGTATATAGTCATACGTGCTTATGGAAAAGAACTTGCATGACATCTTTTGTCCTACCCTCCCGTGGCAGCGGGGTCCTAGCGGAAACTAAGGCATATAAAGGCCTCCTTTTAATAGAGAACCGGAAAAAGCATTAACACATAGTGAAAGATGAACTCCTCAAACTACGACCATCACCGAGAAGTATCCCGATTATTGTCACTTCAGGGTTGTCGGATCATAACACATAATAGGTGACTATAAACTTGCAAGATAGGATCAAGAACACACATATATTCATGAAAACATAATAGGTTCAGATCTGAAATCATGGCACTCGGGCATAAGTGACAAGCATTAAGCATAGCAAAGTCATAGCAACATCAATCTCAGAACATAGTGGATACTAGGGATCAAACCCTAACAAAACTAACTTGATCACATGGTAAATCTCATCCAACCCATCACCGTCCAACAAGCCTACGATGGAATTACTCACGCACGGTGGTGAGCATCATGAAATTAGTGATGGAGGATGGTTGATGATGACGGCGGCGACGAATCGCCCTCTCTGGAGCCTCGAACGGACTCCAGATCAGCCCTCCCGAGAGAGATTAGAGCTTGGCGGCGGCTCCGTATCGTAAAACGCGATGAAACTTTCTCTCTGATTTTTTTCTCCCCGAACGTGAATATATGGAGTTGGAGTTGAGGTCGGTGGAGGTCCAGGGGGCCCACGAGATAGGGGGGCGCGCCCAGGGGGAGGGGGCGCATCCCCACCCTCATGGACAGGGTGTGGGCCCCATGGTCTTGATTCTTTTGCCAGTATTTTTTATATTTTCCAAAAAGTGCCTCCGTGGATTTTCAGGACATTCCGAGAACTTTTCTTTTCTACACATAAAACAACATCATGGCAGTTCTGCTGAAAACAGCATCAGTCCGGGTTAGTTTCATCCAAATCATGCAAGTTAGAGTCCAAAACAAGGGCAAAAGTGTTTGGAAAAGTAGATACGTTGGAGACGTATCAACTCCCCCAAGCTTAAACCTTTGCTTGTCCTCAAGTAATTCAGTTGATAAACTGAAAGTGGTAAAGAAAAACTTTTACAAACTCTATTTTCTCTTGTTTTTGTAAACATGCAAAGCCACCATTCAGGTTTCAGCAAATATTATGAACTAACTGTTGGAAATATGCCCTAGAGGCAATAATAAAAGTATTATTATATTTCTTTGTTCATGATAATTGTCTTTTATTCATGCTATAACTGTATTATCCGAAAATCGTAATACACGTGTGAATACATGGACCACAATATGTCCCTAGTGAGCCTCTAGTTGACTAGCTCGTTGTGATCAACAGATAGTCATGGTTTCCTGGCTATGGACATTGGATGTCGTTGATAACGGGATCACATCATTAGGAGAATGATGTGATGGACAAGACCCAATCCTAAGCATAGCACAAAGATCATGTAGTTCGTTTGCTAGAGCTTTTCTAATGTCAAGTATCTCTTCCTTAGACCATGAGATCGTGTAACTCCCGGATACCGTAGGAGTGCTTTGGGTGTATCAAAGCGTCACAACGAATCGGGTGACTATAAAGATGCACTACTGGTATCTCCGAAAGTGTCATTGGGTTGACACGGATCGAGATAGGATTTGTCACTCCGTGTAAATGGAGAGGTATCTCTGGGCCCACTCGGTAGGACATCATCATAATGTGCACAATGTGACCAAGGGGTTGATCACGGATGATGTGTTACGGAACGAGTAAAGAGACTTGCCGGTAACGAGATTGAACAAGGTATCGGTATACCGACGATCGAATCTCGGGCAAGTAAAATACCGCTAGACAAAGGGAATTGTATACGGGATCAATTGAGTCCTTGACATCATGGTTCATCCGATGAGATCATCGTGGAACATGTGGGATCCAACATGGGTATCCAGATCCCGCTGTTGGTTATTGACCGGAGAACGTCTCGGTCATGTCTACATGTCTCCCGAACCCGTAGGGTCTACACACTTAAGGTTCGATGACGCTAGGGTTATAAAGGAAGTTTGTATGTGGTTACCAAATGTTGTTCGGAGTCCCGGATGAGATCCCAGACGTCACGAGGAGTTCCGGAATGGTCCGGAGGTAAAGATTTATATATGGGAAGTCCTGTTTTGGTCACCGGAAAAGTTTGGGTTTTATCGATAGCGTCTGGGACCACGGGGGTCCTGGGTCCACCAAGTGGGGCCACCTACCCCGGAGGGCTGCATGGGCCAAGTGTGGGAGGGGACCAGCCCCAGGTGGGCTGGTGCGCCCCCCCACAGGGCCCAAGGCGCAGGAAGTGGGGAAGGGGGGCAAACCCTAGGGCAGATGGGCCCTAAGGCCCACCCTGGGTGCGCCTCCCCCCTCTCCCCTTCTGGCCGCCACCCAGATGGGATCTGGGGGCTGCCGCCACCCCTGGGGAGGGAACCCTAGAGGGGGCGCAGCCCCCTCCCCTCCCCTCCCCCTATAAATACTTAAGGTCTGGGGCTGCCCAACACATGAGAACTTCTCCTCTTGGCGCAGCCCTTCCCCTCTCCCTTCTCCTCATATCTCGCGGTGCTTGGCGAAGCCCTGCTAGACTAGCCATGCTCCTCCATCACCACCACGCCGTTGTGCTGCTGCTGGACGGAGTCTTCCTCAACCTCTCCCTCTCTCCTTGCTGGATCAAGGTGTGGGAGACGTCACCGGGCTGTACATGTGTTGAACACGGAGGTGCCGTCTGTTCGGCACTAGGATCTCCGGTGATTTGGATCACGACGAGTACGACTCCTTCAACCCCGTTCTCTTGAACGCTTCCGCTTAGCGATCTACAAGGGTATGTAGATGCACTCTCCTTCCCCTCGTTGCTGGTTTCTCCATAGATAGATCTTGGTGACACGAGGAAAATTTTGAATTTCGCCACGTTCCCCAACAAATGGCATCATGAGCTAGGTCTATTGCGTAGATTCTTTGCACGAGTAGAACACAAAGTATTTGTGGGCGTTGATTTTGTTCAATATGCTTACCGTTACTAGTCCAATCTTGTTTCGACGGTATTGTGGGATGAAGCGGCCGGACCGACCTTACACGCACTCTACGTGAGGCAGTTCCACCGATTGACATGCACTTGGTGCATAAGGTGGCTAGCGGGTGCGATCTCTCCCACTTTAGTCGAACGGATTCGATGAAAAGGGTCCTTATGAAGGGTAAATAGCAATTGGCATATCACGTTGTGGTTTTGCGAGGTAAGAAACATTCTTGCTAGAAACCCATAGCAGCCACGTAAAACATGCAACAACAATTAGAGGACGCCTAACTTGTTTTTGCGGGGTATGCTATGTGATGTGATATGGCCAAGAAGAATGTGATGAATGATATGTGATGTATGAGATTGATCATGTTCTTGTAATAGGAATCACGACTTGCATGTCGATGAGTATGACAACCGGCAGGAGCCATAGGAGTTGTCTTTATTTATTGTATGACCTGCGTGTCTTTGAACAACGCCATGTAATTACTTTACTTTATTGCTAACCGGTAGCCATAGTAGTAGAAGTAATAAGTTGGCGAGACAACTTCATGGAGACACGATGATGGAGATCATGATGATGGAGATCATGATGATGGAGATCATGGTGTCATGCCGGTGATGATGATGATCATGGAGCCCCGAAGATGGAGATCAAAAGGAGCAAAATGATATTGGCCATATCATGTCACTATTTGATTGCATGTGATGTTTATCATGTTCATGCATCTTGTTTACTTAGAACAACAGTAGTAAATAAGATGATCCCTTACAACAATTTCAAGAAGTGTTCTCCCCTAACTGTGCACCATTGCTACAGTTCGTCGTTTCGAAGCACCACGTGATGATCGGGTGTGATAGATCCTTACGTTCACATACAACGGGTGTAAGACAGTTTTACACATGCAAAACACTTAGGGTTAACCTGACGAGCCTAGCATGTACAGACATGGCCTCGGAACACGGAGACCGAAAGGTCAAGCATGAGTCGTATAGTAGATACGATCAACATGAAGATGTTCACCGATGATGACTAGTCCGTCTCACGTGATGATCGGACACAGCCTAGTTGACTCGGATCATGTAATCACTTAGATGACCGAGAGGATGTCTATCGAGTGGGAGTTCATAAGATGAACTCAATTATCCTGAACATAGTCAAAAGATCTTTGCAAATTATGTCGTAAGCTCGCGCTTTAGTTCCATTGTTTAGATATGTTCCTAGAGAAAATATAGTTGAAAGTTGATAGTAGCAATTATGCGGACAGTAGAAAGCTTATGTCCTTAATGCACCGCTCAGTGTGCTGAACCCCAAACGTCGTCTGTGGATGTTGCGAACATCGGACATACACGTTTTGATAACTACGTGATAGTTCAGTTAAATGGTTCAGAGTTGAGGCACCAAAGACATTTTTCGAAACGTCGCGGAACATATGAGATGTTTCTAGGGCTGAAATGGGGATTTCAGGCTCGTGCCCACGTCAAGAGGTATGAGACCTCCGACGATTTTCTTAGCCGGCAAACTAAGGGAGAAAAGCTCAATCGTTGAGCTTGTGCTCAGATTGTCTGAGTGCGACAATCACTTGAATCAAGTGGGAGTTGATCTTCCAGATGAGATAGTGATGTTTCTCCAAAGTCATTGCCACCAAGCTGCTAGAGCTTCGTGATGAACTATAACATATCAGGGATAGATATGATGATCCTTGAGGTATTCGCGATGTTTGACACCGCGAAAGTGGAAATCAATAAGGAGCATCAATTGTTGATGGTTGGTGAAACCACTAGTTTCAAGAAGGGCAAGGGCAAGAAGGGATACTTCATGAAACGGCAAATCAGTTGCTGCTCTAGTGAAGAAACCCAAGGTTGAACCCAAACCCGAGACTAAGTGCTTCTATAATAAGGGGAACAACCACTGGAGCGGAATTACCCTAGATACTTGGTAGATGAGAAGGCTGGCCAGGTCGATGGAAGTATATTGGATATACATTATGTTAATGTGTACTTTACTAGTACTCCTAGTAGCACCAGGGTATTAGATACCGGTTCGGTTGCTAAGTGTTAGTAACTCGAAATAAAAGCTACGGAATAAACGGAGACTAGCTAAAGGTGAGTGACGATATGTGTTGGAAGTGTTTCCAAGGTTGATGTGATCAAGCATCGCACGCGCTCCCTCTACCATCGAGATTTGGTGTTTGCGTTGAGCATAGACATGATTGGATTATGTGCATCGCAATACTGTTATTCATTTAAGGAGAATAATGGTTACTCTATTTATTTGAATAATACCTTCAATGGTCTTGCACCTAAAGGAATGATTTATTGAATCTCGATCATAGTGATACACATTTTCATGCCAAAAAGATATAAGATAGTAATGATAGTACCACTTACTTGTGGCACTGCCATGTAAGTCATATTGGTGTAAAACGCATGAAGAAGCTCCATATTGATGGATCTTTGGACTCACTCGTTTTGAAAAGTTTGAGACATGCGAACCATGTCTATTGGTGTATACGCATGAAGAAACTCCATGCAGATGGATCGTTTGGACTCACTTGATTTTGAATCACTTGAGATATGCAAATCATACCACATGGGCAAGATGACTAAAAAGCCTCGTTTTCAGTAAAATGGAACAAGATAGCAACTTGTTGGAAGTAACACATTTTGATGTGTGCAGTCCAATGAGTCTTTGAGGCATCTGATGAATATCATTATGTTCTTACTTCACAGATGACTCGAGTAGATGTGGAGTATATTTACTTGATGAAACACAAATCTGAATTATTGAATGGTTCAAGTAATTTCAGAGTGAAGTTGAAGATCATCGTGACAAGAGGATGAAATGTCTATGATATGATCATAGAGATGAGTATCTGAGTTACGAGCTTTGGCACGCAATTAAGACATTGTGGAAATTGTTTTACAATTAATACCGCCTGGAACACCATAGTTTGATGGTGTGTCCAAACATCATAGTTGCACCCTATTGGATATGGTGCGTACCATGATGTCTCTTATCGAATTACCACTATCATTTATGGGTTAGGCATTAGAGACAACCACATTCATATTAAATAGGGCACCACGTAATTCCGTTGAGATGACACCATATGAACTATGGTTTAGAGAAACCTAAGTTGTCATTTCTTAAAGGTTTGGGGCTGCGACGCTTATGTGAAAAAGTTTCAGGTTGATAAGCTCGAACCCAAAGCGGATAAAATGCATCTTCATAGGACACCCAAAATAGTTTGGTATACCTCCTAATTCAGATCCGAAAGCAATAGGGATTGTTTCTTGAATCGGGTCCTTTCTCGAGGAAAAGTTTGTCTCGAAAAGTTGAGTGGGAGGATGGTGGAGACTTGATATGGTTATTGAACCGTCACTACAACTAGTGTGTAGCAGGGCACAGGAAGTTGTTCCCGTGGCACCTATACCAATTGAAGTAGAAGCTTATGATGGTGATCATGAAACTTCGGATCAAGTCACTATCGTACCTCGTAGGGTGACAAGGATGCGTACTGCTTCAGAGTGGTATAGTAATCTTGTCTTGAAGGTCATGTTGCTAGACAACAATGAACCTACGAGCTATGGAGAAGCAATGGTGGGCCCAAATTCCAACAAATGGTTAGTAGCCATGAAATCCGAGATAGGATCCATGTATCAGAACAAAGCATGGACTTTGGTGGACTTGCCCGGTGATCGGCAAGCCATTGAGATAAATGGATCTTTAAGAAGAAGACGGACGTGGACGGTGATGTCACCGACTATGAAGCTCGACTTGTGGTGAAGAGTTTTTCACAAGTTCAAGGAGTTGACTACGATGAGATTTTCTCATCCGTGGCGATGCTTAAGTCCGTCGGAATCATGTTAGCATTAGCTGCATTTATGAAATCTGGCAGATGGATGTCAAAACGAGTTTCCCTACCAGTTTTCGTAAGGAAAGGTTGTATGTGATACAATCCGAAAGTTTTTGTCGATCCTAAGGATGCTAAAAGGTATGCTGGCTCCAGCGGTCCTTCTAAGGACTGGAGTAAGCATCTCGGAGTTGGAATGTACGTTTTGATGAGATGATCAAAGATTTTGGGTTTATACAAAAGTTTATGAGAAACTTGTATTTCCAAATAAGTGAGTGGGAGCACTATAGAATTTCTGATGAGTATATGTTATTGACATATTGTTGATCAGAAATGATGTAGAATTTCTAGAAAGCATATAGGGTTATTTGAAAAGTGTTTTTCAATAGAAAACCTGGATTAAGCTACTTGAACATTGAGCATCAAGATCTATAATGATAGATCAAAAACCGCTTAATGGTACTTTCAAATGAGCATATACCTTGACATGATCTTGAAGGTGTTCAAGATGGATCAGTCAAAGAAGGAGTTCTTGCCTGAGATGTAAGGTATGAAGTTAAGACTTAAAAGCTCGACCATGGCAGAAAAGAGAGAAAGGACGAAGGTCGTCCTCTATGTTTCGTACATAGGCTCAGAGTATGCTATCTTGTGTACCGCACCGAAGTGTGCCTTGCCATGAGTCGGTCTAGGGTACAAGAATGATCCAGAATGGATCATTGGACAGCGGTCAAAATTGTCCTTGGAGTAAATAAGGACATGTTTCTCGATTATGGAGGTGATAAAGAGTTCGGCGTAAAGGTCGATGCAAGCTTTAACACCTATCCGAATGACTCTGAATAGCAAACCGGATACGTATAGAGGAGCGACCATTTGGAATAGCTCCAAGTGGAGCCTGGAAGCAGCATTACAATATGACCTAGAGATTTGCGAAGTACATACGGATTTGAATGTTGCAGGCCCGTTGACTAAAACCTCTCTCACAAGCAAAACATGATCAAACCCCAGAACTCATTGAGTCTTAATCACATGATGATGTGAACTAGTTTAATGACACTAGTAAACTCTTTGGATGTTGGTCACATGGTGATGTGACCTGTCAATGTTAATCACATGGCGATGTGAACTAGATTATTGACTCTAGTGCAAGTGGGAGACTGTTGGAAATATGCCCTAGAGGCAATAATAAAAGTATTATTATATTTCTTTGTTCATGATAATTGTCTTTTATTCATGCTATAACTGTATTATCCGGAAATCGTAATACACGTGTGAATACATAGACCACAATATGTCCCTAGTGAGCCTCTAGTTGACTAGCTCGTTGTGATCAACAGATAGTCATGGTTTCCTGGCTATGGACATTGGATGTCGTTGATAACGGGATCACATCATTAGGAGAATGATGTGATGGACAAGACCCAATCCTAAGCATAGCACAAAGATCGTGTAGTTCGTTTGCTAGAGCTTTTCTAATGTCAAGTATCTCTTCCTTAGACCATGAGATCGTGTAACTCCCGGATACCGTAGGAGTGCTTTGGGTGTATCGAGCGTCACAGCGAATCGGGTGACTATAAAGGTGCACTACAGGTATCTCCGAAAGTGTCTGTTGGGTTGACACGGATCGAGACTGGGATTTGTCACTCCGTGTAAACGGAGAGGTATCTCTGGGCCCACTCGGTAGGACATCATCATAATGTGCACAATGTGACCAAGGGGTTGATCACGGGATGATGTGTTACGGAACGAGTAAAGAGACTTGCCGGTAACAAGATTGAACAAGGTATCGGTATACCGACGATCGAATCTCGAGCAAGTAAAATACCGCTACACAAAGGGAATTGTATACGGGATCGATTGAGTACTTGACATCGTGGTTCATCCGATGAGATCATCGTGGAACATGTGGGAGCCAACATGGGTATCCAGATCCCGCTGTTGGTTATTGATCGGAGAACGTCTCGGTCATGTCTACATGTCTCCCGAACCCGTAGGGTCTACACACTTAAGGTTCGATGACGCTAGGGTTATAAAGGAAGTTTGTATGTGGTTACTGAATGTTGTTCGGAGTCCCGGATGAGATCCCGGACATCACGAGGAGTTCCGGAATGGTCCGGAGGTAAAGATTTATATATGGGAAGTCCTGTTTTGGTCACCGGAAAAGTTTCGGGTTTTATCGGTAACGTACCGGGACCACCGGGAGGGTCCCGGGGGTCCACCAAGTGGGGCCACCTACACCGGAGGGCTGCATGGGCCAAGTGTGGGAGGGGACCAGCCCCAGATGGGCTGGTGCGCCCCTCCACCGGGCCCAAGGCGCAGGAAGTGGGGAAGGGGGGCAAACCCTAGGGCAGATGGGCCCTAAGGCCCACCCTGGGTGCGCCTCCCCCCTCTCCCCTTCTGGCCGCCACCCAGATGGGATCTGGGGGCTGCCGCCACCCCTGGGGAGGGAACCCTAGAGGGGGCGCAGCCCCCTCCCCTCCCCTCCCCCTATAAATACTTGAGGTCTGGGGCTGCCCAACACATGAGAACTTCTCCTCTTGGCGCTGCCCTTCCCCTCTCCCTTCTCCTCATATCTTGCGGTGCTTGGCGAAGCCCTGCTAGACTAGCCATGCTCCTCCATCACGACCACGCCGTTGTGCTGCTGCTGGACGGAGTCTTCCTCAACCTCTCCCTCTCTCCTTGCTGGATCAAGGCGTGGGAGACGTCACCGGGCTGTACGTGTGTTGAACGCGGAGGTGCCGTCCGTTCGGCACTAGGATCTCCGGTGATTTGGATCACGACGAGTATGACTCCTTCAACCCCGTTCTCTTGAACGCTTCCGCTTAGCAATCTACAAGGGTATGTAGATGCACTCTCCTTCCCCTCGTTGCTGGTTTCTCCATAGATAGATCTTGGTGACACGTAGGAAAATTTTGAATTTCTGCTACGTTCCCCAACACTAACCATACTCACAATAACACTTAGGTCTCACAATTACTCATATCAATAGCATAATCAGCTAGCGAACCATAATAATAAAACTCGGATGACAACACTTTCTCAAAACAATCATAACATAATATAACAAAATGGTATCTCGCTAGCCCTTTTTGAGACCGCAAAACATAAATGTAGAGCACCTTTAAAGATCAAGGACTGTCTAAACATTGTAATTCATGGTAAAAGAGATCCAGTCAAGTCATAACCAATATAAATCAATAGTAATGAATGCAAATGACAGTGTGCTCTCCAGCGGGTGCTTTTTAATAAGAAGGGTGATGACTCAACATAAAAGTAAATAGATAGGCCCTTCGCAGAGGGAAGCAGGGATTTGTAGAGGTGCCAGAGGTCGATTTTAAAATAGAGATTGAATAATATTTTGAGAGGCATACTTTTGCTGTCAACCCAACAACTATGAGATGGCTGTATCTTCCATACTACATGCATTATAGGCAGTTTCCAAACAGAATAGTAAAGGTTTATACTCTCCCAACCACCAACAAGCATCAATCCATGGCTTGCTCGAAACAACGAGTGCATCCAACTAACAACAACCCTGGGGGAGTTTTGTTTAATTATTTTGATTTGCTTTGATCTTTTTGGATCATGGGACTGGGCATCCCGGTTACCGACCCTTTCTCGTGAATGAGGAGCGGAGTCCACTCCTCTTGAGAATAACCCACCTAGCATGGAAGATATAGGCAGCCCTAGTTGAAACATGAGCTGCTCGAGCATACAAAACAGAATTTCATTTGAAGGTTTGGAGTTTGGCACATACAAATTTACTTGGAACGGCAGGTAAATATCGCATATAGGAAGGTATAGTGGACTCATATGGAACAACTTTGGGGTTTAAGGAGTTTGGATGCATAAGCAGTATTCCCGCTTAGTACAGGTGAAGACTAGCAAAAGACTGGGAGGCGACCAACTGAGAGAGCGACAACAGTCATAAACATGCATTAAAATTAATTTACACCGAGTACAAGCATGAGTAGGATATAATCTACCGTGAACATAAATATCATGAAGGCTATGTTGATTTGTTTCAACTACATGCGTGAATATGTGCCAAGTCGAGTCACTCAATTCATTCAAAGGAGGATACCATCCCATCATACCACATCATAATCATTCTAATAGCATGTTGGCACGCAAGGTAAACCATTATAACTCATAGCTAATCAAGCATGGCACAATCAACTATAATCTCTAAATGTCATTGCAAATATGTTTACCTCATAATAAGCTGAATCAGAAACGATGAACTGTTCATATTTACAAAAACAAGAGAGGTCGAGTTCATACCAGCTTTTCTCATCTCAATAAGTCCATCATATATCGTCATTATTGCCTTTCATTTGCACGACCGAACGATGTGTATAATAATAAGAGGGCACATGCATTGGACTAAGCTGGAATCTGCAAGCATTCAACTCAAAAGAGAAGACAATGTAATATGGGCTCTAAGTTAAATAAACAATCATGCATATGAGAGCCACGAAGCATTTTCAATATGGTCTTCTCGACCCTCAAAGGAAAGAAAAGAAAATAAAACTATTTACATGGGAAAGCTCCCAACAAGTAAGAAGAAGAACGAGAAATATTTTTGGGTTTTCATTTTAATTTCTACTACAGGCAAAGAAATTAAACTAACTAATTTTTTTGGTTTTTCTTAAGGTTTATCAAACACACAAGAAAAAAACTAGAAAAAGAATTTTAAACTAACATGGATAATACAATGAAAGAGTGTGAGCACCGACGACTAGTGTGTGAACATGAATGTAAAGTCGGTGAGAAATACGTACTCCCCCAAGCTTAGGCTTTTGGCCTAAGTTGGTCTAATACCAAGGACCGCCGCTACTCTCCTCGGTGTACTGGGAAGTGTAATCAGGATACCACTGGCTGGCCATCTCCGGATCCCACTGGGAGGATGATGCACGATAAGGGTCCAGTGCAGGTTCCGGCTCAGGTTCAGGTTCTGGAGTGAAAGCTTGGGTTCGATGAGTGTACACCACTTTAGGTGTAACAACAAAATTATCTGCAGTCAAATCAAACAACAGAGGCGCATGCAAAATAATAGTCTCATTGTGTTTCTTATTAAATCTAAGGTTATACAAGAGCATCATTTCTTCATTGTCAACGATAAACTTGTGGGCTACCATGCTCTTGTAATCTAAAATGTGAGGAGACAATTTTGTCTCCTCTTTCTCATGGTGCCTAATAGGTATCCGAAAATGTCTAGCAAGACGTGAAGCATAGATACCTCTAAATATGGGGCCTTTGTATGATTCAGACCTAGCCGTTTAGCAATGACGGCACCCATACTAAAACTATTATCTCCAAGCAAGGCATGTTGAAGGATGATAATGTCAGGAACACTAAAATTTCCACTATTTCCACGACCAATCAAGCATCTACTAGCAAATATGGCAAAGTAGCGTAAAACAGGAAAATGTATGCTAGAGATTTTCGCCTCGGAACCCTTCTTTGGCTCCTCTACAGCTATAGTGTTAACAAAGCCATCCACATATTTACGATGGGATTCCTCTAATTCTCCCTCATAGGGTATCCTACACACCGCGCAAAAATTATGTAACGACATTTCTCTGAATTCATCATATAAATGAAATGATACCGAAGGCGGTGATTTCTTAGTATAATAATAAAAGTTTTGCACGAAAGTATTGGTGAGTAAGAGATACTGATCGATCCGGTCGTTGATGAAACCGGTGAGGCCTGCATTCTCGATCAAAGAATAAAAATCTTCATGAATTCCAGCTTCTTTCAAGAAATCATCGCATGTCCATTCACACGACCGCACTTCCTCTAAGCGAGGAAGATTACACTTGGCTTTTTCCTTCTCTTTAGCTTGTTTTTCCTAAGAGCTTTGGCTAGAAGAGCCCCTCAAAAGTTTCCTTAACATTTTCTGAAAATTTCTGAAATTTTAGTAACTTCAAAATAAAAGTGCATAAAACTAAACAAGATTGATAGCAACTACTCCTACAAGTGTCTAGAGCCTATATCATGCATTAGAATTGCTTGGGACCTCATAAATTAACATGCAAGCTCAAGAACATGGTCACCTAAGGAGCAAAAATTTGCAATGAATAAAGCACTAGAACAAAAACTAATTGGACCATTGGAGGAGTCACATACCAAGCAACAATCTCCCAAAGCAGTTTTATAAATGGAGCTTTGAGCAAGGAGATCGAAAATCGCAGCAAAATGAGCTAGAACTCGTGCTTGAGCTGGATGGGGATTTTTTTGGGTAGAAGATGAAGTGTGTGGGTGCTGGCATAAGTGGAGGGGGGCCACCAGGGGCCCACGAGACAGGGGGTGCGCCCAGGTGGGGTGGGCGCGCCCTCCACTCTCGTGGCCTGGTGCTTGCCCCTCCTGCAGTGATTTCAGTGCCTAAAATCCTCAAATGTTCCATAAAAAATCATACTAAATTTGCAGGGCATTTGGAGCACTTTTATTTTGGGATATTTTTTATTGCACAGATAATCCAGAAAATAGACATAAAATACTATTTTTGCTTTATTTATTCTAAATAATAGAAAGTAAAAAGAGGGTACAGAAGGCTGTGTCTTCTAGTTTTATCCATCTCATGATCATCAAAATGAATCCACTAACAAGGTTGATCAAGTCTTGTTAACAAACTCATTCCGAATAACACGGAACCGGAGAAATTTTCAATAACACGAAGTTACCTCAACGGGGATATGAAAATCCCCAACAATAAGGATATCATACTTTTTCTTGACAGTAGGGAGAGGAAATTCAAAACCTCCAATAATGATAGTTGGAACTTTTCTAATAGAATTGATGCTATGAACTTGAGATTGTTTCCTCGGAAAGTGTACCGTATGCTCATTACCATTAACATGAAAAGTGACATTGCCTTTGTTGCAATCAATAACAGCCCCTGCAGTATTCAAAAAGGGTCTACCAAGGATAATAGACATACTATCATCCTTAGGAATATCAAGAATGACAAAGTCCGTTAAGATAGTGACATTTGCAACCACAACAGGCACATCCTCACAAATACTGACATGTATAGCAGTTGATTTATTGGCCATTTGCAAAGATATTTCAGTAGGTGTCAACTTATTCAATTCAAGTCTACGATATAAAGAGAGAGGCATAACACTAACACCGGCTCCAAGATCACATAAAGCAGTTCTAACATAATTTCTTTTAATGGAGCATGGTATAGTTGTTACACCCGGATCTCCAAGTTTCTTTGGTATTCCACCCTTAAAAGTATAATTAGCAAGCATGGTGGAAATTTTAGCTTCCGGTATCTTTCTTTTATTTGTGATGATATCCTTCATATACTTAGCATAAGGATTTACTTTAAGCATATCAGTTAAGCGCATACGTAAGAAAATTGGTCTAATCATTTCAGCAAAGCGCTCAAAATCCTCATCATCCTTTGTCTTGGATGGTTTAGGAGGAAAGGGCATGGGTTTCTGAACCCATGGTTCTCTTTCTCTACCGTGCTTCCTAGCAACAAAATCTCTCTGATCATAACGTTGATTCTTTGATTGTGGGTTATCAAGATCAATAATTGGTTCAATCTCTACATCATTGTTTTTGCTAGGTTGAGCATCAACATGAACATTATCATTAACATTATCACTAGGTTCATGTTCATCGCATGATTGTGTTTCTGCATCAGAGATAGAAATATCATTGGGATTCTCAGGTGTGTCTACAGTAGGTTTACTAGAAGCATGCAAAGCCCTATCGTTTTTCTTTTTCTTCTTTTTAGAAGAACTAGGTGCCTCTAAATTATTTACCTGAGAATCTTGCTCGATTCTCTTAGGGTGGCCTTCAGGATACAAAGGTTCCTGAGTCATTCTACCAGTTCTAGTAGCCACTCTAACAGCAAAGTCATTTTTATTATTTAATTCATCACGCAAATCGTTTTGAGCTTTAAGTACTTGCTCAGCTTGAGTAGCAACCATAGACACATATTTGCTAACTAGTTTGAGTTCACCTTTAACTCTAGCCATGTTATCGCTCACGCGTCCTATCTCGAAAGCATTATTCTTTAACTCTCTACCAACATAAGCATTAAACTTTCTTGTCTAGCCATAAAGTCATCAAATTCATCTAAGCATGGGCTATGAAATTTAGTAGAGGGGATTTCAACTTTATCATATCTATAGAGAGAATTTACCTTTACTACCTGTGTCGCATTATCGAGACAATGTGGTTCTTCAACAGGCGGTATATTAAGACCATGTATTTCTTCAATAGGTGGTAAATTCTTAACATCTTCAGCTTTAATACCTTTTTCTTTCATTGATTTCTTTGCCTCTTGCATATCTTCAGGGCTGAGAAATAAAACACCTCTCTTCTTTGGAGTGGGTTTAGGAATAGGCTCAGGAATTGGCTTAATTGGTTCAAGAATTGCCTCAGGAATTCGCTCAGGAAGAGTCCAATTATTTTCATTAGTCAACATATTATTCAATAGTAATTCAGCTTCGTCGACTGTTCTTTCCCTGAAAACACAACCAGCACAACTATCCAAGTAGTCCTTGGAAGCATCGGTTAGTCCATTATAAAAGATATCAAGTATTTCATTTTTCTTACGAGGATGATCGGGCAAAGCATTAAGTAATCGGAGAAGCCTCCCCCAAGCTTGTGGGAGACTCTCTTCTTTGATTTGCACAAAATTATATATTTCCCGCAAGGCAACTTGTTTCTTATGAGAAGGGAAATATTTAGCAGAGAAGTCATATCCTGGGGACTACGCACACAACCAGGAGCAAGAGAATTATACCAAGTCTTAGCATCACTGAGGGAGTCCTGGACTAGGGGGTGTCCGGACAGCCGGACTATAATTATCCGCCGGACTCCAAGACTACGAAGATACAAGATTGAAGACTCCGTCCCGTGTCCGGATGGGACTTTCCTTGGCGTGGAAGGCAAGCTTGGCAATACGGATATGTAGATCTCCTACCATTGTAACCGACTCTGTGTAACCCTAGCCTCCTCCGGTGTCTATATAAACCGGAGGACTTTAGTCCGTAGGGCGACATACATTACAACAATCATACCATAGGCTAGCTTCTAGGGTTTAGCCTCCTTGATCTCGTGGTAGATCCACTCTTGTACTACCCATATCATCAATATTAATCAAGCGGGGCGTAGGGTTTTACCTCCATCAAGAGGGCCCGAACACAGGTAAAAACATCGTGTCCCTCGTCTCTTGTTACCATCCGCCTAGACGCACATTCGGAACCCCCTACCGAGATCCGCCGGTTTTGACACCGACATTGGTGCTTTCATTGAGAGTTCCTCCGTGTCGTCACCGATAGGCTTGATGGCATCTTCAACCAACAACGCTGTCGTGGTGAGACTTTTCTCCTCGGACAGATCTTCAGATTCGGCGGCCGCGCTGCGGGCAATTCACTTGGCCATCTGGAGCAGATCGAAGCTCGCCCTGGCCGTCGGTCGATTCGAAGCTTAAACTTCACGGCCGATGTCGCGGAGACTCGATCTTGACGGACTCGAGCCTGACCAAGCGTGCGCGCCTTGTGACGACGGACATGATCTAGCTCGCCGCGAGCAGTGCCTTGGTGGCGACGCGGATCCGCTTCGCCATTAGCGAGCCGATCACCCGGATCGAGGGCGGTGGATAGATGCCACAGGGGCTTTAACGTCCACGGCGATGGAGCCGAACACTAATCTTGTCCCCTGCGAAACTCGTGGTTCCGAGGCGCCGGATTCCTCGCCGGACTCCGGACCTCCCGCGCCCCTACCAATCGATCCGGATTGGGCGCCGGTTATGGAATTCACCGCCGCGAACATCTTCCAATACTCGCCTTTTGGCGATATCCTGAATTCACTAAAACATCTCTCGTTATCGGAGAGTCCTAGCGGACTATGGCGGGATGGTTGGAGTACGGACCACGAAGAAATTGAGCCCACCCACCACCCACTTTGTAGCCACCGCGTCGGCGATCTAACCGACATGCTAGACTACGACTCGAAGACATCGGCGGAATGGGCGGCGATGCGGAGACGAACAAAAAACAGAGCCTATAAAGCACGGGAGGACCACCTCGTCACATGACATATATATGGTGGACACCCCAAGGGAGAGCGATAATGAGGACCAACGGGCCGCGGCAGAAGATGACCCCGCCGATAAACGACCAAAACGGCGGCGCAGACGCCGCCCTAAGTCCCGCCTCGACGACAACAACGCTCCCAAGGAGCCCGCAATACGACAGGGCTCACAAGCGGACGACGAACATGCAGATAAGCAACCGTCCGAACACGACAAGTCAGATAATCAGTCCAGGCCCGGTGAAAACAACAGCCCGGACGACCTCATGCCGGACACGCCGCCGGAGAGCAAGAACCTTCGGAAAAGACTCGTCAGTACTGCAAGAAGCCTGAAGAAGGAAAAACGGAGGCTCAAAACAGCGGAAGACACACTCAGAATGAGATGGAGCAAAGTACTCAAAACCGCAGATAAGTACGACAATGGCCACCAATCAAAGAGCTACCCGGCGCAAGCTGCTACGAGATTGACGAGGAGGCCATAGAGCCTCCACCGTCCAAAAATAAAGGGGCTGCTGGTTGGATAGGCGGCGGATGATAGGCCAAATTCGGCGGTGGCGCCACACATAAACCAACCAACAAACTTGGAAGGATAGATGGCCCAGCCAGTCCATCTACAGGCCAAAGGAGAAGGCCCCAAGAAGCAAGGCAACACGTCAAGTGTCCGATGATAGCGGCACACACAAATCTGGGGCGCCGACACCCACTATGTTTCACCAATGAGGTCTTTGGACCATGAATTCCCAGCAGGATTTAAACCCATAAACATAGAGGCCTACGATGGAACAACAGACCGGAGTGCGGATAGAAGATTATATATTGCATATACACATGGCGGAGGAGGCGATCTCACGCCATAAAATACCTACCCCTCAAGCTCAAAGGGCCAGCCCGTCATTGGCTTAAAAGCCTCCCAGAAAACACTGTTGGAATTTGGGAAGAGCTCGAGGATGCGTTTAGAGCAAATTTTCAAGGGACTTACGTCCGCCTCCAGATGCAAATGATCTAAGTCATATAACTCAACAGCCCGGAGAGTCAGCATGGAAATTCTAGAACAGGTTCCTTACCAAAAAGAACCAAATAGTCATTGTCCAGGACTTGAAGCCTTAGCAGCTTTCAAGCATAATGTCCGGGACGAATGGCTTGCCAGGCACCTCGGTCAAGAGAAACCGAGGACAATGTCCGCACTAACAAGCCTCATGACACGCTTCTGTGCGGGAGAAGATAGCTAGCTAGCAAGATGCAGCACAAATGACCCAAGTACATCCGAGATAAGAGATGGAAGCGGAAAATCACGGCGCGAGAAAAGAGCAATGCGGAATAAAGAGAAAAGCCCAAAGAACACAACGATCAACGCCGGATTCAAAAGCTCATGCCCAACAACAAAACACAGCCTCTTAAGGATGAGCGGATTTAATTGTCCAACTTAAACAAGATTTTGGGTCGGATATGTCAAATCCACAAGTACCCGGAAGGCACGCAAATCACACCCACGAGGATTGTTGGGTTTTAAACGATCGGCCGACTAAATGCGAACACAAGGGGCTCGACACGTCAAGCAAAGAAGATAAACCCCACCAGCAGAGCACCGGAAAACAAAAAGACTTTCCCACAAGGGGTCAAAACAGTAAACTCACTTCATGTGATAATACGGAAAAACAGTGCGGCACTTTCTAAAAAGAGCTTCGCGCGGTCCAACCCAGCAAACCATAGAGATTAGATATCAAAGCCAATCACTTTCGACCACCTGGACTATTCCAGAAGAGTTCGAAACGCGGGACGGACTCCCCTGATATTGAATCCCATAATAGACGGATTACAATTTACTAACGTCCTAATGGACGGAGGCAGCGACTTAAACCTGCTGTATTCAAACACAATCCGAAGGATGGGAATAAACCCCACCAAAATCCGACACAGCCGCACTTCCTTCAAAGGAGTGACGCCAGGCCCTTACGCCAAGTGCACAGGCTCCATATTACTAGAAGTCGTGTTCGGACCGCCGAACAATTTTCGACGCGAAAAATTAATTTTTCACATCGTCCCATTTGAAAGTGAATATCAAGCACTCTTGGGTCGAAAGGCTTTTGTCCGCTTTGGTGCCATACCGCATTACGCGTCTCTTAAACTTAAGATGCCCGGTCCGCGGGGCGTCATTTTAGTGCGAGGGTCACGTAAAGACCCCAGACTCAGATAGACGAATCTGGCCTCTGCAGGCTAGGGGCTCCCTAGCCGCATACCTCTTCACAGGGGGCTGCGCGCACAAACTACCGCGGGTTCATATAAAACCCGCTTTAATTATTTATATTTCTTCTTTTACACATATTTTTCGCACGAATTGTTTTCAAACTAAACGTTCCACTCTTTTTACAGATGAACAACGTGCATGCCCGTCAGGATAACGGCTGCGCGGAGACACTGGCGCAGCGTGCGGTGAGGGACCCGTTGTGAGGATTCTTTTCAGATTAAGACCTGCATAAGCCTTTTTCTGTCTCTTGTTGTTACTCTCCTTGGTTTCTTCCTATAGCCAAAGAGGAGCGGCGTTTTGGCATCGGCCGCGTCGAAGACCATGCCGTGCACGGACACTAAGGGCTTAGGGCATCATTCTGCCCATTATTATAAAAGACCAAACACCTTAGGGAGTGTTCGCTGTCTCGAGTTAGGCATTATATGCATCAGCTTCGAATCATGTCTTTGGTCAAATGTTGGGTTTGCCCGGCTCCTGTGTTTTGCTGCCTTACGTTCCGTATCATCGGCTAACGTGGCACCGGAGAACTCTCGCGATTGTGCCCCGGCTTTTGGTGGCGAGCACCTCGATGAAAGCTAAAACCGATTGTCATGATGCAGCGAGAGACTGGTCAACCACTCGATCGACTACCGGAATGTTTAGAATTCCCCGCTTTGACGAAGGACCGTTTCCCGGTCAGGCACATATGCACCCTGAATTTGGAAATGTGCGGTGCCACCAGGGGCTATATCGTAGCCCCACCCTCGAGGTCCACTGGCTAAGTGAAAGTGATAAAGCATTATAGTCCGGATTGCCTCGTTCGCTACGCTACCACCTCCTTAAACAGGACCGAGACGTCGGATTAAGTGTGAAAACGCGCTGTTTTTGTGAACACTCCCGCACCCTGTGCGTGGGGGCTGAAGCCGAAGACTGCAATCTTTCAAGTTATACAAATGTATACGTAAACGGCCGCACAGGAGAAGTTTTACCACTTGGGACGCACAAGTATAAAAAGCAGTTATAGCATAATCATCATTTTACAACCTAATCGTTCATTTGAGCGTGACATTTTCGAGCACTGCGACTCTATTACCTGGCGCCACGCATAACTTCCCGAAATAATGCTCGGCGGGGGCGGCTTTCATCCGACCCGGGCGGCGGCAATGATGGCATCCATCTCCGGACAATGCGCCTTCACGGGCAAGAGCCATCCCGCGCCCTCGATGCAGCCGACCGCTTCATCTTCTTTATATGCGGCACCGCCCAAGGAATTGCTGCGATGGCGAAGTAGCTCGTCGCCTTGGGCCTCTCTGGCCAGACATGGGCCACGATGTCAGTCATGGCAAGTCCGGACAATCTATTTAGCTCGGCCCATTCGGCCAACCGGTCTATCAACGAAAGGGAGCGGTCCAGACTATGGAATTGAGGCCAGTATAGCTCTTCTGTCTTGTGATCCTCCTGGCTCTGGAAGTGCTCAACGGCATCAGCCGCACTTGCAGCTAAGTCCATATACGGATCCTCCGGACTCCACAGCCGCTCAAATTGAGCATACTTTCCATCCATAAACCGGCGATGCAGCAGAAAAGGCTTGCCAGCCACGATATCTCCGGCCTGGCGCAGTTCCTCCTTCATAGCCCGCATTGCAGAGCGGGCATCCTTGGCTTCGGCGGTGGCCTTCTTCATGTCTTCCCGCTCCGATAAGCGCTCGTTTTCAAGAGCCTCATTGCGGTCGGCAGCATCCTTTACTTTCATGGCCAATTCGGCCACCTCTGCCCTGCTTCGGCAGTGCGCAACCCTTTTGGCTTTCAATTCCTCGGCTGCCCTCGAGGCAGCCGCGTCACTCCTTCGGGCTTGCTCCTTAGCTCGAGCAAGTTCGGCCCGAAGGTTCTCCACAGCAGCAGCACCGTCTGTACAACAGCGTAAACTTTATCAGAGGAGGGCTTCGACCCCCTTAAATAAAGCGACTGCGGAGAATTTATTTACCTTGCGACTCGTCAAGTCGCCGGTTGACAAGTGCGATGTCCGCATCCGCCATGTCAAGTTGCCGACTTAACTCGGCAAACTCATTAGTCTGGCTAGCCCTCGGACTATCCGCCACCTGCATAGGAACGACGGCATTCATTACTTGTGATTTCGATCCTCGGCACGCTGTCGTTCCCGACAACCTACCGAGTCCCAGGGGCTACTATCTATACAGGGCACATTTTTATGTGCAAAACTGTTAAAAGACAAAAGGGTGCGTCATTCTCGCATACCTCAAATCCCGCCAGCAAACTCATGGCGGCATTGCGCAATCCGCTCTCGGCGGACGAAATCCTTCCAATCACCATACGCATCAACGCACGGTGATCTTCCGATATAGACGATCTCTCAAGCAGATTCTTGATTCTCGGCGGATACTAGTGGGTGCGAACTCTCGGCCCCTCCGGACTCGGGAGACCCTCCGTGACGATATTTCAGGCTCGCCCGCCTTGTCTGGCGGCGCTGCAGACGGAGGCGTTTCACTCTCCATCATCTCCGGAAGAAGGTCCCCCGAAGATGAACTCATCTGAGAAGGCTGTAGATCCGAACTGCAATATAAATATTTCAGTTATCCACAGAAGCACAAATGAAGGTATTTCCTTACTAATTAATTCCCTTTCTCATACTCACGGCTCACTGGAGGGCTGATCCTTTGGTGATGATTGTGCGTCCGGATTCTCTCCGGGCGCCGGACCCCCCGGTGAAGATCTCTTCCCACGCTTAGGGGCTTTGGCCTCCGGATCTTCGGAGGCGGTCCACTTCTCCCCATGGAGGGAGGGGTTCTTGACTCCCCCCTCAGACGCCCCTTTGGGCAAAATATTAGCTCCTCTATTTTCCCCTTCGCCCCCTTTCGTGGGTGCGACCTCCAACATTCTGACCAGCACGGGCTCCAGTGCGGTCTCTGGGAGGGGGGCCGGACACCTTATCAATCTTGATCGCGCCACCCATTCCTGTGAAGAGTGATGGGTCAGGAGGCGAACTCTGGAAAGGCGTATAAACAGAATGTCTGGACTCTGAGCTATTTACCTGAGTATCCGGGAGATTGCTGCTTAGGCCTGCGTCCTCGGCTAATTCCGGACACGCCACCTGCGGTCCGAAGAACAACTTATACATCTCCATGGGTGTCGAACCCATAAAGTGTTGGAGAATCCGAGGTCCCTCCGGGTTGAACTCCCATAGATGGAGAGGACGGCGTTTGCAGGGCAGAAGATGCCTGATTAGCATAACCTGCATCACCACGATCAGGTCGATCTCCCTCGATTGGAGGTCTCGAATCCGGCCCTGCAGTGAGGGCACGTCTTCGGACGGCCCCCAATTGAGCCCTTGGTTG
The DNA here is from genome assembly GCA_021437245.1 of Aegilops speltoides. Lineage (NCBI taxonomy): Eukaryota > Viridiplantae > Streptophyta > Magnoliopsida > Poales > Poaceae > Aegilops > Aegilops speltoides. The sequence continues at coordinate 418,955,728 of CM038146.1, forward strand.
ACCCACGACATCAGCTGGCGTGGAGGTCCCGGGCGGAATGAAGGCGGCGGCTTTTGCCTGCTGCCCTTCGGAGCGGTGATATAGAACCACTCCTGCTGCCACAGTCCGAGTTCCTCTTGGAAGGAACCCTCGGGCCACGGGGCATCGGCCTTTTTGCTTATGGCCGCCCCGCCGCACTCCGCTTGACGCCCCCCGATCATCTTCGGCTCCACCTTGAAGGTCTGCAACCACAGGCCAAAGTGGGGGGTGACGCGGAGGAAGGCTTTGCAGACGATAATGAATGCGGAGATGTGGAGGATGGACTCCGGAGCCAAGTCGTGAAAGTCCAGCCCATAGTAGAACATGAGCCCTCTCACAAAGGGGTCCGTCGGGAAGCCTAAACCCCGACGGAGGTGGGATACGAAGACAACGAACTCACCGGGCTCGGGGACGGGCACGGCCTGCCCTTGGGCGGGCAACCTATGCGAAACCTCGTAGGCCAGGTACCTGGCCTCACGTAACTTCAATATGTCCTCCTCCGTGACGGAGGAGGGCATCCACCGGCCCTGGAGGTCGGAGTCGGACATGGTTGAGGATCCGAAGCGCTCGAATCTGAGGCTCTGGGTGTTGGAACTGGGAGCGAGGAGGAGATTCGATGCGAGATTGAAGAACAAGGACAAGCCTTGGTCCTCTTATAAAGAGGAAAAAAATACCAAGAGCCGTCTCCGTGACCGTTTGGGATTCACCTTCGATAGAGGAGGCGTGGCGACGGGAACGGTTGGGTTACCCACGCACGTATTGATGAGAATCCCGGAATAAGGGGAACACGATCTCTGCTTCGACAAGACGTGCCAAGGAAACCGCTTCGCTAAACGTGCTGAGGTGGTATAGTAAAAAACGATTCAAACAGTGGCTTGGCAGCGGTGTGATATCACGCCGCATAATACGTCAGCAGATTGAGCTAGTGTATATTTTATTCTCTCTACGGTGGAATGTGGAATTTATTTTGCGAGCGGACACTACCACAGTGTTCATGATCTTCTCTGGATTATTCAAGGGAGGAACCCGCCTTGCAATGCCGAACATTATGCGCGCCGGACTAATTGTCATTGAAGCCTGGTTCAGGGGCTACTGAGGGAGTCCTGGACTAGGGGGTGTCCGGACAGCCGTACTATAATTATCCGCCGGACTCCAAGACTACGAAGATAGAAGATTTAAGACTCCGTCCCGTGTCCGGATGGGACTTTCCTTGGCGTAGAAGGCAAGCTTGGCAATACGGATATGTAGATCTCCTACCATTGTAACCGACTCTGTGTAACCCTAGCCTCCTCCGGTGTCTATATAAACCGGAGGACTTTAGTCCGTAGGGCGACATACATTACAACAATCATACCATAGGCTAGCTTCTAGGGTTTAGCCTCCTTGATCTCGTGGTAGATCCACTCTTGTACTACCCATATCATTAATATTAATCAAGCAGGACGTGGGTTTTACCTCCATCAAGAGGGCCCGAACACGGGTAAAAACATCGTGTCCCTCGTCTCTTGTTACCATCCGCCTAGACGCACAGTTCGGGACCCCCTACCCGAGATCCGCTGGTTTTGACACCGACAATCACCCTTTAACAAGGAGGGAAATATCTCAAGGATATAATAATAGCGAGATTTATCATCATGAGTAAACAGGGTAGCTATATCATTCAACTTGGTAAGATGTGCCGCAATAGTTTCAGATTCAAGGCCATGAAAAGGATCAGATTCAACTAAAGTAATAATCTCAGGATCAACAGAGAATTCATAATCCTTATCAGTAACACAAATAGGTGAAGTAGCAAAAGCAGGGTCAGGTTTCATTCTAGCATTAAGGGACTGCTGCTTCCATTTAGCTAATAATTTCTTAAGATCATATCTATCACTGCAAGCAAAGATAGCTCTAGCAGCTTCTTCATTCATAACATAACCCTCAGGAACAACATGCAATTCATAATCATTGGGAGAATTTTCGTCATCACTATCATCATTAATAGCGTCTTGAATAATTGCATTCCCCCTAACTCTAGCAAGTTGTTCATCAAGAAATTCACCTAATGGCAAAGTAGTATCACGCACAAAAGTAGTTTCATCATAAGTATCATGCATAGCAGAAGTGGCATCATCAATAACATGGGACATATCAGAGTTCATAGCAGTAGCAGGTTTAGGTGTCGCAAGCTTACTCAAAACAGAAGAAGAATCTAGTGCAGAGCTAGATGGCAGTTCCTTACCTCCCCTCGTAGTTGAGGGATAGATCGTAGTTTTCGCGTCTTTCAAGTTCTTCATAGTGATCAACAGATATAAATCCCAAGTGACTCAGAGAATAGAGCTATGCTCCCAGCAACGGCGCCTTGAAATTAGTCTTGATAACCCACAAGTGTAGGGGATCGCAACAGCTTTCGAGGGTAAAGTATTCAACCCAAATTTATTGATTCGACACAAGGGGAGCCAAAGAATATTCTTGAGTATTAACAGTTGAGTTGTCAATTCAACCACACCTAGATAACTTAGTATCTGCAGCAAAGTATTTAGTAGCAAAAGTGGTATGATAATAAAAGTAACGATAGCAAAAGTAATATTTTTGGGTTTTGTAGTGATTGTAACAGTAGCAATAGAAAAGTAAATAAGCGAAGAACAATATGTGAAAAGCTCGTAGGCAATGGATCAGTGATGGATAATTGTGACAGATGCGATTCCTCATGTAATAGCTATAACATAGGGTGACACAGAACTAGCTCTAGTTCATCAATGTAATGTAGGCATGTATTCCATATATAGGCATACGTGCTTATGGAAAAGAACTTGCATGACATCTTTTGTCCTACCCTCCCGTTGCAGCGGGGTCCTAGCAGAAACTAAGGGATATTAAGGCATCCTTTTAATAGAGAACCGGAACAAAGCATTAACACATAGTGAATACATGAACTCCTCAAACTACGGTCATCACCGAGAAGTATCCCGATTATTGTCACTTCGGGGTTGTTGGATCATAACACATAATAGGTGACTATAGACTTGCAAGATAGGATCAAAAACACACATATATTCATGAAAACATAATAGGTTCAGATCTGAAATCATGGCACTTCGGGCCCTAGTGACAAGCATTAAGCATAGCAAAGTCATAGCAACATCAATCTCAGAACATAGTCGATACTAGGGATCAAACCCTAACAAAACTAACTTGATTACATGGTAAATCTCATCCAACCCATCACCGTCCAGCAAGCCTACGATGGAATTACTCACACACGGCGGTGAGCATCATGAAATTGGTGATGGAGGATGGTTGATAATGACGACAGCGACGAACCCCCCTCTCTGGAGCCCCGAATGGACTCCAGATCAGCCCTCCCGAGAGAGATTAGGGCTTACGGTGGCTCCGTATCGTAAAACGCGATGAAACTTTCTCTCTGATTTTTTTCTCCCCAAACGTGAATATATAGAGTTGGAGTTGAGGTTGGTGGAGGTCTAGGGGGCCCACGAGACAGGGGGCGCGCCCAGGTGGAGGGCGTGTGACCCCCTGGTCTTGATTCTTTCGCTAGTATTTTTTATATTTTCCAAAAAGTGCCTCCGTGGATTTTCAGAACATTCCTAGAACTTTTCTTTTCTACACATAAAACAACATCATGGCAGTTCTGCTGAAAACAGCGTCAGTTCGGGTTAGTTTCATTCAAATCATGCAAGTTAGAGTCCAAAACAAGGGCAAAAGTGTTTGGAAAAGTAGATACATTGGAGACGTATCAATCATCACCATCGCCATCACCAACGATCCTCTCATCGGGAGGGGGTCAATCTCCATCAACATCTTCACCAGCACCATCTCCTCTCAGACAGTAGTTTATCTCTTGTATCCAATCTTTGTACCCAAACCTCAGATTGGTACCTGTGGGTTGCTAGTAGTGTTGATTACTCCTTGTAGTTGATGCTAGTTGGTTTATTTGGTGGAAGATCATATGTTCATATCCTTAATGCATATTAATACCCCTCTAATTATGAACATGAATATTGTTTGTGAGTAGTTATGTTTGTTCCTGAGGACATGGGTGAAGTCTTGCTATTAGTAGTCATGTGAGTTTGGTATTCATTCGATATTTTGATGAGATGTATGTTGTCTCTCCTCTAGTGGTGTTATGTGAACGTCGACTACATGACACTTCACCATTATTTGGGCCTAGAGGAAGGCATTGGGAAGTAATAAGTAGATGATGGGTTGCTCGAGTGACAGAAGCTTAAATCCTAGTTTATGAGTTGCTTCGTAAGGGGCTGATTTGGATCCACTTGTTTCATGCTATGGTTAGGTTTACCATAATACTTCTTTTGTAGTTGCAGATGCTTGCAATAGGGGTTAATCATAAGTGGGATGCTTGTCCAAGAAAGGGCAGTATCCAAGCACCGGTCCACCCACATATCAAATTATCAAAGTAACGAACGCGAATCATATGAGCGTGATGAAAACTAGCTTGACAATAATTCCCATGTGTCCTCGGGAGCGCTTTTCTCATTATAAGAACTTGTCCAGGCTTGTCCTTTGCTACAAAAAGGATTTGGCCACCTTGCTGCACTTTATTTACTTTCATTGCTTGTTACCCGTTACAAATTATCTTATCATAAAACTATCTGTTACCTACAATTTCAGTGCTTGCAGAAAATACCTTGCTGAAAACCGCTTGTCATTTCATTCTACTCCTCGTTGGGTTCGACACTCTTACTTATCGAAAGGACTATGATAGATCCCCTACACTTTTGGGTCATCAAGACTCTTTTCTAGCGCCATTGCTGGGGAGTGAAGCACCTTTGGTGAGTGGAACTTGGTAAGGAAACATTTATATAGTGTGCTGAAATTTACTGTCACTTGTTACTATGGAAACTAATCCTTTGAGGGGCTTGTTAGGGTATCTTCGCCCGACCGGTGAAACAAAGAGTTGCTCCTCAACCTACTGAACCTACTGAAAATGTTTACTTAGAAATTCCTTCGGGTATGGTAGAGAAACTGCTAGCTAATCCCTTTGTAGGAGATGGAACATTGAATCCCGATTTACACCTTATCTATGTGGATGAAGTTTGTGGATTATTTAATATTGCAGGTATGCCCGATGATGTTGTTAAGAAGAAGGTCTTCCCTTTATCTTTGAAGTGAGACGCATTGACATGGTATAGGCTATATGATGATATGGGATCTTGGGACTATAAACGATTGAAATTGGAATTTCACCAGAAGTTTTATCCTATGCATCTTGTTCATCATGATCGTAATTATATATATAATTTTTGGCCTCATGAAGGAGAAAGCATCGCTCAAGCTTGGGGGAGGCTTAAGTCAATGTTATATTCATGCCCCAATATTGAGCTCTCAGGAGATATGAGTATTCAAAAAATTTATGCTCGACTTTCTCTCAATGATCGCACCATGCTCGATACTTCCTGTGCTGGTTCTTATATGCCGAAGACTACTGTCAAATGGGACTTATTGGAAAGAATTAAATGCAACTCTGAAGATTGGGGTTCCGACGATGGTAAGGAGTCAGGTATGACACCTAAGTTTGATTGTGTTAAATCTTTTATGGATACCGATGCTTTTCGTGAATTTAGCGCTAAATATGGACTTGACTGTGAGATTGTAGCTTCTTTCTGTGAATCTTTTGCTACTCACGTTGATCTCCCTAAGGAGAAGTGGTTTAAATATAATCCTCCCACTAAAGTAAAAGTAGTTGCACCTATTACAGCTGAAGAAAAGACTATCACTTATGATGATCCTATTGTTCCTACTACTTATGTTGAGAAACCACCTTTCCCTGTTAGGATAAAGGATCATGCTAAAGCTTCAACTATGGTTCGTAAGAGTAATACTAGAACATATACACCCCCTGAACAAATCAAAGTTGAACCTAGTTGCTATAGTTAAAGATCTTTTGGCTGATAATATAGATGGGCATGTTATTTACTTCTATGAGGAAGCTACCAACATTGCTAAACCCGATGCTAAGATACATAGACCTGTTGTAGGCATGCCTGTTATTTCTGTTAAAATAGGAGATCATTGTTATCATGGCTTATGTAATATGGGTGCTAGTGCTAGTGCAATAAATTATGCATGATATCGCACCCGCTGAAATAGAAGATATTGATGTTACTATTAACCTTGCAAATAGAGATACTATTTCACCAATTGGGATTGTTAGAGATGTTGAAGTCTTGTGTGGGAAAGTTAAATATCTTGCTGATTTTCTTCTTCTTGGTTCCCCACAAGATAACTTTTGTCCCATTATATTAGGTAGACCCTTCTTGAATACTGTCAATGCTAGGATAGATTGCAAAAAGGATGTTGTTACGATTGGCTTAGGAGATATGTCTCATGAGTTTAATTTTGCTAAATTTCGTAGACAACCCCATGATAAAGAATTGCCTAGTAAAGATGAAATTATTGGTCTTGCTTCTATTGTCGTGCCTCCTACTGACCCTTTAGAACAATATTTGCTAGACCATGAAAATGATTTCTTTATGAATGAAAGAAGGGAGATAGATGAAGTATTCTTTCAACAGGGTCCTATTCTGAAACACAACTTGCCTGTTGAAATCCTAGGGGATCCTCCTCCTGTTGGGGAACGTTGCAGAAAATTAAAATTTTTCCTACGGTTTCACCAAGATCCATCTATGAGTTCATCTAAGCAACGAGTAACGGGAGAGAGTTTGCATCTACATACCACTTGTAGATCGCGTGCGAAGCTTGCAAGGTGATGATGTAGTCGTACTCGGCGTGATTGAATCACCGATGACCAAGTCTTGAGCGGACAGCACCTCCGCGTTCAACACACGTGACGGCACGGGTGGCGTCCCTCCGTCTTGATCCAGCAAGGAGGAAGGAGAGGTTGAGGAAGACAGCTCCACCGGTAGCACGGCGGCGTGGTGATGGTGGAGAGGCGATACTCAAGCGAGGCTTCACGAGCACACAACGGAGGAGGAGAGGTGTTGGGAGGGAGGGCTGCGCCTTGGAGATGGGTACAGCAGCCCGTCCCTCCCCCTTATATAGGCCCCAGGCGCCGCCCCTGAGATCCAATCTCCAAGGGGAAGCAGTGACCAAGGGGTAGAGTGCCCCCAAGCCAAGTGGGCGCCCCACCCCTAGGGTTTCAACCCTAGGCGCGAGGTGGGCCTAGAGGCGCACCAGCCCACTATGGGCTGGTTCCCTCCACTTCAGCCCATGGGGCCCTCCGGGATGGGTGGCCCCACCGGTGGACCCAGTACCCTTCCGGTGGTCGGTACATTACGGAGACCGAAACTTTCCCGATGGCGATATACCACTTCCTATATATTATTCTTTACCTCTGGACCATTCCGAAACTCCTCGTGGCGTCAGGGATCTCATCCGGGACTCGAACAACATTCGGTAGTCACATACTAGTCTTCCTAATAACCCTAAGCGTCACAGAACCTTAAGTGTGTAGACCCTACGGGTTCGGAGACACGCAGACATGACCGAGACGACTCTCGGCAATAACCAACAGCGGGTCTGGATACCCATGTTGGCTCCCACATGCTCCTCGATGATTTCATCGATTGAACCACGATGTCGAGGATTCTATCAAACCGTATGCAATTCCTTTGTCAATCGGTATGTTACTTGCGAGACTCGATCGTCGGTATCCCAATACCTTGTTCGGTCTCGTTACGGCAAGTCACTTTACTCATACCGTAATGCATGATCCGTGACCAACACCTTGGTCACCTTGAGCTCATTATGATGATGCATTACGAGTGGGCCCGAGATACCTCTCCGTTATACGGAGTGACAAATCCCGATCTCGATCCGTGTCAACCCAACAGATACTTTCGGAGATACCGTAATGCACCTTTATAGTCACCCGATTCGTTGTGACGTTTGATACACCCAAGGCACTCCTACGGTATCCGGAGTTACACGATCTCATGGTCGAAGGAAGAGATACTTGACATTGGCAAAGCTCTAGCAAAGCGAACTACGATCTTTGTGCTATGCTTAGGATTGGGTCTTGTCCATCACATCATTCTCCCAATGATGTGATCCCGTTATCAACGACATCTAATGTCCATAGTCAGGAAACCATGACCATCTGTTGATCACAACGAGCTAGTCAACTAGAGGCTCACTAGGGACATATTATGGTCTATGTGTTCACACGTGTATTATGATTTCCGGATAATACAGTTATAGCATGAACAAAAAACAATTATCATGAACAATGAAATATAATAATACTTTTATTATTGCCTCTAGGGCATATTTCCAACACCTCCACCCAAGGGTGATCCCGTGTTTGAGCTCAAACCTTTACCTGATAATATTAAATATGCTTATCTTGATGAAAAGAATATATATCATGTTATTATTAGTGCTAACCTTTCAGAGAAGGAAGAGGAAAGATTATTGAAAACTCTGAAGAAGCACCGTGCTACGATTGTATATACTCTTGATGATCTTAAGGGCATTAGTCCCACTCTATGCCAACACAAAATTAAATTGGATGAAGGTTCCAAACCAGTTAGAGATCATCAACGGCGTTTAAATCCTAAGATGAAAGAAGTGGTAAGAAAGGAGATACTAAAGCTCCTTGAGGTAGGTATAATTTATCCTGTTGCTAATAGTGATTGGGTAAGTCCTGTCCATTGCGTCCCTAAGAAGGGAGGTATTACTGTTGTTCCTAATGATAAAGATGAATTGATTCCGCAAAGAATTATTACAGGTTATAGGATGGTAATTGATTTTCGTAAATTAAATAAAGCTACTAAGAAAGATCATTACCCTTTACCTTTTATTGATCAAATTCTAGAAAGACTATCCAAACACACACACATTTCTGCTTTCTAGATGGTTATTCTGGTTTCTCTCAAATACCTGTGTCAGCGGACGATCAATCAAAAACTACTTTTACTTGCCCTTTTGGTACTTTTGCTTATAGACGTATGCCTTCACGGATGGAATTGAAGCGGCGCTTGATGTGCTCGGTCTTCTTGTGAAACCAGGCTCCTTGGCAAGGGCAATAGCTCGGTGTTGTCCGAGAAGAGTTTGATCGGCCCCGACGCATTGGGTATGACTCCTAGGTCGGTGATGAACTCCTTCACCCAAATCGCTTCATGCGCTGCCTCGAGGCTGCCATGTACTCCGCTTCACGTAGATCCGCCACGAGGCTCACGCTTGCATTTGCACCAGCTTCTTGCTCGACCATTCAACATATACACGATCGGTTTGTGACTTAGAGTCATCGGATCTGAGTCGAAGCTAAGCGTCGGCGTAACCCTTCTGACGAGCTCTTCATCTCCTCCATAAGCGAGAAACATGTCCTTTGTCCTTTTCGGTGCTTCAGGATATTCTTGACCGCTGTCCGGTGTTCCTTGCGGGATTACTTTGGTATCTTGCTACCAAACTTACGGCAAGGTTTACATCAGTGTCGGTACACAGCATGGCATACATAATAGATCCTATGGCTGAAGCATAGGGATGACACTCATCTCTTCTTTATCTTTTGCCGTGGTCGGTGGTCGAGTGAGCTCAATCTCACACCTTGTAACATGGGAAAGAACCCTTTCTTGGACTGATCCATTTTGAACCTTTTCAAAATTTTATCAAGGTATGTGCTTTGTGAAAGACCTATGAGGCGTCTCGATCTATCTCTATAGATCTTGATGCCTAATATATAAGCAGCTTCTCCAAGGTCCTTCATTGAAAAACACTTATTCAAGTAGGCCTTAATGCTGTCGAAGTTTTGTATCATTTCCCATTAAGAGTATGTCATCTACATATAATAGGAGAAATGCTACTGAGCTCCCACTCACTTTCTTGTAAACGCAGGCTTCTCCATAAGTCGCATAAACTAACGCTTTGATCATCTCATCAAAGCGAATGTTCTAACTCCGAGATGCTTGCACCAGTCCATAAATGGATCATTGGAGCTTGCATACTTTGTTAGCGTTCTTAGGATCGACAAAACCTTCCGCTGCATCATATACAGCTCTTCCTTAAGATGTCCGTTAAGGAATGCCGTTTTGGCGTCCATCGCCATATCTCATAATCATAGTATCGGCAATTGCTAACATGATTGGACGGACTTCACTTCGCTACGGAGAGAATGTCTCGTCGTAGTCAATCCCTTGAACTTGTCGATAACCCTTAGCGACAAGTTGAGCTTTATAGATGGTAACATTACCATCCGCGTCCGTCTTCTTCTTAAAAATCCATTTGTTTTCTATCGCTCGCCGATCATCGGGCAAGTCTGTCAAAGTCCATACTTTGTTTTCATACATGGATTCTATCTCGGATTTCATGGCTTCAAGCCATTTGTTGGAATCCGGCCCGCCATCGCTTCTTCATAGTTCAAGGTTCACCGTTGTCTAACAACATGATTTCCGGGACAGGGTTGCCGTACCACTGCAGTGCGGGCGTGTCCTTGTGGACCCACGAGTTGGTAGCAACTTGATCCGAAGTACCTTGATCATCATCATTGGTTTCCTCTTGGTGGTGTGGGCATCACGGAACATTTTCTGAGCTGCACCGCTTTCTGTTCGAGAGGTAGTACTTCATCGAGTTCTACTTTCCTCCCACTTACTTCTTTCGAGAGAAACTCTTTTCGAAAGCATCCGTTCTTGGCAACAAAGATCTTGCCTTCGGATCTTAAGTAGAAGGTATACCCGACGGTTTCCTTAGGGTATCCTATGAATCGCATTTTTCCGACTTGGGTTCGAGCTTTTCGGGTTGAAGTTTCTTGACATAAGCATCGCATCCCCAAACTTTTAGAAAGCGCGACTTAGGTTTCTTCCCAAACCATAATTCATACGGTGTCGTCTCAGCGGATTTAGGCGGTGCCCTATTTAAAGTGAATGTAGCTGTCTCTAGGCGTATCCCCAAAATGATAGCGGTAAATCGGTAAGAGACATCATAGACCGCACCATATCCAATAGAGTGCGATTCGACGTTCGGACACACCGTTTATTTGAGGTGTTCAGCGGCGTGAGTTGTGAAACGATTCCACATTTCTTTAAGTGTGTGCCAAATTTGTGACTTAAGTATTCTCCTCCATGATCTGATCGTAGGAACTTTATCTTTCGGTCACGTTGATTCTCCACCTCATTCTAAAATTCCTTGAACTTTTCAAAGGTCTCAGACTTGTGTTTCATTAAGTAGACATACCCATATCTACTCAAGTCATCAGTGAGAGTGAGAACATAACGATATCCTCCGCGAGCCTCAACGCTCATTGGACCGCACACATCGGTATGTATGATTTCCAACAAGTTGGTTGCTCGCTCCATTGTTAGGAGAACGGAGTCTTGGTCATTTGCCTAAGAGGAATGGTTAGCATGTGTCAAACGATTCATAATCAAGAGACTCTAAAGTCCATCAGCATGGAGCTTCTTCATGCGCTTGACACCAATGTGACCAAGGCAGCGATGCCACAAGTATGTGGGACTATCGTTATCAACTTTACATCTTTTGGCATCCACACTATGAACATGTGTAATATTACGCTCGAGATTCATTAAGAATAAACCATTGACCATCGGACATGACCATAAAACATATCTCTCATATAAATCGAACAACCATTATTCTCGAGACTTAAATGAGTAGCCATCTCGTATCAAAGCGAGATCCGGATACAATGTTCATGCTCAAACTTGGCACTAAATAACAATTATTAAGGTTCAAAACTAATCCCGTGGGTAAATGTAGAGGCAGCGTGCGGCGGCGATCACATCGACTCTGGAACCATTCGGCAAGATCGTCACCTCGTCCCTTCGCCGATCTCCGTTTATTCCGCAGCTCTGCTGTGAGTTACAAATATGAGCAACGGCACGGTATCAAATACCGGGAGTTACTACGAGTCTTGGTAAGGTACACATCAATTACATGTATATCAAATATACCTTTGGTGTTGCCGACCTTCTTATCCGCTAAGTATTTGGGGCAGTTCCGCTTCCAGTGACCCTTTCCCTTGCAATAAAAGCACTCAGTCTCAGGCTTGGGTCCATTCTTTGACTTCTTCTCGGCAACTGGCTTACCGGGCACGGCAACATCTTTGCCGTCCTTCTTGAAGTTCTTCTTCCCCCTGCCCTTCTTGAACTTAGTGGTCTTATTGACCATCAACACTTGATGTTCTTTCTTGATTTCAGCCTCTGCTGACTTCAACATCGAGTACACTTCAGGAATGGTCTTCACCATCCCCTGCATGTTGTAGTTCATCACAAAGCTCTTGTAGCTTGGTGGGAGCGACTGGAGGATTCTGTCAATGACCGCCTCATCTGGGAGGTTAATGTTCATTTGGGTCATACGGTTGTGCAACCGGACATCTTGAGGATGTGCTCCTTGTGAACTGTTTTCCTCCATCTTGCAAGCTGTAGAACTTGTCGGAGACATCATATCTCTCGACCGGGCATGAGCTTGGAAAACTAGTTTCAGCTCTTGAACATCTCATATGCTCTGTGGCGCTCAAAACGCTTTTGGAGCCCGGTTCTAAGCTGTAGAGCATGCCGCATTGAGCGAGGGAGTAATCATCGAGCGAGTGCCAAGCGTTCATATCGTCTTGCAAAGTCTTTGGGAGAACAGTGGGTCACCTAACGGTGCTTCTAGGACATATTGTTTCTTGGCGGTATGAGGATGATCCTCGGGTTCGGACCCGATCCGTATAGTTCTGCCATCATCTTTCAGCTTGGTTTTCTCTAGGAAGCGTTGAAGTTCATGTTGACATTAGCGTTGGCCATTGATCTACAAGACATATTTGCAAAGGTTTTAGACTAAGTTCATGATAATAAAGTTCTAATCAAAATTATGAACTCCCACTTAGATTAGACATCCTCTAGTCATCTAAGTGTTACACGATCCGAGTCGACTAGCCCGTGTCCGATCATCACGTGAGACGGACTAGTCATCATTGGTGAACATCTTCATGTTGATCGTATCTTCCATACGACTCGTGTTCGACCTTTCGGTCTCCGTGTTCGAGGCCATGTCGTACATGCTAGGCTCGTCAAGTTAACCCTAAGTGTTTTATTTGTGTAAAACTGTCTTACACCCGTTGTATGTGAGCGTAAGAATCCATCACACCGATCATCACGTGGTGCTTAGAAGCGACGAACTGTAGCAGCGGTGCACGTTAGGGAGAACACTTCTTGAAATTTTGTAAGGATCATCTTATTTACTACCGTCGTCCTAAGTGAACAAGATGCATAAACATAATAAACATCACATGCAATTATATATAGTTGTGACATGATATGGCCAATATCATAAAGCTCCATTGATCTCCATCTTCGAGGCTCCATGATCATCTTGTCACCGGCTTGACACCATGATCTCCATCATCATGATCTCCATCATCGTGTCTTCATGAAGTTGTCACGCCAACGACTACTTCTACTTCTATGACTAACGCGTTTAGCAATAAAGTACTTCTATGACTAACGCGTTCTTCAATCACACGCAGGTCATACAAAAAATAAAGACAACTCCTATGGCTCCTGCCGGTTGTCATACTCATCGACATGCAAGTCGTGAATCCTATTACAAGAACATGATCTCATACATCACAATTCATCATTCATCACAACTTCTGGCCATATCACATCACATGATCAATCGCTGCAAAAACAAGTTAGACGTCCTCTAATTGTTGTTGCATCTTTTACGTGGCTGCAATTGGGTTCTAGCAAGAACGTTTTCTTACCTCGAATAACCACAACGTGATTTTGTCAACTTCTATTTACCCTTCATAAGGGCCCTGTTCATCGAATCCGCTCCAACTAAAGTGGAGAGGCAGACACCCGCCAGCCACCTTATGCAACTAGTGCATGTCAATCGGTGGAACCGGTCTCACGTAAGCGCACGTGTAAGGTTGGTCCGGGCCGCTTCATCCCACAATACCGTTGAAGCAAGAAAAGATTAGTAGGGGCAAGTAAATTGACAAGATCAACGCCCACAACAAATTGTGTTCTACTCGCGCATTAGAGAACTACGCATAGACCTAGCTCATGATGCCACTGTTGGGGAACGTTGCAGAAAATTAAATTTTTTCCTACGGTTTCACCAAGATCCATCTATGAGTTCATCTAAGCAACGAGTAACGGGAGAGAGTTTTCATATACATACCACTTGTAGATCGCGTACTCGACGTGATTCGAATCACCGATGACCAAGTGCTGAACGGACAACACCTCCGCGTTCAACACACGTACGACACGGGTGACGTCCCCTCCGTCTTGATCCAGCAAGGAGGAAGGAGAGGTTGAGGAAGACAGCTCCACCGGCAGCACGACGGCGTGGTGATGGTGGAGAGGCAGTACTCCGACAGGGCTTCGCCAAGCACACAACGGAGGAGGAGAGGTGTTGGGGAGGGGAGGGGCTGCGCCTTGGAGATGGGTGCAGCAGCCCCTCCCTCCCCTTATATAGGCCCTGGGGCGCCGGCCCTGAGATCCAATCTCCAAGGAGGCGGCGGTCAAAGGTGGAGTGCCCCCAAGCCAAGTGGGCGCCCCACCCCTAGGGTTTCAACCCTAGGCGCAGGGGGTGGGCCTAGGTGGGCGCACCAGCCCACTATGGGCTGGTTCCCCTCCCACTTCAGCCCATGGGGCCCTCCGGGATGGGTGGCCCCACCCGGTGGACCCCGGTACCCTTCCGGTGCTCCCGGTACCTCCCACTTCAGCCCATGGGGCCCTCCGGGATGGGTGGCCCCACCCGGTGGACCCGGTACCCTTCCGGTGGTCCGGTACATTCCGGAGACCCGAAACTTTCCGATGGCGAAATACCACTTCCTATATATTATTCTTTACCTCCGGACCATTCCGAAACTCCTCGTGGCGTCAGGGATCTCATCCGGGACTCGAACAACATTGATAGTCACATACTAGTCTTCCTAATAACCCTAGCGTCGCAGAACCTTAAGTGTGTAGACCCTACGGGTTCGGAGACACGCAGACATGACCGAGACGACTCTCGGACAATAACCAACAGCGGGGTCTGGATACCCATGTTGGCTCCCACATGCTCCTCGATGATTTCATCGGTTGAACCACGATGTCGAGGATTTGATCAAACCCTATATGCAATTCCCTTTGTCAATCGGTATGTTACTTGCCCGAGACTCGATCGTCGGTATCCCAATACCTTGTTCAGTCTCGTTACGGCAAGTCACTTTACTGCATCAGTAATGCATGATCCGTGACCAACACCTTGGTCACCTTGAGCTCATTATGATGATGCATTACCGAGTGGGCCAGAGATACCTCTCCGTTATACGGAGTGACAAATCGATCTCGATCCGTGTCAACCCAACAGATACTTTCGGAGATACCGTAATGCACCTTTATAGTCACCCGATTCGTTGTGACGTTTGATACACCCAAGGCACTCCTACGGTATCCGGGAGTTACGATCTCATGGTCGAAGGAAGAGATACTTGACATTGGCAAAGCTCTAGCAAACGAACTACACGATCTTTGTGCTATGCTTAGGATTTGGTCTTGTCCATCACATCATTCTCCCAATGATGTGATCCCGTTATCAACGACATCTAATGTCCATAGTCAGGAAACCATGACCATCTGTTGATCACAACGAGCTAGTCAACTAGAGGCTCACTAGGGACATATTGTGGTCTATGTGTTCACACGTGTATTACGATTTCCGGATAATACAGTTATAGCATGAACAAAAAACAATTATCATGAACAATGAAATATAATAATACTTTTATTATTGCCTCTAGGGCATATTTCCAACACCTCCACCCAAGGGTGATCCCGTGTTTGAGCTCAAACCTTTACCTGATAATCTTAAATATGCTTATCTTGATGAAAAGAATATATATCATGTTATTATTAGTGCTAACCTTTCAGAGAAGGAAGAGGAAAGATTATTGAAAACACTGAAGAAGCACCGTGCTGCGATTGTATATACTCTTGATGATCTTAAGGGCATTAGTCCCACTCTATGCCAACACAAAATTAAATTGGATGAAGGTTCCAAACCAGTTAGAGATCATCAACGGCGTTTAAATCCTAAGATGAAAGAAGTGGTAAGAAAGGAGATACTAAAGCTCCTTGAGGTAGGTATAATTTATCCTGTTGCTAATAGTGATTGGGTAAGGCATGTCCATTGCGTCCCTAAGAAGGGAGGTATTACTGTTGTTCCTAATGATAAAGATGAATTGATTCCGCAAAGAATTATTACAGGTTATAGGATGGTAATTGATTTCCGTAAATTAAATAAAGCTACTAAGAAAGATCATTACCCTTTACCTTTTATTGATCAAATTCTAGAAATACTATCCAGACACACACATTTCTGCTTTCTAGATGGTTATTCTGGTTTCTCTCAAATACCTGTGTCAGCGGACGATCAATCAAAAACTACTTTTACTTGCCCTTTTGGTACTTTTGCTTATAGACGTATGCCTTTTGGTTTATGTAATGCACCTGATACCTTTCAAAGATGCATGATGGCTATATTCTCTGACTTCTATGAAAAGATTTGTGAGGTATTCATGGATGATTTCTCCGTTTATGGATCCTCCTTTGATGATTTCTTGAGCAACCTTGATTGAGTTTTGCAGAGATGCAAAGACACCAATCTCGTGTTGAATTGGGAGAAGTGTCACTTTATGGTTAATGTAGGCATTGTCTTGGGGCATAAAATTTCTGAAAGAGGTATTGAAGTTGATAAAGCTAAAGTTGATACTTTTGAAAAGATGCCATGTCTCAAGGACATTAAAGGTATACGAAGTTTCCTTGGTCATGCCGGTTTTTATAGGAGGTTCATTAAGGACTTCTCTAAAATCTCTAGGCCTCTGACTAATTTATTGCAAAAAGATATTCCTTTTGTCTTTGATGATGAGTGTGTAGAAGCATTTGAAATACTTAAGAAAGCTATGATCACTGCACCTATTGTTCAGCCACCTGATTGGAATTTACCCTTTGAAATTATGTGTGATGCTAGTGATTATGCTTTAGGTGTTGTTCTAGGGCAAAGAGTTGATAAGAAACTCAATGTTATTCAATATGCTAGTAGGACTCTAGACACTGCCCAAAGAAATTATGCTACTACTAAAAAGGAGTTCTTAGCAGTTGTATTTGCCTGTGATAAGTTTAGACCTTATATTGTTGATTCTAAAGTAACTATTCACACTGATTATGCTGCTATTAAATATCTTACGAAAAAGAAAGATGCTAAACTAGACTTATTAGATGGGTTCTCTTGCTCCAAGAATTTGATTAGCATATTATTGATAAAAAGGGAGCTGAGAACCCCGTTGTAGACAACTTGTCTAGGTTAGAGAATGTTCTTGATGACCCACTACCTATTGATGATAGCTTTCCAGATGAACAATTAGCGGTCATTAATGCTTCTGGTACCGCTCCATGGTATGCTGATTATGCTAATTACATTGTGCTAAATTTATACCACCGAGTTTCACATTCCAGCAAAAGAAAAAATTCTTTTATGATTTAAGACATTACTTCTGGGATGACCCACACCTTTATAAAGAAGGAGTAGATGGTGTTATTAGACATTGTGTACCTGAGCGTGAAAACGGGAACAGATCCTACGCAAGTGTCACTCTGAACCATATGGAGGACACCACGCTGGAGATAGAACTGCACATAAGGTATTGTAATCCGGTTTTTATTGGCCTACTCTCTTCAAAGATGCCCGTAAGTTTGTCTTGTCTTGTGATGAATGTCAACAAATTGGTAATATTAGTAGACGTCAAGAAATGCCTATAAATTATTCTCTTGTTACTGAACCATTTGATGTTTGGGGCTTTGATTATATGGGACCTTTTCCTGCCTCTAATGGATATACACATATTTTAGTTGCTATTGATTACGTTACTAAGTGGGTAGAAGCTATTCCAACTAGTAGTGTTGGTCATAACACCTCTATTAAGATGCTTAAAGAAGTTACTTTTCCCGAGGTTTGGAGTCCCTAGATATCTCATGAGTGATGGTGGTTCACATTTTATTCATGGTGCTTTCCGTAAGATGCTTGCTAAGTATGATGTTAATCATAGAATTGCATCTCCTTATCACCCGCAGTCTAGTGGTCAAGTATAATTGAGTAATAGAGAGCTCAAATTAATTTTGCAAGAGACTGTTAATAGATCTAGAAAGAATTGGTCCAAAAAACTTGATGATGCATTATGGGCCTATGGAACTGCATATAAAAATCCTATGGGTATGTCTCTGTATAAGATGGTTTATGGAAAAGCATGTCACTTACCTCTCGAACTTGAACATAAGGCATACTGGGATATTAAAGAGCTCAACTATGATTTCAAACTTGCCGGTGAGAAGAGGTTATTTGACATTAGTTCACTTGATGAATGGAGAACTCAAGCCTACGAGAATGCCAAGCTGTTTAAGGAAAAAGTTAAAAGATGGCATGACAAACGGATACAAAAGCGTGAGTTTAACGTAGGTGATTATGTGTTGCTACTCAACTCTCGTTTAAGAGTTTTTGCAGGAAAACTTCTCTCTAAGTGGGAAGGTACTTACATTATCGAGGAGGTCTATCGTTCCGGTGCCATAAAAATCAACAACTTCGAAGGCACAAACCCGAAGGTGGTGAACGGTCAAAGAATCAAACATTATATCTCAGGTAATCCCATAAATGTTGAAACTAATATTATTAAGACCGTAACCCCGGAGGAATACATATGGGACACTTTCCAGAACGTTTCAGACTCCAAAAAGGAATAGGTATGTGGTACGGTAAGTAAACTGACTCCAAAACAATTCTAATGGCAATTTTTCTCCATTTTGGAATATTTAAGAATTTAGGAAAATAAGAAGTAGTCCGGAAAGGCCAGAGGCCTCCACGAGGGTGGAGGGCGCGCCCACCCTTACTGGGCGCGCCCCCTGCCTCGTGGGCACCTCGTGTGCCCTCCGGACTCCGTTTTCTTGCACGATACTTCTTTCGGTCGGTAAAAATTCATTATATAATCTCCCAAAGGTTTTGACCACCGTATCATGCAAATATCTCCTGTTTTCATTTCGAGCTGTTTTTCTGACAGATATAGAGCATCATGACATCACCCTCCTTGAACAATGAAGAAAAGGATGCTTGGCTATTGAAGACAGAGCTGAAAAGAGAAGAACCGAAGGAGATCAACAAGGATGAAAGGATCAAGAAGGCCATGGAGGATCGAGCTCCGACGGCGGAAGAAGAAAACATCCCTCAACCTCTACCTAACCTCTTTACCCCAACTGAGATTGAAGCTTTCAAGATGATTGAGTTAGCTTGCATACAGAACAAGTATCTCACACAGGAAAATATTTTGTTGAAGGATCATATCATCACACTCAAGGGCATTATCCGCAAGTTGGAGGAGCTTCTACGCTCGATGTGCGATTATCCACCATCATCATCACCACCTTCATCACCTCCAAGGACATAATCACGTGGGTATGGGCACTCCCCTTGGAAACTTCCAAGCTTGGGGGAGGTGCCCCGGTATCGTATCACCATCACACTCCTATCTTTACCATTTTACTTAGTTCGATCCTTTTAGTAATATCTTGATCTAGTAGAATAAAGTTTTGGTATGATTTAGTTTTGAGTTTTTGCTTTATGATTTCTCTACGTAATCGAGTCCGTGAGCTATATAATAAAGATTAGTGTTGAGTCAAGGGCTTTGCTATCTCACTATGATCTTGAGAAAATAGAAAGAATAAAATGAATAAAAGAGTTCATATTGATCTTATGGATAGTAATGACTTCACACATAAAGAGTATGAGGCTTAAAAGTTTGAGAGTTGACAAACATAGTTTTGGTCATCGTTGCAATTAATAGGAAGTAATAAAGAAAGAGAGGTTCTCACATATAAATATACTATCATGGACATCTTTTATGATTGTGAGCACTCATTAAGTATGACATGCTAAAGAGTTGATGTTGGACATGGAAGACAACGTAATGGGTTATGTTTTCTCACATCTCAGTTAAAGTATATTGTCATGGATCGTTCAACATGTTGAGCTTGCCTTTTTCCCTCATGCTAGCCAAATTCCTTGCACCAAGCAGAGATACTACTTGTGCTTCCAAATATCCTTAAACCCAGTTTTTGCCATGAGAGTCCACCATACCTACCTATGGATTGAGTAAGATCCTTCAAGTAAGTTGTCATGTTGCAAGCAATAAAAATTGCTCTCTAAATATGTATGACTTATTAGTGCAGAGAAAATAAGCTTTATACGATCGTGTGATATGGAAGTAATAAAAGCGACGAACTGCATAATAAAGGTTCATGTCACAAGTGGCAATATAAAGTGACGTTCTTTTGCATTAAGATTTTGTGCATCCAACCCTAAAAGCACATGACAACCTCTGCTTCCCTCTGCGAAGGGCCTATCTTTTATTTTATGTCTTTACATTATGCAAGAGTCAAGGTGATCCTCACCTTTCCCTTTTTCATTTTATCCTTTGGCAAGCACCTCATGTTGGAAAGATCCTGATATATATATATATATATATCCAATTGGATGTAAGTTAGCATGAACTATTATTGTTGACATCACCCAAAGGTGAATACGTTGGGAGGCAACATTGTAAGCCCCTACCTTTCTCAGTGTCCAATTAGAACTCTAGAACCATAAGTACTGCGTGAGTGTTAGCAATTGTAGAAGACTAAATGATAGTTGAGTATGTGGACTTGCTGAAAAGCTCTATTTTTGACTCTTTCCGATGTTATGATAAATTGCAATTGCTTCAATGACTGTGATTATAGTTTGTTAGTTCTCAATGAAGTTTCTAAACCATACTCGACATTGTGAATAGTTTGTTACTTGAGCATAAGAAATCATATGACAAAATCTATATATGTTGCTGTTATAAGAATGATCATGATGCCCTCATGTCCGTATTTTATTTTTATCGACATTTCTATCTCTAAACATGTGGACATATTTTTTGATTCCGGCTTCCGCTTGAGGACAAGCGAGGTCTAAGCTTGGGGCAGTTGATACGTCCATTTTGCATCATGCTTTTATATCGATATTTATTGCATTATGGGCTGTTATTATACGTTATGTCATAATACTTATGGCTATTCTCTCTTATTTTACAAGGTTTATCATGAAGAGGAGAATGCGGCAATTTGGGATTCGGGGTGGAAAAGGAGCAAATATTGGAAACCTATTATGCACAGCCCAAAAGTCCTGAAACTCCACGAAAGTCATTTTGGAATTAATAAAATTATTGAGCAAAGAAAGTACAGAGGGGACCACACCACAGCCACGAGGGTGGGGCGCGCCCACCTCACGGGCACGCCCCTGTCTCGTGGGCCCCTGGTGGCCCTCCGGTGCCCATCTTATGCTATATGAAGCCTCTTACCCTGAAGAAAAAAATCATAAGCAATCTTACGGGACGAAACTCCGCCGCCACGAGGCAGAACCTTGGCGGAACCAATCTAGGGCTCCGTCGGAGCTGTTCTGCCGGGGAAACTTCCCTCTGGGAGGGGGAAATCATCACCATCGTCATCACCAACGATCCTCTCATCGGGAGGGGGTCAATCTCCATCAACATCTTCACCAGCACCATCTCCTCTCAAAACCCTAGTTCATCTATTATATCCAATCTTGTATCAAAACCACAAATTGGTACCTGTGGGTTGCTAGTAGTGTTGATTACTCCTTGTAGTTGATGCTAGTTGGTTTATTTGGTGGAAGATCATATGTTCAGATCCTTAATGCATATTAATATCCCTCTGATCATGAACATGAATATGCTTTGTGAGTAGTTACGTTTGTTCATGAGGACATGGGTGAAGTTTGCTATTAGTAGTCATGTGAATTTGGTATTCGTTCGATATTTTGATGAGATGTATGTTGTCTCTCCTCTAGTGGTGCTATGTGAACGTCGACTACATGACACTTCACCATTATTTGGGCCTAGAGGAAGGCATTAAGAAGTAATAAGTAGATGATGGGTTGCTAGAGTGACAGAAGCTTAAACCCTAGTTTATGCGTTGCTTCGTAAGGGGCTGATTTGGATCCACTAGTTTCATGCTATGGTTAGGTTTACCTTAATACTTCTTTTGTAGTTGCGGATGCTTGCAATAGGGGTTAATCATAAGTGGGATGCTTGTCCAAGAAATGGCAGTACCCAGGCACCAGTCCACCCACATATCAAATTATCAAAGTACCAAACGCGAATCATATGAGTGTGATGAAAACTAGCTTGACGATAATTCCCATGTGTCCTCGGGAGCGCTATTCTCATTATAAGAAATTGTCCAGGCTTGTCCTTTGCTACGAAAAGGATTGGGCCACCTTTCTGCACTTTATTTAATTTCATGGCTTGTTACCCGTTACAAATTATCTTATCACAAAACTATCTGTTACTTACAATTTCAGTGCTTGCAGAGAATACCTTACTGAAAACCGCTTGTCATTTCTTTCTGTTGCTCATTGGGTTCAACACTCTTACTTATCGAAAGGACTAAGATAGATCCCCTATACTTGTGGGTCATCAGGGGATGGTGAAGACGATGATGGTGATGGAGAGGAAAGGGAAAAGGTTCCTAGAAATCCCACCCTAGCGGCTAGTATGAGTCGTCCGGACGGGAGAAAGAGAGGAAATGAGATGCTAAGAAAGAAGGAGAGGTGGAGGCAGTGAAAAAAATATATCAGTGAGTTGATGAGGACAAGAAACGAGTACACCAAGAAGAGAAGGTAAGAAAACAACACATGGAGAAGAAGAGAGTGAGATGGGATGATATGCAAGACAACAGACGATGTCATACAAAGATGGAGATGATGAGGATCCAAACTCAACATGAGTTGAAGGAGCACAAGATCCAACTTAAGGAGGATCGGGCGAGGGATGCATGCATAGCCGAGCACAATAGGTTCATCATGCTGAATCCAAGGCCAATGGTGGATCCATTGGCGTGAGATTTTTGGAGTCAAATGCAAGATTTGGTCATACATTCCAGCACCGGAGGAGGAGGGGAAACACACATGCAGGAGGAGGATGGCAATACACACACACCAGAGGAGGAAAGCATATGGAAACGCAGGAGAATGAGGTGTGGTGCACACGACGACAACATGTGATTCTTACATGTCGAGGTTAAATGTTGTTGTTCATGCAACTTGTCAACTACTATGTGCTCCTGTTGCTTCATGTGCTAATTAAACATTCAAATTTGAAGGGAATGAGCAAACAAAAAAAATTATGGAGGTTGAGATATCGTGAATCTGAGTTTGTGGGTCACCTGCCCAACCTCCATATCCATATGGAGCATGATCAATGGTGATCACATATATGGCGACTCTGCTAGAGTTGCTCTAACCCAACTTCCAAATATAACCTACTCTTTTTGTGAAAAAGTCCAAAGGTCATATATTAAGTAGCACAAACCCTTACAAAAACACACTTATATAAATTAAACACACATCCAAATATTTGCGTACCAAAGTCTTCTTGGTCTTGGATCCATTGGCGATGGCGTGAGCAAAGCTCATTGCCGCCTCTGGGCCTCCGTCTCATCGGACCAAACTTGTTTAAACTCAGGAGCTTGTAGAAGAAATTCCTCGGAAGCTATCGATGTAGACGAGAAGACGTAAGTGGCCACGATCTATGTAGAAAAATTATCGCCCCATAGAAGAAAACGTCTGAGAGGGCTTGAAGAACGCCCCGGTTCCACTTCTCCATATATGAAGTAATATTTTCTCGTTGTACTGTATATGTAAACATCATTTCAACAACTTGTTTAGACAAACTTTGATGTTTCAAATGCATGCATTTTAATAATATTTCAAATGAGAATTCAAAAAATCAAATAAAAAATATGCATGTTCAAAAATACTAACGAAGGCAACGATGTAGTTCATCTATAGTCATCAACACAAAGCATAATTTAGTGGAAAGCAATCAAATGTGATTTGGAGCATAGATCAAACATCCCCATTGTGGCTGCCACTTCGATGGTACGACAATCTTTCGGCATTTTAGTAGCCTGTATCTCTTGACAATATGGATCTCGAAATTGTTGGGATTGAGGCGACTAGGTAGATCGAATGGCTCAGAGCCCCTAGAGAGACCCCTACGACAATGGCACCGCGGGACAGATGGCTCAGTGGCTCTCTCCATGGGGGTAGCGAGAAGGGCACCTGCGGGCGCGCCCTGCGGTCCACCTGTCATGGACCTTCCAGTCGGGTCGTGACGAGTCCAATTTATATGATGATTTTGACATACATTTTTTGCCTACATCGTGGGCTTTGTGGAATTTTACCGTTTCGAGCACCTCTTTTTGTTGATAATCCCTCAAGTATCTTCTTTTGGATCAATTATTATTTAAGGGAGAAAATCCTCAGAGATGGTAGTGGAATCACATATTTATAGTGATAATTTCCTACCATAAAAGAACCAGGCAAGAAGGCCAAAGAAACAGGCGTCAACACGCATCCAGAGCAAAAGACGGTGTTCCATACAATCGCAAGCACCCATATGAGCGGTCGTATGGCACGCTACCGCCTGATACATCTCTGTTGTATCTATAATTTGTTATTGTTCCATGCCAATATTATACAACTTTTACATACTTCTGGCAGCAGTTTATATGATTTATTGGACTAACTTACTGATCCAGTGCCCAGTGCCAGTTCCTATTTGTTCCATGTTTTTGTTTTGCAGAAAATCCATATCAAACAAAGTCCAAACGCTTTAAAAATTTACGAAGAATTATTTTGGAATATATGTGAATTTTGGGGCTTGGAATCAATGCAAACGGGGGCCCACAACCCCCACAAGACACCAAGGCGCGCCATGGTGGGCTGTGCCCTCCTCGGATGTTGGTTGGATCTCTACTTCGGGCACAAGGAAGCTTATATCTGGAAAAAATCGTGTAAAAAATTTAGCGCAATCGGAGTTACGGATCTCTCGGAATATAAGAAACAGTTTTTGGCTAGATCTGGGGAACGCGAAATAGAAGAGAACATAATGGAGATCCAATCTCGAAGGGGCTCCCGCCCCTCCACCGCCATGGAGGCCATGGACCAGAGGGGGAACTCTCCTCCCATCTAGGGGGGATGCCAAGGAAAAAGAAGAAGGGGGCTCTCCCCCCTCTCTTCCGGTGGCGCCGGAGTGCCGCCGGGGCTAGGATTGTGACAACGATCTACATCAACAATCTTTCTACCGTCAACACCAACTCTCTACCCCTCTATGTAGCAGTGTAACATCCCTTCTCCCCGTTGTAATCTCTACTTAAACATGGTGCTCAACTCCATATATTATTTCCCAATGATATGCATGTGGCTATCCTATGATGTTTGAGTCGATCTGTTTTGTCCTGTGGGTTAATCGTGATCTTGGTTGGTATGATTGTATATTGTATTTATGGTGCTCTCCTATGGTGCCCTCCGTCTCGCGCAAACATGAGGGATCCCTGCTGTAGGGTGTTGCAATACGTTCATGGTTCGCTTATGGTGGGTTGCGAGAGTGACGGAAGCTTAAACCCGAGTAAGTGGGTTTGTGCGTATGGTATAAAGAGGAGTTGATACTTAATGCTATGGTTGGGTTTCATGACCTTAATGATATTTAGTAGTTGCAGATGCTTGCTAGGGTTCCAATCATAAGTACATATGATCCAAGTAGAGAAAGTATGTTACCTCATGCCTTTCCCTCATATAAAATTACAAGAATGATTACCGGTACTTGTCATCGATTGCCTAGGGACAAATGACTTTCTTGTTGACAAAAGCTATCCACTTTTATTACCTTGCAAAGTACTGGTAGTTTTATTCTTGCAAAACAGTTTCATACTTGTTCTAGGTAAATCAAACTTTAAGTGTGCGTAGAGTTGTATCGGTGGTATATAGAACTTGAGGGAATATTTGTTCTGCCTTTAGCTCCTCGTTGGGTTCGACACTCTTATTTATCGAAGAAGGCTACAAATGATCCCCTATACTTGTGGGTTATCAAGACCTTTTTCTGGCACAGTTGTCAAGGAGCAATAGCTTGGGGTGAATATTCTCATGTGTGCTTGTTTGCTTTATCACTAAGTAGTTTTTATTTTTGTCCTCTTGTTTTCTATATCTAGTTATGGGTAGGAAATGCAATATACCAAAAGAAATAGTTGTACCAGCTAAACCAATGGTTGGAGAACCACCCAAAATCTATCATACTGCTGAAGCTTTCTACTTGGATCATCTTCGATCTCTATGTGCTCATGCTGAAACCCCAACTAGCTTAGTTGAGGGAAAGTCATTAGATGAGCATGCTTGTTTTGTGCAACACCGCTTGAGGGAGTCCTGGACTAGGGGGTGTCCGGATAGCCGAACAATCATCTTTGGCCGGACTCCTAGACTATGAAGATACAAGATTGAAGACTTCATCCCGTGTCCGGATGGGACTTTTCTTGGCGTGGAAGGCAAGCTTGGCAATACGGATATGTAGATCTCCTACCATTGTAACCGACTCTGTGTAACCCTAGCCCTCTTTGGTGCTTATATAAACCGGAGGGTTTTAGTCCGTAGGACGAACAACAATCATACCATAGGCTAGCTTCTAGGGTTTAGTCTCTTTGATCTCATGGTAGATCTACTCTTGTACTACCCATATCATCAATATTAATCAAGCAGGAGTAGGGTTTTACCTCCATCGAGAGGGCCCAAACCTGGGTAAAAACATCGTGTCCCTTGTCTCCTGTTACCATCCGCCTAGACGCACAGTTCGGGACCCCCTACCCGAGATCCGCCGGTTTTGACACCGACATTGGTGCTTTCATTGAGAGTTCCTCTGTGTCGTCACCTTTAGGTCCGATGTCTCCTTCGATCATCAACAATGACGCGGTCCAGGGTGAGACTTTTCTCCCCGGACAGATCTTCAGATTCGCGGCTTTGTAATCGCGGGCCAACTCGCTTGGCCATCTAGAGCAGATTGAAAGCTACGCCCCTAGCCATCAGGTCAGATTTGGAAGTTTGAACTATACGGCTGACGTCCGCGGAGACTTGATCTTCGACGGGTTCGAGCCACAGCCAAGCGCGCCGCAATGTCATGATGGGCATGATCTAGCTCTGCTGCCGGACAGTGCCTTGGAGGCCGTACAAGTGTCCGCTCCAACCCTTAGCTCGAAGCCGACTGCGCCGATCGAGGACGGGTGGCTGGACACCACCTCGGGGGCTGCTACCTCTACGGCGATAGAGCCGAATACCAACCCTGTCCTTTGTGAAGCTCATGACTCCAAGGTGCCGGACTCCTCTTCGGACTCCGAACCTTCCGCGCCCCTGCCAATCGAATCCGATTGGGCGCCGATCATGGAGTTCACCGCTACAGACATCTTTCAGCACTCGCCCTTTGGAGACATCTTGAATTCGCTAAAGTGTCTCTCTTTATCAGGAGAGCCCTAGCCGGATTATGGTCAGGACGGTTGGGATGCAGACGACGAAGAAATTCAAAGCCCACCCACCACCCACTTTGTAGCCACTGTCGATGACTTAACCGACATGCTAGACTTCGACTCCGAAGACATCGACGGTATGGATGACGATGCAGGAGACGACCAAGAACCAGCGCCTACAGGGCACTGGAAGGCCACCTCATCATACGACATATACATGGTGGACATCCCAAAGGATGGGAATGGCGATGGAACAACGGAGGACGACCCCTCCAAGAAACAGCCTAAGTGCCGGCATCAGCGGTGCCGCTCTAAATCCCGCCACAGCAAAAATGGAGATTCTGGCACCGGAGACAATAACACCCCGGATAGTGCCGAAGACAACCCCCTCCAGCAGGATTCAGCGCAGGAGGATGGAGAAGCTAGCCCTCATGAGAGAGCGGCAGACAGAGAGGTAGAGGACGATAATTATATGCCTCCCTCCGAAGATGAGGCAAGCCTCGACGATGATGAATCTGTCGTGCCTAAGGATCCCGTCGAACCAGAGCGTTTCAAATGCAGGCTTATGGCCATGGCAAGCAGCCTCAAGAAAAAGCAGCAACAGCTTAGAGCTGACCAAGACTTGCTAGCCGACAGATGGACTGAAGTCCTTGCGGCCGAAGAGTATGAACTCGAACGCCCCTCCAAGAGCTACCCAAAACATAGGCTGCTACCCCGATTAGAGGAGGAAGCACCCAAACCTACATCACCAGCGCTGACGCGGCCAACCGGCCACCTCGTGGCCGCGACAGAGAGGCCTCTAGGCCCTCCGCTAAAGCTGCACCCCGGCGTCGCTCGAAAAGTACAAAGCCACGGGGGAATGCTCCAGACTTGCAAGACATATTGGAGGACAAGGCAAGACAAATAAGATCGATCTATGGATCGCGTGGGCGCCCCACGATACGTGATGACAACCGTCACGCCGGATATAGCAATTCTGGCCGGGCCGAACACAGTAGACAAAACTCATTTGAGCTGCGTCATGATATAGCCCAATACAGAGGCGCCGCACACCCACTATGCTTCACAGACGAAGTAATGGATCATCAAATCCCCGAGGATTTCAAACCCGTAAACATTGAATCATACGACGACACAACAGATCCTGCGGTTTGGATCAAGGACTATCTCCTTCACAACCACATGGCCCGCGGTGATGATCTACACGCCATCAAATAGCTACCACTCAAGCTTAAAGGACCAGCGCGGCATTGGCTTAACAGCTTGCCAGCAGTGTCAATCAGTTGTTGGGAAGACCTGGAAGCCGCATTCCTCGACAACTTCCAGGGCACTTATGTGCGACCACCAGACACCGATGACCTAAGCCACATAATTCAGCAGCCAGAAGAATCGGCCAGACAATTCTGGACACGGTTCCTAACCAAGAAAAATCAAATCGTCGACTGTCCGGATGCAGAGGCCCTTGCAGCCTTCAAACACAACATCCGCGACGAGTGGCTTGCCCGACACCTAGGACAGGAAAAGCCGAAATCCATGGCAGCCCTCACAACACTCATGACCCGCTTCTGCGTGGGAGAGGATAGCTGGCTAGCTCGTAGTAACAACATGACCAAGAGCCCTGGTAATTCGGATACCAAGGACACCAACGGCAGGTCGCGTTGCAACAAGCACAAGCGCCACATTAATGGCGACAATACTGAGGATACGGCAGTTAATACCGGATTCAGAGGCTCTAAACCCGGTCAGCAGAAAAAGCCATTCAAAAGAAATACTCCGGGCCCGTCCAATTTGGACCGAATACTCGATCGCTCGTGCCAGATACACGGCACCCCCGAAAAGCCGGCCAATCACACCAATAGGGATTGTTGGGTGTTCAAGCAGCGAGCAAGTTAATCGCCAAAACAATGACAAGGGGCTGCATAGCGATGACGAGGAGGAGACCCGGCCGCCGAACAATAGAGGACAGAAGGGTTTCCCCCCACAAGTGCGGACGGTGAACATGATATATGCAACCCACATACCCAAAAGGGAGCGGAAGCGTGCACTCTGGGACATATATGCGATGGAGCCAGTCGCCCCAAAGTTCAATCCGTGGTCCTCCTGTCCGATCACTTTTGATCGAAGGGACCACCCCACTAGCATCCGCCATGGAGGATTCGCCGCATTGGTTCTAGACCCAATCATCGACGGATTTCACCTCACTAGAGTCCTGATGGACGGCGGCAGCAGCCTGAACCTACTTTATCAGGATACAGTGCGCAAGATGGGCATAGACCCCTCAAGGATTAAACCCACAAAGACGACTTTCAAAGGCGTCATACCAGGTGTAGACACTACTGGAATCAGCTACTTTGCGATCTGCCAGCTCTTTGCCGTCTGCTAGCGGTCGGAAGAAGCTCTTGCCATCACTATTAAAAGCAGACGGCAAAGAACTAGCTGATGGCAAAGAAAGTCTTTGCCATCAGCCAGTTCTTTGCCGTCCGCTAGCTGACGGCAAAGATTCTTTGCCGTCGGCTAGCAGACGGCAAAGAGGGAGGGGGCCCCACTGAGGAGCTGTTTAAAAAATACTTAACGGCCCCCTCTTTGCCGTCTGCTAGCAGACGGCAAAGAGCAAAAAAGCGGACGACAAAGAGGGCGGACGACAAACATTTAACATATCTAACGGCGCGCCCACCCCTGCCCTCTCTCTCTGTTTCTCTCCTGCTCCCACATGCCGCCGCCCCCACCACTCGCCGCCCGCCGCCGCCATCGCCCGCCCCCCAGCCCCACCCCATCGCCCCCGCCGCCTGCCGTCTCGGTGCCACCGCGCCCGCCCCAGCGCCTGGACCCCCCCCCCCGCCCGGCCGGCGCCCGCCTCCAGTCGCCCGCCCCCCTCCTCCTGCTGGCCCCTGCCTCATGCAGCCTGCGGCCGTCCCGCCCCTGACCCCCGCCGTCGCCGCCGCCTGCCTGTCTCGGCGCCTGGCCTCGCCCTCCCTCACGTGCCCCACCACCCCGGGCCGGCCGCCTCCCGAGCCGCCCGCCCCCTCCTCCACCGCCACCTCCTCCACCGGCCGAGGTGAGCTCTACCTCCTCTGTTTTTCCTTTTTTTCTTCTGTTTTTTTAGTTTTAGGTTTTTGTTTAGTTTAGATTTAGTTTTAGTTTTAGTTTTAGGTTTAGTTTTAGGTTTAGGTTTAGTATTAGTTTAGTTTTAGGTTTAGATTTAGTTTTTTCCTCTTTTTTTCTGTTTTTTTAGTTTTAGGTTTATGTTTAGTTTAGATTTAGTTTTAGTTTTAGTTTTAGTTTTAGATGTAGGTTTAGTTTTAGGTTTAGTTTTATGTTTTGTTCAGTTTTAGGAAAGAAGAAGAAGAAGAAAAAAACAGGAGAGGAGGAGAAGAAGAAGAAGAGGAAAAAGGAAAGGAAGAAGAAGAGGAGGAGGAGGAGAAAAAAAAGAAGAAGAGGAAGAAGAAGAAGAAAAAAGAGGAGAGGAGGAGAAGAAGAAGAGGAAAAAGGAAAGGAGGAAGAAGAAGAAGGAAAAAAGGAAGAAAAGGAAGAAAAGGAAGAAGAGGAAGAAGAAGAAAAGGAAAAAAGAGGAAAAAAACCCGACCCGACACGGCACCCCGACCCCGACCCGGCACCCCGACACGACACCCCGACCCCGAGACCCCGACACCCCGACCCCGACCCCGACACCGACACCCCGACCCCGAGGCTGACCCGACACCTGACCCGACACCGACACGGCACCCGACCCGACCCGGCACCCGACCCGACACCCCGACCCGACACCCCGACCCGACCCGACACCCGACCCCAACCCCGACCCGACACCCCGACCCCGACACCCGACCCCGACACCCGACCCGAGCTGGCCCGACAGCCCGACCCGACACCGACCGGCACCCGACTCGACCCGACCCGGCACCCCAGACCCGAGACCCGACCCGACCCGACACCCCGACCCGACCACGACACCCCGACCCGACCCGACACCAACACCCGACCGTGAGCTGACCCGACACCCCGACTCCGACACCGACACGGCACCCCGACCCCGACCCGGCACCCCGACCCGACACCCAGACCCCGAGACCCCGACCCCGACCCCGACACGGCACCCCGACACCGACACGACACCCCGACCCCCGACCCCTCCCGAAAAGGTGTTCTTTGGCCTTTCAGAGGCCGACGGTGTCATATATTTGTGAATTATTAGTTAGGTCATATATTTTTCGATTTTGTTATGAAAAACATCATATATAATTGTGTTGATCAGGTAGTTTTAAATGTGCAGTTGTTTATGTTGTACTTGATGATGATACACTTAAGTGATATACATATTATTATTCATGTCGGTACTTTTTTTTATGTTGTACTAATTTTGTTTATTCTTTGTCATGGCAGGTGTTGAAAGATGGTGGGCGCTGGTCGGGAGCGCGCCGAGGCCCCTTCTTTGTCGGCGCGTGGTGTGAGGTCTTCCATTCCACACGCACCTCTCCGCCGCGTTCTTTGGGACAAGATGGCGACACCGCCGGGCCCTTCTTCGTCGACCGCGGTGCCCAGCAGGGGACGAGGTAAGAAGAAGAGAGGAGGTGGAGCACGTGGTCGCGGGAGAGGAGGTAGGGTGACTCTTACGGCGCCTTCCTCGCCGCCGCCCCCAGCTATTTCACCCGAGCACGTGAATGCTAGGGTGGACTCGTCTGAGGAGGAGGCTACACGGACTCCGGTCCACGAGCCTCCGGTCCACGGGTCTTCGGCCCACGAGCCTCGGGTCGACGTGCCTTCGGCCCACGAGACCCTGGAGGAGCACACGTCTGGATAGGGTACTTGGTCGGGTCAGCCTGAGGAGCCGAGTGGCCATGCTGATGATGGCGGGGAGCCGAGTGGCCATGCTAATGATGGTGGGGAGCCGACTGATTTTGAGGAGGAGGGGGAGGAGGGGGGCAACGTCTACCAGCGTGGTGCTACACGGCTCCCGTCCGTGCTGGCGACCCACGAGCAGAGGTGGTTGATTTTCCCTGATGGGGAGAGGTAAGTGCATTTAATCTTTTTGTACCTTCTGCATTCACGTTTCTTCAAATAACTAATGCGTTGGCCTTGTCATGCTGTAGGGGTTGGGACCACCATGAAAGTGTCCGCCGGCCCAACTCCATCCTTGGAGTTTTGATTCGGCAAAACTTTCCGGGGTTTGTCATGTTGCCTTGTGAGGGTCGGCTTCCAGAGGTTGGATTGAGTTGGGAGCACTACTTGGGTGCCCCGGCCCCGCCGGGTGAGATTATCGACGGTGTCTTGTGCAAGACGAGGGCAGACGTGGTGATCAGAAAGTTCTAGGTAATTTCTCCTTTACACAATTAAAAATCTTGAACTAGCTAGTTATTAATTGTACTAATCAATATTGTCTCATTTGATTGTAGACATTCTATAGGTGTGAGGAGGGATACGAGGAGGAGGCGGCAGATGTTATCGACAAGGAGTGCAAGCGCCTACTTCAGAACTTACGACATGAGGTTCGGGTGCAGGCTGTTCGAGACTACTACGCCGGGCGTGGTATCAAGAAGCCCAAGCAGGAGTGCCGCGATAAGTTCTTGAGTAAGGAGCAGTACATGAAGGTAATTCTTAAGGCCTTGTACTTACTTCCTTCATTTATTAATTCATAGCCGTAGCGCTCAAGTTTCTATTTGCTAACTTAGGCCCCTCCGAGATGGTGTGCGGATCGGATGGATTGTTGGGAGGTGTTGGTCAATGTGTGGTGCTCAAAACAATGGCGGGCCACCCACAATGAGGCCAAGGATAAACGTGCCCAAATGGAAGGTGTGCCACACCACCAAGGTAGCTCCAACTTATTTCAGTACGGGCGGAACTGGGTATGTGGTTTGCTTCATGATTCATGCAATTCATTCATCATGCTAGCTTTAGCCCTTTAATTACTAATTTACTTTGTTTCTCTATTTCAGGCATGCTACAATAAGGCGGATAAGGTGCCAGAGGTGTACGACCTGTATGCCATGGCCCACACTGGCTCTTATAAGAAAGTCAAGGCATTCTCTGCGTCTGACCTCGATGATCCAAAGAACTTCACCAACATCTCCGCCCACGACAAGCTCGTACAATATAGAGATCAGCGGAAGGCGAGGAAAGGGGAGGACTTTAACCCGAGCCAGGGTCCCATTGATACAGAGCTGCTGCTGATATCTGGTGGCGGGAGGTCCCATGGCTCCATAGCCATGGGAGATGGACTTATCCGTTGTCCTAGCACTCTCTCGGAGATCAAGGCGCGCCAGTCGAGCTCCGCTCCTGAGATAAGGCCTCGTGAACGGCCAGTCCAACTCGCCTTCAAGGTTAGTTATACGTACTCAGCTATCTTTCTCCATTACATTGTGTGCTCTTCCATCAATGATTACAAATGGTCATGTGAGTGGTGTTGCAGGCTGCTATACAGAGTGAGAGAGATAGAACGGAGAAACTTCTGGCGGAGGCGGCGGAGAGGCAGCGGGAGTTGGAGGAGAGGACGACAAAGATGTTGGAGGAGGAGAGGGCACGGAATGACATGCATGCAAGGGCCATGTACGAGCTCCTTGTGGTAAGTTTCTTCTGCAGATTACTTGCTAGTCTTAACATTTGAGTCTCATTACTAACTAGTATGACTCTGTTGTGAAAACCAAATGTGCAGTCTGTGTGCGAGAAGTCCGGTCAGACCGCTCCGCCGATGCCAGTGATTGCTCCTAGGAGCACGGTGAGTTTAATTTGAATGGACATTACTTGCTAGTCTTAACATTTGAGTGTCATAATGCTAACGAGACATTGGAAATGATCTTTGGTGCAGCTTAACTCTAGAAACGCATTGCACGATCCTTCTCCAGCTAGCGGCACGAGCCAGCCTGCTCCTACACCTCCCTGATCACGGTAAGTTTCTCTAGTGTTTTGCTTAACAAATGCATAAAGACCTAGACTTAGCTTTATTTCCTCCAATATGCTTACCATAATGACCTAGAGTTAGCTTCTTTTCCTCCAAAATGACTTAATATGCTTACTGACCTCATAAACCATCCATTCTACCTAAGTTAGCTCTAAAACGATATGTACTTAGGTTACTTATGTCAAAAATTGCACAATTAGCTTAGTTAGCTCATAAACCATCCATTTTACCTAAGTTAGCTCTAAAATGACTCATTTTACCTTAGTTAGCTTACAAGTGATCCAATTTATCCAAGTTAGCTCTAAAATGACCCATTTTAGTAGATTAGCTCGTAAATGATCCATTTTACCTACGTTAGCTTTAAAATGACCCATTTCACCTAGGTTAGCTCCAAAATGACCCATTTCACCTAGGTTAGCTCCAAAATGACCCATTTCACCTAGGTTAGCTCCAAAATGACCCATTTCACCTCGATTTGCTCCTAAACGATCAATTTCACCTAAGTTAGCTAAAAACGATCCATTTCACCTAAATTAGCTCTTAAATGATCCATTTCACCTAAGTTAGTCAAAAACGATCCATTTCACCTTAGTTAGCTAAAAAATGTGGCATTTCACCTTAGTTAGGTCATAAACGACCCATTTCAACTAAGTTAGCTCATAAAAGCTCATAAATGATCCATTTGACCTAAGTTAGCTAAAAAACGATCCATTTCACCTTAGTTTGCTAAAAAACCTGGCATTTCACCTTAGCTAGGTCATAAACGACCCATTTCAACTAAGTTAGCTCATAAAAGCTCATAAATGATGCATTTCACCTAAGTTAGCTCAAAAACGATCCGTTTCACCTTAGTTAGCTCAAAAACGTGGCATTTCACCTTAGTTAGGTCATAAACGACCCATTTCAACTAAGTTAGCTCATAAAAGCTCATAAATGATCCATTTCACCTAAGTTAGCTAAAAAACAATCCATTTCACCTTACTTAGCTCAAAAACGATGCCCTTCACCTTAGTTAGCTCATAAACGACCCATTTCAACTAAGTTAGCTCATAAACAACCCATTTTAACTTTGTTAGCTCATATATGATCCATTTCACCTAAGTTAGCTCATAAATGACATATACTTCTTGTTCTAGTCTTCTTCTTGTTCTAGTCACCTATTTCTAACTTTCTTATTTACCATTTTGCAGATTTCATTCACTTCATGGAAGCTAGCTTGCTATGATGGAGTGCTTGCTTTTCCTTTGATGAAACTTTGCATTGTATCTAGCTTGCTATCATGGAACTTGCTTATGTATGAACAATGTGTATGGATGGAACTTGCTTATGTATGAACAATGTGTATGGATGAAACCGATGTGATATGTGATATGTGATATGAAACTTATGTCTTTGGATATGTGATATGAAACTTATGTCTTTGGATATGTGATATATATTTGCTGTCATATATATTTCTTTGTGAAAATTGTTGGAGTAAAAAACAGAAAAAAGAGACAATATGCAGGCTCTTTGCAAATACGCCACCAACAAAGAGATCTTTGCCATCGCAAGCGGACGGCAAAGAGGCCACATGGTAGGCAATCGTAGCTTCTGGGAGGTGACCAATTTGGTCGGTTGCCTGATGGTGACGGCAAAGGCTTTGCCATCCATAGCGGACGGCAAAGGCCTGCCGTTAACCACCTAACGGAGTAACAACGCATTTATTTTCGTCCGCCTTCTTTGCCGTCCGCTGCTGATGGCAAAGGTCCCTTTGCCATCAGCTGCCCGAAGCAGACGGCAACGCAGCTCTTAGCCGTCCCCTACTTTGCCGTCCCCTTTTGCCGTCCGCGGCTGACGGCAAAGGTCTTTACCGTCCGCCATCCATGCCTTTGCCGTCCGCCGTGGCAGATGGCAAAGTAGCTGATTCCTGTAGTGAGAGGCCAACTGTATAGGCTCAGTTACACTTGAAGTGGTCTTTGGATCCCCGGATAACTTCCGAAGCGAGGAGTTAATCTTCGACATAGTCCCGCTCATGGCGGCTATCACGCCACCGCTTTCGGACGAACCACATTTGCAAAGTTCAATGCGGTGCCGCACTACGCATACCTCAAGCTCAAAATGCTAGGCCCCCAAGGAGTAATCACGGTCAATGGAAACACCGAACGCTCTCTCCGAATGGAGGTGCATACGGCGGCCCTCGCGGCGGAAGTACAAAGCAGCCTCTTAAGGCAATTCTCGAGTCCGACTACTAAACGTCCGGACACCGTCAAGCGCGCCCGGTGTAGCCTACAACAAGACCTCCTGGCACGTTCCGAGCACGCGTAGCAATGCGGCCCCAACCCCAGCCCTCGCGAAATCGTGAGACCAGTACCACGCGTACATAACTATGCTCTGGAGATACCATGGGCATAGGGGTAGGGGCACGACCACGGCATGCCTGGAGAGTGGCTCAACCACACCAGGGGCTCCCAATTGTGTCATTCTTTTTTTCTCTTATTCGCAGGACTCCTTTTTCTAGAAGCCCCGTCCGGCAGTAGACTTGCCGAACTCATGATGCAACAGCCAGGGAAGCAGAAAAGCTATGTCGAGTGTCCAGGTGGTCTCTATTACAAGCAGTATACCTGTTTTACATACCATCCCACAGCCTACCCCTGGAGGGGGACATGTTAAATAGTCTCATCCCTTGCTTATCGCACTATTTGTATCGTTCTGCTTTCATTGCAGTATCTTTTGAATAAGTAATGCATCGCTCTTTGCCTATTATTGCATTCCTTTTCTATCTATATATGTTCACTTATGACATGTTGCATCCGTACGCTTTGGTACGGCCAAATACACCAGGGGCTTAAGTACCCCAAAATATGGTGTGATTAGTCCGAACACTTTAACAAGTGCGACACTCCGAACTTATAGCATTATATGCATCGGCTCTGAATCATGTCTTGGGTCAATAGTTGGGTTTGCCCGGCTCCCATATTTTGGTACCTTAGGTTCCATTACATCGACTAAGGTAGCACTGGGAGAACCACTGTGATTGTGCCTCGGTTGAGCTGGTTGAGCACCTCAGTGGAGAAAGCTAAAACTGACTGTCATGATAGGGCGAGAGCCGGTCGCTGTTCGAGAGGTTTTTCGAGTCCCTAAAGACTTATGCCGCTTAGAGCGAGGAGTCGGCTTTGTCCGGCCCAGGCGTGGATAGCACCCCGAATTCGGTCTTTCGAACACTAGGGGCTTCGCCGAAATTTAAAATTATAGAATTCTATGGCTAAGTGGGAGTGTTCAAGCATTATAAGTCTGGTTGCCTCGTTCGTTGTGTTGAGTGCCTCCTCAAGGACCCAAAATGGGAACAAGAGCGCTCAAGTTTATCCCGAACACCCCAGCACTCGTGGCATGGGGGCTGAAGCCAACGACTTGCCATCTCTCAAATTTGATAAACGGCCGCACAGAAGGTAATATTTTAAATCAACAAGCGTTGCTTAGCGCATATGAACAAAGTTTTCAGCGTACAGGATAAGAAATGCAAGTCTACTCAAAAATTACATCTTTGGAGCACTCACCCGCTATAAGGCGGGCACCCTTCAGGACACCCTTATAGTACATCTCGGGCGTGCGATACTCCTTGCCCGGCGGTGGCGCAGCCGTCACAAGCTTCTCGGTGTCCATCTTGCCCCAGTGCACTTTAGCGCGGGCAAGGGCCCGACGGCCACCTTCAATGCGTATGAACGCTGATGACTTCAATCCATGGACAAAGGCCCACCAGCCGCCGCACTGCATCAAGTAGCTCCTGTGCATGGCTTCTTTAGGCCACAACCGAACTATGAGGCCCTTCATGGCCTGACGCATGAACTCGGTATGTGGTTTGCTTCATGATTCATGCAATTCATTCATCATGCTAGCTTTAGCCCTTTAATTACTAATTTACTTTGTTCTCTATTTCGTGCATGCTACAATAAGGCGGATAAGGTGCCAGAGGTGTACGACTCAGATGCCATGGCCTACACCGCTCTTATAAGAAAGTCAAGGCATTCTTCATGGGCCCCACCTGGCGATCCAAAGAACTTCACCAACATCTCCGCCTACCATAAGCCTGTGATAATATAGAGATCAGCTGAAGGCAGGAAAGGGGAGGACTTTAACCCAGCCAGGTCCCATTGATACAGTAGCTGCTGCTGATATCTCAGGAGTGGAGGTCCCATGGCTCCATAGCCATGGGAGATGGACTTATCCGTTGTCCTAGCACTCTCTCGAGATCAAGGCGCCAATGAGCTCCGCCCCAGATAAGGCCTCGTGAACGGCCAATCCAACTCGCCTTCAAGGTTAGTTATACGTACTCATTTATCTTTCTCCATTACATTGTGTGCTCTTCCATCAATGATTACAAATGGTCATGTGAGTGGTGGTGTTGCTGCTATACAGAGGAGAGAGATAGAACGAGAAACTTTCTCAGGAGGGCAAGAGGCAGCGGGAGTTGGAGGAGAGGACGACAAAGATGTTGGAGGAGGAGAGGGCACGGAATGACATGCATGCAAGGGCCATGTACGGAGCTCCTGTGGTAAGTTTCTTCTCGCAGACATTTGCTAGTCTTAACATTTGAGTCTCATTACTAACTAGTATGACTCTGTTAGAAACCAAATGTGCAAATTGTAAAGTAGAAGTCCGGCTGCATCGCCTCCGCCGATGCCAAAGATTGTTCCAGGAGCACGTGAGTTTAATTTGAATGGACATTACTTGCTAGTCTTAACATTTGAGTGTCATAATGCTAACGAGACATTGAAATGATCTTGGTGCAGCTTAACTCTAGAAACGCATTGCACGATCCTTCTCCAAATGAAGCGGCACGAGCCAGCGCCTCCTACACCTCCCCGATCACGGGTAAGTTTCTAGTGTTTTGCTTAACAAATGCATAAAGACCTAGACTTAGCTTTATTTCCTCCAATATGCTTACCATAATGACCTAGAGTTAGCTTCTTTTCCTCCAAAATGACTTAATATGCTTATCGACCTCATAAACCATCCATTCTACCTAAGTTAGCTCTAAAACGATATGTACTTAGGGTTACTTATGTCAAAAATTGCACAATTAGCTTAGTTAGCTCATAAACCATCCATTTTACCTAAGTTAGCTCTAAAATGACTCATTTTACCTTAGTTAGCTTACAAGGATCCAATTTATCCAAGTTAGCTCTAAATGACCCATTTTAGTAGATTAGCTCAGAATGATCCATTTTACTCATGTTAGCTTTAAATGACCCATTTCACCTAGGTTAGCTCCAAATGACCCATTTCACCTAGGTTAGCTCCAAATGACCCATTTCACCTAGGTTAGCTCCAAATGACCCATTTCATTTCGATTTGTCCTAAACCATCAATTTCACCTTGTTAGCTAAAACCATCCATTTCACCTAAATTAGCTCTTAAATGATCCATTTCACCTAAGTTAGTCAAAACCATCCATTTCACCTTAGTTAGCTAAAAATGTGGCATTTCACCTTAGTTAGGTCATAAACCACCCATTTCAACTAAGTTAGCTCATAAAGCTCATAAATGATCCATTTGACCTAAGTTAGCTAAAACCATCCATTTCACCTTAGTTTGCTAAAAACTCGCATTTCACCTTAGCTAGGTCATAAACCACCCATTTCAACTAAGTTAGCTCATAAAAGCTCATAAATGATGCATTTCACCTAAGTTAGCTCAAAACCATCCGCTTTCACCTTAGTTAGCTCAAAACGTGGCATTTCACCTTAGTTAGGTCATAAACGACCCATTTCAACTAAGTTAGCTCATAAAAGCTCATAAATGATCCATTTCACCTAAGTTAGCTAAAAACAATCCATTTCACCTTACTTAGCTCAAAACGATGCCCTTCACCTTAGTTAGCTCATAAACCACCCATTTCAACTAAGTTAGCTCATAAACAACCCATTTTAACTTTGTTAGCTCATATATGATCCATTTCACCTAAGTTAGCTCATAAATGACATATACTTTTGTTCTAGTCTTCTTCTTGTTCTAGTCACCTATTTCTAACTTTCTTATTTACCATTTTGCAGATTTCATTCACTTCATGGAAGCTAGCTTGCTATGATGGAGTGCTTGCTTTTCCTTTGATGAAACTTTGCATTGTATCTAGCTTGCTATCATGGAACTTGCTTATGTATGAACAATGTGTATGGATGGAACTTGCTTATGTATGAACAATGTGTATGGATGAAACCGATGTGATATGTGATATGATATGAAACTTATAAAATGGATATGTGATATGAAACTTATGTGCTGGATATGTGATATATATTTGCTGTCATATATTTGTCAGAAAATTGTTGGAGTAAAAAAAGAAAAAGAGACATATGTGTGTTTTTGCCGCTCGCCACCAATTCAGCAAAGAGATTTTGCCATCGCAATGGACGGCAAAGAGGCCACATGGTAGGCAATCAGGCTTCGGGAGGTCAATTAATTTGGTCATTTCACACAAGGGTCGACGGGTAAAGGCTTTGCCATCCATAGCGGACGCAAAGGCCCGCCGCTAACCACCTAACGAGTAATAACGATTTATTTGCCCGCTTTTCTTGTTGTGCTCACTGCCGATGGCAAAGGTCCTTTGCTATCACCGCCAAGCAGACGGTAACGCAGCTTTTAGCCGCCCCTACTTTGCCGCCCCTTTTTTGCCGCTCATGCTACCGACGCAAAGGTCTTTACCGTCTGCCATTCATGTGTTTTGCCGTCTGGCTGTAAGGGTATGGCAAAGTAGCTGATTCTGTAGGAGAGGCCAATCAGATAGGCTCGCCACACTTGAAGTGGTCTTTGATCCCTGATAACTTCCGGCGAGGAGTTAATCTTCGATATAGTCCTGCTCAAGAGCAGTTATCACGCATCGCTTCGGACGAACCACATTTGTAAAGTTCAATGCGGTGCCGACCACGATACCTCAAGCTCAAAATGCTAGGCCCCCAAGGAGTAATCACGGTCAATGGAAACACCTAACGCCTCTCCGAATGGAGGTGCATACGGCGTCTCGCGGGCGGAA
Source organism: Aegilops speltoides (assembly GCA_021437245.1). Taxonomy (NCBI): domain Eukaryota; kingdom Viridiplantae; phylum Streptophyta; class Magnoliopsida; order Poales; family Poaceae; genus Aegilops; species Aegilops speltoides. Next base: position 418,997,000 of record CM038146.1, read on the forward strand.
GTACAAAGCAGCCTCTTAAGGCATTCTCGAGTCCGACCATTAAACGTCCCCGACACCGCCTGCCGCCTGTAGCCTACAACAAGACCTCCCGCACGCCCGAGCATCGCCAGAGTAATGCGGCCCCAACCCAGCCCTCGCGAAATCGTGAGACCAGACTATCGCGACATAACTATGCTCGAGATACCATGGGCATAGGGGTAGGGGCACGAACCACGTGCATGCCCGGAGAGTGGCTCAACCACACCAGGCTCCCAATTGTGTCATTCTTTTTCTCTTATTCGCAGGACTCCTTTTTCTAGAAGCCCCGTCTGGGCAAGAGACTTGCTTAACTCATGATGCAACAGCCAGTGGAAGCGTAAAAGCTATGTCGAGTGTCCGTGTGGTCTCTATTACAAGCAAAGATACCTGTTTTACATACCATCCCACAGCCTACCCTCGAGGGGGACATGTTAAATAGTCTCATCCCTTGCTTATCGTGACTATTTGTATCGCTCGCTTTCATTGCAAAAGATCTTTGAATAAGTAATGCATCGCCTTTTGCCTATTATTGCATTCCTTTTCTATCTATATATGTTCACTTATGACATGTTGCATCCAGATGCTTTGGTACGGCCAAATACACCAGGGCTTAAGTACCCCAAAATATGGTGTGATTAGTCCTAACACTTTAACAAGTGCTACACTCAACTTATAGCATTATATGCATCGCTCAATCATGTCTTGGGTCAATAGTTGGGTTTGCCTGCTCCTATATTTTGGTACCTTAGGTTCCATTACATCGACTAAGGTAGCACTGGAGAACCACCGTGATTGTGCCTCGCTGAGCTGGTTGAGCACCTCTGGAGAAAGCTAAACTGATCACATGATAGGGCGAGAGCCGGTCGCTGTTCGAGAGGTTTTTCGAGTCCCTAAAGACTTATGCCGCTTAGAGCGAGGAGTCGGCTTTGTCCGCCCAGCGTGATAGCACCTCGAATTCGGCCTTTCGAATAACTAGGGGCTTCACCAAATTTAAAATTATAGAATTCTATGGCTAAGGGAGTGTTCAAGCATTATAAGTCTGGTTGCCTCGCTCATGTGTTGAGTGCCTCCCTCAAGGACCCAAAATGGGAACAAGAGCGCTAAGTTTATCCCAACACCCCAAAGACTGTGGCATGGGGGCTGAAGCCAACGATTTGCCATCTCTCAAATTTGATAAACGTATTTATTTAAGGTAATATTTTAAATCAACAAGCTGCTGCTTAGCGATATGAACAAAGTTTTCAGCGACAGATAAGAAATGCAAGTCTACTCAAAAATTACATCTTTGGAGCACTCACTCGCTTATAAGGCGGGCACCCTTCAGACACCCTTATAGTACATCTCAAGGCATGACACTCTTGTGCCCTATGGCATGCCCTGGCCACAAGCTTTCTGTCCATCTTGCCCAGCAGCACTTTAGCTGGCAAGGGCCCGACGGCCACCTTCAATGCGTATGAACGCTGATGACTTAATCCATGGACAAAGGCCCACCACCGCCGCACTGCATCAAGTAGCTCCTGTGCATGGCTTCTTTAGGCCACAATCAACTATGAGGCCCTTCATGGCCTGCTCGCCACCTTGTGGAGCTCGACCACTGCTTCTACTGGTCGCCAGCTGCACCGGATGTCCGCCGCAAAGATATTGAGACCGTAACACCTTTTCCGCCGAGCTCCCTCCTCGCTCTCAGAGAACGCGCAACATCGGACACACCATACAGCAGATCTGTGAACGCCCTAGAGAGCTCCTAATTCGTGTAAGTAATGATAATTCACTTTGACATGCTTGCTTTGTATGAAGAATGCCTTACCCGCCGCCATCTTTTTATCGCCTCAATCTCCGGAGGGCCTTCTGGCTTCGGCCTAGTGGCTTTGGCACCTCAAGAGCCAAGGCGAGCCTCGACTCTTGAGTTCGAGTCACGCCCAAACTCTCGTGTTTTTCCACGAAGCTCGGAGCTCTTGCTGCACCTCCGCCACCCGCGCCTCTTGCTTCCTTGTTTGCAGCCCAGGGCCGCACTTTTTTCGCCTTGACACCGCCTCCTTCAGGTCGCCACCTGCTCAGGGCCCCCGCAATACTCTACGTTATTCCTGGCCATTTTTGCAACCAAACTTTCTATAAGGTATTACTTTAATAAGGTATTACTTACTTCCGGTCCTCGAGCTCCTTCTTGGCACGGCCGAGCTCGTTTGACCGCCGAGGCTCGCCTCAATACATTGACCTCCGCAACTATGGGCAGAGGTCAAGAACGCTGCTTGCATTCCCATATTGACATGCTTATGTTAGACTCCTTCAGATATCTTTTTAGATCCTCGCCTCTTTTCTTTTCCAACACCAAACCGAGCATCGCTACCGCCTATACAAAGATTATTTTTACATATCTTAATTATATACCTCAAAGCTCGTTAGAAGGTGGTACAGTTTTAGTCAGCCCGCCTAGGCGAATCTGAATCTCGATCACCGTGACTCATACTAAAAGGCGGTGTTTCTCTGATGGAGGCGCCTAAGCCTCCAAAGAAGTTATCTGCCTCCTGCTGATGGAGGCCACCGATGTCGCTTAGCCTTGCCTTCTTTACGAAGGGCCCGCCACTGCCTCTTACGGAGTCCGCACAGGCCGCACTAAGAGCCTCGGGGTTTTTCCTCTTGTGCCCGGAGTCCGGAGGTCACTTTGCGGCGCTTCCAGACCACCTCCTCCAAGTTGGGCCCTTTAGACTCCACCGTGGGCGCATCTCGGCGCCACGGGAGGAGGCGGCTCGAAGTGAAGTGCTATTCACATCCGATGAATCAGGAGCCGCCAACAAAGCGGGAGCCTGCCCTGGTGGGCTACATGGTTGTATTCGTGTTAGAAGACACTACGCCAAAGGAAAAATCATGTTATTCTCGAACCGACACTTACGATTCAAGGGGCTTGGCCTCAAGGGCTATCCTCTTCGCCTATCGCGCATGGTGGAAAGTCCGAGGAAGGGTCCTTCCTTCTGATTCTCCTCCGCCTCCGCTGGGGAGGCCTTCCTTTTCTTCTCTCCCCGGCCGGGGAGAAGTTTTTCTCCTCCTCGCCTTTCGCTGGAGGAGTCCGCCGAGTCATCGGACGATGAGCCCGATAACACCCGATGCCGGAAATCTTCGGGTTCCTTGGCTTTTTGTCCGCACCATGTGAGGTGCTAACCCGCAGCCCCATCAATCGGGCGTCTCCTGGTCTCTCGTAAGGGAGCCGACAATTAACTCCGCCCGGACTTCTTCCGCCAGCTCACAAAGGTAAGGGAGTTTAGATCCCTGATAGAGTCAAACTATGAAAACAAGTGTCCCAGAAGGGTAAAATAGCTTACTCGCCGGCTTGATGTCTGCGAGCTGAACCCGCGATCTTCTAGAAGCGGATGCGGAGCGCTGGCACCTTTGAACAAGACCTTCCAGCGCTTCATGTAGTGTCAAGAGCCCGCCAAGGCTCGTGCTGTGCCGAGCAAACTCCCACAAGTTGAAAGCCCGTTGTTGGCATGGAGAATCCGCTGATGAGCATGACTGGACTGCAAGGCTGACGAGCTTGATCTTCTTGTTCACAAGGTTTTGGACGCAGGTTTGAGTCCGGTCAGCCTTCCAAATCACCGCATGTCGCCCTTCTTTCTAGGAGGTGAGCCATGTGGGGATGCCAGATCTGAATTTGGGGCTGCTGTCTACCAGTGGTCACGCTGCTCGGTGATGTAGAACTACCCCGATTGCCACCCTTTGATGGTTTCCACAAAGGCGCCTCGAGCCATATGACGCATGGGCATCTTGCCCACCATGGCGCCCAAGACTCCCGCCTGGTTTCCACTACCTTCGGCTTGACATTGAAGGTCTTCACCATGTCGCGTGGGTTTGATGAAGGAAGGCCTCACACACAACGATAAACGCTGAGATGTTGAGGATGAAATTCCAGCCGATCGTGGAAATCTGTGCGTGGTAGAACATGAGCCGACACATGGGTGGAGGGAAGCCCACCATGGAGGAAATGGGGAAGGAACACCACCTCTCATGGGGCCTAGGGTGGGGGACGAGCTCGTCTCGAAGTCGGTGCGCAATGTCACAGTGTGTATCCGCTTTTCTCAACTTTTTGATGTGCCCTCGCGGACGGAGGAGGCCATCCACTTGCCTCCTGCCCCGACATGGCCCGGAAGGTTGAGGCAAGATGTGCGGACTTGGGCGCTGGAGCTCGAGTACGCGGAAATGGATAAGCAAAGGAGGAAGAAGGCGAGGTAAAAGGTGGATGCTTATCCCTTATATGGACTTTATCTAAACTATGCGCCCCACCAGCCCGTAAAATTCACTTATCTCCTGCGCTATAATCAATGGCGCGTTGGGTTACCCACCGTATTGATGAGAATCCTCCGAATAAGGGGACACGATCTCCGCTTTGACAAGACGTGCTAAGGAAACCGCCTCGCTAAACGCTACCGAGGTGGAACAAGAAAACGATTCGAATAAAGGCTTGGCTGTGGTGTGATGTCACGCCACGAATACATCGCAGATTGAACTCGTAAATGTGATTCTCTCTACGGTGGTATGTGGAACTTATTTTGCAGCCGACACTATCCTTGTGTTCAAAATCTCTACTTAAGTATTCGGGAGGAACCCGCTTGCAATGTCAAGACAATATGTGTGCCGGACTTGTCGCCATTGAAGCCTCGGTTCAGGGCTATTGAGGAGTCCTCGACTAGGGGTGTCCGGACAGTAACTATCATCTTGGCCGACTCCAGACTATGAAGATACAAGATTGAAGACTTCGCCTCGTGTCCTGGATGGGACTTTCTCATGGCGTGGAAGGCAAGCTATGGCAATACAGATATGTAGACCTCCTACCATTGTAACCGACTCTGTGTAACCCTAGCCCTCTTCGATGCTAATATAAATCGGAGGATTTTAGTCTGTAGGACAAACAACAATCATACCATAGGCTAGCTTCTAGGGTTTAGCCTCTTTGATCTCGTGGTAGATCTACTCTTGTACTACCCATATCATCAATATTAATCAAGCAGAGTAGGATTTTACCTCCATCGAGAGGGCCTCAACTCGGTAAAACATCGTGTCCCTTGTCTCCGTTACCATCCGCCTAGACGCACAGCCTGGGACCCCTACCCGAGATCTCGCCATTTTGACACCGACACCGCTTATCTCAAAAGGGAAACTTTTACAGCATTAAATTAATACTATGCAATGCTATTCTTGAAATTTATGTGAATTATATGATTTTACTTGTTGTTCTGAAGACCTTAAGAAACACCTTCCTTACCAATGTGAGTTTAGTGATAATGGAATCGTATCTTCTATGCTAAGGGTGTTTATAATTACTATGATGTTGAACAAATTTAAGAATTTGTTGCTTTAAAGGGTGCTTATACAATTGCTTTTTTGATTGAAAAGTATGATGCTACTCTTTACAAATCTGAAAATTTTTCCATACTTAAATATTTCTATGACAATTATGCTTCTAATTCCTATGTTAAACCATATATTGAGGACTCCTCCGCTATCCAAGAAGGGATTCATATTTTGCAGGAGTCTATGGAAGAAGAATTGATGACATTGTGAGCTCATTGGATGAAAAAGATGACAAGGAGAGTGAAGAACAAAGGGAGGAAGAACGGATTAGCTACCCGTTCCCACCTTCTGATGAGAGTAACTCTCCAATTCATACATTGATTAATTTCCCTTCGTGTTTACCGAAGGATGAATGCTATGATAATTGCTATGATCCCGTTGATTCGTTTGAAATATCCCTTTTTGATGAACTTGATGATTGTTATGCTTGTGGCCTTGATGCCAATATAATTATGCTTATGGAGACGAACTTGCTATAGTTCCTTAAGTTAAGAATGAAATTGTTGCTATTGCGCCGACGCATGATAGTCTTATTACCTTTTTGAATTCTCCAAACTACACTATATCGGAGAAATTTGCACTTATTAAGGATTACATTGATGGGTTGCCTTTTACCGTTGCACATGATGATTTTGATGAATGTAATATGCATGTGCTTGCTGCTCATACTTGCAATTATTATGAGAGAGGAACTACATCTCCGCCTCTTTATGTTTCCAACATGATAAAATTGCAAGAAACTTCTTATGCTATGTATTGGCCTTTACTTGATGTGCGTGAATTGTTCTTGTATGACACGTTGATGCATAGGAAAAAGAGTTAGACTTCGTCATTGCATGATATATGTTGCTTTGTGCTCACTACTAAATGCCAAATCGTTGTTAATTAAATTGGCTTTGGTATACCTTGGGATCCGGGTGGATCCATTACTTGAGCACTTTATGCCTAGCTTAATGGATTTAAAGAATGCGTTACCAGGGAGACAACCCGGAAGTTTTAGACAGACATTTTATTCTATTGAGTGCTTTTATAAAGTTTAAAAACAAAAAAAATATAGAGGGGCACTGAAAACTTCACAAAAAGAAAAGTGAAAGTGAGAAAGACGGACACCGTTGAAGTGGGAGACGTCCTTGAACTTTGTTCATGCCAATGGAAACTTTGTGAATCTCAATTACAAAAACTTTTCAACAAAAACAATCATACCCCTTGTACAAATCCTTTGTATTGTAAAATTATTGTGCCAAGATTTGCCTTTAGGATGAGTAGATTGCTTGTTGGTATGTGCGGTGCAGGAACAGAAACTTTGGCTGTAGCGCATGAAGTTTCATTTTTTATTGGAACATCAAAAACTTCTGAAACTTTTTGCAAAATATTGTTGTACAATTTTTTTATACTGCCTAATTGTTTAGAATTTTTGGAGTACGATAAGTATGGTAGATGTTCAAATTTCTAAAGACTGTCCTGTTTAAGACAGATTCTGTTTTTGATGCATTGTTTTGCTTGTTTTGATGAAACTATCGATTCTGTCGGTGGTATAAGCCATGGAAAAATTATACTACAGTAGCTACAATACAGAAACAAAATATGAATTGGTTTGCATACGTACTTAGAGTAGTGATTTGCTTTATTATACTAATAGATCTTACCGAGCTTTCTGTTGAGTTTTGTGTGAATGAAGTGATAAAAGATCGAGGAGACCTTGATATGAGGAGAAGGAGGAGAGGCAAGAGCTCAAGCTTGGGGATGCCCAAGGCACCCTAAGTAAATATTCAAGGAGACTCAAGCGTCTAAGCTTGGGGATGCCCCGGAAGACATCCCATCTTTCATCAACAAGTATCGCAGTATGTTTTCGTCTTTGTTTCGTTCATGTGATATGTGCAAATCTTGGAGCGTCTTTTGTGTTTAGTTTTCACTTTCCTTTTAGGCACCATGCTGGTATGAGATAGTCCATGGTTGATTTATAGAATGTTCATTGCACTTCACTTATAATTTGTGAGTCACTACAAAAAAAATACACTTCCGTGATGATACGTGTTTGTCACAAGAGGGTCATTTTTTTTAAAAAATTTTTTTAAAAAAAAAACCCGGGAAAGGTTTTAAAAAAAATTATCAAACCCTTCCTTTCCCCAAAGGAATTTTTTGGGGAAAAAATTTTAAAAACCCCAAAAGGGGAAATTTGGGGAAAAGGGGGGGGAAATTTTCCCCCAAGGCCCGGGGCCCGGGGAAAAGGGGGCCCCCCCCCCCCCAACCCCAACCCGTTCCCCCCGGGGGGGGGCCCCCCCCAACCCAAAAAGGGGAGGGGGAAAACCCCGGGGGGGGATTTAAACCCCCCCCCCCCACCCCAAAAAGGGGAAATTTAAAGGGGGGGCCCGCCAAGGGGAAAACGAAAAATTTTTTTTGGGGGCCCCCCCCCAAAAAAAGGGGGGGGGGGGCCCCCGGGGGGGCCCCCCCCCCTTTTTTTCCCCCCCCCCCCCGGGGGAAAAGGGGAAAGGGAAAGGAAGGGAAAAGGAAGGAAGGGGGCCCCCCCCTTTTTCCCCATTAAAGGGGGGGCCCCCCTTTTGGCCCTTTCCTTTCCCTTTCCCGGAACCCAAAAACCCCCCCCCAAAAAAACCAAAAACCTTTTTAAAAATAACCCCAAATATTTTTTTCCCCCAAAAATTTTTTTTTTTCCCCCCCAAACCCCCAAAAAAATAAAATTAATAAAAACCCTTAAAAAAAGGGGCCTTCCCAAAAATTGGGAAAAAACCCCCCCCGGTAAAACCAAAGGGGACCTGATGTCCTTTGGTTCCCTTTTTTAAAATTTTTTTCCCCCAAAAAAATTTTTTTTTTTTTTTCCCCCCCCGGGATCCCCTTTTAAAAGGCCCCGGAAATTTTTCCCCCAAACCTTTCCTAATTAATTTTTAATTTTTAATTTTGGGGGCCAAAATCCAAATTTCCAAACCCAACCCAAAAAACCCCAAAAACCCAAACCCAAAACCCCCAAAAACCTTTTTGTTTCCCAAAAGGGTTTCCTAAACCAACATAAACCAATAAGGGGAAAAGAATGGGAAAAAAACAAATTAAAAGGGGGGTAAGGGGTTTTTAACAAATTTTTTTAAAAAATTTTAAAAATTTTTCCCCCAAAAAAAACCAAAGGGAAAAAAAAAATTTTTTTTCCCTTGTTTTTTTCCCAAAAATTTTTTTCCTGAAAAAAATTTTTAAAATAAAAAATTTAAAAAATTTAAAAAAAACTTTTTTTGCCTCCCCCTTTTTTTTCCCCCCCACCAAAATTAATTAAATCCCCAATTATTAAAAAACCCCTTTCAATTTAAAAAACCCCAAAGGGTTTTAAACCCATTTGGGTTTTGTTTAAATTTTCCCCAAAAATTTAATTAAACCCCTTTTTTGGGGAAATCTTTTTCCGGGTTTAAAATTTAGCCAACCTTTTTTTTATGTTTTTTTCCCCGGGGCTTTCCCCCTTTAAATTTTCTTCCCCTTTTAAATTTTTGGGGTTAAAACCCCGTTCCCCGCCCTTTTTTTTAAAAAACCCAATTCCTTAATTCCAAAAAATTTTTTTCCCTTAAAAATTTTCCCGGCCCCAAAGGAACCCCCCAAAAAACCCGGAAAAAAGGCAAAAAATTTTTAAAAATGGCCAAAAGGGAAATTTTCAAATTTTTAAAACTTTCCCTTTTTTTTTTTTTTTTTTTTAACCAAAACCCCTTTTAAACCCCTTTTTAAAATTTTCCAATTTTTCCTTAAAAAATTTTGGGTTTTCCTTTTAAAAAAAACCCCCCAATTAATTTTAACCGGGTTTTCCTTTAAAATTTTCAAAACCCTTTTTTTTTAAACCCCTTTTTTTTCTTTTTCAAATTTTCCCAAAACAAATTTTTTCCCTTTTAAAAACCCCCTTTCCCAAAATAAAACTTAATTTGGTTTAAAAAATTTTTAACCCAAAAGGGCCCTTTCCAAAAGGAAAACCCCCCTTTTTTCCTTGGAAAAATTTTTTTTTAAAAAACCTCTTTCCCCAAAACCCAAAACCCCCGCCCCCAAAAATTTTTAAAATTTTTTTTAAAATTTTGGTTTTAAAACATTTTTTAAAAAAATTAAAAATTTTTAAAAAACCTTTTTTTAAAACCTTTTTTTAAAAGTCCTTTTAAAAGGCCCCTTCCCCCCTTTTTTTTTAAAACCCCAAATTTTCCCCAAAAAACTTTTTCCAATTTTTTAAATTTTCCCTTTTTTTTTGGGGCCTTTTTGTTCCCTTTTGGGAAAAGGGGTTTTTTTAAAAAAAATTTTTACCGGCCCCGGGGGCCCTTTTGAGGCTTTCCGTTTCAAGTTTTTTTTTTTTTTTTTAAAAAAAAAAATTTTTTAAAAATTTTTTCCCGGGGGGAAAACCCTTTTTAAAATTTTTCCCCCCCCTTTCCCCCTTTAAAAAATTTTTTAAAAAAATTTTTCCCTTGATTTGGGGAAAAACCCCCCTTTTTTTTTTAAAAGAAAATTTTTTTTTGGGTTTTAAGTTAAAATTTTAAAAAAACCCTTTTAAAAAAAAAAAACCCTTTTTCCCCCCCAAAAAATTTTTTTGGGGATTTGGGTTTTTTAATGGTTGGTTTTTAAAAACCCCAAAAAATTGGAAAGGAAAAAAAAATTTTTTTCCCCAAAAAAATTTTTTCGACACACCATTAATTTGGGTTTTTGGCATGAGTTTGTGAAACTATTCCACATTGTTTTAATTGAAGACCAAACTCGTAAGTCAAATATTTGTCTCCATTTAAAACCTTTTTTTTTTAAAATTTTCCCTTTTAAAATTTTTGAACTTTTAAATTTTTTTTTTTTAAAAAAACCCCCCAAAAAAGGGAAAAAAAAAAGCCCAAAATTTTTCCCCCAAAATTTTTTTAAACCCTTTTTTTTCCCCCCCTTTAAAGGGCCCGGGAATTTTTAAAAAATAAATTAAAAATTTCCAAAATTTCCATGGGTTTCCCAAAAAACCCCCAAAAAGGGGCCCAAAATTAATTCCTTTTTTTTCTTTTTTTTGGTTTTTTTTTAAAAACGGGAAAAAAAAAAATTTTTTTTTTTAAAAAAAAATTAAAATTTAAAACCAATTTTCCAATTAAAGGAATTAAAAAAAAATTAATCAAAAACCCCTTTAAAAAACCCAAATTCCCCAATTTTTTAATTCCCCCTTTTGGGAAAAAGGTTTTTTAAAAACCCCCCCCTTTTTTAAAAACCTTCCCCTTTTTTTAAAATTCCTTTGTTTTTTTTTTTAAAAAGGGGGGCCCCCTTAAATTTAAAATTTTTTTTTCCTTTGGGTTTTGGGTTTTTTTAAAACCGGGGGTTTTCCCTAAAATTTTTCCCTTTCCCCCTTTTTTTTTTAACCCCCTTTTTTTTTTAAAATTTTTTGCCTTTTTTTCCCCCCTTTGGGTTTTTAAAATTTGTTTTAAAAAAATTTTTTTCTTGGTTTTTGGGCCAAAAAATTTTAAATTTTTTAAAATTTTTTCCCCTTAAATTTTTTAACCCAAATTCTTAAACTTGGTAAAAAATTTTTTTTTTTTTTAAAAAACCCCAATTTTCAACGGTTTTGGAAATAAAAACCCAAAATTAATTTTCCATTTTTAAAAAGTTTGGGGTTTTAACCCAAAACTTTTCCAAAAAAAAAAAATTCCAAAGGCCATAACGCCCCAAAACCCTTTTCCCCTTTGCCAAAAGGGGAAAAAAATTTTCCCAAAATTGAGGGGGAAAAAAACCCCAAACCCCCCAAAATCCCAACCCTTTTCAAAAATAAAATTTTTGGGAAAGGGAAAAACCCCCTTTTTCCAAAAATTTTTTAAAAAACCCAAAAATTTTTAAAAATTAAAAAAAATTTTAAAAAACCCCCAAAAACCCCAAAATTTAAAAATTTAAAATAATTAAAAAAAATTCAATTAATTTTAAAAATTTTTAAAACCCTTTTTCATTTTTAAAAGGCCCCCTTTTTTCCCCAATTAATTTAGGTTTTTTAAAAAAATTTTTTCCAACAAAATTTTTCACCCGGTTTTTCCCCCCCCATTTGGGTTCCCCAAAAATTTCCCGGGAAAGGGGAAAAAATTTTGGGAGAGTTATCCAAAACCCCCCTTTGGGGTAAATTTAAAAGGAAAACCTAAAATTAAATTTTGGTTGGAATTCCTTAAAACCTTTGGCCTTTAAACCAAAAAAAAAAAACCACCCCAATTAAATTTGGAAAACCATTTTTTTTCCTTTTCCCCCCCCCTTTAATTTTTTTTTTTAAAATTTCCCCCCATTTTCCTTTCCCAAAATTTTAACCCATTAAAAAAACAATTTAAAAAAATTTTTTTCCAAAAGGGCCAAAAAAAGGGGAAAAAAAAAAATTTTTTTAAATTTAAAATTGGCCCCTTTTGGCCAAAACCTTTTCCAGCCCCAAAAAAAAATTTTTTTTTTTTTAATTTTGGGCCCGGGCTCCCCTTTTTTAAAAAAAAAAAAAATTTTTTTAAAGCCCAAAACCCAAAGGCCGGGTTTCCCCCCCAACCAAAATTGGGAAAAAATTTAAAAAAAACCCCCCCCCAAGGGGTTTTTTTCCCCCCCCAAAAAACCAAACCCCCTTTTTGGGGGGAAAAAAAATTTCCCCACAAAATTTTTAAAAAAAAAAAAAAATTTTTTTGGGGGAAGGTAAAAAAAAGGGGGCCCCCTCCGGGAAACCCAAAAAGGGGATTTTTTTTCCCCAAAGGGGTCCAAAAAACCCCCCCCAAACCCCAAGGAAAAAGGGGGAAGTTCTTGAACCCAAAGGGGTTCCCAAACCCCCCAAATTTGGGGGGAAAAAACCCCGCCAAAAATTTAAAAATTTTTGGGTTTTGGGGCCCCGCCAAAAAGGGTTTGGGGGGGGGGCCCAAGGGAAAAAAAGATTTTTTCCCCCAAAGGGGCCCCTTCCCTTTTAAAAAAAGGGGGGGAAGGGGGAAGGGGGGGAAAAAAGGGGGGGTTTTCCCCCGGGGGGGTTTTTGGCCCCCTTGGCCCTTTTTTGGGAAAAGGGGAAAAAAAAAAAAGGGGAAAAAATTTTCCCCCCCCTTTTTTTCCCCCCCCTTTCCCTTTTTTCCCCCGGGCCCAAACCCCCCCCTTCCCCCCCAAAAATTTAAAAAACCTTTCCCAAAAAACCCAAAATTTTTTACCCCCTTTTTGGAAATTAAATTCCCCGAATTTCCCTTCAAAACCCCCCCCAAAAAAAAATTTTTTAAACCCCCCAAAAAATTTTGGGCCCAAAAAACAAAAAGGGGGAAATTTTCCCTTTCCCAAACGGCCTAACCCAAAACCCAATTTTTAAAATTTTTTCGCCCGAAACAACATTTTTTTTAGGAACCCCCAAAAGGATTCCTTCCCCCAAAAAACCCCCCCAAAAAACCCCCTTTAAAAAACCCCCCAAAAAATTTTGGAAACCCAAGGGAAAAACCCCCGGGGCCCGGGGCCCCCCCGGGGAAAATTTTTTTAAAAAAATTTTGGAAAAAAAAAAAACCCCAAAATGGGGGGGGGAAAAAAAAATTCCAAAATAATTATTTAAAAAAAAAAGGGGAAAGGAAAAAACCCTTTTTGGGGCTTAAGGAAGGGAAAACCCTTTTTTAAAATTTAAATTTTAATTTTAAAAAAATTTTTTTAAAAAAAAAAATCTTTTTAAAAATAAAAAAAATTTTATTTTAAATTTTTTTAATTCCCACTTGATTAATTTTTTAAACCCCTTTAATTAAACATTTATTTTTAAAAAAAATTAACCTTTTTCCTTTTTTCCCCCCCCTTTCCAAAAAATTTTAAACCCAAATTTTAAACCCAAAAAAAAAATTTTTTTTTTTCCAAAGGGGAAACACCCAAATTTTTAATTTTTTTTTTACAAGCTTTTTAAACCCCTTTAATTTTAAAATTTTTCTTGGGAGAATTTAAGTCAACCGGGGAAAAATTTTTCCCCCAAAAATTTTTTTCCCCAAAAAAATTACCTTTTCCCCAAAAATTTTATCTTTCCAGGGCCCCCAAAATTTGTTTTAAAAACCCCTTTTACCAAAACCTTTTTAAAAAATTTTAAAAATTTTAACCAAAGGGAATAATTTTTTTTCCTTTTTCCCCCTTGGTTTTTTGGTTTTCCCCAAATTTCAAAAAAAAAGAACTTTTTGGAGGCCCTTTTTTAAAACCTTTTTAAAAAAGGGAATGTTTTTTTCCCTTTTCCCGCCTTGGTTTTTTAAGTTTTTTTTTGGAACCAAAAAGGCTTTTTTTAAAACCCCCAAAACCTTTTTTTTTAATTTAATTTTTGAAAAAATTATTTCCCCCAAACCTTATTTAAATTTTGTCCCCCAATTTTAAAAAAAGGTTTTTTAAAAACCTTTAAAACCTTTTTTGTTTCCAATAAACCTTTTTTCCCCCAAAATTTCAACCCCATTTTTAAAAAATTGGGTTTTTTCCCCCTTTTTAAAAAACCTTGGTTCATCCAAAACCCTTTTCCCAAAACCCTTTTAAAAAAACCCTTTTCCCCAAAATTTTTTAAAAATTTTTGGAACTTCCAAAGGGAAAAATTTTTTTAAAAAAAAACCCCCCTTTTTTAAGGGGTTTTTTTAAAAAAATTTTTTAAAATTTTTTTGGAAAATTTTTAAAAACCCCCAATTAAAAAAAAACCAATTTTTTTAAAATTTTTTTTTTTAAAAAATTTTTTTGGGCCCCTTTTTAAAAATTTTTCAAATGGTTTAAAAAAAAAACCCCCCTTTTTTTTCCCCCAAAAAACCTTTTTGGCGGGGCCCCCCCCAATTTTAAAAATAAAATTTTTAAAGGAAATTTTTCCAATTGGGGAAGGACCCCCTTTTCCTTTTCTTTCCCCAATTTTTAAAAACCTTTTTTTTTTTAAAAAATTTCCCCTTTTTGGAAAAATTTTTTTTTTTCCTTAAAACCCTTTTTTTTTCCCCCCTTTTCGGGAAACCTTTTCCAAAAGGCCCCCAAAAATTTTAAAAAAAATTTTTTTTTTCCCCCCCAATTTTTTGGGTTTCCTTTTTCCTTTTTTTTTGGGAAAATTTTAAAAAAATTTAAAAATTTTAAAAAAAAAACCTTTAAAAAAAGCCTTTTGGGGCCCAACCTTTAATTTCCCTTTTTGGGTTTTGAAACTTTCCCAATTTTTTAAAAAAAAAAATCAAAAAATTTTCCCCAAAAACCCTTTTTTTTTTCCCCCTTACTTTTTTTTTTAAATTTTTAAAATTTTTTTTTAAAAAAAACCCAAACCGGAAAAATTTTTGGGGGGAAAAAAACCCCAAACCTTTTTTTACCCAAAAATTTTTGAATTTAAAAATTTTTTTTTTTTCCCAAAAAACCCAATTTTCCCCAAAACCCGGGGGAAAAAACCCCAAGGTTAAAACCCCCCCTTTTTTATGGTTTAAAAAAACCTAAAGGGAAAAAAATTTGATTTTTTAAAAATTTTTTGGCTTCAAAATTTTAAATTTTAAAAAAACCCCAAAAGGAATTTTTCATTGGGGAAAAAAAAAAAAAAAAACCAATTTTTAAAAATTTTTGAATTTTGGAAAAATTTTTTAAAAAAACCAAACCCTTTCATTTTTTTTCCAAAAATTTTTTTAAAAGGGAAAAAATTTTTTAACCTTTGGAAAACCCTTTCCAAAATTTTCAAAAATTTTTTTTTTTTAATTTAATTTTCCAAAACCCCAAATTAAAAAGGGGGGGTTGTTAAAAAATTTGGAACCAAAACAAATTAAATTAACCCTTTTCCTTTCCCCTTTTTTTTCCCCCTTTGGGGTTATTCCCTTTAAAAAATTTTTTAAGGGGGGTTTTTCCTTTTTTTTTTTTAAAAAACCTTTTTTTTTCCTTTTTTTTCCCCTTTCCTTTTTAAAGGTTTAACCAAAAAAATTTTTTATTTTTTAGGAAATTTTCCCCGGGAATTTTTCCCTTTTTTTTTAATTTCCCCCCCTTTTTTTTTTGAAATTTAAAATTTTAACCAAAATTTTTTTTGGGATTTTCCCCCCAATTTAAATTTAAAGGCCTTGGGAAATTTTCAATCCTTCCTTTTTTTCCCCCCTTTTTTAATTTGGGAATTGGGGTTTTTCCTTCAATTTTTATTTGGAAAAATTTTTAACCCAAGGGCCCTTTCCCCCCCCCCTTTCTTCCCTTTAAAGCCCCAAAAAAAATTTTTTTTTTCCCCCAAAAAAACCTGAAATTTTTTCCCCTTAAAAATTTTTTCCCCCTTTAAGGAAAAACCCCCAAAAACCCCAAATTTTAAATTTTAAAATTTTAAACCCAATCCCCCAAAGGGAAAAAAGGCTTTTAAAAAATTTTTGGCAAAAAAAAATTTTGGGATAAATTTTCAATTTCCAAACCTTTAAAACCCCCTTTTAAGGAAAAAATAAAAAAAAAACCAAACAATTAAAAAAAATTTCCAAAAAAGGTTTTTAAGGTAAATTTAATTTTAAAATTTTATTTAAAATTCCCCAAACCCCTTTTTCCCCAAAAAAACCCCCCCAATTTAAACCCCAAAATTTAAAAAAGGGTTGTTTTGGGAAACCCAATTTTTTTTGGGTTGGGCCCCTTTTTTGGGCCCCAAAAAAATTTTTGGGAATTTTTTAAAAATTTAAAGGGGAAAAGGTTAAAACCCCAATTCCCTTTTGGGGTTTTCCTTTCCAAAAAACCCCCAAAATTTTTCCCCCCCAAAAACCCAAAAACCAAAAATTTTTAAAAAACCCTTTTCAAAAAAATTTTTTAAATAAAAAATTTTTTGGGCCCTTTTAACAAAAAGGAAACCATTCCCCCGCCCCCGGATTCCCAAAAAATTTGGTTTTCCCAAAAATTTTCCCCCCCTTTTTTTAAAATCCCCAAAAAATTTTGGCCCCCAAAAAAAACCATTTCCCGGGGAAACCCCCAAAAAAAAATTTTTCCAAAAATTGGTTTAATTTTAAACCCCCAAAACTTTCCCCAAAAAATTAGAAACCCCCCGGTTTGGGGGGGCCCGGGGAAAAAAAAAACCCCCCCCAAAATTTTTCCCTTTTAAAGGAAAAAGGGGTTTAACCCCCCCCGTTTTAAACCGGTTTCAAAAAAAACCCCGGTCCCTTTTGGGAAAAATTTAAAAGGGGCCCCAAAAAAAAAAAAGGAAGGGGGTTTCCCAAACTTTAAAACCAAACCTACCCTTTTAAAGGGAAAACTCCCCAAAAACCAAGGCCCTTTTTGGGGAAATTTAAAAAATTTCCAGGCCCCAAATTCAAAAAAAGGGGGGGGGGCCCCAGAAAAGGGGGGCCGCAAAAAACCCGCCCCCCGCCAAATTTAAACCCCCCCCCTTTAAACCCCGAAAAATTTTGGGCCCAAACCCCCCGGGTGGGGAAAAAAAAGGGGGGGGGGGGTTTTTTAAAAGGGGGGCCCCCCCAAAAAATTTTGGGGAAAAAAGGGGGGAAAAAGGAAAGGGGAAAAAAGGGGGAAAGGGGGCCCCCCCCAAATTAAAAGTAGGGGGGGCCCCCTTTTTCCCCCCTTTTTTTCCAAGGAAAAATTTTATTTTAAAGGAACCCCCAAAAAAAAAAAAAGGGAAAAAAAAAAAAATTTTTTCCTTTTTTTTTTCCCCTTTTTTTAAACCCCGGGCCCAAAACCAATTTCCAAATTTAAACCCAAAAAACCTTAAGGGAACCTTTCCCCAAAAAAGTTCCCCCCCTTTTTTCCCTTTAAAATTGGGGTTTCCCCCTTTTTCCCAATTCCCAAAATTTAAAAAACCAAAAAAAACCCCCTTTTTTCCCCCGGGGAACCGGAAATCCCAACCCCAAAAAAACCCCCCTTTTTTTTTAAAATTCCGGTTTTTGGGAAAAACCATTGGGGGGGGGGACAAATTTAATCCAAATTCCCAAACCCCAAAATTCCCCAAACCCTTTAAACCCCCTTTAAAACCCCCCTTTTAAATTTGGAAAATTTTCCCCAAAGGGGGGGGCCCCCCAAAACCCAAAAAGGGAAAACCAAAAAAACCCAAACCCAACGGGTCCGGGAACCCGGGGGCATTTAATTTTTTTTTTAAAAAAACCTTTAAAAAAAACCCCAAAATTAAAAGAAAAAGGGAAAAAATTTAAAATTTTTTTTAAAAGGGGCCCGTTAATTCAATTTGGGAAATTTAAAAATTTAAAAAATTTTTAAAAAAAAAATTAAACCCTTTTAAAAACCTTTAAAAAACTAGGCAATTTTTTAAAATTCCCATGTTTTTTCCTTTTTTCGGAAAAAAAATTTTCCATATTTAAGGAAAAAAAAAATTTTTTTTGGAATTTTTTCCCAAATTTTTAACCCCAAAAAAAAATTACCATGTTTTTTTAAAATTCCTTCAACCTTTTTTTAAAAAAATTTTTTCCAAACCCCAAAGGGTTTCCCAAGATTTTTTAAATTTTTTAAAAAAAACAATTGGAAAACCCCAAAATTTAAAACCCCTTTCCAACCTTTTTTTTGAAAATTTTTTAACCCTTAATTTTCCCCGGGGCCCCACTTTAAAATTTTTAAATTTAAACCCCGGGAAAATTGCCCCAAAATTTCCTTTTTTTTCCAAACTAAAAATTTATTCCCTTTTTTTTGGGGTTTTTTTTTAATTTCCCCTTTTTCCCCAAAAAAATTTTTTCCCCCTTTAAAAATTTAAAATTTTTAAAATTTTTAAAAAAAAATTTAATTTTTTTTTCTTTTTTTTGGCCTTACCAATTTCCCCCCAAAAAAAAAATTTTTTTTTTTAAAAAAATATTTAAATTATTCCCCCAAAAAAAAAACCCTTTCGAAAACCCAAAAATTTGGAAAAAATTTTTAAAAAGGCCTTTGAAAAAAAAAATTTTGGGTTTAAAAAAATTTTAAAAAAAACCCCCAAAAAAAAGGGCCAAAAAAAAAAAAAACCAAATGGAAAAAAATTTAAAAAAACAAAGTTAAGTTGGAAACAAAAAGGGGGCCCAAAAAAAAATTCAAAAAAAAAAAACAATTTTTCCCCGAAAAAAAAAAGTTAAACCTTAATTATTTTTTTGGGAAAAACCTTAAAAAAGTTTTAAAAAATTAAAAAAAAAAAAAATTTTTAGGAAATTTAAAAGGCAAGGTTTAAAATACCCTAAAAAAAAAAAAAAAAAAAGGGGAAAATTAAAAACAAAAAAAAAAACCCCTTTAAAAAAAAAACCAAGCAAAAAATTTCAAAAAGGAACACCAAAAAAATTAAAAAACCCAAAAGGAAAAAATTTAAAAAAAAAAATTTCAAAATAAAACAAATTTTAAAAACCAAAAACAAAAGGGAAGAAAATTTAAAAAAATGGTTGATTTATAGAATGTTCATTGCACTTCACTTATAATTTGTGAGTCAATACAAAAAAAATACACTTCCGTGATGATACGGTTTGTCACAAGAGGGCCCTTTTTTTTAAAAAATTTTTTTAAAAAAAAAACCCGGGAAAGGTTTTAAAAAAAATTATCAAACCCTTCCTTTCCCCAAAGGAATTTTTTGGGGAAAAAATTTTAAAAACCCCAAAAGGGGAAATTTGGGGAAAAGGGGGGGGAAATTTTCCCCCAAGGCCCGGGGCCCGGGGAAAAGGGGGCCCCCCCCCCCCCAACCCCAACCCGTTCCCCCCGGGGGGGGGCCCCCCCCAACCCAAAAAGGGGAGGGGGAAAACCCCGGGGGGGGATTTAAACCCCCCCCCCCCACCCCAAAAAGGGGAAATTTAAAGGGGGGGCCCGCCAAGGGGAAAACGAAAAATTTTTTTTGGGGGCCCCCCCCCAAAAAAAGGGGGGGGGGGGCCCCCGGGGGGGCCCCCCCCCCTTTTTTTCCCCCCCCCCCCCGGGGGAAAAGGGGAAAGGGAAAGGAAGGGAAAAGGAAGGAAGGGGGCCCCCCCCTTTTTCCCCATTAAAGGGGGGGCCCCCCTTTTGGCCCTTTCCTTTCCCTTTCCCGGAACCCAAAAACCCCCCCCCAAAAAAACCAAAAACCTTTTTAAAAATAACCCCAAATATTTTTTTCCCCCAAAAATTTTTTTTTTTCCCCCCCAAACCCCCAAAAAAATAAAATTAATAAAAACCCTTAAAAAAAGGGGCCTTCCCAAAAATTGGGAAAAAACCCCCCCCGGTAAAACCAAAGGGGACCTGATGTCCTTTGGTTCCCTTTTTTAAAATTTTTTTCCCCCAAAAAAATTTTTTTTTTTTTTTCCCCCCCCGGGATCCCCTTTTAAAAGGCCCCGGAAATTTTTCCCCCAAACCTTTCCTAATTAATTTTTAATTTTTAATTTTGGGGGCCAAAATCCAAATTTCCAAACCCAACCCAAAAAACCCCAAAAACCCAAACCCAAAACCCCCAAAAACCTTTTTGTTTCCCAAAAGGGTTTCCTAAACCAACATAAACCAATAAGGGGAAAAGAATGGGAAAAAAACAAATTAAAAGGGGGGTAAGGGGTTTTTAACAAATTTTTTTAAAAAATTTTAAAAATTTTTCCCCCAAAAAAAACCAAAGGGAAAAAAAAAATTTTTTTTCCCTTGTTTTTTTCCCAAAAATTTTTTTCCTGAAAAAAATTTTTAAAATAAAAAATTTAAAAAATTTAAAAAAAACTTTTTTTGCCTCCCCCTTTTTTTTCCCCCCCACCAAAATTAATTAAATCCCCAATTATTAAAAAACCCCTTTCAATTTAAAAAACCCCAAAGGGTTTTAAACCCATTTGGGTTTTGTTTAAATTTTCCCCAAAAATTTAATTAAACCCCTTTTTTGGGGAAATCTTTTTCCGGGTTTAAAATTTAGCCAACCTTTTTTTTATGTTTTTTTCCCCGGGGCTTTCCCCCTTTAAATTTTCTTCCCCTTTTAAATTTTTGGGGTTAAAACCCCGTTCCCCGCCCTTTTTTTTAAAAAACCCAATTCCTTAATTCCAAAAAATTTTTTTCCCTTAAAAATTTTCCCGGCCCCAAAGGAACCCCCCAAAAAACCCGGAAAAAAGGCAAAAAATTTTTAAAAATGGCCAAAAGGGAAATTTTCAAATTTTTAAAACTTTCCCTTTTTTTTTTTTTTTTTTTTAACCAAAACCCCTTTTAAACCCCTTTTTAAAATTTTCCAATTTTTCCTTAAAAAATTTTGGGTTTTCCTTTTAAAAAAAACCCCCCAATTAATTTTAACCGGGTTTTCCTTTAAAATTTTCAAAACCCTTTTTTTTTAAACCCCTTTTTTTTCTTTTTCAAATTTTCCCAAAACAAATTTTTTCCCTTTTAAAAACCCCCTTTCCCAAAATAAAACTTAATTTGGTTTAAAAAATTTTTAACCCAAAAGGGCCCTTTCCAAAAGGAAAACCCCCCTTTTTTCCTTGGAAAAATTTTTTTTTAAAAAACCTCTTTCCCCAAAACCCAAAACCCCCGCCCCCAAAAATTTTTAAAATTTTTTTTAAAATTTTGGTTTTAAAACATTTTTTAAAAAAATTAAAAATTTTTAAAAAACCTTTTTTTAAAACCTTTTTTTAAAAGTCCTTTTAAAAGGCCCCTTCCCCCCTTTTTTTTTAAAACCCCAAATTTTCCCCAAAAAACTTTTTCCAATTTTTTAAATTTTCCCTTTTTTTTTGGGGCCTTTTTGTTCCCTTTTGGGAAAAGGGGTTTTTTTAAAAAAAATTTTTACCGGCCCCGGGGGCCCTTTTGAGGCTTTCCGTTTCAAGTTTTTTTTTTTTTTTTTAAAAAAAAAAATTTTTTAAAAATTTTTTCCCGGGGGGAAAACCCTTTTTAAAATTTTTCCCCCCCCTTTCCCCCTTTAAAAAATTTTTTAAAAAAATTTTTCCCTTGATTTGGGGAAAAACCCCCCTTTTTTTTTTAAAAGAAAATTTTTTTTTGGGTTTTAAGTTAAAATTTTAAAAAAACCCTTTTAAAAAAAAAAAACCCTTTTTCCCCCCCAAAAAATTTTTTTGGGGATTTGGGTTTTTTAATGGTTGGTTTTTAAAAACCCCAAAAAATTGGAAAGGAAAAAAAAATTTTTTTCCCCAAAAAAATTTTTTCGACACACCATTAATTTGGGTTTTTGGCATGAGTTTGTGAAACTATTCCACATTGTTTTAATTGAAGACCAAACTCGTAAGTCAAATATTTGTCTCCATTTAAAACCTTTTTTTTTTAAAATTTTCCCTTTTAAAATTTTTGAACTTTTAAATTTTTTTTTTTTAAAAAAACCCCCCAAAAAAGGGAAAAAAAAAAGCCCAAAATTTTTCCCCCAAAATTTTTTTAAACCCTTTTTTTTCCCCCCCTTTAAAGGGCCCGGGAATTTTTAAAAAATAAATTAAAAATTTCCAAAATTTCCATGGGTTTCCCAAAAAACCCCCAAAAAGGGGCCCAAAATTAATTCCTTTTTTTTCTTTTTTTTGGTTTTTTTTTAAAAACGGGAAAAAAAAAAATTTTTTTTTTTAAAAAAAAATTAAAATTTAAAACCAATTTTCCAATTAAAGGAATTAAAAAAAAATTAATCAAAAACCCCTTTAAAAAACCCAAATTCCCCAATTTTTTAATTCCCCCTTTTGGGAAAAAGGTTTTTTAAAAACCCCCCCCTTTTTTAAAAACCTTCCCCTTTTTTTAAAATTCCTTTGTTTTTTTTTTTAAAAAGGGGGGCCCCCTTAAATTTAAAATTTTTTTTTCCTTTGGGTTTTGGGTTTTTTTAAAACCGGGGGTTTTCCCTAAAATTTTTCCCTTTCCCCCTTTTTTTTTTAACCCCCTTTTTTTTTTAAAATTTTTTGCCTTTTTTTCCCCCCTTTGGGTTTTTAAAATTTGTTTTAAAAAAATTTTTTTCTTGGTTTTTGGGCCAAAAAATTTTAAATTTTTTAAAATTTTTTCCCCTTAAATTTTTTAACCCAAATTCTTAAACTTGGTAAAAAATTTTTTTTTTTTTTAAAAAACCCCAATTTTCAACGGTTTTGGAAATAAAAACCCAAAATTAATTTTCCATTTTTAAAAAGTTTGGGGTTTTAACCCAAAACTTTTCCAAAAAAAAAAAATTCCAAAGGCCATAACGCCCCAAAACCCTTTTCCCCTTTGCCAAAAGGGGAAAAAAATTTTCCCAAAATTGAGGGGGAAAAAAACCCCAAACCCCCCAAAATCCCAACCCTTTTCAAAAATAAAATTTTTGGGAAAGGGAAAAACCCCCTTTTTCCAAAAATTTTTTAAAAAACCCAAAAATTTTTAAAAATTAAAAAAAATTTTAAAAAACCCCCAAAAACCCCAAAATTTAAAAATTTAAAATAATTAAAAAAAATTCAATTAATTTTAAAAATTTTTAAAACCCTTTTTCATTTTTAAAAGGCCCCCTTTTTTCCCCAATTAATTTAGGTTTTTTAAAAAAATTTTTTCCAACAAAATTTTTCACCCGGTTTTTCCCCCCCCATTTGGGTTCCCCAAAAATTTCCCGGGAAAGGGGAAAAAATTTTGGGAGAGTTATCCAAAACCCCCCTTTGGGGTAAATTTAAAAGGAAAACCTAAAATTAAATTTTGGTTGGAATTCCTTAAAACCTTTGGCCTTTAAACCAAAAAAAAAAAACCACCCCAATTAAATTTGGAAAACCATTTTTTTTCCTTTTCCCCCCCCCTTTAATTTTTTTTTTTAAAATTTCCCCCCATTTTCCTTTCCCAAAATTTTAACCCATTAAAAAAACAATTTAAAAAAATTTTTTTCCAAAAGGGCCAAAAAAAGGGGAAAAAAAAAAATTTTTTTAAATTTAAAATTGGCCCCTTTTGGCCAAAACCTTTTCCAGCCCCAAAAAAAAATTTTTTTTTTTTTAATTTTGGGCCCGGGCTCCCCTTTTTTAAAAAAAAAAAAAATTTTTTTAAAGCCCAAAACCCAAAGGCCGGGTTTCCCCCCCAACCAAAATTGGGAAAAAATTTAAAAAAAACCCCCCCCCAAGGGGTTTTTTTCCCCCCCCAAAAAACCAAACCCCCTTTTTGGGGGGAAAAAAAATTTCCCCACAAAATTTTTAAAAAAAAAAAAAAATTTTTTTGGGGGAAGGTAAAAAAAAGGGGGCCCCCTCCGGGAAACCCAAAAAGGGGATTTTTTTTCCCCAAAGGGGTCCAAAAAACCCCCCCCAAACCCCAAGGAAAAAGGGGGAAGTTCTTGAACCCAAAGGGGTTCCCAAACCCCCCAAATTTGGGGGGAAAAAACCCCGCCAAAAATTTAAAAATTTTTGGGTTTTGGGGCCCCGCCAAAAAGGGTTTGGGGGGGGGGCCCAAGGGAAAAAAAGATTTTTTCCCCCAAAGGGGCCCCTTCCCTTTTAAAAAAAGGGGGGGAAGGGGGAAGGGGGGGAAAAAAGGGGGGGTTTTCCCCCGGGGGGGTTTTTGGCCCCCTTGGCCCTTTTTTGGGAAAAGGGGAAAAAAAAAAAAGGGGAAAAAATTTTCCCCCCCCTTTTTTTCCCCCCCCTTTCCCTTTTTTCCCCCGGGCCCAAACCCCCCCCTTCCCCCCCAAAAATTTAAAAAACCTTTCCCAAAAAACCCAAAATTTTTTACCCCCTTTTTGGAAATTAAATTCCCCGAATTTCCCTTCAAAACCCCCCCCAAAAAAAAATTTTTTAAACCCCCCAAAAAATTTTGGACAGCAAGGGCGAGAACCTCTTGATGCCATCCCCAAGAAGAAGAAGCAACCGCCCAAGACTGGGCCTTAGGAGGTCGGCACTCCGTGGTGCCGTCAGATAAGCGCCATGTTTGGGGCGCCCTTCCATCGCAGATAGGAAGGCACGCTCGAGCCCTCCTCAGTGGCTCGTGGCTTTCTTCGAGGGCCTGAAAGTGCAACTAATCCCCGGTGGTTTTGGTAATTAATAACAACATATATATCATTGAACTAATTGTTTCTTGAGAATATTTCGTAAAGTTCAATGATATGGGTATGGCAATGACCGATGATGTGGACCCTCAAAATGCTAAGGAAAGCATTGGCAAAAGCTCAAGACTCCATTTTGGTTTAGTGATCCAAGATCACATTGAGTCCATAGGAAAGCCAAAACTATTAAAAGGGATGAGGTTATGATGATGATCCGTTGCTCAAAGTGCTTAGTGATCTATCTCCCAAACTATCGCAATCTTTCATTCCAACATATACTCATAAGTAATCTCGGTCCCACCGATTCCATAAACTCACCACACCGAGATGAACCACCTCACCATATAGCCAAACCCTAGAAATTTCGGATTTTCCGATTCCAAACTCGGTCTCAACGAAACTAGTGTTGCCAACCTTCAGAACCTTCAGACTCAAATCGTGTCACCGAGATGATAAAGTCGGTCCCACCGAGAATGGCAAACCCTAGTCTTTGGAAGAATCGGACTAACCGAGATTGTATTTTCGGTCCCATCGAAAATCCCAACGCTCACAAGATTTGAACTTTCGGTCTCACCGAGTTGTCAACTTCGGTCCGACCGAGATTGGTCAAATGTGTGTAACGGTTGGATTTTGTGTGGAGGCTATAAATACCCTCCACCTCCTCTTCATTCGTGGAGAGAGCCATCGAAAGAACTACCACTCCTACCTTACATTTCCGAGAAGAAAACTACCTACCCTTGTGTTGAGATCAAGTTGCTCCACTCCCACCATATGAAACTTGATTTCTAGCCTTCCCAAGTTGCTTTCCACTCAATCCTTTCTTCCACCACAGCCAAATCGGTGAGGAGAGTTGAGTGTTGGGGAGATTATCATTTGAAGCACAAGAGCAAGGAGTTCATCATCACCAACACCATCTATTACCTTTTGGAGGGTGGTGCCTCCTAGATTGGTTAGGTGTCGCTGGGAGCCTCCGCCAAGATGTGGAGTTGAACCAAGAAGTTTGTAAGGGCAAGGAGATCGCTTACTCGTGAAGATCTACCCCGAGTAAGGCTAGTCCTCCGTGGACGAGGCCATGATGGCATAGACAAGGTTGCTTCTTCGTGGACCCTTCGTGGGTGGAGCCTCCGTGGACTCTCGCAGCCGCATACCTCCGTGGGTTGAAGTCTCCATCAACGTGGATTGACGATAGCACCACCTATCGGAACCACGAGAAAAATCTCCGTGTTCCAAATTATGCTTTGCTTTCTCCACCTCTATTTACTACATGTGCAATTTTACTTTCCGCTGCCATTACTCTAGAATTGCATGTAGGGTGATACTTGACTTGGTCATCATTGTGAACTTGCTAAAAACTTGTCCTAATCAAAAGGCTAAACTTTTAAATTGTCAAGTAGTCTAATCACCCCCTCTAGACATACTCCGATCCTACAAGTGGTATCGAGCTTTGGTCTCCATTGGATTGGTTTCATTGCATTGACTCCATAAGCTTGGTTTCACAACCTAGGAGAGTATGGCGCCTAGTGAGGGTAATTTTCGAGAGGTCCTTACTTTGATGGTTCAAATTTTGCTAGTTGGAAGCATAAAATGAAAATGCATATTCTTGGACATAACCCTGCCACATGGGGCATTATTTGTGTTGGCTTGCAAGGTGAGTTCTTCGAGGAAGGAAAAGTTCCGGATCGTGAAGCTACAGCGGATGAGTTGCGGATGTTACAGAACAATGCTCAAGCTTGTGACATTCTCTTCAATGCTTTGTGTCCCGAGGAGTTCAACAAGATCAGCCGTCTTGAGAATGCAAAAGAGATTTGGGATACTTTGGTCGAAATGCACGAAGGTACCGAGTCCGTGAAGGAATCAAAGCTAGATGTTCTTCAAGGTCAACTTGACAAGTTCAAGATGAAGGAAGGTGAAGGAGTCGCTGAAATGTACTCTAGGCTTGCTCTCATCACCAATGAGATTGCCGCTTAGGAAGCGAAGAAATGACCGACCGATTCATCATCAAGAAGATTCTTAGAGCTTTGGATGGAAAGTATGACACCGTGTGCACTTTGATCCAAATGATGCCAAACTACAAGAATCTCAAGCCTACCGAAGTCATTGGAAGAATTGTTGCTCATGAGATGACACTTAAAGATAAGGAAGAGCTTCACAACAAGTCAAGTGGTGCTTACAAAGCTACAGCTTGAAGCTCCCACAACCTCAAGTGACAAGCTGGTTTCAAATGAAGAGATAAGCCTAATGGTGAAGAACTTCAACAAATTCTACAAGAGTAGAAGCAAAGAAAGAAGCTCAAAGTCTAGATCATATGATGAAAAGAGATCTTCTAGTCGTGATCGAACTGCTACAATTGTGGAAGACCCGACACTACTCAAATGAGTGTTCGACCCCACAAGAGAAGGGAAGAATTCCAAGAAGAAGAAGCTCAAGAGAAGAGTCGCCGAAAGAGAGAAGGAGTAGAGATGATCGTTATGAACGAAGATCCTCTCGGAGAAGCAAGGATTCGGAAAGGAAAGACAAGTCATCAAGGAGCTACACAAGAAGAAAACATCAAGCTCATGTTGGGAATGGGTCTCCGGCCCGACTCCGACAATCACTCCGAAAGAAGCTATCACTCCAACTCCGAATACAGTCAAGATGAAGGTGTTGCCGGTCTTGCTCTCGTGTCCTCCAACTCCAACTCCTATGACTTGTTTGATTCACCAAATGAGGGATTTCGAAGATGCTTCATGGCTAAAGGCCCCAAGGTATCACACCCTGAATTTATTGACTTTGATAGTGATGAGGATGACTTGCTTGGTGAAGATGAGCTTTACATGATAAATCTTGTGAGCCTAGTAATGATGAACATGCTAGTAGTCTTTATAGTCGAGAAGAGTCGAATGACAATGCTATGAAGGAGATTGAGCGCCTAACTAAAGAACTAAACACTCTTAAGTTAGCTCATGAAACAACTCAAGAAGATCATAGAGAGCTCCTAAGATCTCATGAGAAGCTACGCTCGAGAAGCTCAATCTAGAGCAAGAACATGAGTTTCTAAAATCTATCAATGACGCATCTTCAAAGAAGAGTTCTTCATATCTTGCCAAACGACTTCTCTTGTCTAATTTCTTGCCACCTATTAAAACTAAGCATGACAAGCATAAGAAAAATTCTTCATCTAGTAGTAACAATAACCATGCTAAATCCAATGTTGTTACTCCTAGTAGTTCTCTTGATTCCACTAACAATGTTTCAAGCCAAGTTTCACTTGAGCAAGAAAATAGTTTATTGAAAGGGATTATAGAGAAAGGTGTCTACAAGAGCCTAGCCGGAAGCAAGAACTTTGAGGAAATTGTTCGCAAGCAAGGAAGGCACCTAAGAATCAAGGAATTGGTTTTGAGCGAAAGTTCAACGCCGAGGGTGTTGAATGGGAAGAAGGTCAATATCCCACTCCAAAGTTTGTTTCTCAAAAGGAGAAGTATGATCCTACTTCTTCCAATGTGGAACAAGCTCAAGATGACCTTCCACCACAAGACCACAAGCTAAAAGGCAAGGACAAGCTTCAAGAGGAGATTGATGCATTCATTGAAGCACCCAAAGCCATGGTCAAGTGGGTTCCCAAGGAAACTTCAAGTTCTACTTCACAAGCTCAACTACTACCCCAAAGATTCCCATCAAGATGATGTGGATCCCAAGAAGAAGAACTAGAGAGTTCTTGAGGGTGACTCCGCCAACAAACTTCACTCACATTCATTTTGGCAAAGAACTTGTGCAATCAACTTCCACATCTTGCACTAGTTCGTGGAGTCACAAACCCTCTTGTTGGTAAGTCAAGGGACAAGGTAATCATTGCTTTCATGGACATCATCTATTGTGTACTTCAATCTATGTCCATGGATATCCTTGTTTGTTCCTTGTGGGACTAACCCATGTAGGTATTGAAAGTTCCCGAATCCAAAGGATTGCTCCCAACTCTTGATGATCTTCATCAACATTGAGCATCCACATCTTCAACAACTACATGAAGTCTTCAACGACAACCCAAGGTTAGTTTGACCTTTAAAAGGGTTCTCACATCAAGGGGGAGCTTTGCTCTTAAGAATTGAGCTAAAGCATCTTCAAATGATGTGAACACATTAATGCTTTATGTAAAAGTGGTAACCCCACTTGTGCTTAAACGATGAGTATGACCTATGATCAAATGTTCTCATTTGACTCCTAAGTCAATATACTCATATATAGATGACCTAGTCATCGCCAAATTGTGTGCTAGTTGCTAGAGTTTTGTTTGTGCATGTTTGACACATGTTTCATTTGCTATCTTATTGTGTGAGCATGTTGGATGCATGATTTTATCCATTCGAGGACATCCATTTGTTGCTTGGTCTTTGGATTTTTCTTTTTGACCAAATGGATGGACAAAGAATGCCTAAGTTCCTCCCTAGCTATCTATGCTTTCTTGTCTCAAATTCTATTCATGCTTATATCACAAACTTTGGTCAAGTCTTTTTTCGACGCATCGAGTGAGGAGCACTCTGAGCCACCGATCCGTCAAAAGCTTAACTTCCAAAACCTTCTAAGTATTTTCGTCAAACCAATCTACTCAAATCGGATGCATCAAATCACTTGGATTGATCTAGGTTTTCACCTCGGTGAAACCGAAGTTGCAAATTTCGCGTGATCAAGTGAGTAATCGCTGTGTTAACCATCTCGGTGCCACCGAAGTTTTCCAACTCGTCCCACCGACAACCAAGGGTATATATACCGAGGGCAGCGCTGATTATTCCTTCAAAACGCCCGCCTCAAACCTTTAGCCGCCGCCGTGGTCTCCGGATCGCTCGCTGTCAGCTGGCAGCGCGCCGGGTCTCCGCTCGCCGCCAACGGTCTATCTCATCGCGCCACAGCCAGAGAGAAACTCCACCAAGTTAGGGTGAGTTTTGATCCTCTCGTGCTTCAACCTCTCGATTCTATGCACGATAGGTTTGCCTAGCTTGCCAAGTTTGAAATCTTCCTATCCAAAGCAGATTAGTTCTTAGAACGAAATTGAGTAAAAATTTTAGGTTAGGTTTCCGCCGAACACATCTCGGTGTGACCGATTCTACATTCTCGATCGACCGATTTGGCTCTGGCCATTGATCAGACTTTTCGGTCCAACCGAAGTTGTGCAAATCGGTAAGACCGAAATGAGGATTTAGTGAAACCCTAGTGTTCTCGGCTAGATCGAAACCCATTTCGTCCAACCGAAAGTGGTGTGAATGGTTCTGTTTAGACACTTGGATTCACCGAATTTTAGAGTCGGTCGATCGAAATGCATTCTCGGAAAACCTAAAACTGAAGTTTGAACTCATTCATTTTGCAAAATCTTCGCAGCTTGTGATAACTCTTCTATTCTCGCTTATACCTATTCTATTCACAAAGTTGTCACCATGTCCGATGCAAGTGACAGCAGAACAGGTCTGAATCACCAGCTTGAGATTCCAGAGGCGTGCACTAGTCCCAAGCCAACAGCTTTTTCCGATGATGGTGAGAGGAGCACCCCAAGTGGATTGCCTCCTCGCTGCCACTGGCCAGAAGAAGAGAAATTGATGAAGAGGATTCTAGCTTTGTTGCCGAGGAGGAGATTACCTCTAAGCCTAAGAGGAAAGTGGTTGCCAAAGAGCATCAAGGGCAACAAACAAAGAAAGGCACCAAAGAAAGAGAAGAAGTCCACAGCTGCAAAGAAGCTGAGCATGGAAGAAGAAACCTCAAGCAAGGTAAATAAAACTTCCAAGAGGAAGAGGATAGTACATGATGAAGTCGATGATGATTCTGATGAGGAAGCACCCCAGCCTCCTCGAAGCCTAAGTTGATGGGAGATGCCATCGTAAGCAGGAGCACCTACCAAATCTAAGCCATCAGCTCCAAAGAAAGGCAGCTCAAGCCAAGCGTGCCGCCAAGCCCAAGAAAACAAAGGAGAAACATTCCAGCCTCAGAGAAGAAGAAGGACAATGTGCCACCAAATGAATCAGATGAAGAGGCACATGTGTTGTCAAACTCGTGATAAAAACTGCCAATGACAATGATGCTCATCCTCGAGCTGAAAATATGAAGGAAAGGAAGGACAAAGGTCTCGTGCTATGGAGGCAAGTTGATCCATATGCCACCAGAGAAGGACACTGTTGACTCAAGGTTCCACACCGAGAGCAACAAGATTTCTATGAGATGCTGCTCATGGACAAGAAGCCCATTGTTGCGCACACTAGATATGTTGATTGGGCATACATCGACAAAGGAAGAGCACAGAGACTACTTCCACATGTGCATGAGAGCTTCACCGCATGTGGAGTTGCAGAATTCGCTGGTCGAAATCGACAAAGATGGAATGATGAGATGATCATGCAGTTCTATGCCACAGTGTGCTTCCTGAGGGACCACTCAGGAAGACACATGGCGTGGAAAGCCCAACGTTCAGGAGTTCATTGCCGAGACCACTCAGGAGCTTCAGGAAGCGAGGCCCGTGAGCGGTGGCGGCCGCTCGCCTGGCGTGGCTCCCCTTCCAAGCGAGGATGGTGGGCAGCGCATCTGCATCGACGTCCCAGGGCTTAACCGAGCCACATCTCAGGAGCGCTTCTGGCCTTCGTGCGTGGGACACTGCGAGGGTCCGCCGCACAACTATGTTCGTGATGCCTTCGCTCGCCAACGCGGCTGCCACCTACCAGCGTCACCTGCGGAGCATCCTGGCGGCTCAGGAGGGAAGGCAACACGCGATCCTAGCAGAGATGGAGACTGTCCTCAAAGAACCACCTGCCCCCCAGAGACTCCTGAGGCTCAAGGCCCCGGTGGCTCGTGAGGGTCGGCCCCTTCACCGTGCATCTTCAGCTGCCCCAACACCCCGTCTACAACGGAACCAGGTGACATCTCCAACGTTCATTTCAGTTGGGAGTGCCCTCAGGGCTGCATCATTCCCAGGCCGCATGGCTGTGTCCCCGCGGCATGTATCTCTTTTTTATGTCTTTGACTTACCTTGCTGGGGGCACCCCTCAGGCTGCATCATCCCCAAGCCGCTTGGGTCTGACCCAGTGGCATGTATCCATTATGCATTTACCTAAGCTGATTGCCTTTCATGCCTAATCTACCTATGATTATCACTGCTCAATTGCCACCCACCGTCGGGCTGCTCCGGAATGGGGTCCCCTGACTTGCTCTGCTCATGCCCGGGCGTGGGGCTCATGGGGGTGTCGTGTCAAACCGACGGATCTTGGGTAGGGGGTCCCGAAAAGTGCCTAGGCGGATGGTAACAGAGACGAGGGACACGATGTTTTACCCAGGTTCGCCCTCTCGATGGAGGTAAAACCCACGCCCCGCTTGATTAATATTGATGATATGGGTAGTACAAGAGTTGATCTACCACGAGATCAAGGAGGCTAAACCCTAAAGCTAGCCTATGGTATGATTGTTGTAATGTATGTTGTCCCACGGATTAAGGCCCTCCGTTTATATAGACACCGGAGGAGGCTAGGGTTATACAGAGTAGGTTACAATAGTAGGAGATCTACATATCCCAGACGCCAAGCTTGCCTTCCACGCCAAGGAAAGTCCCATCCCGACACGGACGGAGTCTTCAATCTTGTATCTTCATAGTCTTGGAGTCCGGCGGACGATGATAGTCCCATTGTCCGGACACCTCCTAGTCCAGACTCCTCAAGAGTCTCCTTTAACCAGCTTCAATGACGATAAGTCCAAATACAGATATAGTCTTCGTGTTGTCAGGCGGTTCTCCTTCAAGTTCCATGTACCGCCGAATAGTGTCCGCTTCATCATAAATACTGTGTTTCGGCTTCTACGCCTAATAATGGTCTTTTTTCCACGCCCGCACTAATGCTAAAAGCTAGGGTGCCTTTTACGCTTTCACCCCCAACAGGCGAGTCATCCGCCTAGAGAAGAGGCAAAAATCCAGATCCAAACCACACCATCTCCGGCCCCGTGAATACTTCATCAAGCGCTTTTGACCTAAAAATCCATTCCATCATGGACCGCCGACGGGCTCTTTCTTTCAAGGCCCCAGCCCACCGCCGGGATTGGAGGAGGTGCTCTGTTCGCACAACGAGCTAGTGAAGCTCCAAGCGGGGATATCTCCTCCGCCTTCATGGTCCCTGGTTCGAGCCGGGCTGGTCACCTATCAAGGTGGGAGGCAAGCGGAGGCTACCCCGAGCCCCAATAAAGGGAGCGAGTATGCTTCAGACCTTATTTGATAAGGGACTCGGATTCTCGACATCCGCTCCTCCGGGCTCCTCGGAGTTCTACTGACCCAGCTCCACCACCTCACGCCCGCCCATCCCCGCATATCGCGGCTACGAGCTCTTTTTATGAGCTATTCCTCGGCATTGAGCCTTTTTGCATTGTGGAAGAGGCTGTTCACCATACCCCGCTTCTCACGAGGGGTCCATATATCAAGTGGGCGGCGCCAGATATGGCGCATCGCCGGACCGGATACCCATTCGTATTCTAAGAAGGCGCCCAAGACCGGCCTTCAGAGTGGTTTTTATAGGAGACGCCCGCTGCCGCACTCCAGTCCGGATTGGCCTTCCGAGTTTAGTGCTGCTCCTCCAAGAAACGCCACTGGCGCCCACGGAGCTCCCGATTGAGGAAGACAAGAGCGCCCATTACTTGATGGGCCGAATAAGATTATCGCCCATTCCGGTTGACCATGATTGAGTCATGACGACATGCATCATGCGGGGGGTACAACCATTGCAATACAGAGGCCACCCCATGTGGGATTTCAACGGGGAGGACGATGCCACCCGTCATGGTCGCAAAGGGCCGGATTCGACCGAGGATCTGGTAGAGATCCTTTCCAGCCTGTACAAGGGGGAAAAGGAGGACTTCCTTCGAACGAACCCTTTGAATGGGTTTTCCATGATCAACCCTAGAGGATGGGTAAGCGAACACCTTTAAAGGCTCAACCCATGCTCTCGAAGTTTAAGCTTATTTACATTATGTCTTAGGCGCAGGATCTACGCTGGACTGTGGAGGACATGGTAAGTCCCGCCCGCAACCCGAGGATCCAG
The DNA here is from genome assembly GCA_021437245.1 of Aegilops speltoides. NCBI lineage: Eukaryota > Viridiplantae > Streptophyta > Magnoliopsida > Poales > Poaceae > Aegilops > Aegilops speltoides. Next base: position 419,030,108 of record CM038146.1, read on the forward strand.
AAGATCCTCGCATCCGCCTCCGGCGGATCCGACATCGAGGTGGAGCTGATCGACGGGTATTTCACCAGCTCAACATGGATAATGCTTTGGTCGCCATTACTACGACTACCCTTGATCAGATCCGCTTCCTGTGTGATCGCGATCGAGGTCCGGACACCATTATCTCTTCTTGCCCATTTATAACCTTCGCGAACGATGGTATTTACAGAAGCGCCTTTCACGGCAGAAGCCGAGTTCGTGGGCGGACCAACATGAGGTCAGTCCGACCAGCGGGCGGAAAAGGAGCACGTGCGGACGGAAACGCCGCCGCAAAGGTATATCTCAGATTTGAATTTTCGAGCAACGCCCTAGGAAGCGCCTCGAGTGCTCTGCGATCTTTATAGAGAAAAGCGCCGCCGGATCAAGGGCGCCGAAGTTGCCGATCCAACCTATACCGCCAGGCTCCAGCTCCCGCGTGGAGGAGGAGGCAAGCGCAAGACGCTGGCCGGATCCTTCTCCAACGGAGAGACCGGCCACACCGTCCGCCACCAAATTGAGGTGGAGAGCGCCATGAACCATAGGCGCCGCCGACAATGTTTCATGAAGCGCAGCTTCTCCCTCGAGGCATTGGACGCCTTTAATGCAGGGACGCGCAAGACTGCAGCGTTGCTCAAGATGGGTTTACCAGAGCCACAGAGCAAAGATGTGAAAGACACACTGTAAGGGAATTTTGATGGTTATATATACCAATAGCCCCCGAGACTTGAAGCAGTTATGGTAATGGATTTAAGGATCAATTAAAACGCAGGCTCTTACCGAGAAGAATGCCGAAGTTGTCTCAGAGCTGCAAGAATGCAAGGCCCAACTTGAGGTCAAGATTTTGCCGCCGCAGGAGGAGACTCAGAGACCCCTCCCGTAACACATTTTTATTAATAAATATAAGCGCTTACTGCGGCGTATGCCGAAGTCTAATAATGATTGTGGTAGGTACCGCCGACAAGATCCGGATAGGCAGGATTATCGCGCCACCAAGGTCGCGAGAGTGTGCTGAATAGGGTGCAGCAAGAAAGGAATAAACTCCAAGATGCCAACGCCAAGCTCGGAGAAGAGCTGAAAGGCGCCGCGGGCTGTCCAGCTGCTAAGGAGAATGAACGCTTTGTCGCGGCATTTATAGTAAGTGCTTGAGCGGACTCTTTGAAAAGAAGAGTTCGGCGAGGAAGTATATTGACATGATATGTCTTGTAGGTATACTCACAGGTCGCCTCGCAGAGGAGATGCCCATATCAACGGGTGATCAACTTCGAATCTGCAGAATCGCCGAACGAAGTTCGGCAGCAATGAGCGGCCTCGCCTGTGCTTTTTATGGCCAGCCCTCTCCCTACCCGAGGGCCTTGGGGAGCTTGCGGAGAAGCTTCAGGGAGTGCGGCAGTGCTTCCGTTTGTGGAAGATTTCGGCTTGCCATCAAGGTGCCAGGGAGGCTTGGGCCATGGTGAAGTTGGACCGGTGGGGCCTGATGGGAAGGAGATCCCTGTGAGTTTAGTATACATCCAAGTAGAGTTGGCTGCTAAGTTTTCCCAACGGGACTGTAAGTTAGACAGCCTGTTAGACGGGATTGAGGAGGAATACAATCAGTAAATTTGACATTGTATGTTTTCCTTTGAAGTGACATGTGAAATGCCTTCTAGCCGGATTGTAGATCGTTTGTCTTTGCCGACCTTTTCGCTTCGACCTCGGGATTCTAGAGTCCGGAGTGTGTCCGAATACCTTTGTGGATGAGAAACAACCGCGGTATGCATGGAGACCAGGCGTAGGGGTCATTAGTGCTTTATCAGACAAGTGCCCAACTAGTTATGTTATATTACATGGTTAGTAAGAAACATCTTCTAGGGAGAATAGTTCCGCACGGTTCCTTTCTCGAGGCATGCCCTAAAGTGCATGGCCGACTGCAAAGAAAGCGGAAAACATCCGGGGCGGATAAATAGATAGGTAAAAGTCATCTTTAAGTCACCGTCAATATTCCCTTAAGAACGCTTAGCTTTGCTTCACCCTACCGAGGTACACATCGCAGAGGTGCTCCTTTACCTCCTAGCCAAACAATCGGGAACGAGGGGTAAGCACAGAGCCGTGCAACCCAGCTTGGCCAAACTTAAGTCATATCGATGCATATAATGGTGAGTAAAAGGTACATGTGGAAGCTTAACACATGTGCTGGGTATGAAACCCTTATAATTAAGCTTCTATAAGAGAAGCCCCCAGGAATAATGAGTGCGGATGGCACATCACATGTGTGCAAAAAATGCGAAAGTAGGCCCTTAAGGGCTTTTGAATAAAAAAGGTTATGAAAAGAGAAACAAAAGACAGCCGAAATGTAAAAGTTTGGACGGGGGAAGGGGACGAACTCTTAGTCTGGCGCTAGGCATAGAATCTTCGAGGCGGCTGCGCCCATGGGTTCGCTCGAGTCGGTTGTCCGACGATTTCGTAGACGGATGCTCCGCCGGTCGACTTGATCGATAATGAAGGGCCCTCCCATTTGGGCTTGAGCTTGTCCTTTTCTTGTCCGGCAGCGAGAACTAGTTCACCAACATTATAAGTCTTGGCCCGCATTTACTCGCTTTGATATCTTCGAGCTCGCTGCCGATAGAATGCGAACGAGCCTTTGCGACGCCGCTTCTTCCTCCATTGTGTCCAAGCTGTCCTGCCGATCCAACTCGCCTCTCCTTCTTCATACATGCGCACTCGAGGTGAGTCATGAATAATATCGCAGGCAGGACTGCTCTCTGCGCCAGAGACCATAAAAATGGTGTGAATCCGTAGTACGGTTAGGCGTTGTCCATGCCCCCGTGAGTACGGAGTCGAGCCTCGACCCATTGCGGTCGGATTTAGTAAGTGACCGCACTAGTCCGGGTTTGATGCCGCCATTATTAGACCATTTGCTCGCTCCACTTGACCGCTGGTTTGAGGGTGATAAACAAGCGTAGTCGAGCTTGATGCCCATATTTTTGCACCATGACTTAACCTCGCCGGCTGTGAAGTTCGTGCCATTGTCGGTGATGATGCTCGGGGACTCAGACGGTGTACTACCCCGGATATAAAGTCTATCACTGGTCGACTCGCCGCTTGACGGGTTTGGCCTCTATCCATTTGATGAATTTATCCACCATGACCAATAGGTACCTTTGCTTGTGGGTTCCCTTTAAGGGTCCAACCATATCAAGCCCCCTGACCGCGAATGGCCAGGTAATGGGTATAGTTTTGAGGGCGGTGGGCGCATATGGCTCGATTAGCAAAGAGCCGACAACCAACGATCTCTCGATTCAAGTCCCGGCATCCGCCCGGCCGCCGGCCAATAAAATCATGTACGGAATGCCTTTCCTACAAGGGCCCGGGCTGCTGCGTGGTGTCCGCCTAGTCCGCATGAATTTCAGCCAGAGGTTGCGTCGCCCTCTTCGGAGATACACCTTTGAAGGACTCCGGCTGTGCTTTTCTTATAAAGTTCTCCTCATGGACCTTGTAGGCTCGATCGCGGACTATGCAATGGGCCTCGCTTTTGGTCTTTGGAAGTTCCCGCCCAAGCAAGTAGGCTAGGAATGGTTCTGTCCACGGGCGATTATCGCCATTATGTCGGGCTAACGGTGTTATCTCATCGGCTGAATCGCCGATTGGCGCGGTTTTTTCCGGTTTGTCACTTCCGGCCTCTTCCCATAGTACGGATGGCTTGAAGAGCCGCTCCAGAAGATATTTGAGGGACAGATCACATTTCGCACCGATGCGTGCAAGACGCCGCCGCTTGGTTATTATCTCGGCTATGTGATGGAATTCGAGTCCTTCAAACCGAGCTAACATTTTAGGACAGCGCCATGATATGCTACCATTTTCGGATCCTTACGCCAAAGTCTCCATTTATTTGGGATATTGCAAGGTTTGAATCCCTCAAGCACCTCTAGGCGTTGAATACCCATGGAGACTACCATCCGGAGAACATGTAACAGGCCTCAGATTCGGCCATGCTTGTTGGAGTCCGTAGATTATTTGAAGTACGATCGACTATGTCCCTGGTTGGGGACGCCCATATGACGCCATCCCCCATCCGCCAACATTTTAGAGCCAAAATGCATAACCCAATTGGAGTATGCGCCTGATTTTTAGGGAGCTCGGCTTCGTCCATTCAATGACAAGTCAGCCAAAACTTGTGACTTTATAGCTCGACGAGGTTTGTAAGTTATATCGAATGGTAAGAGCTCAATGGCCCATTTTGCAATCCTGCCCATTGCGTCGCGGTTATTTATAACGATAATACTAGATTCACGGGGAGATTTCAACGGACTTCACGGGCTGAAGAACGTGGACTAATTTAATTGCCCCCCCTGATTTTAAGTGGCGGGGCCCGTCCTACTTAACTAAATCACAACCATTAATCTTTGATTAGCCCGTAAAGCCCCCGTAAACCCTCCGTGTGTGTAGCATTACTGTATTTATAATGTCATTGAGTGGTATTTCAGAGATCACTGTTATCAAACACTCTTGAAAGTAGTGCCGGAGCTTCCGGGATGCCATGAACACCGATATGCTATCTTCTCGATAGTGCGGTAACGGACTTGCGGTGGGGTTAACATGGATACATAATACATGTGTTTTGAAGAGGGAATTTGTGCCCTTCGCTCTCGCTCGACGACGAGGACCGCGCTTACTACTTGATGCGCTGCTGCGATGTATACCAACATTGGTTCGCCAGACATTGGGCGCAGCCAGACCGGATTTGTTGCCAATATGGCCTTTATTTCTTCGAGTCCCAAGAAGGGCAGCATCCGCCCACTCGGTGTTCGCTACCGAGGAGGCGAGAGAGGGCAACGCCTTTTCTCCTAGACGGAGATAAAGCGCTTAGAGCTGCCACGCATCCCGTTAGTTTTGCATTTGTTTGAGGTCTTTTGAATATCCAACGTGACAGAGCTCGGATTTTAGCCGGTTTGCTTCAATTCCTCTACCGGATACAATGAAGCCCAGCAGCTTTCCTACCGGTACGCCAAAACGATTTTCCGGATTCAGCTTAATGTCATATGCTCGAGGTTGTCGAATGTGAGCCTCAAATCGCCTACTAGAGTTTCGACGCAGTTTTGTTTTGACGACTACGCCGCTTCACGCATGCCTCGACTGTTTTGCCGATCCGGGTGGCCGACATGTTTGAATCATGCGCCGATATGTTGCGCCGCATTTTTAGTCCGAAGGGCATCGTGTTGAAGCAGAATGGTCCGTATGGAGTGATGAATGCCGTTGGGCTTGGTTTGCTTCCGCCATCTTGATCCGATGATAGCCGTAGTATGCGCCGAGGAAGCACAACTAATCGTGTTCTTCGGTAGCATCGATAATTTTGTCGATGCGGGAGAGGGAAGGATCCTTTGGGCAAGCCTTATTGAGGTCTTTAAGATCGCTACGAGGCGCCAGGATTTGTCCTTCTTGGTACCATTACCAGATTTGCTAGCCAGTCCGGATGTTTGATATCTCTAATGAATCCGGCTTCCAATAGTTTGGCTAGCTCTTCTCCCATTGCCTGTCTTTTGGGTTCGGAAAATCGTCGAAGGGCCTATTTGATTGGCTTAAATCCTTTTAGGATGTTTAGGCTGTGTCTCGCCAACTCGCTGGGATTCGGGCATATCCGAAGGATGCCAGTAAGATGTCCCAATTTTCCCGGCGAATTCACGCAGTGTGGCGCCTACTTCAGGTTCAATTGTGCCCCAATGGAGGCCGTTTTGTTGGGTCCGCTGGATGGACCTCGAATTTTATTATTTCATCCGCTGGTTTGAAGGAGGTGGACTTGGATCTTTTATCGAGTATCACATCGCCCCTGTTCACCGTGAGAGCGCAGTGTGCAGTGAGTTCTTCTCGCCGCTAAGGCTTGGATAGTGCCTCCGTGGCTAGTGCAATTGTCTTATTTTCGCGCGGAGTGCTATGTCCGGATCACTAGCGAGGGTGATTATTCCGCCGGCCTGCATTTTGAGCTTCATGTACCCGTAATGAGGTATCGCTTGAAAATTGTGAATGCCTCTCGCCCTAATATAGCGTGATATCCGCTGTTGAACGGGGCCACTTGGAACGTGACTTCTTCGGATCTATAATTGTCCGGCAAGCCGAACACCACATCAAGTGTGATTTTTCCGGTGCAGCGTGCTTCCCGGCTAGGGATTATTCCTCTAAAGGTTGTGCTGCTTCGCTCAATACGGCTCCAGTCTATTTCCAACTTTTGAAGAGTTTCCTCATATATGAGGTTTAGTCCGCTGCCGCCATCCATGAGGACCTTTGTAAGCCGAAAGCCGTCCACTATGGGACTAAGCACTAGTGCGGCTGGTGCTTGAGCTGTTTGGAATTTAGGTTCGTCGCTAGCGTTGAAGGTGATGGCTGTGTCACCCCATGGATTTGCTGTTGCTACTTGGTAGACTTCGGCGAGTCCGTGGATTGTTCATTTTCGCATATTGTTTGATCCGAATGTCTCGAAGACTGTTGATACCGTACCGGTATTGTTGGAGTGGTTTTCCGGGGCTAGAAGCTCCTCGCCACTTTTGGCCACCTGCCGTAGTATCCAACATGCTCGACGGCTATGTGTTGGGACGGCTCCTCTCAGATTATGAAGCTTACAGGTCCATTGAGCCATCCCTCCAAAGACGGTTCCGCGCCCTTTATGGGGTTTTGTTTTTTCGCTTTTGCATCCGGGGCCCGAGTGAGAGGCACCCTTTTGTTGCGGATCGGGTTAAATGGATTGTCCCAAAATTGGTTTCGGTTTTCCGGCATTTCCATCGCACAAGATTTCAGATTATGGACGCCAGATCGGCGGCGTGTAATTTTACGACGATCGATGGCGCTCAATATTCCCTTGTCCGCAATTATTGCAAAAGATTGAGATTATGCTTTCCTCTCGGCAGTCCTTTATCCTGTCCATGACCAGAGGTATCGGACCAGTAGTGATGTACTATTTCGAGAGGCTCTTGCCGATAGAGATAGATCGATATGTCCGGGCGGGTGGGTGGACTAAATCCGGATCCTCGCCCATCTTGGGGCTTCAAGGCCGAGGAGTTACCAATTCGAAGCTTGGGTTGCTGGACACGATCCAATGAGTCCGGGCGATGCATTGTTTTAAGTTCAATGCTCGATTAAAGCCCGCCCCTCCGTGAAATCCGCATGGAGGGTTCGGGAATCCGGACGTGACTAGTTTTCAATATAGGCTAAGAGTCGCCAGATTGCTCCTCTACCATCGCGACGGTGGGTGGCTTGGGAGAGTTAATCTCTCGATCGGTTTTAAGCCCAATCTAATTGTAGTCCGAGCGACTCCTGGCGGCGAGGCGATCCAAGAGCTCGCTAATGACGAGAGCTCTATTGATCCAACCGCCGGCGGATTCGAAATGACGCGAAGATTGCTTTTGACGACTTGAGAAGTCATTGTCGAAGCAAAGGGCCGGACAAAGCGGTCATAAGAAAACCACCTAGTCGGATAGTTTGGCCGACGGCCAAGGCCCTTCGGCAAAAATACCGCTTTTGAAGACGGGTGGAGGCATCCTTCCTATCGGCCATTTACTACGAGGAACTCTCAATGAAAGCACCTATGTCGGTGTCAAAATCGTGGATCTCGGTAGGGGTCCCAACTGTGCGCCTAGGTGGATGGTAACAGGAGACGAGGGACACGATGTTTTACCTGTGTTCGCCCTCTCGATGGAGGTAAAACCCTACGCCCCGCTTGATTAATATTGATGATATGGGTAGTACAAGAGTTGATCTACCACGAGATCAAGGAGGCTAAACCCCAAAGCTAGCCTATGGTATGATTGTTGTAATGTATGTTGTCCCACGGACTAAGGCCCTCCGGTTTATATAGACACCGGAGGAGGCTAGGGTTACACAGAGTCGGTTACAATGGTAGGAGATCTACATATCCAGATCGCCAAGCTTGCCTTCCACGCCAAGGAAAGTCCCATCCGGACACGGGACGGAGTCTTCAATCTTGTATCTTCGTAGTCTTGGAGTCCGGCGGACGATGATAGTCCGGCTGTCCGGACACCCCCTAGTCCAGGACTCCCTCAGGGGGCCCAGCGCAGCCCAGCTTCATCAGCTCAAGCTCAAGACCCTCGCGAGGGGCCAAGCCTCGCGGGGCAGATGAGAGGAAGATTCCTCAGGGGCAGCCTCATCAGGCAGGCTCGCGAGGAGGCGGAGAGATCAAGGCAGGATGCCTCGCGAGGAGCCTGTGACGGAAGCCATGACGATTGAGACCAGGCGGGCGCCAGGCGGGCGTCGGCCTGCGTAGTGTCCTTGTTTCCCCTTCGGTGCAAAGGGGGCAATCACGGGACAAGGCATCAGGCAAAGGTTACCGTTTCGGTGCAACGAGACCAAGACCAGCAAAACAGCAGGATGGAGTTCATCGTGGAGCCCAGGATGGCGTCATCGTCAGAGTCTTTGGCAGTCAAAGACCAACTTTAGTCAGGATAAGTGTACTAGATGTTCCCCTTCAAAATGGCCAATTGTTGGCGCCCTTCCCGCTCATTATTTGGGAAGAGGCCCAGGGCCTCCCTCTATAAATAGGACTAGCCACCACAGAGTAGAGGCATCTAAAACGGACGGATCGATCAGAGAGAGAGAGAGAGAAGCGACTGAACTCACCCAAGCAGTTCATTGCACCAGCTCAAGAACAGCCCCTTGCGAGGCTGTTCTCCCTTTGTATTGTTCATCATCAGCCCCTGAGGCGATCCAGCACACCACACACCGAAGTAGGGTATTACACCACAATGGTGGCCTGAACCAGTATAAATCTTGTGTCCCTTGTGTGTTCTTCTTTCTAGCTTGGATTCCTTGCGAGACCTCGAGACGTGAGCTGGTAAGGGAAGGATCTTCGTGCGCACCCCAGAGTTCGAACCTCAAGGGTCTGCCGGAACCTGAAATCCGACATTTGGTGTGTCAGGTAGGGGTGCGCCGAAGTTCTCCCTTCCGACGACCCGCTCTCCACCGACATCGCTTTCGCTCTCTGGCGACAACGCTACGCCCATTCCCGCAGCCGATGCCGCAGACTGGGGCCTGGGGCTCCGAGCCTTGGCCCCTGCCTTAGACAGTCCAATGGCCGCATGTCTGCCGAGAGATGTCGCCGCGCTAGAATGGTGCGACGGATCCGCTGGTCTTCCTGCTGGCATACGAGGAGGCTGTCCTCAAGGCCGGGGGCGACGACAGGGTGATGGCCAATTGGTTTCCCATGGCCCTCGCCGGTGTTCCGTGCATTTGGCTGCTCCACCTACCGACGGCTTTTGTGACCTCCTGGGGGGAGATGTGCGACCTCTTCCTCACCCATTATGCCGCGCCAGTGCCCCCGGTCGTCGCAGCTCTCCTGGGCGGCTTGCAGGCACCACCTTTGAGCCGCCACGTCAAGCCATTCACCCGCCAGATTAGCACCGCCTCCAAGCGCCGAGAAGCCCCCCGAGATGGGTGGCGCCCGAGGCCGATCTGACCTTCAACTCGGACGATCACCCCACCAACCCCGCCGGTTTGGGTGTGCTCCCGATGCTGTGCACCCCCACCATCTGCCAAGTGGCCGTCACTAGGACCCTCATCGATGGCGGTGCCGGCCTCAACGTGCTCTCGGTGGAGGCCTTCAGCCTCCTCCACGTGCCACTAGAACGGCTTCAGCCCAGCAGGCCTTTCTCGGGCGTCGGAGTCGGTTCCACCGCCCCCTAGGGATAGATCTGCCTCCCGGTGACCTTCGGCACCTGCGACAACTTCCGCACAGAGCTAATCGACTTCGACATCGCCCCTATTGGCCTCCCCTACAATGCCATCCTCGGCTACCCGGCCTTGGCCCAGTTCATGGGAGCAACTCACCCGACGTACAACCTCATGAAGATGCCCAGGAGCAGTGCCATCCTTACTATGTCAGGAGACACAAGGGATGCACTGCAGGCGCTCAAGCTTGCTTTCAAGACGACCGCGGTGGCGCAGCCCGCCAGCACTGACGCCCTCGAGCCCAAGGGGGCTGCGCCGGCTAAGAAGAAGCAGCTATTCACCCAAGACAAGGCAGAAACCAAGCAGGTACCGGTTGACGAGGACAGATCCACGGACGCCACCTTCACCATAGGTGCCAACCTTGAACCCGAGCAGGAGGAGGGCTTGGTGAAGTTCCTGCACGCGAACAAGAAGGTGTTCGCATGGGAACCTGATCAGCTAGCGGGGGTCCCGAGGGGTGTGATTGAGCATCACCTCAACGTGTGCCCCAACGTGCGCCCCGTGAAGCAGAAGGCGAGGCGGCAGTCCACTGAGAAACAAGCTTTGATCATCCAAGAGACCCGCAAGCTAGAGGCAGCAGGGGTTATTCGCGAGGTCCGCTACCCAGATTGGTTGGCTAACCCGGTCGTCGTGCCGAAAAAAGGAGGAAAGGAACGCATGTGTGTCGACTTCACCAACCTCAACAAAGCCTGCCCGCAGGACCCATTTCCGCTCCCCCGCATCGACCAGATCGTCGACTCCACCACTGAGTGTGACCTATTGTGCTTCCTGGATGCCTTCTCGGGCTATCACCAGATCAAGATGGTGGTAGAATACGTCGAAAAAACGGCCTTCCTGACCCCGTGTGGAGTGTACTGCTATACATGCATGCCATTTGGGTTGCGCAATGCAGGCGCGACCTTTCAGCGACTGATGCACATCGCTTTGGGCCGGCAACTCGGTAGGAACGCTGAAGCTTACATCGATGACATTGTGGTGAAGTCTCGAGAGGCAGAAACCCTGATACAGGACTTGGAAGAAACCTTTGCGAGCCTCAATGAAGTGGACCTGCGGCTCAACCCGGAGAAGTGCATGTTTGGAGTCCCATCGGGCAAGCTCCTGGGTTTCCTCATGTCCCACAGGGGCATCGAGGCCAACCCGGAGAAGGTCAAAGCAGTCGAAGACATGAGCCCACCAAAGACCTCAGGAAATCTGAAGCTCACCGGCGTAACCGCACTAGGACGCTTCATCTCCAAGCTGGGGGAACGAGCACTGCCCTTCTTCAGGCTGATGAAGAAGAAGGGCCCCTTTGAATGGACTGAAGAGGCCGACAAGGCATTCCAAGATCTCAAGAGGTACCTCACCAGCCCTCCAGTGATGGTAGCTCTGCGTCCTCGGGAGCCCCTGGTGCTCTACCTCGCGGCCACCCCCTACTCCGCCAGCGCAGCCCTGGTGGCGGTAAGAGAGGAGCATCGGACCAAGGCCGCGGCAACCGTCCGGGCCGAAGAAAAGCGAAGCCAAGAAAGCCTCACAAAGACCGCGACCAAAGCCGAAAAGGATCAGCTGCAGCAGGGGAGCGCACCCGGAGCAGAAGAGGCCTCTCCAAGCGACCAAGCGCTGGGGGCTCTGTCGTATCAGGAGGCGCCTCAACCTCCGGAGGGTGCAAGCTGCGCCAGCACCCTCAACCTCGTCGAGCACCCCGTGCACTTCGTCAGCACGGTGCTACGGGACGCAAGGGCGCGGTACCCCATGCCTCAAAAACTCCTCCTCGCACTATTGGTAGCCTCACGCAAGCTGCGACACTACTTCCAAGGCCACCCCATCATGGTCGTCTCGGTCTACCCCTTGGAAAGGGTACTCAGGAGCCCCAACTCAACTGGAAGAGTCGCTGAATGGAACATCGAACTGCAAGCATTTCAGCTAGAATTCAGCACGACCAGAGTCATCAAGGGAGCCGCACTTGCAGATTTTGTTTCCAGCACGGGGAGAAGGTCTCCAACAACATAGCAGAGTACGAAGGCCTGATAGCAGGCTTGAAAGCCACAATCACCTTGGGGGTAAAGTGCCTCATCATCAAGGGTGATTCACAACTCCTCGTCAACTTCCTCCAACAAAATATACGAGCCGAAGGACGAGCACATGGAAGCCTACCTCGCGGAGGTTCGCAGGATGGAGAACCAGTTCTGGGGGCTGGAGTTGCAGCATGTGCCTCGCGGCACCAATCAAGATGCTGATGACATCGCCAAGAGGGCATCCCGGCGGCTGCCTAGCTTGGCGTCTTCGAGCAGCGACTCTTCAAACCCTTGGCGACACCATCACTATCGAGCATGGCGCAACCTAGGGAGGAGCTCCCTTAGCCGCCTACCTCGGGAGCCCCGGCTTGCGGCCCAGCCTCACGGGCACGCCTGCTCCTGGAGTTGGAGCCTCAGGAAGGATGTTGGATCGCAGAGCTCAAGAACTACTTGACGCAAGGGACCCTGCCGGAAAAGGAAGAGGACGGGAGCGTGTGGCGCGGTAGGCCATGGCCTACTGCATCAAGGATGGAGAGCTCTACCGGAGGCGACCAAATGATGTGTCCCTACGTTGCATTTCTAGAGAGCAAGGGAAGGAGCTGTTGGCAAACATACATGGTGGAGACTGTGGGCATCACTCATCGTCACGAACCCTCGTTGGCAAGGCGTTCCGCAGCGGATTCTACTGGCCCACATCACTCAGTGACGCCATTGAGCTGGTGAAGGCTTGTGAGGCCTGCCAATTCCACGCCAAGCAGATCCATCAGCCGGCGGGGGGTCTGCAGACTATACCCTTCTCATGGTCGTTCATAGTTTGGGGGCTGGACATTCTGGGCCCGTTCCCTCGGGCGCCAGGGGGCTATCGGTACCTCTACGTCACCGTGGACAAGTTCACCAAGTGGGATGAGGTGGAAGCTGTCCGCACCATCCCAGCGGGCTCCGCAGTCAAGTTCATTAAGGGCCTCGTGAGCCAATTTGGGGTGCCTAACCGCATCATCACCGACAACGGTTCGCAATTCACCAGTAATCTCTTCAACGTACTGCGCTAACCTTGGAACCAGATATGCTACGCTTCGGTAGCACACCCTCGGAGCAACGGCCAGGCCGAGCGAGCCAAAGCGGAGGGCCTGAGGGGCCTCAAAACCAGGACCTTCAAGAAAAAGCTGGAGGCCTGCGGCAGGGGCTGGTACGACGAGCTCCAGTCAGTCTTTGTGGTCTATCCTTGCGACCGCTGGCCAAGCATTGGCGAGACCCGTTCTTCCTCATCTACGGACTGAGGCCGTCCTCCCCTCACGAGGTCGAGCGTCGTTCATAGGTCCCTAGCATTGACGAGATCGCGAGGATGCCATGCGGGGGACAGATCTCGTGCTGGGGGAGGAACGCCGTCGAGAGGCCGTGCTGCGAGTGTCAAGGTATCGACAGGCGCTGCAACGATACCACTGCCGCAACATCCGTCCCAGAACTCTTGAGGTAGGGGACCTCATGCTCAGACGGGTCATCTCCAGGGAGGGGTTGCACAAGCTCTCTCCCATGTAGGAGGGCCCATTCAAGGTTGTTCATGTTTCCAGGCCCGGCTCCGCGCGCTTGGAGACCCAGGAGGGGGTACCCATCCAGAACGCAAGGAACATTCAACATCTCCGAAGATTCTACCCCTGAGCGAGGCCCAGTGCCTATGGAAAGGGCCTGGTGCCTGTGAAGAAGGCCAATGCCTGTGAAGCTTCCGCATTTTGGAAAAGGCCCGGCGCCTGTGAAGAAGGCCAATGCCTGTGAAGCTGCTGCGTTTTGGAAAAGGCCCGGTGCCTGTGAAGAAGGCCAATGCCTGTGAAGCTGCCACGTTTTGGAAAAGGCCCGGTGCCTGTGAAGAAGGCCAATGCCTGTGAAGCTGCCGCATTTTGGAAAAGGCCCGGTGCCTGTGAAGAAGGCCAATGGATGTGAAGCTCGCTGCCCGTGACACTCTCACGTAATAATGAGTGGGACTGTACATGCCCCAAAGTCTTCGAAGTGCCGCCCTCGGGCCTCGGGGGCTCCCACCCATGCCCAGTGGCAGCACTTAGCTCCGCGCTGGTGATAAGATGTCGAAGACTAGATTAGGTGCCGGACGCGGCTTTTTCATTTGCTTTCTGCAGTTGGCTTGTTCGTTCCTATTTGAAGTTTTATTGGACCTGTTGCCGTCTCTAGCTTGTGACTCTTTGTCATTTTCACTCACTTGCCTCGTTTTCTCTCGCGCAAGTCTCGCGAGGGAGGTACGCGGGCACCCTCGCGAGTGTTTTCTGCCCCGATCGTTTCAAGCTTTCCTATCCGAGTCCGCCGCGGGAGCACCCCTCCCAGTCCGTGCCCCACGGGCATCGCGACACAAGCACAGGACCTGGGTCGGTCGCCCCCACAACCGAGACCGGAAGCTACCCCTCTTGACTAATCCTTGCAGGACATGAAGCGCGCGGCAAGGCCTCGGGCTCGGGAGGCGAAGACCGCGACAAGCCTCCCCGAGCTAAGTAGCTCCCGCACACGGGCATGCAACACGAAAACATAGCACAAAAATAGCGGAAACAGCACGATAATTAACAGCAGCAGTTCAACACGCCCCCGCGGGGCCCCATACTACTTTCTTTTTGCGCAAAAAAACAAAATAGGCATGACTTGCTTGGCACCAACTCGCGGAGGGGGCTCGTACTGCCTCCGGAGCTCAGTCGGATCCCCCCTCTCGCTTCACCGGACCACAACGGTGGGCTGACCCGCTACCTTCCCCCAGGCGGGCGCGACGGCGCGGGGGTTGGTCACGACCACCGCTAGAGGAGCTGTTGTCTGAAGGAGAGTCGCCGAAGCTTGGCGAGCCCCGAGCGCCGCTGCCCACGCGCCTGCCATCATCTTCGTCCTGATCAACGCCGGGGCTGGGCACACGGCCGCGGTCATCCTCTTCGGCGCAGCACCCAGCACGGCGACCGTCTTCCCCGAACACCCTCACGTAGAGGGTGGCGTCGCCGTCAAACTTGAAGTGCAGGGTGCCCCGCCGGCTCAGGCCACGCGCGCGTGCAAATGTTTGAAAGCCGCGGGTCAGGGCCGCATCCCCGGCGATGGAGACCTCTAGCGGAGCCCAGGAGGCCCTGCTGCAGCAACTGTCTGCCTGAAGCCAGAGGCCGCCCGGAGCGTCGGCCTGCAGTTCACCTACAAAGAAGCGGGGGAGCTGGAGCCAGGTGCTGGTCGGGTCCGCCGACCACACGACGAACTCCGGCAGCACCTCCGCCGAGCGGAAGCGCGGCCTGGAGGGTCGCGCAGCCACGGCGTGCCTTCCATCGGCGACCGGGCGCTCATCGCCACGCAGGGGGCCGCCTCCACGACCACGGGGGGCCACTATGGGGGCCGCAGGATGCTTGCGAGGGCGGCCCCGGCCGCGCTTGGTCGGAGAAGAGTCATGCCCTTCCTGACGAGCCTTTCCGTTCTCCACGGCCGAGAATCTCTTTGGCGGAGCCATGGAGATGGCGACTAGCCGGGATGGAGAGAAAGGAGTAGCATGAAGGAATGGACTGAAGGGGCTCACGTCGTTCCGTACTTATAGCCGGAGAAGGCCAACCACCGGCCTCCATGATCGTAGGTAATCATGACCCGTTTTTGCATGTAGGGACTTGTCAAGTCATGCGGTTGCCGAGGCGTCGTGGGGAAGCGGAGACGCCCACGTCCAATCAATCGCAATGCGGCGCCCAAGGCCGTAGGCTATTGGGGCCCGTGGCGCTTCGCACTTGCCCCTTCACTTCTCTGCTAAGCCAAGTCCGGGCGCGCCTTGGGCCCGGGGGCTACTATCGGGTTCTGGGAACGGGGGTCCCCAGACTTGCCTGCCTGCGGCCTCCCTCTATAAATAGGACTAGCCACCATAGAGTATAGGCATCTAAAACAGACGGATCGATCAAAGAGAGAGAGAGAGAGAGAGAGAGAGAGAGAGAGAGAGAGAGAGAGAGAAGTGACTGGACTCACCCAAGTAGTTCATCCCACCAGCTCAAGAACAGCCCCTCGCGAGGCTGTTCTCCCTTTGTATTGTTCATCATCAGCCCCTGAGGCAATCCACCACACCACACACAGTAGTAGGGTATTACACCATAATGGTGGCCTGAACCAGTATAAATCTTGTGTCCCTTGTGTGTTCTTCTTTCTAGCTTGGATTCCTTGCGAGTCCTCGAGACGTGAGCTCGTAGGGGAAGGATCTTCGTGCGCACCCCAGAGTTTGAACCTCAAGGGTCTGCCGGAACCCGAAATCCGACACCTACCACGGGAGCCGCCCACGCTGGCACGACGCTTGCGCACGGGTCCGTCCCTCCAACGCCGACAAATCTGAGCGGTCGAGCTCTCGCCCGCGGCATGCCCCGCCTGCGTCACCTCACCAGGCCCTCAGTGCCCTCACCCTTCTCTCGGCGGACGGCAACCTCATGAGGTCTACAACGGACGGCACCATGAGCTCCCTCTCTTTCCAATGCGATCCGCTTGCATGTTAAAAGGGGGGCTCCTGAGCATCGCGACTCAGGAGCTCTTACTGACTCTCCAGCCCTTACCCCCTGGCCTTGACCACGGCATCGCGACCTGGCATACCAGCGATGGCTAAGCTCGCTCGAGGGCCGGGACCTGAGGACGTAGAGCACGAAGGAGAGTGCGGGGAAGAAGGGGGAGGCTCGCACGGGCCTAACCTTGCTGCGCCACGGCTACCAACGCATGAGACTGGCGCAATGCAAGGGAACAACTCCATATTACCGAGATAAGTTTCACGCCCGGAACAACTAAATCGTTACGACGCAAAATTATCACTTGATACAGCCCTGTGGCGGCAACTGTTGGGGAACGTAGCAGAAATTCAAAATTTTCCTACGTGTCACCAAGATCTATCTATGGAGAAACCAGTAACGAGGGGAAGGAGAGTGCATCTACATACCCTTGTAGATTGCTAAGCGGAAGTGTTCAAGAGAACGGGGTTGAAGGAGTCGTGCTCGTCGTGATCCAAATCACGGAGATCCTAGTGCGAGCAGACGGCACCTCGCGTTCAACACCGTACAGCCGGTGGCGTCTCCCACGCCTTGATCCAGCAAGGAGAGAGGGAGAGGTTGAGGAAGACTCCGTCCAGCAGCAGCACAACAACATGGTGGTGATGGAGGAGCGTGGTAATCCAGCAGGGCTTCGCCAAGCACCGCGGGAGAGGAGAAGGGAAAGGTAGGGTTGCGCCTTGAGGGAGAGGTTCTCGTGTCTCTGGCAGCCCCAAAACCCCCACTATTTATAGGAGGAGGGGAGGGGGCTGCGCCCCATCTAGGGTTCCCTCCCCAGGGGTGGCGGCAGCCCCCAGATCCCATCTGGGTGGCGGCGAAGGGGAAAGGGGCGCACATGGGGTGGGCCTTGGGGCCCATCGCCCTAGGGTTTGCCCCTCCCTCACTTCCCTGCGCCTTGGGCCTTGTGGGGGGGCGCACCAGCCCACCTGGGGCTGGTCCCCTCCCACACTTGGCCCATGCAGCCCTCCAGGGATGGTGGCCCCACTTGGTGGACACCCGGGACCCTCCTGGTGGTCCCGGTACGTTACCGATAAAACCCAAAACTTTTTCGGTGACCAAAACATGACTTCCCATATATAAATCTTTACCTCGGGACGA
Source organism: Aegilops speltoides (assembly GCA_021437245.1). Taxonomy (NCBI): domain Eukaryota; kingdom Viridiplantae; phylum Streptophyta; class Magnoliopsida; order Poales; family Poaceae; genus Aegilops; species Aegilops speltoides. The sequence goes on from CM038146.1 coordinate 419,047,440, forward strand.
TTCCGGAACTCCTCGTGACGTCCGGGATCTCATCTGGGACTCCGAAAAACATTCGGTAACCACATACAAACTTCCTTTATAACCCTAGCGTCATCGAACCTTAAGTGTGTAGACCCTACGGGTTCGGGAGACATGTAGACATGACCGAGATGTTCTCCGGTCAATAACCAACAGCGGGATCTGGATACCCATGTTGGCTCCCACATGTTCCACAATGATCTCATCGGATGAACCACGATGTCAAGGACTCAATCAATCCCGTATACAATTCCCTTTGTCTAACGGTATTGTACTTGCCCGAGATTCGATCATCGGTAGGCCGATACCTTGTTCAATCTCGTTACCGGCAAGTCTCTTTACTCGTTCCGTAACACATCATCCCGTGATCAACCCCTTGGTCACATTGTGCACATTATGATGATGTCCTACCGAGTGGGCCAGAGATACCTCTCCGTTTACGGAGTGACAAATCCGATCTCGATTCGTGCCAACCCAGACACTTTCGGAGATACCTGTAGTGCACCTTTATAGCCACCCGATTCGTTGTGACATTTGGTACACCCAAAGCATTCCCTACGGTATCCGGGAGTTGCATAATATCATGGTCTAAGGAAATGATACTTGACATTAGAAAAGCTTTAGCATCTGAACTACGATCTTTGTGCTAGGCTTAGGATTGGGTCTTGTCCATCACATCATTCTGCTAATGATGTGATCCCGTTATCAACGACATCTAATGTCCATGGTCAGGAAACTGTAACCATCTGTTGATCAATGAGCTAGTCAACTAGAGGCTCACTAGGGACATGGTGTTGTCTATGTATCCACACATGTATCTGAGTTTCCTATCAATACAATTATAGCATGGATAATAAACGATTATCATGAACAAGGAAATATAATAATAACCAATTTATTATTGCCTCTAGGGCATATTTCCAACAACAACATTGCCTTCCTTTCTTACCTCTCGGCGGCTGCTTGTGCGCTAAAGGGGACCTCCTGAGTATCGCGCCTCGGGGGCTCTTACTAGACCTCGGGCCGCTCACCTCCTGGGCCTGACCACGGCATCGCGACCTGGCATACCAGCGACGGCTGCAGCCTGCCTGGGGACCGGGACCTGTCAGCGTAGAGCGCCAAGTCACCGCGAGGTTAGAAAGGGGGAACCAAGCCGGGACAGGACAAGCACTCGCATGATTTCATAATAGGGATAACATCAACAAAAGACATCGCAGACCCTTTACACGCCCCCGCGGGGTGTTTCTTGATTCCTCGCAGGGACTCGTCATTCGGGCAGTTGCCGAGGCAGCATGGGGAAGCGGAGATGCCCACGTTCAATCAGTTGCCGAGCGTCGACCAAGGCCGTAGGCTGTTGGGGCCCGCGGCGCTCCACACTTGCCCTTTGGCTTCGCCGCTAAGCCAAGTCCGAGCGCGCCTTGGGCCCGGGGGCTACTGTCGGCGTTCTGGGAACGGTGGTCCCCAGACTTGCCTACCTGTGGCCCGCGGCGTGGCTCCACCAGTGACCCAGTACAACCCCTCTTCATCAACCAACACTCAAGACCCTCGCGAGGGGCCGAGCCTCGCGAAGCGGACGACACAAGGCCTCCTGAGGAGCGGCCTCACCAGGCAGGCTCGCGAGGGGGGTGGAGAGACCAAGGCAAGGGGTACCTCGCGAGGTTCCCGTGACGCAAGCCATGACGACCAAGGCCAGGCGGGCGCTAGCGCGTGTAGTGTCCTCGTTTCCCCTTTGGTGCTAAGGGGGAAAGCGTAGGCGTAGAGTACCGAGGCATCAGGCAAAGGTTTCCATATCGGTGCAACAAGACCAAGACCAGCAGGACGGCAGGACGGAGGTCATCGTGGAGCCCAAGACGGCGTCACCACCAGTGCCTTTGACAGGTGAAGACCACCTTTAGTCAGGATAGCTTGTACTAGCTGTCCCCTTTCAAATTGGCCGTTGTTGGATCCCTTCCCGCTGAATATTTGGGGAGAGGACCAGGGCCTCTATAAATAGGACTAGCCACCACAGTAGAAGGGGGACGAACCACCACAGAGGAGAGGGAAAGGAACTCAGTCCATCCTTGCACCCACCAAGCACAAGAACACCTCTCCTCAGGAGGCTGTTCTTCCCTTGTACTGTTCATCATCAGCCCAAGAGGCAATCCACCACCACCACACTGGAGTAGGGTATTACACCACAGCGATTGGCCGAACTAGTATAAATCTTGTGTCTCTTGTGTTGTGAGTTCATCGAGCTAAGCTTAGAGATCGTGGCGAGGCTGAGGGGAGATTCGGTAGGGGGAAATCTTCGTGCGCACCCCAGTGTTCGAACCTCAAGGGTTTTGCTGGAACCCTAAATCCGACATAACTAAACAGGAAGAGCTATTGAATGTACTAAAATTGTTCACAAATGCAATACGTGATAAGAAATGATGGCATGATATAATTCACATATAGGATGACTGGCTAACCAGGGTGGCATTGCAGAATTCACATATATGATGCCTGGCTAAACAAGATGGCATTGCATGATTCACATATATGATAAAGAAACAAAACAGATGGCATTCCCACAAAGCATGTCTAAACTAAACAGATGACATATTTGATGTATAAAGTAAATAGTGCAAGGCACCATATGCATGATATTTCCAACATCAGCATGCCATGTTAGAGCAAAGACCTCAGGGGGTAAATAGGAGCCGCCTTCTCCTTCTGAATCCCCCTTAGAACAATTATCTTCCTCTTGATTACAATCCGAAATGGGTTAACAGGGGCTGCCTTTACGCCCACCATGGACCGACGTCTGCATGAAATTTTATTGCCATGCAAGGCTCGTCTCTTTTGCTCTACATGTTTAGTTCCATTGTGTACAATAACTGACATGCATAGGAATAAAACATAGTGAGATTATGTAAGGAATGCATGCACAAATCCAGAGTGATGGTAGCAAACTATGGATAGATCCAAAACCAATGATAGCAGGCAGATAATAGCTTTAGTTAAATAATACAGATAATGGCTCCTTTAATGTTTGTTTGCACCCAACATGAAACTCATAGTAGACACCCAAGATTAACCAGAGAGTACTGATTGTTGCCCCAATATGTACCCCACAACCATTTAAAAACTCAAGTTTCAGCATTAGTTTGGACCTGACTCGGAGTCTAATAGGTGAATAGGACAATAAAGTAGCATGTCAGCATATTAAGCGATGCATAACATAAGCAGACATGGAAGAGTGCAACCCCTCCTGCGGACCCATGTAGTCCTCAAGGCCATCTGCTCAGTTAATGATGGTAATGCAGTTGTCATGGCTGCCAGCGGTGGGGAAGAAGATCTGAGGCGGCGAAAGACAGTCTGGAGAGCGGATCCCTACTATGGTGAACCATTTCGTCCTTGCAGTTGCTGAGCTGGGGTGGAACACAGCGCAACAGGAGCGGAACAAACCACACAAGGTTTTCTTTGAGACATATCTATAACAGAAGTAATTGCGTAAGAGCTTGTTTGAATTTGAGGATTCTAAGAATGCAGGGATAGGATATACACAGGAATAGGATAGGAAAGCACGTACAAAACATAGAATTTAAAAACACATGATTTCTGTCAATCTGGGTGTTTGGTTCACAAGTATTGGAAGATCACAGGATGCAAAGAAGCATGGGGAGATTAAGTCAAACAACAAGAAAATGTACGGTTATAATGCTATTATGCTACTATCTCTTAGTCTTGTGCTTCATGAATAGGACTCAAAAAGGAGGACAAGTGGATATTAAAATTCCTACGGTTTTTCTTTCAAGGAGACACTAAAGGAACAAATCCTACAGTTTTCCTTTGCTCCATTCCTTTGAACCAAATGCATGAATAGTAATACCATAGGAAACGTTCCAATTCCTATGTTTTTCCTTCACTTTTCCTTTCAAGCACTGACGATTCTAGTAGGCAGGCTTGAGCAGGGAAAATCGTACACTCAAAAAATGTTTTTGTGCTACTTCTACTACTTTGGACCCAGGCCACTGCCCTACTAGTTCAACTCCCAGGCCCATCTACAAATGCACAGCTCCAACGCGCAGAGATAAATAATGATGGTATTCAACAGAGTCCATCACGGATAGCTAAGTTTCCTGGTACCTCACTGCTTGTCATATATTAGGAGAAAACTAATCGTATTTCACGTTACTACGTGTGCTCAGTGGACAATATATATAACATGAAGAGTAAAAAGAGATGCAACAAGTGTACAACCTCTTTGGCGAAGCCATGTCGATCTCAGCATGATTGGGTTGGTCGCTGAGGGTGCTCTGGCTGATTTGTCTGTTGGAGTAGGGGAAGAAGATCTTAGGCGTGTGGAGATGGAGCACAGGGTACTGCTCCACAGTGATGGAGGGTTTCGTCGTTGGAGCGGCTCCGGTGAGTTGTACGACGGCGAGGCTGAAGCAGGACAAGAGAGACAACGTTAACCTGAGTGGAATTCTAATAGCATCTCCAATAGATGACGTAAAATACATAACCACAAAGTGCTAGATGTAAAATACATCAGCCGCTCATCTCTGAACTTAACTGTTGAAGCTGAATTTAACTGTTGAAACTGAATTTTGCTATCGAAACTGAATTTTCTTGTCGGCCTGAACGCACTAGTAGCGTAAAAGCAATGCAGCAGCGGCGGCATCACGAGCAGCAGCTGGTCATGTAGCAGCATCTCGGGTAGCAGCTGCAGGGGCTCGAACGAGAGCAGTATCTGCTGCTTGTGCAACAGCAGCGCGCGCAAGAGTAGATCAGCGGGCATAGTCAACTGACTTTTTCATCTCTGGTCAGTCGATTTTCCAGCCGTTGGATAGGAAATCAAGGGCCTGCAGTTCATCATCAGCCTCCACCCCCCTGAGCCGACAGCCACCACCGGCCAAACCGCCGGCCAGCGGTGCTTCCGCCGCCTCGCCGCCCCGCCTTCCCTGAAACCGCTCCCCACCGCCGGTCCACCACCGCCCCCGCCATCCCTTTTGCCCCCCAGCGCCGAGCTTTTCTTCATGATCCAGCGCCACCGACCCACCACCGCCCCCACCCTGAACCCTAAGATAGATAGTGGGGTACCTCTCCGACAACCCACCTCCCTGCTGCGGCTGGTTCTTCCTTAATTCCGGCGAGCCCCCCACCCCCGGAAAATCGACTGACCCAAAAGTCGATTCAGTCGACGGAAGTGTAGCTAAATCGGAGCAGCAACACAAGCAAGAGCAAGAGCGAGAGCAGTAGTGCAAGCAAGAGCAAGAGCGAGAGCAGCAGCGAGAGCAAGTGCAAACCAGGCATGGGACTGAGAGCAAGAGCAGTGTAGCATCGCGAGCGAGAGACAAAGCAGCAGCAACTCCTACTGATGTGGACGTCGCCGCCAAGGGAGCGACGCCCTGGAGGAAGTTGCCGGCGACACCATCGTGGATGGAGTCGCGCCATGTCGGCTTGGGACCGAGCGTCGGCAGCACCGTGAGATCGAATAAAGAAGAAAATGTGGCGATTAGTGTAGAACCTCTTTGGTGGCACCGATTAGGCCTCGGCTTCATACGAGGAATCGGTGATGATGCTGCTCTTCCGATGGTGCAGGTGAAGAGGGCGGTGTGGGAATGGAGGTGGCATGAAAGACGAGGGGAACATTGGGGCAACTCCTTGGAGGTGGAGGACGGGGTGGCTGAACCGGCGGGATGACGAGATCGACGTTGGATACTCATCCGGTGCAGTGAATGAGGGACGTCGAGGTGTAGCTGTGGGTGGCGGACAGAGGAGGGTGTGGGGCTTCACGAGTTTTCGCGGCCTTGGTGTACGAATGGTTTTCGCGAGTTTTCATGGAATTGTGCGCTGCAAAGCATAAAGTAAAAAACAAATAATGGAAAATAATGTAGAAAAACCATGGAGTCTTGGGCAATTATGGAATTGGGCAATTATGATATGGAAGATTCTATAACAAAGAAGAAGTGCTTGTATTTTGAGGTTTGTGCATTATGCTTAAGTTCAACCATGGAGTCTTCTAGATTGTACATGTGGCAGAATCTGGTGGAATGTAGATGATATCCAACAACCAGTAGTGCTCTAATTTGCCATATTTGCACCATTGGGTTGGCTTCATCAACGACCATCTTTCAAAGTTAAAGTTATGCGCACACTATATATAAAATATAAATATAATATATAGGGGTATAGATATAGATATGTGATGCGAAAGCCACCCATCATCTCCAATTAGAATAGTGTGTCCATGGATGGATGCAATGTGGTCAAACGATGTCTGCCATCGGTACCTCAAATTAAAATAAGTCTGACCTTGTTCAATGTGTATACAGTATATCATGCTCGTTTCCAAACCACACCGCTCATATCTCATTTATATTTCATGCATGCATGGGTTTCAAACATCATGATCTCTTATTCAAATATTTGAATTCATCTTTATATTGATTATGACCTTACCTACTCTTTTACACCCACACAGCCGTCTTCTCTTTGTAATTGTACCACTAACTTTCTCTCGTGCATGATTGCACACACACTACCAATCGACATTATCCATCGCACACATGGAATCTTTTTCTTTAGGTCGGTCTCCCATGCATGCACACTCACACCTCCCCCGCTTCATCATATCGGGCATTCTTTATCTCTCACGTGCATGCGCAACAATTGATGTTCCTCTATGTGTGTGTATATATAGCTAGGTCTTTCCCAGTTTTCCACACAAACTTATCGATCTATATATCTAGTGAGGTCTCACCCTCTTTCCCACGTACACATCGATCAATCTATACCTCTCTATATAGGATTACATAGCTAATACACCCACATTAATTATATATCCAACGCCCCCCTCTCATCATCCACGCCTTCCGCTTCATCTCTCAGACAAGATAGGGGCAGCAAGGGCCCTGCCCCCCTAACATCACTATATATTGAGGTTAATATGAATGTGATTAGTAGATAAATTGCTGGCAAACTGGTTTAAGTTGATGAATTAGCCCTCCTCGTAAAAGATTAGCAATGCTTGCCCCCCTGGCTCATTTATTTTTCATGGCTCTGCCACTGCGAGCAACAGCGCACATTCTCGCCCCCTCTCTTTAAATATCGATCAAGCACTTGTGCACTCCTTCATAGTCTCCCTCCACTTGGCCCCTCGCACCATCTTCTAGCCCCCCCCACCGGATTCCACATGTACAATCTAGCAGACTCCATGGTTGAACTTAAGCATAATACACAAACCTCAAAACACAAGTGCTTCTCCTTTGTTCTAGAATCTTCCGTATCATAACTGCCCAAACTTTTTTTCTAGTTGAATTGCCATTTTTTGTTTTTACTTTATCCTTTACAACACAATTCCATGATTCATAAAATAGATTAAGGGCTTCTTTGATTCAAAGGATTCTCAAAGGAATTATGGAGGATTCTAATCCTTAGGAATTTTTCATATCTTGGTCGTTTGATTCATAGGATTGTAAACCATAGGAATTTTTCCATAGGATTCATTTGCACTAGATTTCATAGGAAACTTTCCATCCACTCAAACCTCTTTGAATGAATTCTACATTTTTTTCTATGCACAATCAAACACTCGTAAAATCCTGTAGGATTCAAGACGACATTCCACTCTAATCCCATGTTTTTCCTATTCCCGCGTTTTGGAAATCCTACGAATCAAAGAGGCCGTAACTTTTTATAAAAATAATTGATTTTGAATGAGATGGACTATAAGAAATAAATGAACGTCTACATCATGCATATATGACTCAAAACTTACATGCTATAGTGTGGTATTTATTCATAATTTGATTGCCAAATCCGATGCGTGCATTGCACGTGTACCTTACTAGTATTCCAGTATGTGTAAAACACGTAAATTAGAATTCCAATGGCACGCTACACAGTGTCTCTCTTTCAGTTCACGAAGCCACATGGCACATGTGGAGATGTTGTCGCAATCTCCTTGTGTGGATTGATCACAGTGATGCGCTGCTGGTTCCAGAAGAATGTACTCGTCCTCTCTCAGGCACACTGGCAGTACATGCACGAAGCAAAGATGTGCACGCACGAACACGTGGCTACATGATGGGACGCATTTTTGTACGAAGATCCACCTCATGTGATAATTTGACGCGTGAAAAGTCCTTCACTTCATTGCTGGTCAATTAATATAGCGCATGCAAATTGAGTGGACGTGAGGAAGGCAGTAGTTGAGAAAGACATTACTACTCCACTGCGTGTATGCGAGTAGATAAATCATGGGTCGCTACTTCCATTTGTCTCCTTCGTATTTTGTCCCAATTTTTGACCATATTTTTAAGTACTAACATAATATTTATGCATATCATAAAAGGTGGCACAAAAAAAGGGGGCCAGTAAACAAGGACGCTGGCAGCATGGTCAATTTTTGCAAGGGCTACTGTTGGTGGCCTTTGTATTTAAATATGGATGGAGTGGAGTAGTACTATCTTTATCTTAGCCTCGTAGGGCTCTCCCAGCGCCTAGGCTCGCCTCCCCGCCTCGCCCACCCGATCCCGCCATGGATAATCCCTTAGATGCCAGGATCCCGCAGGCTGCCCTCTCGTTGCGGCCTGTAGCACTGCCGCCTTTGAGCGAAACCACATGTGTTCCATTGCTCTGGAATCACAGATCGGTGGTGCCGGAGGATATGCCAGGGCTGTGTTTCAGGTTGTGGGCAGCAAGGGCAAATTGGATCGAGGAAGCGTTGCATCAATTGGAGAGAAGTTCGAAGGAGCTGCGCCTGGCTCAGCTCAAGGCGAAGGCGCAAGTCGATCTCAGGGGAGAGATGTTGAGGGATATCAGCATCTGGAAGCGTCATGTTGATTTTGAGCTAGGGCTAATGGCAGAGATCATATTCACGGAGTCAATTGCGGAGGAAAGAATGCGCATGCCTGCGGAATGGCATGAGAAGCCGGTGCAACTGCTCAAATGCGCAGTAGGAGAAGCCAAATCACGGGAGCAGCTGCGGCGGCGGCGCTGGGCATGCATCATAGGCGAGGTGAGCTGCCCTCCTTCCCCGCCAGTGATGTAGTGACCTACTCGGTTGTTGCTGCACTGAACTTGCGGCGCCATGGCGGTTTGCAACCTTGACAATTACTCCATCTATATGTATTGTATTCCCGTGAAAATACTTAGTCGTTTGGAAAAAGATGGTAATTGAGTTATCACTAGTTTTTGAATGGTTGGTCATGACAATCACCCGAAACCACAATCAGAAGTCTCCATCGCGTAATACTTACGGTCGGTCACACCAATAGACGGTCGGTCGGAACTGTGACACGCATCGGCTTGGTCAGACATGTACGATCAGTTACATCACTGACTTGTGCGACCGTATTTGAGCAGTAGTACTTGAAATTTGTGTTCTAGGAAACTAATCGGGAGCCATTTCGGGCCTCGAAACCAAAACCATTCATTCATCTTTAGCTTGTTCCCATCGCATTCCAAATTGTATAGTATAATTATAAGTGCAAACCTGCTCACACCTGGTAGTACGTATCAAACCCGAATGTGTTCCCACTATGCAGGTTTTAGTAATAGTGCTAGTACTAGGTTATAAAAAGGGGAACTAGTACCTAGCCGAAAATCACTCTACCCCTTCTTCCTCATAAGTCTTTCTTGTTTGTCCGTCCTTGCCATGGCTGGTATGCATAGCTCTAGGTCGGGAACTACTCGTAACAAGGGCGCGGAAACCAAGGCCACGGAAAAAAGAGAGGGCTCGCCGCCTGGCAGAGACAGGCGGGGTCTCCCAGGAGCGCCCTAGCCACGGAGGCGAGCGCTCCCAGGAGCGCCCTAACCGCGAAGGCGAACATGCCAAGCTGGCGGTGCTGGAGTCGTTATCCCTCGACGACATGCCCGATCAGCTCAATAAGCAGGCGGAGTTCATCGATGACTTGGTGGAGCTGCTGAAGGAGAGCCTCGACAACATGCCCGCTGAGCTCAATGAGCAGGGGGAGTTGACCGCCGGCTTGGTGATGCTGCTGAAGAAGAGCATTGCGTCAGATAAGAAGGCGATCGGTGAAATCCTGCAACTTCAGGAGGACGAGGCGAAGCTCTGCCACGAGCTCGACCTTCTGAAGGAGAAGAACGCCGGCTGGAAGAAGCTGCATGAGAAGAGTAGTTCCTCAATGAAGATGTTGCAGACCCTCGTCATGGAACAGAAGGAGGAGTTGGCGAAGCTCCACATCGAGCACCTGGCCGCTATCAAGGTACGTAATGCGGCCGTGGAACAGATGATGAAGGCTCGCATCGAGAAATCCCGCGTCATGGACAAAATGAAGAAGATGGCGGAGGAGACGCGCAAGGAGAGGAGGTCGTGGAGGCGATGAAGAAGCAGTTATGACTCTGCGACCAGCAGCCCTTCATGTACTAGTAGAGAGCAGTGCCCCAAACTTGTGTGTGTCTTCCTTCTTTTTTGGGGGTGATAATCTTCCTTCTTCTTTTGCTCCTGTCTTTCTTCTTTTGCTTCGGGTGTTTCGCCGCACGTGTCACATTCTCTGCGAGGCATGAATAGAACAATGCTAATGATGAGCGGCGCCGTGGGATCGATGACTAGCAAATTAGATCATTTTTATCGCCATATCGCACTGGGCTGCCGTGTTTCATGCTCCTCCATCGTACTAGTACTCTAGTGGCGAACTTGAGTATACCGCACGGTTCTTTGCTCCTCCTCAGGTCGTCGGCAACATTTATACGAGCAGTCAAATCACAAGGCCCCGCCTTCCGGCAGTAATGAGCCGTCAAATCACAAAGTCCCTCGCCTCTCGTGAAACCGACCAAGCAAGACTGCCCCGCCCTCTAGCCTTTTACAAAATGTATACTTTTTGTACAATAGTAGTATCGATAGTTTGCGCCATGGAGCAAAACTAACAAGATGAAATTAAAGAAAAAAGGTGGTACATATAGAGAGCGCTCGTCGCCAAATTATGCATATAGTACTATTGAAAAAGCTAGTACGTGCTTAAATGGGGTGCTAAATTCTATTAAAGAAATTAGCATACCTATTTAATTCTTGGGTTCTTATTATTTATGCCACTAGTTGTGTATCACTACTCAGTTTTGCCATTAGAAGTTACAACTACTCAAAAAATGCCATCGATCCGTAAGATGCTTGCTCAAAAATGCAATTAGATATCTAAAAATGCCATCATTCCGTTAGATGTTTGCTCAAAAATTCCATTAGACATTGTTATTTTCACGTCAAACCCGTTGACCATGTTATATGACAAAATTAAGCCGATTCTCACAATGATAAGTGTGGCCCCACTTGTCAGGAGTAACCAAGTAAGTAATTTTACAGGAAAATAAGAACGTTGTCGGGATCAAGTAGGCCCCATACTTTATTGTACTGTAGTGAGATAGAGGGAGAGCTGGCCTGTTGGTCCATAGGTATTTATGTCATTATAACATGGGAAAAGTGATTTGAGTCACAATAATGGTGTCCAGAACAACACACCCCTCAAATAAAACTGAGCACCCTGAAATTCTTTGACAACTAAACTGCTGGCTATATGATGTTGGCCATATATATTGTACGTAGATAATGTGAAGAAACGAGTGGTAGTACTATACTAACTAAAAGATGAACTGTAAGAAATACTAGTATGTACGCACTGAAGAGTTAAAGTAACGAGAAGGAACATAACATAAATCTGTTGGGGGCTCAGCACAACACACCCCTCAAATAAAACTAAGCACCCCTGAAATTAAACTAATTAAGCAACTCATCCGGTATACACTGCATTAGAACCACCATGAGCAACGACACTGCCACCTTACTCGGACTCGTCGTCCATGTGCTCGGCTTCGTCCTTGTCCCTCTTCCTCTTGGCCGATACTTCTTTGCTTGAAACGCACACTTGGCTCTTGTAGGATCGGAAGTATGTCTAGAGGGGGGGTGATTAGACTACTTGACAACTTAAAATTTTTGCCTTTTGATTGGAGTAGTTTCTTAGCAAGTTCACAATGATAACCAAGTCAAGTATCACCCTACACATGCAATTCTAGAGTTATGGCAGCGGAAAGTAAATTGCACGTAGTAAATGAGAGGTGGAGAAGAGCAAGCGCAATGGAACACGGAGATTTTTCACGTGGTTCCGATAGGTGGTGCTATCGTCAATCCACGTTGATGGAGACTTCAACCCACGGAGGGTAGCGGCTGCTTGAGTCCACGGAGGGCTCCACCCACGAAGGGTCCACGAAGAAGCAACCTTGTCTATGCCATCATGGCTTACGCCCACGGAGGACTAGCCTTACTGGGGTAGATCTTCACGAAGTAGGCGATCTCCTTGCCCTTACAAACTCCTTGGTTCAACTCCACATCATGACGGAGGCTCCCAAGTGACACCTAACCAATCTAGGAGGCACCACCCTCCAAAAGGTAATAGATGGGGTTGGTGATGATGAACTCCTTGCTCTTGTGCTTCAAATGATAATCTCCCCAACACTCAACTCTCCTCACTGATTTGGCTGTGGTGGAGGAAGGGATTGAGTGGAAAGCAACTTGGAAAGACTAGAAATCAAGTGTCATATGGTGGGAGTGGAGCAACTTGATCTCAACACAAGGGTAGGTAGTTTTCTTCTCGAGAAATGTAAGGTAGGAGTGGTAGTTCTTTCGATGGCTCTCTCCACGAATGAAGAGGAGGTGGAGGGTATTTATAGCCTCCACACAAAATCCAACCGTTACACACATTTGAGCAATCTCGGTCGGACCGAAGTTGACAACTCGGTCGGACCGAAAGTTCAAATCTTGTGAGCGTTGGGATTTTCAGTGGGACCGAAAATACAATCTCGGTTAGACCGATTCTTCCAAAGTCTAGGGTTTGCCAATCTCGGTGGGACCGACTTTCTCATCTCGGTGACACCAATTTGAGTCTGAAGGTTCTGAAGGTTGGCAACACCAATTTCGAATGACCGAGTTTGGAATCGGAAAATCCGAGATTCTAGGGTTTGGCTATATGGTGAGGTGGTTCATCTCGGTGTGGTGAGTTTGGAATCGGTGGGACCGAGATTACTTATGGGTTTATGTTGGAATGAAAGATTGCTGATTGTTTGAGAGATAAATCACTAAGCACTTTAGAGCAACAGATCATCATCATAACCTCACCCCTTTTAATAGTATTGGCTTTCCTATGGACTCAATGTGATCTTGGATCACTAAACCAAAAATGGAGTCTTGAGCTTTTGCCAATGTTTTCCTTAGCATTTTGAGGGTCCACATCATCGGTCATTGCCATTCCCATATCACTGAACTTTCTGAAATATTCTCAAGAAATGATTAGTTCAATGATATATATGTTGTTATTAATTACCAAAACCACACGGGATTAGTTGCACTTTCAATCTCCCCTTTTGGTAATTGATGACAACATATAGATCAAAGCTTCAACAAATGATATAATCAATGAATAATATAAATCGCTTTGAGAAGTATGTGATAAGCAAGAGCTCCCCTAAATTTGTGCATTATTTAAGATTTGCGTTTGAATGCAAATGCACAATCGATTAGGATCATGGGTTACTCTTCCATGTCACATACATCTTGGTGGAGCGCACAAAATGATAAGAATGAATAACATGCACCCAATCACCAAGACATGAGTAAATGATCATACAAGATATGAATGGAATATGGTAGATATCAAGCACACATTAAGCACAGTATGATCAAGCACTCATCAAGATAGAGCAAACGTAGTATCAAACACACGAAGTATCTCAAAAGAACTCAAAAGTATCTCAAGGAAAACCGCATAAGCGAAAGAGCAAAAACGATCACTCTCTCTCGAAGCCCTATGATCTATACAATTTCTCCCCTTTGGCAACAAGTTACCAAAAGTTCGAAGGTATAGAGCTAATCTTCACTCGGGACTCTGTTGGCGGCTCTGTCTGCGTCGATGGAGTGGTGATAGCTGCATCTGCAAAGCTTCTGCTGAAGTCTGTGGAGCTGGAGGAGTGGATCTTGGAGCTGGTCTTTGAACCGATGGAGCTGTAGGAGGTCTTGATGTAGTAGCCACAGGATCGACCATGGAATAGCGGTGATCTGGGCTTTGTGGAGCCTTTGCAGCGGGCTGCTCATAGTCATAATGGACCATGTCACCTTCCATCTCCTTCATGAGTTCGCCTTTTCCCTCTTAGCTTCCTCGATGTCGCATCAAGCTTGTTGACGGTGACCTGCACTTGATCGACAGCGTCGAGCATGGAACTTATCCTCAACGATCCTCTCAAGGCTCTCCCGAGGCGCACTATCTGGCAGGCGTAGCTCAATTCTCCGAGTGGCTTCAAGAAGTTGTTCGCAGCGCTCTTGGGCTTTCTTGCTGCTTCCTTCTCGGCTTTAGCTTGTTTAGCAGCTTCGGACTTAGCATGTCCTTCTACGGATGTGGGAGCATTCTCGGTCATCACAACCTCGTTGTCCTCATGTTCGAGGCTGCGGTGGCAAGTGGGGTCTATCCAACGGTAGGTGTCCGTGCCAAACTTGGCATTAATGAGCATCTGAATATGCGGAGCAAACCCACACGACCTCTTACGGTCATTCTTTGTCCTCTTGATAGTCTCAACTATCGGGTCCATCACCTTAAAAGGTGTCTTGATCTAGAATGTGCAGCATGTTGATAGAGTACCCTCTTATCATGCGGTGGTCTCCTGACTTAGGCATCAAAGTATGCCTCAGAATGGTGTTGGTGGTTGGGAGACCTGCCTGAAGGTAGTAGACTGAACCAAGCTTCCATATCTCTACATCCTTCTCATCTACCTCATTATACATGTTCTTCATTGACTCGTGATTCTTCTTCGGAATGCCATACACATCAATATCATCTTCCCTTGAAACTGGTGCATTCAGCAACGCTCTCCATTCTTCAACAGTAGAATGGAATCTCTGCCCTTCTGTCATCCATACAATCCTGCCATCTGGATAGAAGTGTGCGGTGGCATAGAATTGCATGATCATCTCATCATTCCAGGCATTCAATTTCTGACCAACGAAATCTGCAATCCCACAAGCAGTGAAGCTTTCATGCACATGTGGGAAGTAGTCTCGGTGCTCTTCCTTTGTCGATGTATTCCCGATCAGCGTATCTTGTGTCGGCAACAATTGGCTTCTTGTCCATGAGCACTTGTCTCATAAAAGTCTTGTTGCTCTCTAGTGTGGAATCTTGAGTCAAGCTGCAGTTCTTCTCCTGGTGGCATATGGATCTGTTTGCCTCCATAGCACGAGTCCTTTGTCCTTTCTCTCCTTCATATTTTCAGCTCGAGGATGAGCTTCATTATGAGCTGGCAGTTTACATGCGAGCTTGAGCAAAACATGAGCCTCATCATCGATTCTGCGGTGGCACATTATCCTTCTTCTTCTCTGAAGCAGGTATGTTCCTCACAGTCTTCTTCGGCTTGGCAGCTGGTTTGGCTTGGGCTGCCTTTGCTGGAGCTGAAGGCTTAGCTTTTGGAGGTGCTCCTGCCCTGATGGCATCACCCATCAACTTCTGCTTCTGAGGGGGCTGAGGTGCTTCCTCATCAGAATCATCATCATCATCATCAGCTGTTTCTTCATGAACTTTCCTCTTCCTCTTGGAAGTCTTCTTGATCTTGCTGGAGGTTTCTTCCATGCTGAGCTTCTGAGCAACAGAGGATTTAGCCACTTTGCTTGTGCCTTTCTTTGAATGTTTCCCTTGATAGCTCTTGGCAACAACTTGCCTTTTAGGCTTAGAAGTTATCTCCTCATCAGCAACAAAATCTGAATCTTCCTCATCTGAATTTCTCTTCCTCCTGGCCACAGTGGCAGTGCAGGCGATCCACTTGGAGTGCTTCTCTCTCCATCATCTGAAAAGCTGCTTGCTTCTGGACTTGTAGCTGCCTCTGGAATCTCAAGCGGCATCTCGGACCTGTTCGACTATCACTTCCTTATGACATGTGACAACTTTGTGAAAAGAATAGGTATAGGCAGAATAGAAGAGTTATCACAAACTGCAGAGGATTTTGCAAAAAGAATGAGTTCAAACTTTAGTTTTAGGTTTTCACAGAATACATGTCGGTCTGACCGAGTCTATCAATTCGGTGAAACCGAAACGTCTAAACAGACCACATACACCACTTTCGGTTGGACCGAAATGGGTTTCGGTCTAGCCGAGACTACTAGGGTTTCACTGAATTTTCACTTCGGTCTTACCGATTTGCACAACTCGGTTTCACCGAAAAGTGCGGGCAATGGCGAGAGGCCAAATCGGTCTGTCGAAAATGTTAAATCGGTCACACCGAGATGTGTTCGCGGAAACCTAACCCTAAAATTTTACTCGAATTTTGTTCTATGACCTAAGCGGCTGGATAGGAAGATCTCAATCTTGGCAAGAAACATGGCAACGCCTATCGTGCATAGAATCAGCGATTGGAACACGAGAGGATGAAACTCACCCAATGCGGTGGAGCTTCACTCACGGCGGCAAGCGCGATGAGAAAGAATCCGCTTGGCGATGGAAACCAGCGGCGAGGGCGCCAAAGCGACGGCGGAGGCGATCCGGAGACCAAGGCGGCGGCAGCTAAGGGTTTGAGGCGAAGCGTTTGAAGAAGTAATCACGCGCTCGTCCTCGAGTATATATACCTTCGGTTGTCGGTGGGACCGAGTTTGAAAACTTCGGTGGGACCGAGATGGTTAAGCTGCGTGCGATTACACACTTGATCACGCCGAAATTTAAACTTCGGTTTCACCGAGGTGAAAACCTAGATCAATCCAAGTGATTTGGTGCGTCGATTTGAGTATATCGGTTTGACCGAAAGTACTTAGAAGGTTTTGGAAGTTAGGCTTTTGACGGATCGGTGGCTCGAGTGCTCCTCACTCGGTGCTCGTCGAAAAAGTCTTGTTCAAAGTTTGTGATATAAGCATGAATAGAGTTTGAGACAAGAAAGCATAGATAGCTAGGGGAGGAACTTAGGCATTCTTGTCCATCCATTTGGTCAAAAGAATGAAAACCAAAAGACCAAAGCAACAAATGGATGTCCTCGAATGGATAAAATCATGCATCCAACATGCTCACACAATAAGATAGCAAATGAAATATGTGTCAAACATGCACAAACAAAACACTAACAGCTAGCACACATTTTGGCGATGACTAGGTCATCTATATATGAGTATATTGACTTAGGAGTCAAATGAGAACATTTGATCATAGGTCATACTCATCGTTTAAGCACAAGTGGGGTTACCACTTTTCCATAAAGCATTGATGTGTTCACATCATTAGAAGATGCTTTAGCTCATTTCTTTAGAGCAAAGCTCCCCCTTGATGTGAGAACCCCTTTTAAAGGGTCAAACTAACCTTGGGTTGTCGTTGAAGACTTCATGTAGATGTTGAAGATGTGGATGCTCAATGTTGATGAAGATCATCAAGAGTTGGGAGCAATCCTTTGGATTGGGCACTTTCAATACCTACATGGGTTAGTCCCACAAGGAACAAACAAGAATATCCACGGACATAGATTGAAGTTCACAATAGATGATGTCCATGAAAGCAATGATTACCTTGTTCCTTGACTTACCATCATGAGGGTTTGTGACTCCATGAACTAGTGCAAGATGTGGAAGTTGATTGCACAAGTCCTTGCCAAAATGAATGTGAGTGAAGTATATTGGCGGAGTCACCCTCAAGAACTCTCTAGTTCTTCTTCTTCGGGATCCACATCATCTTGATGGGAATCCTTGGGGTAGTAGTTGAGCTTGTTGAAGTAGAACTTGAAGTTGCCTTGGGAACCCACTTGACCATGGCCTTGGGTGCTTCAATGAATGCATCAATCTCCTCTTGAAGCTTGTCCTTGCCTTTTAGCTTGTGGTCTTGTGGTGGAAAGTCATCTTGAGCTTGTTCCTCGTTTGAAGAAGTAGGATCATACTTCTTCTCTTGAGAGACAAACTTTGGAGTGGGATATTGACCTTCTTCCCATTCAACACCCTCGGCGTTGAACTTTCGCTCAAAACCAATTCCTTGATTCTTCCGGTGTCTTCCTTGTTTGCGAACAATTTCCTCAAAGCTCTTGCTTCTGGCAAGACTCTTGTAGACACCTTTCTCTATAATCCCTTTCAATAGACTATTTTCTTGCTCAAGTGAAACTTGGCTTGAAACATTGTTAGTGGAATCAAGAGAATTACTAGAAGTAACAACATTTGATTTGACATGATTATTGTTACTACTAGATGAAGAATTTTTCTTATGCTTGTCATGCTTAGTTTTGATAGGTGGCAAGAAATTAGACAAGAGAAGTCGTTTGGCAAGATATGAAGAACTCTTCTTTGAAGATCGTCATTGATAGCTTTTAGAAACTCATGTTCTTGCTCTAGATTGAGCTTCTCGGCGTAGCTTCTCATGAGATCTTAGGAGCTCTCTATGATCTTCTTGAGTTGTTTCATGAGCTAACTTAAGAGTGTTTAGTTCTTTAGTTAGGCGCTCAATCTCCTTCATAGCATTGTCATTCGACTCATCTCGACTATAAAGACTACTAGCATGTTCATCATTACTAAGCTCACTAGATTTATCTTGCAAGAGCTCATCTTCACCAAGCAAGTCATCCTCATCACTATCAAAGTCAATAAACTCGGGATGTGATACCTTGGGGCCTTTTGCCATGAAGCATCTTCCAATTCCCTCATTTGGTGAATCAAATATGTCATAGGAGTTGGAGTTGGAGGATACGAGAGCAAGACCGCAACACCTTCATCTTGATCTGTATTCGGAGTTGGAGTGATAGCTTCTTTCGGAGTGATTGTCGAGTCGGGCGAAACCCATTCACCAACATGAGCTTGATGTTTTCTTCTTGTGTAGCTCCTTGATGACTTGTCTTTCCTTTCGAATCCTTGCTTCTCCGAGAGGATCTTCGTTCATAACGATCATCTCTACTCCTTCTCTCTTTTCGAGGCGACTCTTCTCTTGAGCTTCTTCTTCTTGGAGATTCTTCTCTTCTCTTGTAGGAGTCGAACACTCATTTGAGTAGTGTCCGGTCTTCCACAATTGTAGCAGTTTCGATCACGACTAGAAGATCTCTTTTCATCATATGATCTAGACTTTGAGCTTCTTTCCTTGCTTCTACTCTTGTAGAATTTGTTGAAATTCTTCACCATTAGGCTTATCTCTTCATTGGAAACTAGCTTGTCACTTGAGGATGTGGGAGCTTCAAGCTGTAGCTTTGTAAGCACCACTTGACTTGTTGTGAAGCTCTTCCTTATCTTTAAGTGTCATCTCATGAGCAACAATTCTTCCAATGACTTCGGTAGGCTTGAGATCTTTGTAGTTTGGCATCATTTGGATCAAAGTGCACACGGTGTCATACTTTCCATCCAAAGCTCTGAGAATCTTCTTGATGATGAATCGGTCGGTCATTTCTTCGCTTCCTAAACCTGCCATCTCATTGGTGATGAGAGCAAGCCTAGAATACATTTCAGCGACTCCTTCACCTTCCTTCATCTTGAACTTGTCAAGCTGACCTTGAAGAACATCTAGCTTTGATTCCTTCACGGACTCGGTACCTTCGTGCATTTCGACCAAAGTATCCCAAATCTCTTTGCATTCTCAAGGCGGCTGATCTTGTTGAACTCCTCGGGACACAAAGCATTGAAGAGAATGTCACAAGCTTGAGCATTGTTACGTAACATCCGCAACTCATCCGAAGAGCTTCGCGATCCGGAACTTTTCCTTCCTCGAAGAACTCACCTTGCAAGCCAACACAAATAATGCCCCATGCGGCAGGGTTATGTCCAAGAATATGCATTTTCATTTTATGCTTCCAACTAGCAAAGTTTGAACCATCAAAGTAAGGACCTCTCTGAAAATTACCCTCACTAGGCGCCATACTCTCCTAGGTTGTGAAACCAAGCTTATGGAGTCAATGCAATGAAACCAATCCAATGGAGACCAAAGCTCTGATACCACTTGTAGGATCGGAAGTATGTCTAGAGGGGGGGTGATTAGACTACTTGACAACTTAAATTTTTTGCCTTTTGATTGGAGTAGTTTCTTAGCAAGTTCACAATGATAACCAAGTCAAGTATCACCCTACACATGCAATTCTAGAGTTATGGCAGCGGAAAGTAAATTGCGTAGTAAATGAGAGGTGGAGAAGAGCAAGCGCAATGGAGACACGGAGATTTTTTCACGTGGTTCCGATAGGTGGTGCTATCGTCAATCCACGTTGATGGAGACTTCAACCCACGGAGGGTAACGGCCATGAGTCCACGGAGGGCTCCACCCACGAAGGGTCCACGAAGAAGCAACCTTGTCTATTCCATCATGGCTTACGCCCACGGAGGACTAGCCTTACTCGGGGTAGATCTTCACGAAGTAGGCGATCTCCTTGCCCTTACAAACTCCTTGGTTCAACTCCACATCATGACGGAGGCTCCCAAGTGACACCTAACCAATCTAGGAGGCACCACCCTCCAAAAGGTAATAGATGGGGTTGGTGATGATGAACTCCTTGCTCTTGTGCTTCAAATGATAATCTCCCCAACACTCAACTCTCCTCACCGATTTGGCTGTGGTGGAGGAAGGGATTGAGTGGAAAGCAACTTGGAAAGACTAGAAATCAAGTGTCATATGGTGGGAGTGGAGCAACTTGATCTCAACACAAGGGTAGGTAGTTTTCTTCTCGAAATGTAAGGTAGGAGTGGTAGTTCTTTCGATGGCTCTCTCCACGAATGAAGAGGAGGTGGAGGGTATTTATAGCCTCCACACAAAATCCAACGTTACACACATTTGAGCAATCTCGGTTAGACCGAAGTTGACAACTCGGTCGGACCGAAAGTTCAAATCTTGTGAGCGTTGGGATTTTCAGTGGGACCGAAAATACAATCTCGGTTAGTCCGATTCTTCCAAAGTCTAGGGTTTGCCAATCTCGGTGGGACCGACTTTCTCATCTCGGTGACACCGATTTGAGTCTGAAGGTTCTGAAGGTTGGCAACACCAATTTCGAATGACCGAGTTTGGAATCGGAAAATCCGAGATTCTAAGGGTTTGGCTATATGGTGAGGTGGTTCATCTCGGTGTGGTGAGTTTGGAATCGGTGGGACCGAGATTACTTATGGGTTTATGTTGGAATGAAAGATTGCTGATTGTTTGAGAGATAAATCACTAAGCACTTTAGAGCAACCAGATCATCATCATAACCTCACCCCCTTTTAATAGTATTGGCTTTCCTATGGACTCAATGTGATCTTGGATCACTAAACCAAAAATGGAGTCTTGAGCTTTTGCCAATGTTTTCCTTAGCATTTTGAGGGGTCCACATCATCAGTCATTGCCATTCCCATATCACTGAACTTTCTGAAATATTCTCAAGAAATGATTAGTTCAATGATATATATGTTGTTATTAATTACCAAAACCACCTGGGGATTAGTTGCACTTTCAGCTCTTGCTCTTCATCCAACCCTTGTAGATATTGAAACAAAGGTAGGCATCCATTGAAGCATAGAGGATGTGGTCTATATCTAGTATATTCCACTTCCATGCACCATGAAACTTGGGCGGAGGTTTCTTTAGTTTACTGTAAGAAGGATGAACCATGGCTCCTGCCAAGGTCAGCATTGAAGGCAGAGCATGGGAGGGCACCAGCCCATTCTTCTGGAGGTCGAAGGGCTCGCCTACAATGAGGCCTATCCAACCAAGGACTATTCTGTCGTTCGTAAAGTCTACAGTAACGAATTTGACTAGGCCGCCCGCGAGGAAGTTCTTAAATTCCTCGCACTCAACGTCGGCATGGCATATGTGGTAGACCAAGCATAAGTTATGCTCGCAAACCTGGATCACGGCGGGCTTCATCTTCTCTTCCTACTTTAGATTTTTCTCCTTGTCCAGGGTTGTGGTGTACTCAACATCTAGCTCAGCGACCCACTCATCATTTGACTTTTCGAACATGCGTCCGAAGCGAGAAAGGCATCCTTTCACCGATGCAGAAGAACGGGTATAGATGACGTCGAACTCATCATTGGTGATGGTTCTAACCTTGTACTCACTGCCGATCATGGAGATTTGGGACGCCATGGATTTGGGAGGAGGGTTAGTGTCGGTGTCAAAACCGGCGGATCTCGGGTAGGGGGTCCCGAACTGTGCGTCTAGGCGGATGGTAACAGGAGACAAGGGACATGATGTTTTACCCAGGTTCGGGCCCGCTTGATGGAGGTAAAACCCTACGTCCTACTTGATTAATATTGATGATACGGGTAGTACAAGAGTGGATCTACCACGAGATCAAGGAGGCTAAACCCTAAAGCTAGCCTATGGTATGATTGTTGTGATGTATGTTGTGTCCTACGGACTAAAGCCCTCCGGTTTATATAGACACCGGAGGAGGCTAGGGTTACACAGAGTTGGTTACAATGGTAGGAGATCTACATATCCGTATTGCCAAGCTTGCCTTCCACGCCAAGCAAAGTCCCATCCGGACACGGGACGGAGTCTTCAATCTTGTATCTTCGTAGTCTTGGAGTCCGACGGACGATGATAGTCCGGCTGTCCGGACACCCCCTAGTCCAGGACTCCCTCAGTAGCCCCTGAACCAGGCTTCAATGATGATAAGTCCGGCGCGCATAATGTTCGGCATTGCAAGGCGGGTTCCTCCTTTGAATAATCCGGAGAAGTTCATGAACACCAGGATAGTGTCCGGCTCTGCAAAATAAACTCCACATTCCACCGTAGAGAGAATAAAATGCACATAAATCCAATCTGCTGACGTATTTTGTGGCATGACATCACACCACTACCAAGCCTTTACTTGAATCGTTTTTTATTATACCACCTTAGCACGTTTAGCGAAGCGGTTTCCTTGGAACGTCTTGTCGAAGCAGAGATCATGCTCCCCTTATTCCGGGATTCTCATCAATACGAGCGTGGGTAACCCAACCGTGCCCGTCGCCACGCCTCCTCTATCGAAGGTGAATCCCGAACGGTCACGGAGACGGCTCTTGGTATTTTCCCCCTTTATAAGGGGACCAAGGCTCGTTTCTTTTTCTCAATCTTCCATCGAATCCTCTCCTTGCTCCAAGTTCCAACACCCGAGCCCAGATTCAAGCGCTTGGATCTTCAACAATGTCCGGCTCCGACCTTCAGGGCCGGTGGATGCCCTCCTCCGTCACGGAGGAGGACGTGTTAAAGCTGCGTGAGGCCAAGTACCTGTCCTACGAGATTTTGCACAGGTTGCCCGCCCGAGGGCAGGCCGTACCCACTCCCAAGCCCGGTGAGTACGTCGTCTTCGTATCCCACCTCCGTCGGGGTTTAGGCTTCTCGACGGACCCCTTCGTGAGAGGGCTCATGTTCTACTACGGGCTGGATTTTCACGACTTGGCTCTGGAGTCCATCCTCCATATTTCCGCATTCATTATTGTCTCATGAAGCCTTCCTCGCGTCATTTCCCCACTTCGCCTATGGTCAAGACCTTCAATGTGGAGCCGAAGATGATCAGGGGGCGTCAAGCGGAGTGCGGCGGGGCGGCCATAAGTAGGAGAGCCGATGCCCCATGGCCCGAGGGCTCCTTCCAAGAGGAGCTCGGCTTGTGGCAGCAGGAGTGGTTCTATGTCACCGCTCCGAAGGGCAGCAAGCAAAAGCCGCCGCCTTCATTCCGCCCGGGACCTCCACGCCGATTGATGTTGTGGGTCAACCAAGGGCTCAATTGGGGGCCGTCCGAAGATATGCCCTTATTGCAGGGCCGGATTCGAGACCTCCAAGCGAGGGAGATCAATCTGGTTGTGGTGATGCAGGTCATGCTAATCAGGCGTCTTCTGCCCTGCAAACGCCGTCCTCTCCGGTTATGGGAGTTCAATCCGGAGGGGCCACGAACTCTCCAACACTCATGGGTATGACGCCCGTGGAGATGTACAAGTTGTTCTTCGGACCGCAGGTGGCGTGTCCGGAATTGATCGAGGACGCAGGCCTAAGCTTCAATCGCCCGGATACACAGGTAAGTAGCTCAGAGTCCGGACGTTCTGTTTGTTTGCTTTTCTGAAATTCGTCTTCTAACCAATTATTCTTCATCAGGAGTGGGTAGCGCGATCGAAGCTGATAAGGTGTCCGGCCCCCCTCCCAGAGACCGCACCGGAGCCCGTGCTGGTCAGAATGTTGGAGGTCGTGCCCGTAGAATTGGGCGATGGGGAAAATAGAAGAGCTATCACCTTGCCCAAGGGGGTGCCTGAAGAGGGGGGATCGATAATCCCTCCTTCCAGGGGGAGAAGAGGACCGCCTCCGGAGACCCGGAGGCCAAAGCCCCTAAGCGGGGGAAGAAATATTTACCGGAGGGTCCTGCGTCCGGGGAAAGCCCGGACGTACAATCGTCTCTAAAGGATCAGCCCTCCAGCGAGCCGTGAGTAGGGAAAAAAGGGGGGTTCATTAATAAGAAAATACCCCTATTTGTGCTTCTGTGGATGACCGAAATTTTTACCTTACAATTCGGATCTGCGGCCTTCTCAGATGAGTTCGTCTTCGGGGGATCTTCGTCCAGAGATGATGGAGAGAGAAACGCCTCCGTCTCGCTGCGCCATCGGACGAGGCGAGCGAGCCTCAAGTATCGCCACGGAGGGTATCCCGAGTCCGGAGGGGCGGAGAGTTCGGGCGCCAACTAGTGTCCGCCGGGAGTGAAGAATCTGCTTGAGAGGGCGTCCATCTCAGAAGATCACCATGCTTTGATGCGTATGGTGATTGGAACAATTTCGTCCGCCGAAAGCGGATTGCATAATGCCGTCAGGAGTTTACTGACGGGATTTGAGGTACGCAAGAACGACGCACCTTTTTGACTGTTTGGCACATAGAAGTGCGCCCTGTATAGATAGTAGCCCCTGAGACTCGGTAGGTTGTCGAAAGCGACAGCGTGCCGAGGATCAAAATCTCAGGTAATGAATGTCGCCGTTCCTATGCAGGTGGCGGATAGTCCGGGTGCTAGCCGGACTGGTGGAGTTGTCGAGCTAATGCGG
This sequence comes from Aegilops speltoides, assembly GCA_021437245.1. Classification (NCBI taxonomy): domain Eukaryota; kingdom Viridiplantae; phylum Streptophyta; class Magnoliopsida; order Poales; family Poaceae; genus Aegilops; species Aegilops speltoides. The sequence continues at coordinate 419,072,380 of CM038146.1, forward strand.
CAACTCGATGTGGCGGATGCGGACATCGTGCTTGTCAACCGGCGACTTGACGAGTCGCAAGGTAAATGAATTCTCCGCAGTCACTTGTTTAAGGGAGTCAAAGCCCGCTTCTGACAATATATACACTGTGATACAGACGGTGTTGCTGCTGTGGAGAGCCTTCGGGCCGAGCTTTCTCAAGCTAAGGAGCAAGCCCGAAGGAGTGATGCGGCTGCCTTGAGGGCGGCCGAGGAGTTGGAAGCCGAAAAGGCTGCACACTGCCTAAGCATGGAAAGAGATGGCCGAATTGGCCTTGAAATTGAAGGATGCTGCCGACCGCAATGAGGCTCTTGAAAAGGAGCCTATTGGAGCGGGAAGACCTGGGAAAGGCCACCGCCGAAGCCAAGGATGCCCGTTCTGCGATGCGGGCTATGAAGGAGGAGCTGCGCCAGGCCGGAGATATTGTGGCTGGCAGGCCTTTTCTGCTGCATCACCGGTTTACGGATCCGAAGTATGCCCAACTTGGCCAGCTGTGGGGTCCGGAGGATCCATATATGGACTTAGCGGCAAGTGCGGCTGATGGCGTTGTGCACTTCCGGAGCCAGAAGGATCACAAGACGGAAGAGCTATTTTGGTCTCAATTCCATAGTCCGGACCGTTCACTTCCGTTGACCGATCGGTTAGCCGAATGGGCTGAGCTAAACTGGTTGTCCGGACTTGCCATGACTGATATTGTGGCTCATGTCTGGCCAGAGAGGCCCAAGGCGACGAGCTATTTCGGCTTATTGCAGCAATTTCTTGGAGCGGTGCTGCATATCAAGGAGATGAAGCGGTCGGCCTGCATAGAAGGTGCGCGGATGGCCCTTGCCCTTGTGAAGACACATTGGACAGAGATGGATGCCACTGCTATTGCAGCCCAGGGTTCGGACGAAAGCCGGTTACCCGCCGAGCACTATTTTGGGGTTATGCGTGGCGCTCGTGTAATAGAGTCGCAGTGCTCGAAAAATGTTATGTTCAAATGACCGTTTTTACCTTGTAAAACAATGATTATGCTGTAACCGCCTTTTATACTTGTGTGTTCAAAGAATTAAAATATCTCCTATGCGGCCGTTTATGTATACGTTTGTATAACCTGAAAGATTGCGTCTTGACTTCAATTTCACGCACAAGGTGCGGGGGTGTTCGCAAAAAATAGCGCGTTTTCACACTTAATCCGACATCTCGGTCCTGTTAAGGAGGTGGTAGCATAGCAAACGAGGCAATCCGGACTATGATGCTTTATCACTTTCACTTAGCCATTGAGTTCGAGGGTGGGGCTACGACATAGCCCTTGGGGCACCGCGCTTCTTCAATTCGGGCGCGTGTGTGCTGACCGAAACGGTCCTTTGTCAAAGCAGGAATTCTAAACATTCCGGTAGTCGATCGAGTGGTTGACCAGTCTCTCGCTGTATCATGATGATCAGTTTTGGCTTTCTCTCTTGAGGTGGTCGCCCGGCCGGCGGGGCACAATCGCATAGTTCTCCTAGTGCCGCGTTAGCCGATGATACTGAACGAAGGCAGCAAACACAGGAGCCGGGCAAACCCAACATTTGACCAAAGACATGATTCGGAGCTGATGCATATAAGGCCTAACTCGAGACGCCGAACACTCCCTAAGGTGTTCGGTCTTTATGGTAATGGGCAAAACAATGCCCTAAGCCCCTAGTGTCCAGGTACGGGCATGGTCCTCTGACGCGGCCGATGCCAAAACGTCAGGCTCCACTTTGGTTATAATAAGAAACCAAAGGATTATAACAACAAGAGACAGTAAAAAAGGTTTACACAGGGTCTTAATCTGAAAAGAATCCTCGCGACGGGTCCCTACTGCACGTCTGCGCATGTGTCTCCATTGTGTCGTTATCCTGGACGGGTGTGCACGTTGTTCATCTGTAAAAAGAGAGGAACTTAGTTTGAAAGGAACTCGTGCGAAAGGAATATATACGAAAGAAGAAATAAAAATAAGTAAAGCGGAGTCTGTATGAGCTCGTTGTTCTTGTGCGCGCAGCCCCTTGTGAAGGGGTGTGTGGCTAGGGAGCCCCTAGCTTATTTACGCCGGACTCGTCTAACCGTGTCCGGGGTCTTTGAATGACCCTCGCACTGAAATGATGCCACGTGGACCGGACATCTTAAGTGTAAGAGACACGTAATGTGGTATGGCGTTGAAGCGAACAAAAGCTTCTCGTCCCAGGAGTGCTGATAGCTACTTTTGAATGGGACGATATGAAAGATTAGGTTTTCGCGTCGAAAGTTGTTCGGTGATCCGAACACAACTTCTAGTAATAGGGAGCATGTGCACTTGGCGTAAGGGCCTGGCGTCACTCCTTTGAAGGAAGTGCAGCTGTGTCGAATTTTAGTAGGGTCTATCCCCAACTTGCGGATTGTGTTTGGATACAGCAGGTTTAGGTCACTACCTCTGTCCATCAGGACTTGTGTAAATTGCAGTCCGTTGATTACAGGATCCAATATCAGGGCAGTCCATCCTGCGTTTCGAACGCTTCTGGAATAATCCAGGTGGTCGAAAGTGATTGGTTTTGATGTCCAATCTCTATGTTCCGCTGGGTTGGACCGTGCGAGACCCTTTTTAGAGGGTGCCGCACTATTTTTCCGTATTATCACCTGAAGTGAGTTTACTGCTTTGACCTCTTGTGGGAAAGTCTTTTGTTTTCCGGTGCTTTGCTGGTGGGGTTTATCATCATCTTCGCTTGATGCGTCGAGCCCCTTGTGTTCAGCGTTTAGCCGGCCGGACTGTTTGAAAACCCAACAATCTCGGTGGGTGTGGTTTGTAGGCCTTCCGGGGGTACTGTGGATTTGACATATCCGACCCAAAATCTTGTTTAAATTGGATAGCTCATCGCTGTTATCCTTAAGGGGTGGTGTTTTGTTGTTTGGCCGCGAGCTTTTGAATCCGGCGTTGACTGCCGTGCTCTTCGGGCTTTTCTCTTTATTCCGGCGCTGCTCTTTTTCGCTACCGTGATTTTCCATTTCCATCTCGATCTCGGATGTACTTGGGTCATTGGTGCTGCATCTTGCTAGCCAGCTATCCTCTCCCGCACAAAAGCGGTCATGAGGCTTGTTAGCGGACATTGTCCTCGGCTTTTCTTGGCCGAGGTGTGCAGCGAGCCATTCGCCCTCGGACGTTGTGTTTAAAAGCTGCTAAGGCTTCGGCGTCCGGACAGTCGACTATTTGGTTCTTTTTGGTGAGGAACATGTTCCAGAATTTGCGCGCCGACTCTCCGGGCTGTTGAGTTATATGACTTAGATCATATGCATCCGGAGGGCGGACATAAGTTCCTTGAAAATTTGCTCTAAACGCGTCCTAGAGCTCTTCCCAACTTCCAACAGTGTTTTCTGGGAGGCTTTTGAGCCAATGACGGGCTGACCCTATGAGCTTGAGGGGTAGGTATTTTATGGCGTGGAGATCATCTCCTCTGGCCATGTGTATGTGTAGTATATAATCTTCTATCCAGACTCCAGGGTCTGTTGTTCCGTCGTAGGTCTCTATGTTTATGGGTTTAAACCCTGCTGGGAATTCGTGATCCAGCACCTCGTTGGTGAAACATAGTGGGTGTGCGGCGCCCCTGTATTTGGGTGCACTGATGTCTTTGGACACTTGGCGTGTTGTATTGCCTCCTGGGGCCCTCTTCTTTGACCCGTAAATAGACCTGGCTGGGCCATCTGTCCTTCCAGGGTCGTTAGTCGGTTTATATGCGGCGCCGCTTTCAGATTTTGGCCTATCATCTCGCCGTCTATCCGCCAGCGGCCTCTTTGTTTTTTTGTGGGGCTCTATGGCCTCCTCATCAAATTCTCGCGGTAGCTTATTTGGGTAGCTCTTCGATTGATGGCCATTGCCGTATTTGTCTGCGGTTTTGAGCACTTTGCTCCACCTCATTCTGAGTGTATCTTCCGCTGTTTTGAGTTTCCGTTTTTCCTTTTTCAAACTTCTTGTTGTGGCGACGAGTCTTTTCCGAAGGTTTTTATTCTCCGGCGGTGTGTCTGGCGTGAGGTCGTCTGGACTGTTGTTTTCGCCGGGCCCGGGCTGATTATCTGACTCGCCCTGTTCGGACGGTTGCTTGTCTACATATTCGTCGTCCACTTGTTTGCCCTGCTATATTGCGGGGTCATTAGGAGCACTGTTGTTGTCGAGGCGGGACTTAGGGCGGCGTCTGCGCCGCCGTTTTGGTTGTTTGTCGGCGGGGTTATCTTCTGCCGCGGCCCGTTGGTCCTCGTTATCGCTTCCTTTTGGGGTATCCACCATATATACGTCGTATGACGAGGTGGTCTTCCAGTGCCCTGTAGGCGCTGGTTCCTGTTCGTCTCCGGCATCGTCGTCCATAGCGTCGATGTCTTCGGAGTCGTAGTCTAGCATGTCGGTTAGATCGTCGACAGTGGCTACAAAGTGGGTGGTGGGTGGGCTCTGAATTTCTTCGTCGTCCGTGTCCCAACCATCCTGGCCATAATCCGGCCAGGACTCTCCGGATAGCGAGAGATGCTTTAGCGAATTTAGGACGTCGCCAAAGGGTGAGTGTTTGAAGATGTCCGTGGCGGTGAATTCCATAACCGGCGTCCAATCATATTCGATTGGTAGGGGCATGGGAGGTCCGGAGTCCGGCAAGGAGTCCGGCACCTCGGAATCACGAGTTTCGCGAGGGACAAGGTTAGTGTTCGGCTCCATCGTCATGGAAGTTGAAGCCCCCGAGGTGGTGTCCATCCATCGGTCCTCGATCTGGGCAATCGGCTCCGGACTAAGGGCCGAAGCGGATTCGTGTGCGGCCACCAAGGCACTGTTCGGCAGCAGAGCTAGATCATGCCCATCGCAATAGTGCGACGCGCTTGGCTTTGGCTCGAGCCCGTCGAAGATCAAGTCCCCGCGGATGTCGGCTGTGAAGTTTAGGCTTCCGAATCTGACCTGATGGTCAGGGGCGTAGCTTTCGATCTGCTCCAGATGGCCAAGTGAATTAGCCCGCGGATCGGCCGCCGAATCTGAAGTCTGTCCGGGAGAAAAGTCTCACCCTGGATAGCGTTGTTGATTGAAGATGCCATCGAGCCTATTGGCGACGACACAGAGGAACTTTCAATGAAAGCACCAATGTCGGTGTCAAAACCGGCAGATCTCGGGTAGGGGGTCCCGAACTGTGCGTCTAGGCGGATGGTAACAGAGACAAGGTACACGATGTTTTACCCAGGTTGGGCCCTCTTGATGGAGGTAAAACCCTACGTCCTGCTTGATTAATATTGATGATATGGGTAGTACAAGAGTGGATTTACCACGAGATCAAGGAGGCTAAACCCTAAAGCTAGCCTATGGTATGATTGTTGTGATGTATGTTGTGTCCTACAAACTAAAGCCCTCCGGTTTATATAGACACTGGAGGAGGCTAGGGTTACACAGAGTCGGTTACAATTGTAGGAGATCTACATATCCATATTGCCAAGCTTGCCTTCCATGCCAAGGGAAGTCCCATCCAGACATGGAACGGAGTCTTCAATCTTGTATCTTCGTAGTCTTGGAGTCCGGCGAATGATGATAGTCCGGTTGTCCGGACACCCCCTAGTCCAAGACTCCCTCAGTTAGGATTAGTGGAACTGTCGTAATTTGAAAGGACGACACGACTAGGAGCGAACTGCCGTAATGTTAAAGGGCGTCCGGGGACGAGTAGGAGCAAACTGCTAGTGGTTTTTTGATTGCAAAAATGCTGAGTGGGGCAAGCGAATGGCTTCATGCATAGTACTATGGGGGCCCAATTAGATGTCATGTCTACTCGACGCCCAATTAAATGGATTCATGCATCTGCGTGTTCGCACGTCAAGCGTCTTGAAAATTACAGGTGATACGAAGCTTTCCATGCTCCCATGATACGGGCTTCCGAGAGCCCTTGGATCTAAGATCGAACGGTTGCATGGCGTGATTCTAGACCTATGGGTGAATATCCTATCCTGGAGGGTTATTCTGCAAAGTTTCAGCAACTTAGCATGCGACCGTTTGATCTCAGATCCAAGGGCTGCCAGAAGCCCGTATCATGGTCGCGCCTACCACGACCGCTGCCTCGCTCGCGCGGTCGCGCCCTTGAGATTTCACATGGTGCGTTAGGCTATCTGATGTTGGCATGTCATACATAGTCATCACTTAGTCACTCATACAACATGGTTAGCTATAAGGTTGGCTATAAGAGTATTTTTTACTTCTCTCTATATCTTTCTTCGTAGCATTTATTGCATTTGCCAAGGAGTGACCTCTTCCAATGAAATGGTGCTTAGATGAGGTGCTAGGGGCATTAAATGGCTTAGCAACTCAAGTCCCCAATGCATAGGTGCTTAGTTTTTTTGTTGCTAAGGGCTTCTCCAATAACTCTAAGATGGATGTTGGTAAATTTGACACCTAGGACATAGTGATGATGTGGAATGTAATAAATGTGGAGAGAGAGCAAAGTTGTATGTAGATTAACCAACAACATTTGCATAAGCTCCAAGGTGAAATAGAGAGCAAAGTTGTATGTAGATTAACCAACAACATTTACACAAGCTCCAAGGTGAAATAGAGAGCAATCACATTTATCTTCTCACCATCTATTGTATAACTTATATACAACCTATTGGAAGAGTTGTATGATAGCTTGTTGGTTGATGACATGGACATTTTACCAACAAGACTAAGATACAACTTGTTGGAGATGCTCTAAGCTTGCTTCATTTAATTAGCTATAGACTCAAATTTCTCTTTTCACCTAGGTACACGCGCTTAGCACCGTTTCTTCCTAGGGTCACCAAACTAGTCTCTCTCTTCTTAATTAACTTGCCACATCAGACTTTATGCCTATGTTGCAGGCTTAGCACCTATATGAGCAAGTACAATAGTGGGCTATAAGCCCGCTTACATGTCATTTTTGCATATGTGGAGGAGAGAGGCAGGGAAAAAGTGGAGGAGTGGGCTCTCATGCAAGAGCCAGCCTCTACACGTGCTCCTAGACAAATGCATTTAATACAGGGAGAGAGATAGAGAGAAAGTGAGAAAAACCTTATAGCTAACCATATGGCCAACCTATTGCATGACTAATAAATACTACTACTAACTTTTGATGACATTGCATGTTTATATACTCATGCAGCACCAGCAGTTGGCTATACTAACCATGCTCTACATGGTGGAGCACCGGGAGAGGCACATGTATACCATGGAGGTGGTCAGGAATCAGGAGACTTGAGGGAGTCCTGGATTAAGGGGTCCTCGGACAGCCGGACTATATACTTTGGCCGAACTGTTGGACTATGAAGATAGAAGATTGAAGACTTCGTCTCATGTCTGGATGGGACTCTCCTTTGCGTGGAAGGCAAGCTTGGATATTCGGATATGTAGATTTCCTTCTCTGTAACCGACTCTGTTTAACCCTAGTCCCCACCGATGTCTATATAAACCGTAGGGTTTAGTCCATAGGATAACAACAATCATAATCATAGGCTAGCTTCTAGGGTTTAGCCTCTACGATCTCGTGGTAGATCAACTCTTGTAATGCTCATATCATCAAGATCAATCAAGCAAGAAGTAGGGTATTACCTCCATCGAGAGGGCCTGAACCTGGGTAAAACATCGTGTCCCCTGCCTCCTGTTACCATTAGCCTTAGACGCACAGTTCGGGACCCCTACCCGAGATCCGCTGGTTTTGACACCGACATTGGTGCTTTCATTGAGAGTTCCACTGTGCCGTCGCTGTAAGGCTTGATGGCCCCTTCGATCATCTTCAACGATGCGGTCCAGGAGGAGGTTTTCCTCCCCGGACAGATCTTCATATTCGGCGGCTTCGTACTGCGGGCCAACTTGCTTGGCCATCTGGAGCAGATCGATAGCTACGCCCCTAGCCATCAGGTTAGGTTTGGAAGTTTAAACTATACTGCCGACATCCGCGGAAACCTTATCTTCGACGGATTCGAGCCCATGACAGGTGTGCCGAAGAATCACGACGGACCTGACTTTGATCTGCCGTCGGACAGTATTCGGGAGATCGCACCCGCGTTGGCGCCGGGAATCAATCCGGAGCAGATCATGCCTTCCGAGGACGGGTGGATGGACCCCACCACAGAGGCCGCGCACTCATCGGCGTCGGAGCCGAACACTGATCCCAGCTCCTGAGAGTGGCATCATCAGACCCCCGGACTCGTCCCCCACTGCAGGATCCGAACCGCGTGCGTCCGTGCCTATCGAATCAGATTGGGCACCCGTCATGGAGTTCAACGCCCCGAATATTTTTCACCACTCACCCTTGGGTGATGTGCTGAACTCATTAAGGTCTCTGTCCTTGTCAGGAGACTCTTGGCCGAACTATGTCTGGCTGGAGTGGGAAGCGGACGACGAAGAAATTCGTCCCCCACCCACCACCCACTTTATAGCCACTGTCGATGACTTAACCGACGTGCTTGACTTTGACTCTGAAGACATCGACGGTATGGACGACGATGCAGGCGAAGAACAGGAACCACCGCCTATAGGGCGCTGGACAACCACCTCATCATATGATATTTATATGGTGGACACCCCTAAAGAAAACAATGGCAATGAGGCAACGGAAGATAACCCCTTGGGGAAGCAATCTAGACACCGGCGTCATCGGCACCGCTCCAAGCCCCGCCATAGCAAAAATAGTGATACCGGCACAAGAGATAACAATCCAGATGGTGCTGAAGATGAAGACAATCCTGCCCAGCCAGGCTTCGAGCAGGCCAAGCAAGAGGATGGGCAAGCTAGCCCTAAAGAACAGGCAACTGATGGAGAATCAGAGGACGATAATTACATGCCTCTCTCCGAAGACTAAGTGAGCCTTGGCGATGAAGAATTCATTGTGTCGGAGGATCCCGTCGAGCAGGAGCGCTTCATACGCCGGCTTATAGCCACTGCAAAAAGCGTAAAGAAAAAGCAGCAACAGCTTCAAGCTGTCAAGATCTGCTAACTGACAGATGGACCGAGGTCCTGGCTGCCGAGGAATACGGACTCGAGTGCCCTAGCAGAAGCTACCCAAAATGCAGGATGCTACCTCAACTCGAGGAGGAGGCTTTAAAGCCCATGCTACCAGCACATGATGCGGCTGACCGGCCACCCCGTGGCCGCGACAAAGCGGCGTACCAGCCCGAAGTCCAGACCGCACCCCATCGCCAATCAAACGATAGTACCAAGGCCCGGGGCTACACGAAGGACGTGCGAGATGTATTGGAAAACAAAGCAGGACAGTCAAGATCGATCTACGGATCATGGGGCGTGCCACAAGACGTGATGACGACCGTCACGCCGGATACAATAAACCAAAGTCCGGCCGGGCCGAATACAATAGATCAGACTCATTTGAACTACGTCGGGATGCAGCCCGGCATAGAGGCGCCACACACCTCCTATGCTTCACTGATGAAGTTATGGATCACAAATTCCCAGTGTTTATACCCGTAAATATTGAATCATATGATGGCACAGCAGACCCCGCGGTATGGATCGAAGATTTTCTTCTCCACATCCACATGGCCCGCGGTGATGACTTACATGCCATGAAGTACCTACCACTTAAGCTCAAAGGACCGGCTAGGCATTGGCTTAATAGCCTGCCAGCAAGCTCCATTGGTAGTTGGGAGGATCTGGAAGACGCGTTCCTCGACAACTTCCAGGGCACTTACGTGCGACCACCAGATGCTGATGACTTAAGTCACATGACCCAGCAGCTCGGAGAGTCAGCGAGGAAATTCTGGAATCGGTTCCTAACTAAAAAGAACCAAATTGTCGACTGTCCGAATGCCGAAGGCTTAGCGGCCTTCAAGCACAACATCCGTGATGAATGGCTCGCCCGACACCTCGGCCAAGAGAAGCCAAAGTCCATGGCAGCCCTCACGACACTCATGACCCTCTTCTGTGCAGGCGAAGACGGCTGGCTGGCTCGCAGCAACATCACACCCAAAAACCCAGGCGATTCAGACGCAAGGGATAGCAATGACAAGCCGCAACAGAATAGACACAAGCGTCGCAATAATGGCGATAACGCCGAGGACATGGTAGTCAATGCCGGATTCAGAGGCTTTAAATCCGGACAGCGGAAAAGGCCATTCAAAAGAAACAGTCTGGGCTCGTCCAGCTTGGACCGCATTCTCGATCGCTCGTGTCAAATTCACGGCACCCCTGACAAACCAGCCAACCACACAAACAGGGAATGCTGGGTGTTTAAACAGGCCGGCAAGTTGAATGCCAAGAACAAGGAAAAGGGGCTGCATAGCGATGACGACGAGGAGCCCTGACCACCGAACACGGGAGGACAGAAGAAATTCCCTCCCCAGGTGAAAACAGTGAATATGATATACGCAACCCATATCCCCAAGTGGGAACGGAAGCGTGCACTAAGGGACATCTATGCGATGGAGCCAGTCGCCCCAAAATTCAACCCATGGTCCTCTTGTCCGATCACTTTCGATCGCAGGGACCATCCTACCAGTATCCGTCATGGCAACTCAGCCGTATTGGTCCTTGACCCCATCATCGACGGATTCCACCTCACACGAGTCCTCATGGACGGTGGCAGCAGCCTTAACCTGCTCTACCAGGATATAGTGCGCAAAATGGGCATCGACCCCTCAAGGATCAAGCCCACAAAAACCACCTTCAAGGGTGTCATAACCGGTGTGGAGGCCTGTTGTACAGGCTCAATCACATTGGAAGTGGTCTTCGGATCTCCGGACAATTTCCGAAGCGAGGAGTTAATCTTCGACATCGTCCCCTTCCGCAGTGGCTATCATGCACTGCTTGGACGAACCGCATTTGCCAAATTCAATGTGGTACCGCATTATGCATATCTCAAGCTCAAAATGCCGGGACCTCGCGGGGTTATTACAGTTAATGAAAACACAGAGCGCTCACTCCGCACAGAGGAGCATACTGCGGCCCTCGCGGCGGAAGTACAAAACTACCTTCTTAGGCAAACAGCCAACTTGGCGATCAATAACCCGGATACCGTCAAGCGACTCCGGAGTACTCCACAACAAGATCACCCAACACGTCCAGAGCTCGACTAGCAATCTGGCTTTCGCCCTAGTCCCAGTCAAACAGCGAAATTTGTGCCACGCGTACACAACTACGCACTTAAAATACCCTGGGCATAGGCGGAGGCACGACCATAACACGGTCCATAATGCAGTTCGACCGCCCCAGGACACATGCATTTTTGCACCCCTTTTTCTTCCAGGTCCCTATCTTTAGGAGGCTCTTTCGAAAGACCGGCTATCGGACACATAGCGGGATGGACACACCAGGAGGACAAGAAGCTTCGGTAAACGAGGGAATCGTCATGTGGTCTTTGATAACGATCGTTATACCTGTTTACATACCCGCATACCGCCCGCTCCTGGTTAGGATGTGTCAAACAGTCCTATTCTGCTTATCGCACTACTTGTATATGTACGCTTTGACATATCATTTGAATAACAAGGGAAAATAGTATACATCGTCAGCTTTCTATTAAGTTTATTTGCCCCTTTTTCTTTACATCTTATTTATTGTACCCGTGCATTTTGGCACGACCAGTTTGCCAGGGGCTTCAGTACCCCATAACGTAGCAATACAAGTCCGAACACATTTGACAGTGCGGCACCCCGAACTAATACCATTATATGCATCAGGTCCGAATCATGTCTTGGGTCAATAGTTGGGTTTGCCCGGCTCCTATTTTTGGTACCTTATGTTCCGCTATATCGGCTAAGGTAGCGCAGGGAGAACTACTATGATTGTGTCCCAGTTCTTCCGGACGAGTACCTCAGTAGAGAAAGCCGAAAACTGACTGTCATGATAAGGCGAGAGCTAGTCGCTGTTCGAGAGGTCTCAAATCCTTAACGATTTTTTTCACTTCAGGCGAGGAATTGGCCTCGTCCGATTTAGGCGTGTATAGCGCCCCGGGTCCGGCTTTCGGATACTAGGGGCTTCGCCAAAATTTAAAATTGTAGACTTCTATGTCTAAGTGAGGGCGATAAAGCCGTATAATTCGATTGCCTCGTTCGTGGCGCTAAACACCTCCTTAAAAGGACCAAAAACTTGGATAAAGAGTGTTTATATTTATCCCGAACACCCCAGTACTAGTTACATGGGGGCGGAAGCCGACGACTGGCTAACTCTCAAGAGTTTTTAACCGGCCACACAGAAGGTCATATTTTAAATTAATAAGCGCTACATAGCGCACATGAACTGGTTTTCATAATACATGATGACATGATTACATTCATTCAAATATCACATCCTTCGTACATTCATCTGCCACAAGGCGGGCACCCTTAATGACATTGTCATAGTGCTGTTTGGGGTGGCGATGTTCCTTGCCCTTCGGCGGCCCCTCCGTCACCAGCTTCTCGGCGTCCATCCTTCCCTAGTGCACCTTCGCACGGGCCAAGGCCCTGTGTGCACCCTCAATAAAAACGTACTGCTTAACGACTTCAAGCCGCGGACAGGCATTCACCATCCGCTTGACAAAGCCGAAGTAGCTGCTGGGCAGGGGCTCGCCAGGCCACAGCCGGACTATGAAGTCCTTCATGGTCAGTTCGGCCGCCTTGTGAAGTTCGACCAATTGCTTTAGCTGGTCGCTGAAGGACATCGGGTGTTCGGCCCCTATATACTGGGACCAAAACAACTTCTCCGTCGAGCTCCCCTCCTTAGCCCGGTAGAACTCTGCGGCATCAGAGATGCTGCGCGGCAGATCTGCGAATGCTCCTGGAGAGCTCTGAATTCGGGTAAGTAAAAGGAAAGTCTCCTTCACATGCTTGCTTTGCATAATGAAAGCCTTACCCACAGCTATCTTCTTGCCGCCTCAATTTCCTGGAGGGCCTTCTAGTATTCGGCCTTGGCGTCTAGTGCGCTCTGACGGGCCTTCGCAAGCTCCGACACTTGCCTCTTGGAGTCACGCTCCAAGGACTCGAATTTTTTGACGAAGTCCTGAAGCTCTTGCTGGACCTCATCAACTCGCGCCTCTTGTTTTTTGTGCTCGGTGCGCTCCTTGGCCGCTTTGTTTTCGGCATCAGACAGCGCCTTCTTAGGGGCCGCCACTTTGGTCGTGGCCCCTAGTAAAATTTATCATGCTTCTATTAGCATCCATGATTTTTTTTCCTTTATACAACACTAGCACATATACCCGTGCGTTGCAACGGAAGATATTTTTTTTGACAAGCAACGGGAAAGAAAATTGACATGTCATCCAAAAAATGGTATTCACAATGGTAGGCGATAAAGCAAGGTCTTATGATCTTCTCACTGGACATGCTTGACACGCGAAATCTTGATAGTGGTATGATTGGTTGGTGTGGTGGCGAGCATTCAACTCATGCCTTTTTTTCCTCCGTCCGCCTCCATCTTGGCTTCGACCACTCTATCCCGCGACGGCATAACCGGGTGGATTATTAATTGCTGGGCATAAATCCCGTTTTATTAGCATCATCAGGCATGAATCTTCTTTCTTTTTTAGGCTTTATTCTCTTTGATTATTTTAGTGCTCAAGTGCCCATAATTTTGCTCTAATTAAGGCCAAACAACATATTCTCTTTTATTGGTACGTGCCCACAATATTTTTTCATTTATATCAACCAGCATAGAGCGATCGTGCACCGCTAATCAATGGCCATCATGAATATTTAAGAAAATACTATATCATCAGATTAGAAATATTTTTGATTTTTTTGAACATTCAAAAAAAATATGAGTTGGCAAACATTCTTGCAAACGTGAACTATTTTTTGAATCCTAATTTTTCTAAATGCAACATTTTTTAAAATTCCAATATTTTTTGGAAAACACAAAAAATAGAAAAATTAACAGTTTTTGAAATTCGCAAAAATATTTTGAAAACATGAAAATTTTATAAAAGCAAAAAAATAATGAATTCCTATTTCTTTAAAAGGGGAACATTCAAAAGAATTTCAGAAAATGTTTTCTTAGACGTGAATGTTACTTTGGATTTGTGAACATTTCACTAAATCCCAAATATAATAAATTATTAAACATTTAATAAAACGCAATTTTTATAAAAAAAAGTCTCAAAAGAATTTCTGAAAACACAAACATTTTTTGAATTTGAGAAAATTTCGAAACATGTGTTTTTCTTTAAATTTTGAACTTTTTCAAAACAGGAACAAAATTTTGGATTGAAGATTTGAACAAAAATTGAAATTATAAATATTTTTGCAAATTTTACTTCACAAAAAATAAAATGAAAAAGGAAATATAAATTTAAAAGGGAAAAAAGGAACAGAAAAAGGAAAATATAAATAGAACAACGAAAGGGGGAAACGGGCCGACCCAGTCTTAGGAGCCCGGAGGAAGCTTCAACTATTTATCGTTCCATGCGACAAATAAAGTCTTCCCAACAACGTGGGCAATAATAAGTGGGTGGCTGCGTTGGGCCGGAGCGCCCGCGGCCCGGTTATGGAATTCTGGACAAACCTTTTTCTAGCGGATAGACGCACAAAAATTTAGTACCACCTTGGATAAAAAGAAAATAAATTCAACGGTGAACGGATGAAAAAATTGACGAAACACACCTTGCTTTATTAGTAGGTACAGATTTATACGGGGTATTGCTTACCTTTGTTCTCCTCGAGCTACCTCTTCATGAGGCCAAGCTCTTCTTAAGCCCGCCCCAGGCTCCGCCTCAGTCCGGAGACCTTCGCAATGGCGGCGGCGGCGGCCAGCAGCGACGCCTGCTTATTCACAAAGACATTGTATGGTTAGACTCCTGGGAATAATATTTGATCCTCTGTTCGGCTTCTCTTCTCGAACACCAAACCGAGCATCAGGGGCTACTGTCTACACTGTGATACTTTCTCATAATTTAAAATACTTACCTCAAAGCTTGTCAGGAGGCTGGCGCAGGCTTCGCTCAATCCGCTCTTGGCGGACTAAACCTTCGCAATCACCATACTCATAAGAGTACGGTGTCCTTCATCAAGGGAAGCGCTCTAAAGTGCTTCCACCAGGTTAATCGATGCCTCTGGATGGACAGAGGTCATCGGCACAGACGGCTCACCCCCCTGGGCGGGTTGCTGCCTGCCTGAGTCCGGTACCACTAGAGGTTCTGGCGCAGTATCCGGCTGGGGGCCAAGCCTGCTGCGGCCCCTATCATCCGAATCCATGGGGATCTTTCCCCCCATGAGCCCGGCATCAGGAGTCTCGCCTTGAGGCGTCTCCAGGACTACCTCCTCCTGGCCTGGTATCCTCTGAAATAACACCTCGGTGTCATCCGTGGGCCGGGGAGTGGAAGCCGTCGCGAGCAAATAGCTATTCATATCCGACGAGCTCAAGGACCCATCCGAGGAGGACAAGTCGACGTGAGCTTTGGGCGGACTGCACAAGCAAATCTTGACATAGTAAGTAAAGCTAAGAACATGCAAAAGGTATTATGGCATCCGGATACTTACGACTTCGCCAGGTGCTTGGCCCTGGGTAGCCATCCTCCTTGCTATAGGCGGCGGTTGTGGAGTGGTCCGGAGGGAGGGTCATTCCCTTCTTGGACCCATCGGCCTCCCCGGAAGGGGCGGCCTTCCTTTTCTTCTCCCTCTTGGTTTGAGGGAGAGGGTTTTCCTCCTCCTCCTCATTGTCGTTGGAGGAGTGCGCCTCGGTGTATTCGGACGATGGGTCTGGCACCACCTTGCGCCGGAGACTTTTCCTGGTCCCCGTGGCCTTCTTCTTGGCCTTCTTCTCCGGCACCTCATAGGGTGCCGGAACCAGCATCTCCGTCAGGAGAGCGGTTGCTGGATCTTCAGGCAACGGAGCCGGACAGTTGATCCGCTCCACCGTCGCCACGTATTCCTGTTAGATCAGTATGGTGGCTTAAGTTCCTCTCATGAATATAACGAGGAAAGGCACATCTTGCGAAATGAAGAATGCTTACCGCATTGGCGTGGCGCTTGGCGCTGAGTCCGCGGTCCTTGGAAGTGGGAGGAGGGACTTCGCTGGCCTTGAACAACACCTTCCAGACGTCTTTGTGCGTCGTGTCGAAGAGCTCTTGCAACGTCTAGTGTTGGGCCACGTCGAACTCCCATAGGTTGAATGCCCGTCTCTGACATGGGAGAATCCGGCAAAATAGCATGACCTGGACCACATTGACCAGCTTGATATTCTTGGTTTTCATGTTTTTGACGCAGTTCTGGAGTCCGGCCAGCTCCGCGGACGTGCCCCAGGCTAGGCCCGTCTTCTTCCAGGAAGTGAGCCACACAGGGATGCCGGATCGGAATTCGGGGGCCGCCACCCAGTTGGCGCCACGCGGCTCGGTGATGTAGAACCACCTCAATTACCACCCCTTCACGGTCTCCGCAAAGGAGCCTTCGAGCCAGGTGACGCTGGGCATCTTGCCCACCATGGCGCCACCACACTCCTCCTGCTAGCCGACCACTATCTTCAGCTTCACGTTGAAGATCTTTAGCCATGAAGTGGGGCCTGATGCGGAGAAAAGCCTCGCACACGATGATAAACGCCGAGATGTTGAGGATGAAGTTAGGGGCCAAATCATGAAAATCCAGCCCGTAATAGAACATGAGCCCGCGGACAAATGGGTGGAGGGGGAATCCCAGTCCGCGGACGAAGTGGGCGAGGAACATGGCCCTCTCGTGGGGTCCTGGAGTCGGAATGATCTGCCTTGCATCCGGGAGCCGGTGTGCAATATCTGCGGCCAAGTATCCGGCCACCTGGAGCTTCATAATGTCCTCCTTGACGGAGGGGGCCACCCACTTGCCTCCCGCTCCGGACATGTTTGGCTCTACGGAGAAGGCGAGAACTAGGGCGCTGGAGCTCGAGCATGCGAGAATGGATGAGCGAAGAAATAGGCGTGGGTGAAAAAGGAGAATCCTTATCTCTTTATAAAGGCGGTAGAAACTATACGCCTCCCCACTTGCCCGTTAAGATCGCTTATTTCCCAAGCGCCACGATTGATGGCACGGTTGGGTTACCCATACCCGTATTGATGAGAATCCCATGATAAGGGGACACGATCTGTGCTTCGACAAGACGTGTCAAAGAAATCGCCTCGCATTACATGTGGTAGCTAGTTGAGAAAAATGGTTCGAATAATGACCGAACCGTGGCATGATGTCATGCTATAAAAAACTGTCAGCGGACTAGATTTGTGGAATATTATACTCTCTACGGTGGAATGTGGAATTTTTTTTGTAGAGCCGGACACGATCCTTGTGTTCTAAATCTTTTACGAAGTATTCGGAGAAGGAACCCGCCTTGCAATGCCGAAGACAATCTGCGTGTCGGACTCATCGTCATTGAAGCCTGGTTCAGGAGCTACTGAGGGAGTCCTGGATTAAGGGGTCCTCGGATAGCCGGACTATATACTTTGGTCGGACTGTTGGACTATGAAGATACAAGATTGAAGAAGTCTCGTGTCTGGATGGGACTCTCCTTTGCGTGGAAGGCAAGCTTGGATATTCGGATATGTAGATTTCCTTCTCTATAACCGACTCTGTGTAACCCTAGTCCCCTCCGGTGTCTATATAAACCGGAGGGTTTAGTCCGTAGGACAACAACAATCATAATCATAGGCTAGTTTCTAGGGTTTAGCCTCTATGATCTCGTGGTAGATCAACTCTTGTAATACTCATATCATCAAGATCAATCAAGGAGGAAGTAGGGTATTACCTCCATCGAGAGGGCCCAAACCTGGGTAAAACATTGTGTCCCCTGCCTCCTATTACCATTAGCCTTAAACGCACAGTTCGGGACCCCCTACCCGAGATCCGCCGGTTTTGACACCGACAAGACTCATGCCGGTCATAGTGTTGTAGTTAAAATGATAATGGAAAGTCAAATCACGGGGCCCCACCTATCCAGCAGTAACTCATTGTCAAATCACATAGCCCTACATTTGCAGCAGCCTACTCCCTCATCTTCTCACGTCTCTGTCGAACCGACTAGCCGGAACTGCCCCGCCTACCGCATGGGGAAAGCCCCGTCCTCGACTTTTAAACAGTACAATATAATTTTGTATCCATGGATTGCGCCATGGAGCAAAGCCTCAAGATAACGGTCGTACACATGTACGGAGTATACAACACGCCTGTCGCGTTCGCGTCGCACCCCAGATGATCGGTCGGTCTGGCACGTCGCTCTCCGAATGGAACACGCGTCATATTGCGTTTGTACACACATGTGGGCCCGCAATTGAGAACCGACCATAGGCACACTCCCGGCCTCGCAAGTCGGGTGAGTTAATAGAAGAGAGAGACGAGCGATAGTACTAGAGCAGTGTTGTACAGACTTTGGTACCTGGACGATCCCTGCATGACACAGAAGATCAATTTGTCCATGCATGTGACCAGACTCCAGCAGACACGGATGGATTGGCTATCGTCTACATATCGTGCAGGTTGTGTTGTACAGGGCTGTAGTTTTGATGAGAAATCTAAAAAAAGGGTTCTTGTCATCTTGCAATATTAGGTGTCATGTGCTTCGGATCACTGTGAGGGTTAAACAACGACAACTGAGTTCCTCCAAGGCGCTGGTCATTGGGGGCACATGCACGAAGACTAATCGGCTACCATCTAGGTCAAGCCGGCTATGTTAATTAGGACATCTATCGATGGACCCCTTTTCTATGAGTTTATCTTTAATTTGAGCTTTGATCCTTGTCTAGTTTGTCCGTCGGGATTCATGTTGTCTCCTTGGGGCATTGAGGTTATGGTTTCTTGTCATGTGGCATTTTTTGTGCTATATGTTAATCTGGTGCTTCAGCTCAAAATGACGACAACTACGCCTCCGGGGCACGTGCATGAAGACTTCTCGACAGTCATTGACGAGGTCAAGCCGGCATCGGTAGACAAAAGAAAACTACTCCACTATATAGGCAGGAGCCTCCGCACTTGCCTGCTAGTGTTGCTCTCTTCACACTGTCTCATCCTCTCCAGATCTAAACATGACAGCGGTGGCCACACTCTCTCTCTCTGCTCACCGTTGGTCACAGATCCAGTCGAATCCTCTCCGTCGGGGAAGGTGGGACGTTCACACGGTCGTCCTCGGCGATGACTCTTACCCACTACTGGCACATCCCGATTAGCATGCCTTGCCGTTCTCTCCCATGCATCGCCGACTAGGGAGGGCCTCGGACCCCTTCTTCCTTGCTGCCATAGTGTGGGCAGATCCGGCCTCCCGTCGCCCACCAAGCGACATCCAGGCGACCCTCAAGTATAACTTCCTTCGAAACCAGCCTTGCTCTACTTCCGCAGCTCTTGGCATCACTGCATTTGTATCTTTTACTATTCCTCAGGCCCCCTTGTAGATAGGATCGATCGGCTGTTCGAAAGACACCTAAATTTTTACTGTTAAGAGATAAAACTAGTTCAAGCAATCCAATCTAGTACTACTTGGTTCAAACAAGGAAGAAAGGGGGTGGGGGTCGGGGAAGATTTGTTACCCGAATCTAGGACTTGGTCGAAAGAGGAAATAATGGGGGCGAAAAGTAGCAAAGACTGGCTATCCAATTGGTCTCTTGGTCTAATAGGGAAATAAAGGGAAATGAAGTACAAACTCAATATAAACCCGATATATTGGTTGAAAAAGAAAAGAAAGTGGGGACTGGGGGACAAGTCAACAGAGTATGTCCAGTACTAGATTTGCTAGCCTCACATAGTATAAGGTGGCTATACCAAACAAAAATGGGACCAACCTAGATATCCTGTTCAGATGTTTGTTGCACCGAGCCCCTCTTATGTAATGCCACTGGTAAAATGGAGCAGTCGCACTGTTAAAAGTAAGGACACATTAAACCAATGTTGTTTTTAGTGTAATGCCTCCAGTAATATGAATCAATGGCACTGTTTTTCATGTCCTGCTAAATTTCCCATTAAGATAAGTTGCTTATTTTTGTTAGAAATGCAACTGTCCCGGTCTGGCTACTCTCCCGAGCCCAAATACGAACTCTGTAGCAGTTGTTAATGTAATGTTGTATTTAACGGTTGTCATAGTTAATCCTAATGCCCACACTAATATCTAGCAAGGTTGCTGCTTTAGAAATTGCTACTGTCCTTGTAGGATTGCCATTCAGATAAGGAACATGCTTCTTTTCATTTGATGTATGTTTCATCACTTGTTAGTCACCCTCCTTTCCACCTTTTTGTGCAAACAAAGATATACATTTCACGCTTGATCTTAGTTGAATTGCACAAATGATATCCAAATTATGGTTGAACATTCCACGAGCTTCACAACCAACCTTGATGTTGCTCAATTTTATTGCAACTAATGAAGAAGAAGCTCTGTGGGTTTCGTTTTCTGATGGAAATGGAACCGGGGTTGGAGCCCTTCTCTTAAAAAATGAAGAAGAAGCTGCTAGCTCATGGGACATTGCTTCATTTTAGGTGAACTGCACAAAAAGGTCCCATGAATTGAATCATCCATGTTGGTGACTGGTGTCATCCCTTCTACGATGGCGTTGACTGAAGATATGGTTCCCATCACGAGGTATGTTGCTTTTTGGTCTGACCATTTGCCAAAGATCCTGCATGTTGAGCCTACTCTTGTGCTACTATTTTGGCACTACCATGATAAAGCAGTAATGTTATTATTTTGCACCTAAATCTAGTCGCACTATTAATTTGAGGCACTGTTTTGGTACCGCTAGTGCCACTAATTTTTTTATATCGAAAGAGGGGGTTTCCTCCGATTTCATTAAAGAAACCCAACCATAGAGAACCAATAGCCGACAACATCTCAGTGTAAACTGGCAGTTATGCAACTATTACTAGAATGGACTGAGTACTAGCAGGAGACAAGTTCGCCACATAAGCTAGGCAGGTAGGGGGATGTAGCACTAGCTCGACTAAGTTTGGATTACAACCCAAATGCTACCACAGAAACATTAGGGGGTAAGATAGGGACTGAAAGAGCCAGCTTCAGCATCCCAGTTAAGCACCCCCGGCCTCCATCCTTGCGATGCGCGGTACACCTCGTTTCCCACCTGCTCGACCCTAGTGACACTGATAAAATGAAGTAATAATACAGTTAAAATAGAGCGAGTGTCCGCTCTATCATTTCATTTCCAATGTAGATAAAGAAAGTGTTTCTCTTTGTTAGTATATGTTTCATCAACTAGTCCCATTGTTAATGTTTAAGGGCTTCTACAAACTGGGTGCTTAATTTTAGTTGATCTACAATAAAATAAAGATTGGAATGTCTCAAGGACCCTCCTTGTACTACTGTTGTACACTGATGTTCATCACTCGCAGAAGGTGTATCGGGGAGAATTTGGTCAATTTTCAGTATGAGGCCTACCGTATGAGGTGTCGCAGGGCCCATCTCGCCCTCGTAGCATGGCAATTGTCATGGAAGATGTCCTAGTGAAAGGACTTAGTCATGGAGCCATTGCAACTAGGAAGCTTAAAGGGATTAAAATGGGACAAAGGACACGGGAGTTTATACTAGTTTGGCCCCTTGCAGTGAAGGTAATGGCTTAATCCAGTTTGAGGTGGGATTGCTTATGTCTCGATTACTAGGGAGCGAATCCGCTTGACCTAGCTTTTGATCTGATGTTACTTGTCCTGAACCGCCGCCGGGTCATCCCTTTATATACAGAGGTCGCCTCCCAGCGGCTCACAGAGTCCTGACCGGCTCATAAACAGTGTCCGGCTCGGTGTCTCTCTATTCCTGCCTTACAATACAAGTTATATACATATGGCGGTTTATCTCTACGGGCCTTAAATCGCCTTTGGGCTTTGGGCCCTTAACTGAACCGCCATCTTCAAGTACCGTCTTGGGCTTCACATTACAAATCGCCATAGTTATGACCCGGCCCCTCCTGGGCGGGTCATACCTAATAGTTATATCCCCAACATTAGGCCCCAATTTGAATTGAACTGGTTCATGTCAATCTTCAACACTTAGAAAAAATCTTCTTCTCTTCATTGTGCAAGAGTTTATAACCCGCCATGACGTCATCTTCTGGATCTGTGATAACCCGCCATGACGTCATCTGTCATTAATTCACACTTTGTCCAACGTATCCCAACGGATCTTTATCTTTTAATAATCATCCGAAAATCGAGGCGCCGAAGCAGCTGGATAGCCATGTCTTCGGTCTACTCATTTTTCGCGCCCACTTAAGAGTCTTTCCTTATAAATAAGCACGACCCGTCTTTCCTCATTCTCCCCCTTTCTAGCATCTTCTTCCTCTCGCAACCTTCTGCCGCTCGAGCTCCGCCGCTGCTGCAGAGCACCTCGTCCTCAACCATCGGCCACTGCATCAACCTGAGTTGGACCAGAATACGTCGGCGCCCCACCGCAATTGAATCTACACCTGTAAGTGCTTCTTCCTCGGTGCGTTTAGATCGCATTAGGGTTCCTGGCTGTTCGTCGTGTTCTTCACGGTTTACCCATAGTTCCTCCATCATAGCCTCTTTTGATCCAAAAGCAATATAGAACTTATGCGGTGGTTGTTTTGCTTCCACTTTTGCTACCAGCGGATCCCCTTTCTCTGGAAAGAGATCTCATTAGTACTTACGAACTCATCTGTACTAGTTTTTAGGTCTAGATTAATATCCTTTTTCTGAGCATCCGTTGATCCAAAATAATGATTGCAATCTGTGAAACTTGTTTGTGTGACCCTTAGCCAAACATCTGTGTTTTGATAGATCTACCTAGCCATGGTGGCTCAAATCACCGGCTTAAATTGCAATGCTCAAAAGATAACATCAACCACTCATGGCGGCTTAAATAACTTGACGGCTAATGGCGGTTTAAATAACCCGACGTAATTAGCCATATACCTTTAGGCCCCTTTATAAGCTGCCATCTTGAATATGTGCTGTAATGCTTTCCCTCCGGCTTAAATTTGAACTTGCATTTATACTTGAAAGTGCAACTATCCCTAGGTGGTTTTGGTAATTCATAACAACATATAGCTCATTGAGCTAATGCTATTCCAAGACAAATATTTCAGGACAGCTCAATGAATGGCATGGCATGGATGATGAAAGTGGATCCCTCAAAATATCAAGGACAAAGGATTGGCTCAAGCTCAAAAGCTCATGACTCTACATTTTACATTATAGTGATCCAAGATCACATTGAGTCTATAGGAAGAGCCAATACTATCAAAAAGGGATGAGGTGTTGCTTAATGAGCCTCTTGCTTCAAGTGCTGAGTGATATGCTCCAAAAACCCTCAACTACTTTCTCACATCCACATATGACCTAAACCCAAAGTCAAACTCGGCCCCACCGATTCTTCCTATCCGGCGCCACCGAGTTCAGATGTCATAGCCACTGCCACGAAACCTAGGCAAATCGGTCTTACCGATAGGGATCTCGGTCTCACCGAGATGGGATTGTAATCTCTCTGTTGCCCTTCGTAACATTTCGGTCTAACCGAAGTGAGTGATCCCACCGAGATTGCAATGTAAACTCTCTGTTTCCCCTTCCTAATGTTCGGTCCAACAGAGATGAGCGAATAGGTCCCACCGAGTTTACCTGACCAACTCTCTGGTTAGCTAATTGCCAAAATCGGTCTCACCGATTTTTTGTAATCGGTCTCACCGAGATTACGTTATGCCCTAACCCTAACCATATCGGTCCTACCGAGTTGCATGTCGGTCCCACCGAAAACCCTAACGGTCACTAGGTTTACTAAATCCGTCCGACCGAATTTGTTGATTCAGTCCCACCGAGTTTGGTAAATTGTGTGTAATGGTTAGATTTTGTGTGGAGGCTATATATACCCCTCCACCTCCTCTTCATTCGTGGAGAGAGCCATCAGAACAAATCTACACTTCCACCTTACCATTTCTGAGAGAGAACTACCTACTCATGTGTTGAGGCCAAGATATTCCATTCCTACCATATGAATCTTGATCTCTAGCCTTCCCCAAGTTGCTTTCCACTCAAATCTTCTTTCCACCAGATCCAAATCCTATGAGAGAGAGTTGAGTGTTGGGGAGACTATCATTTGAAGCACAAGAGCAAGGAGTTCATCATCAATGCACCATTTGTTACTTCTTCAAGAGTGGTGTCTCCTAGATTGGCCAGGTGTCACTTGGGAGCCTCCGACAAGATTGCGGAGTTGAACCAAGGAGTTTGTAAGGGCAAGGAGATCGCCTACTTCGTGAAGATCTACCGCTAGTGAGGCAATTCCTTCGTGGGCGATGGCCATGGTGGGATAGACAAGGTTGCTTCTTCGTGGACCCTTCGTGGGTGGAGCCCTCCGTGGACTCGCGCAACTGTTACCCTTCGTGGGTTGAAGTCTCCATCAACGTGGATGTACGACAGCACCACCTATCGGAACCACGACAAAAACATCCATGTCTCCAATTACGTTTGAATCCTCCAAACCCTTCCCTTTACATTCTTGCAAGTTGCATGCTTTAATTTTCGCTGCTCATATACTCTTTGCATGCTTGCTTGAATTGTGTGAAGATTGCTTGACTTGTCCAAAGATCGCTAAAATCTTCCAAACTCTAAAATTGGGAAAAGGTTAAGTTTTTAATTGGTCAAGTAGTCTAATCACCCCCCTCTAGACATACTTCAAGGTCCTACAAGTGGTATCAGAGCTTTGGTCTCCATTTGCTTTGATTTCCATAGCTTTTGGTGGTCATAGCCTTGGTTTCACAACCTAGGAGAGTATGGCGTCTAGCGAGGGAAATTATCACCGTAGAGGTCCTTACTTTGATGGTACTAATTTTGCTAGTTGGAAGCATAAGATGAAAATGCATATTCTCGGACATAACCCGGCCGTTTGGGCTATTGTGTGTATTGGCTTGCAAGGTGAATTCTTTGATGGGAGAGAGCCGAACCGTGAAGCTAGCGCGGAAGAATTGAAGATGTTGTAATACAATGCTCAAGCTTGTGATATCCTCTTCAATGGCTTGGGGCCCGAAGAATTCAATAAAACCAGTCGTCTTGAGAATATAAAGGAAATTTGGGATACTTTTATTGATATGCATGAAGGTACCGACTCCGTCAAGGAATCCAAGTTGGATGTGCTCCAAAGTCAGCTTGACAAGTTCAAAATGAAGGATGGTGAAGGTGTCGCTGAAATGTACTCTAGGCTTGCTCTTATCACAAATGAGATTGCAGGCTTAGGAAGTGAAGAGATGACCGACAGATTCATCATCAAGAAGATCTTAAGAGCATTAGATGAAAGGTATGATACCGTGTGCACATTGATCCAAATGATGCCAAATTACAAAGATCTCAAGCCAACGGAAGTCATTGGAAGAATTGTTGCTCATGAGATGTCTCTCAAGGATAAGGAGGAACTTCACAACAAGTCAAGTGGTGCTTACAAAGCCTCATGTGAATCCCCCACATCATCAAGTGAGAAACAAACCTTCAATGAAGAATTGAGCTTAATGGTGAAGAATCTCAACAAATTCTACAAGAGTAGAAGCAAAGAAAGAAGCTCTAAGTCATGGTCCTACAATGACAAAAGATCTTCTAGTCAAGAGCGCAATTGCTACAATTGTGGGAAACCCGGACACTATTCCAATGAGTGTACAGCACCCTACAAAAGAAGAGAAGATTCTCCAAAAATAAGAAGTAGAAGAGAAGAATCACCACCAAGAGAGAGAAGGAGTAGAGATGATCGTTATAAACGAAGACCCTCACGGAGGAACAAGGATTCGGAAAGGAAGGACAAGTCATCAAAGAGCTACACAAAACTAAGACATCCAGCTCATGTTGGTGAATGGGTATCTGGCTCCGACTCCGACAATCACTCCGAGAGAAGCTATCACTCCGACTCCGAATATACTCAAGATGAGGGTGTTGCCGGTCTATCACTTATGTCAACCAACTCCTACGACATATTTGATTCACCAAATGAAGGAATTGGAAGATGCTTCATGGCCAAAGGTCCAAAGGTAATACACCCCGAGTATGTTGATTTCAATAGTGATGAAGATGACTTGCTAGGTGATGATGATTTACTTGTTGACAACTCTAGTGATAAATACTGTGACGAAACGTCAATTAATCATGCTAATCAAGATAAAACGAATGACAATGATAAGGAGAAGATTGAGCTTCTAACTAAAGAACTAAACACTCTTAAGTTAGCTCATGAAACTATCTTCGAGGATCATCGAGAACTTTTAAGGGCTCATGAGAAGTTACGCTTTGAAAAGCTCAATCTTGAGCAGGAGCATGAGTTCTTAAAGGCAATCAATGATGATCTCCGTAAGAAAAGTTCTTCTTACATTGCCAAGCGTTTACTCTTATCTACTTACATGCCTCAAGTCAAGTTTAGTAACAAGTACAAGAAAGATCCTTCCTCTAGTAGTAACAATAATAATGCCAAATCCAATATTGTTGCTTCTAGTAGTTCTCTTGATTCCACTAATGATTCTCTTAGCCAAGTTACACTTGAGCAAGAAAATAGCTTATTGAAGGGAATTATAGAGAAAGGTGTATACAAGAGCCTTGCCGGGAGTAAACAATTCGAGGAAATTGTACACAAGCAAGGAAGGCACCGGAAGAATCAAGGTGTTGGTTTTGAACGAAAGTTCAATGCCAATGGAGTTGAGTGGGAAGAAGATCAATACCCCAAGACGAAGTTTGTTCCTCAACAAGAGAAGTATGATCCTACTTATTTCAAGGGAACACAAGCACAAGATGATCTTCCACCACAAGACCACAAGAACAAAGGCAAGGACAAGCTTCAAGAGGAGATTGATGCATTTGAAGAAGCACCTAAGGCCTTGGTCAAGTGGGTTCCCAAGGCTACGTCAAGTTCTACTTCATCAAGTACATCTACAACTCCAAGGATTCCCATCAAGATGATGTGGATCCCGAAGAAGAAGAACTAGAGTGTTCTTGAGGGTGACTCCGCCAACAGTCTTCACTCATATCATTATGGCAAGGACAAGTGCAATCAACTTCCATATCTTGCACTAGTTCAAGGAGTCACAAACCCTCATGTTGGTAAGGCAAGGGACAAGGTAACCTAATGTTTTCATGGACATCATATTGTGTGTGCATCACTCTATGTCTATGGATATTCTTGTTTGTTCCTTGTGGGACTAACCCATGTAGGTACTGAAAGTGCAAACTCACTCCAAAGGATTGCTCCAAATGATCTACATCAACATTGAGCATCCACATCTTCAACTCCTACATGAAGTCATCATCGACAAAACCCAAGGTTAGTTCATCCCTCTAAGGGGGGATATCACATCTAGGGGGAGCTTAACTCTAAGAGTTGAGTCAAAGTAACTCTAATGATGTGAACACATCAATGAATTATGTAAAAGTGGTAACCCCACTTGAGCTTAAACGATGAGTATGACCTATGATCAAATGTTCTCATTTGACTCCTAAGTCAATAAACTCATATATAGATGACCTAGTCATCGCCAATTGTTTGATAGATGCTAGAATTGGTTGTGCATGCTTTGCCACATATCTCATTTACCATTTTATTGTGTGAGCATGTTGGTTGCATATTCTACTCATTCAAGGACATCAACTTGTTGCTTTGATTGATTGTTTTTTTTTCTTTTTGCCAAGTGGATGGACAAGAATGCCTAAGAACCTTCTCTAGCTATCTATACTTTTCTCGTCTCAAACTCTATTCATGCTACATCACAAAATTTGATCAAGTCAGATTCGAACCACTCTGTGTGAGGAGCACTCGGAGTCCCTGATTCATCATAGACTTAAAACTTCCAAAACTTCTTTGTGCTTTTTGGTCTGACCGATTCCTCCATTTCGGTCATACCGAGATCACTAAGTCGATCTAGGTTTTCAATCTCGGTGCAACCGATTTGAACTTTTCGATCACACCGAGTTGCTATAACTGTCAACAGTTATGCATCTCGGTGCCACCGAGTCGTTCCACTCGGTGACACCGATAGGTCGGGCTATATATTCACACGGGCAAAATTTTGGAAAACTTTCTCCAAACCCCTTCGCCCGCGCATAGCTCACTCTGCCTACTAGGTCTCCGGATCATCGACTTCATCGCCAGCCGCCTCCTGTCGCTGGTCTCCGCTGCCGTCAACGGATTTCAACTCCGCCGTTGCCGCCGTAGCGAGTTCATCGCCGAACTAGGGTATGAACTCGATCACAGTGCTATCCTCGTCTGATTCTCAGCACATTCTGTTCATTATGATTCTTGCCACGATTGAAACACCTCTATCCAGTCAAAACAATCCTTAGAATAGATGCGATTTGAAAATTTAGGGTTAGGTTTCCGTCGAAACCATCTCGGACCCACCGAGTTGAAAAACTCGGTCCCATCGATTCGGCTAATGCCATTGCACTAGTAACTCTCGGTCTGACCGAGAATTGCTAATCAGTGTGACCGATTTTAGAACTTTGTGAAACCCTAGCAGTCTCGGTGCCACCGAACTATGACTCGGTCTGACCGAGTTCACTAGTTTAGGTTCCAAAACTGGTTCGGTATCACCGAGTTTGAAAATCGGTTGATCCGAAATACTTTCTATGGAAAACTAAAACTAAGTTTTTGAATCATTCTTTTGCAAAAATCTCTGCATTTTGTGATACTCATCCACTCTATCTCATCTATAACTATTCACAGGGTCAGCAGTCAGTGTATTCAGCATGTCAGACCAAATTGATAGTCAAAACAGGGAAGAAGAGCAGATTCACATGAGTGAGGGCACTAGTCCCTCTAGCATTTCAAATGATGGCTGCAGGAGCACCCCAAGCAATCTGCCTAAGGCTGCCACCAGGACAAGGAAGAAAAGAACCTCAGAATCTGAGGATGAGGACTATGTGGCTGCTAAAGATGAGGCTACTTCCAAGAAGGTAGTTCTCAAAAAGGAGTATGGCTCAGCAAAGAACACAAAGCCTGGACTTAATAGGAAGGTCCCTGCCAAGAGGACACCTATGCTGAAGGTCAGAGGATCAACACAAGTACCTGAAAAGCCTAATCCCAAAGAGGCACCTTCAAGAAGGATTACCACTTCCAAACCCAGGAAGGTTCCCACTGGAAAAACCATGAAGTTTAC
The DNA here is from genome assembly GCA_021437245.1 of Aegilops speltoides. Lineage (NCBI taxonomy): Eukaryota > Viridiplantae > Streptophyta > Magnoliopsida > Poales > Poaceae > Aegilops > Aegilops speltoides. Next base: position 419,101,347 of record CM038146.1, read on the forward strand.
TATTGAGTCAGAAGATGAAGCTGCTGGTCAAGATAAAAAGAAGAAGAGAGTCAAAACCACCATTGCCAAAGTTCTTGGCAATCCCTCTATGAGGAGAGACTCTGATGAGGAAGAGGAAGAAGAGGTTGCTGCACTAGCACCCAAGGCGCAAAAGTTGATGGGTGATGCTATTAAGTCAGGGGCTGCATCATCAAAGCCCAAAGAAGCACCCAAAGCTGCCCCAAGCCCAAGAATGCACCAAAGAGGAATACCAGGAGTATATGAGCTGCTGAGAAGAACAAGGCCCCAGTGCTTGAAGTTGCTGCTGAGGAAGATGATGAAGGACAACTCCTGAGGAAGCTGAAGCCAAAGATTCCAGACCACAATGATGCTCATCCTGTGGCTGAGAACATGAAGCTAAGAAAGGATGCATGACTCAGACAGTGGAGGTTGTCTGATCCCTATGCTATCAGGAGAAGGACTGCTGTTGATTACAGGTTCCACACAAAGGAACATCAGGATTTTTATGAGACAGTATTGTTGGACAAGAAGCCTATAGTGTGTGATATGGAGGTGGGTCGACTGGACCTACATGAAGGAGAATGAAGAACACTATCCTGGAGTGCAAGACAGTTTCATTGCTTGCGGAGTTGCAGACTTTGTTGGGCAGAAGCTCACAGAGTGGAATGATGAGCTCATTATGCAATTCTACTCCACAACACATTTCTATCTAGATGGCAGGATAGTTTGGATGTCTGAAGGTACAAGGTACCAATCAACCATTGAGGAATGGGCCAATCTGATCAATGCACCCAAGGAGCAGGAAGATGACTTGGATTTCTATGCCAAGAAGAAGATGGATCACAATTCCATGGCACATATGTACAAGGAGATCCCAGATGCTGCAGTTGAGACACATAAGTTTGGGTCAGTCCATTTTCTTCTGTCAGGGCTGCCAACGATCAACTGGATCCTAAGGCATAGTCTATTGCCCAAGTCAGGTGACCACAACATGATAAGAGGCCATGCTATAAACTTGCTACACTTGTTTGATGTGCCACAAAAATTCAAAGTCATGAGCCTCATGGTTGAGACTATCAAGAGGACAGCAGCAGACCAAAAGAGAAGTTGTGGATATGCCCCACAAATTTAGGAGTTGATTAACTCAAAGATGGGCACATGCACATACTTGCTGGACATGGAACATTTTGCTGTCTATCCAGAATTTGAGGACAATCAAGTTGTGATGAATGAGAATGAACCATCATGAGTACAAGCTCAAGAGAAGAAGGAGAAAGCAAAGAAAGAGAAGGCTGCCAAGATGCCAACTCAAGAGGAGGCATCTGAGTACTTTTTGAAGAACAAGTAGGAGCATCTTGGTTACTTGATAGCATCAACTCTGAGGATTGAGAAGGGGTTGGCCACCCTAACTCAAAACTAGGAGAGCCTGGAAAGAATCATGGAACAAAAATTCTATGATTTAGATGTCAATGTAACTGAGACTCAGTCAGTTGTGGAGCAGCTACAGGATGACATGCAGGAGAGGAAGGGCAAGACAACCACTGATGCATTTGCCAGAGTGCCTAGAGCTCAGAGATCAGCTGCAGTGCCAGTGACAGACACCAGAGCCACTTCATCTGCACCATCTACAGCTCCTACAGCTCTAGTGCAACCAGCTCCAGCACCTACACCTCCAGCTCCATCCACATCAACTCAAGCCTTCGCCCAAGGAGCCATCTCGCACCACCACCTGAAGATCAAGCCTGAGAGTCGATCTAGTACTATGCATTTTCTATGAACTTTTTGGTAACTTGTTGCCAAAGGGGGAGAAAATGTACAGATCATAGGCTTCGAGAGAGAGAGTGTTGCTTTTTGTTCTCTCTTGCTTTGGTGGTTATACTTTGTTTGCTTTTGATTGCTTGAGATACTATGCTATTATCTGTGAGACATTGATGATCATGTGTTTGATCATAAGCTACACTTATGCTTGTTAGATGATATTATCTTACTTATCCTTATATGATCATTCACTTTGCTTGGTGATGAGTGCATGTATTCAATCTTTATTATTTTGAGCGCTCCACCAAGATGTATGTGACATGGAAGAGTAACCCATGAGCCTAATTCCTTATGCATTTGCAGTCCAAAGAAAATCTTAAACTATGCACAAATTTAGGGGGAGCTCTTGCTTATCACATACTTCTCAAAGCGACGATGTTTTTCAATCTTATTATCATTTTTTGAAGCTTTGATCTATATGTTGTCATCAATTACCAAAAAGGGGAAGATTGAAAGTGCAACTATCCCTAGGTGGTTTTGGTAATTCATAACAACATATAGCTCATTGAGCTAATGCTATTCCAAGACAAATATTTCAGGAAAGCTCAATGAATGGCATGGCATGGATGATGAAAGTGGATCCCTCAAAATATCAAGGACAAAGGATTGGCTCAAGCTCAAAAGCTCAAGATTCTACATTTTACATTTTAGTGATCCAAGAACACATTGAGTCTATAGGAAAAGCCAATATTATCAAGAAGGGATGAGGTGTTGCTTAATGAGCCTCTTGCTTCAAGTGCTTAGTGATATGCTCCAAAAACCCTCAACTACTTTCTCACATCCACATATAACCTAAACCCAAAGTCAAACTCGGTCCCACCGATTCTTTCAATCCGGCGCCACCGAGTTCAAATGTCATAGCCACTGCCACAAACCCTAGGCAAATCGGTCTTACCGATAGGGATCTCGGTCTCACTGAGATGGGATTGTAATCTCTCTGTTTCCCTTCGTAACATTTCGGTCTAACCGAAGTGAGCGATCCGTCCCATCGAGATTGCAATATAAACTCTCTGTTTCCCCTTTGTAACGTTTCGGTCCAACCGAGATGAGCGAATCGGTCCCACCGAGTTTACCTGACCAACTCTCTGGTTAGCTAATTGCCAAAATCGGTCTCACCGAGTTTGTGTAATCGGTCTCACCGAGATTACGTTATGCCCTAACCCTAACCATATCGGTCCTACCAAGTTTCATGTCGGTCCCACCGAAAACCCTAACGGTCACTAGGTTTACTAAATCGATCCGACCGAGTTTGTTGATTCGGTCCCACCGAGTTTGGTAAATTGTGTGTAACGGTTAGATTTTGTGTGGAGGCTATATATACCCCTCCACCTCCTCTTCATTCTTGGAGAGAGCCATTAGAACAAATCTACACTTCCAACTTACCATTTCCGAGAGAGAACTACCTACTCATGTGTTGAGGCCAAGATATTCCATTACTACCATATGAATCTTGATCTCTAGCCTTCCCCAACTTGCTTTCCACTCAAATCTTCTTTCCACCAGATCCAAATCCTATGAGAGAGAGTTGAGTGTTGGGGAGGCTATCATTTGAAGCACAAGAGCAAGGAGTTCATCATCAACGCACCATTTGTTACTTCTTGGAGAGTGGTGTCTCCTAGATTGGCTAGGTGTCACTTGGGAGCCTCTGACAAGATTGTGGAGTTGAACCAAGGAGTTTGTAAGGGCAAGGAGATCGCCTACTTCGTGAAGATCTACCGCTAGTGAGGCAAGTCCTTCTTGGGCGACGGCCATTGTGGGATAGACAAGGTTGCTTCTTCGTGGACCCTTCGTGGGTGGAGCCCTCCGTGGACTCGCGCAACCGTTACCCTTCGTGGGTTGAAGTCTCCATCAACGTGGATGTGCGATAGCACCACCTATCGGAACCACGACAAAAGCATTCGTGTCTCCAATTGCGTTTGAATCCTCCAAACCCTTATTTTACATTCTTGCAAGTTGCATGCTTTAATTTCCGTTGCTCATATACTCTTTGCATGCTTGCTTGAATTGTGTGACTTGTCCAAAGATCGCTAAATTCTGCCAAACTCTAAAATTGGGAAAAGGTTAAGTTTTTAATTGGTCAAGTAGTCTAATCACCCCCCCCTCTAGACATACTTCAAGGTCCTATAATACTCTTTATTAGGCTTCCTTATTCACAATGCCGCCCAAAACAACCACTTCATGCAACTGGGTCAAGTCCATCGTCACAGAGAGTACACTTGATGACTTTGTGAAAACCGGCTATCTGCCAAAAAAGGAAGTCATGTCGTACCGTGCTCCTGACCCAACAGAAGAAAAACATCAGCCCAAAGAAGGGGAAGTCATCGTGTTCACTGATCATATGAACAGGGGCTTTTCACCACCCGGCTCAAAATTCTTCAGAGATGTTCTGAACTTCTTCGACCTCCGTCCTCAAGACATCGGACCCAACTCCGTGTCTAATATTTGCAACTTTCAAGTGTTCTGTGAGGTGTATCTTGAAGAAGAGCCCAACTTGCTACTTTTCAGAGAGTTGTTTTATTTGAACCGCCGGAATGAATGTGCCAACGGACCTAGTTTAGAGTTTGGCGGGGTCTCAATCCAACAACGGAGAGACGCCATTTTCCCTTATGCACAACCATCGAGTCATCCCAAAGACTGGAACCAAACATGGTTCTACTATGAAGACACATCTCCAGCTGATGAGAACCCTCTGCCCGGCTTTCGCACCCTGCGCCTCGAGTCTAATCATCCTCTTCCAGACAAGTTGTCAACTGCTGATCGCCAGAAGCTCGCCCCCACCATGGCTAAAGTCAAGGCTCTTTTGGGGAATGGTTTAAATGGTATTGACTTGGTCCAGGTTTGGGTTGTCTGGCGGATCATTCCGTTCAGCCACCGCTCCAGTTTGATGTGCACCTCTACAGGCGAGAAGAATGATCCTCTGCAGCACAGCCCTGACGATTTACCTGACGACGTCATCAATGATATGACAAAGTCGCTCTTGAATGAAAGCCTAGCAGATTGTGGCAAGGTGGGCTTAAGCCCTTTCTACAAAGCTAACCCGGCTCCAGCGGTAAGCCGCCAAACTGAGTAAATTTACCTTCATCCTTGATGTTTTGTATTTACTTAAACCTTTGCTGATTTTCACATGCTGGCGACAAATTTTGGAAGAAAAAGTATGATCATGAGGTTGCAAAGGGAGCCAGGAAGGCCAATAAAGCCGCTAGGAAAGCCGCCACCAAGAAAAGAGGAAAAAAGCCTAGCGCTTCTAAATTGCTTCAATTGGCGGACTCCTCTGAGTCGGAGGTAGCCCTTGACTCTCTTGGCCCCTTTTTCAATCACCTTATTAACACTGATTATCATCAGGCTGACACGAGAACGAGTCAGGGAATGGAAGAAGAGGTAAATATTATTTCCTCCGACTTCGAGCCTTTGCCAAGACAAAAAATCCAAAGAGTAACCCAGAAAGTAAGATTTTCACATCCCTTAGCTTATCAAGATCCTCAATTTCTTTTGAAGCGACAGATTCATGAGAGCCGGAGGCAGACCCGGACCAGCAAAGATGTGGAACTCTCCTCCGGCTTACTGGATACACCAAGGAAGTGCTGGAAGGAGGTCACTTCCGAGTTAAACCCTTTTTATCCTTTGGCGGGTCTCACTCGTCAACCACTCAATTCTTCTGACTCAAATTATCAGGAAACCTCACATTCTTCCGGCGACTCAATCCAGTCCAACATGCCGACTTTTAAGACCGCTCCAGGGTAATGACAATTTACTTATTGTATACTTATTACAACCCTTTATATTTGTACTGACCTTTTTGATCTTATGTAGTGGAAAAGCAAAGCCCAGCAAGAGGGTGAAGAAGAGCAAGCTGGTCGAAGAGCCAACCATCAATGAATCGGAACTCCAGACGGCCGCGCCTGAAGCCTCTGAGCTGCCACTTGAACCGGTTCATAATACGCCAACGATGACTGCTGATCCGCCCGTCGATCAAGCCGCCGACGGCTCTGTAAATCCTGAAGCCTCAAGTCCAGCTAAGACAGCCGACCCACAAGATGTTGATGTAGAAATTACCAAGACCGGTTATAGTGATCCAGGGAGACCTATTGTGCTAGCCAAGTGTTCTGCCAAGGAGGAGCACATCGAACGATGTAAAGTCAGATTTGATGTTGCTGACTATACTCAAATGAGCATTGGTGAAGTTTTTCAAGCTACCTTACCCAAGTGCACATCAGTCGTGACCTTGAAGTTGATATGGTGAAACAAATGCACCAGAAATTTGAGGTATAAATTCTTCCCATCATTGAATTATCCTTACTATGCCAGCCCCCAAGTCTATTGCTTATGATGAATATGCTGTAGACTTAGACCTAACTTATGAGCATCAGTAATATCCTTTGGTGAAAACCTGTAAAGAAGCCGGCTTAATCCGTAGTCCCCAAGGGTCGGTTTAATCAGCATGAATGAGCCGGTCCTTCACATGCTTGTGTAGAATATAGTACTTTTGTAGCTTTAAACAGCAATATGCATTAGTCCCCAAGTGCCAAGTACTCTTGCTTGCAAACTACTTGGGACTTACTCTCGTGAACCTCCACTTAGATAGAACTTCCAATAGACATTATCCCCCTAGTGCCAAGTGTTGTTGCTTGCAAAAGGCTTGGGACTTAATATTGTATGCTAATATTCACGATTTTGATCCGGTATTTGCATAGACCACCACTGCTCAACTTCAATCTGAGCATTCTGAAGCAAAGAATCGCTTGGAGTTGCAGGAGACTGAAACCCAGAGGACAAACTCCAAATTTGAATTCAGTGTGTCTGAACAAGAGAAACAGAAGGCCGAGTTTGAAGTTGATAAAAAGGCCTGGGCTGAGGAAAAGATTGCCTAAACCCATCGAGCTGAGAAACCCGAGGCGGCTCTTGAAGAGGTGACCACTGAATTATCCGGCTTAAAACGCCATGTGTCTCAGATGGTCTCAGCAATCTTTGGTAAGCCGCCCTACAAGTGTCAAGTGTTGAATCTTTCTGGTGATCATATGAATTGTCGTTTACTCACATGCTATTGCTATGTAGGCCTCAGGAGCACCAACCTCAATCAGGACATGCTGGTGAAGCTGAAGGCGGTTTACACGCTCGTGGAACAACTTTACACTGGAGCTCAGTGTGCCTTAGCCATAGTTGGCCTATCAAACGAAGCCCCCACACTCCTGGTTGATGTACCGAAGAAACTTTTTGTGCTGCCCCAGCGATTTAATGAATTAAAGCGGTCATCTGCGAGAGCCGGAACCGTGGCTGCCTTAAGCAGGGCCAAGGCATGGCTACCAGAATTAGACCCAGCCGACATCGCCATTGGGTATCAAAGCCTTAAGGAGGATGGCACTTCATTTGAACAGGAGGACTTCGCTGCTTATGTGAAGGAAATACGCCCTGTGGCCAGGTTGACTGCCGATGAGACAGACCTCACCAAGTACCATCCGGCTTATGATGCAGGAAATCAGAGGATGCCAACGCCATGCTATAAAGTGACAAGCCTGATCCCCCCAATCCGTAAGCATACCTTCGCCCCTGAAGTTAACCCGGCCGGACTAATTGATGATGAAGCTGAATTTAAAGCTTTGAGTGGCATTGACTGGTCATCATCAACCTTCCAGGACAGGGAACAAGACGAAGGAGCGGAGAGGGTTGATCCAGAAGCTTCAGGCCAACAAGAGAATTGATCCGCCGGGCGGCTCATATTTGTGGCCTTCTGAAAAAACAGTTTAATCATTTGGACTCGGGGAGTCATGTAATAGGGTAAAAATGACTTTGCTCTGTCATGCCATCATGCACATTTTGGTGCTCAACACTGTTAAGCCGCCATCTTATATTCGCCCTTATTATACTTATCATCTGTTTTCCTTATGCATAAGAAAGTCCTTAAACTATCCTGCACACAGAAATAGATCACAAGAATCCTTGGCGGTTTACCGTAGGGTGGGTCATAATATCTTACATATAAGCACTAATATGGGAAAAAGGAGTCACAGATAAGTCTGTTATGATTCGTAACTTTGAAACACAACTATAATAACATACCTATGATATTGAATCTACACTGCCGGTTTATGTGACCTGAACAGTAAGGGTAATAATCCAATCTTTAGAAGCCAACACTTACAAATGCTTGATAATTGTCATATGCTGGCGACTTATCGTCCAAAGCCAAGCCGGGTTAAATAGAAAACACATATATATGCCTTAGATCTGAAAAAAAGTCTCAAGACAAAACCAAAGATTGTTTTCAAAAAACTTAAGCCAAACAGAAATAAAAAACCAAGGCTTCTGATTCAAATACGATCAGTAAACCGGACCAAAAGGGGTTAAGCTAGGATTCAAATACGATCATGAAGCCCCCTAGTGGTTTTGGTATTGCACCGATCAAGAGCGTACCGATAGCTATGTTCTCTTTGGTTCGAATACGACCTATGTTTGAACAGGAAGGCCCCATATGACCTTGAGAGTTTTTTAATGACTCTGATTCGATTGAGACCAAAGTTGGACCCAAGAGGGGTTAAGCTATGATTCGAATACGATCAAGAAGCCCCCTAGTGGGTTTGGCATTGTGCCGATCAAGAGGGTACCGACAACTATGTTCTCTTTGGTTCGAATACGACCTATGTTTGAACAGGAAGCCCCCAAGTGATCATGAATTTTAACGGCTATGATTCGAATACGATCATGAGCTGGACCAAGAGGGGTTAAAGCTGTGATTCGAATATGATCAGCCCTCAGTTGGTCTTTGAAATTATGATGATGAAGACATATGATCATTGAGGATGAAAAGGACAGAGGTCCTGCTTTATTACTTAACATAATATATACATCGTCAAAAATATGTACATCATGAAAGCCGGTGGCTCGAGTGTAGTAAAGCTGAAGATGAGCAATATTCCATGGCCGGCGGGTCTCTTCCTCCGACTTACGTGAGTCTTTGTGCTCTCGAATATCGATAAGGTAGTATGACCCGTTGTTCAAGTTCTTACTGACCACAAAGGGCCCTTCCCAAGGTGTGGATAACTTGTGTGCATCAGTTTGATCCTGGATGAGCTGGAGCACCAAATCACCTTCTTGAAAGGTTCTGGACTTAACCCGACGGCTATGATAACGGTGCAGGCCCTGCTGGTAAATTGCCGAGCGGGCCGCTGCCAAGTCACGCTTTTCATCTAACAGGTTAAGTGCATCCTGACGTGCTTGTTCATTATCAGTTTCAATGTAAGCCGCCAGGCGGGGAGAGTCGTGACGGATGTCACTAGGGAGAACCGCCTCTGCTCCATAAACCATGAAGAAAGGCGTGTAACCCGTAGACCTGTTGGGGTAGTATTGATGCTCCATATCGCAGAAGGTAACTCCTCCACCCAACAACCCGGAGTCTGTTGCCAAGGAACCATAAACCGGGGCTTGATGCCTTTCAAGATTTCCTGATTGGCTCTTTCATCTTGACCATTGGATTGGGGGTGAGCTACTGATGAAACGTCAAGTCGAATATGCTCACGTTGAAAAAACTCCTCCATGGCACCCTTGGACAGATTAGTACCATTGTTAGTTATAATGCTGTGTGGAAAGTCGAAACGAAAGATCACCTTTTTCATGAATTGAACCACTATGTCTGCATCACACTTACTAACTGGCTCTGCCTCAACCCACTTTGTGAATTTCTCAACCGCCACCAAGAGGTGGGTCTTTTTATCTTTGGACCTTTTGAAAGGCCCAACCATGTCAAGTCCCCAGACTACAAACGGCCAAGTAATTGGAATCATCCTCAACTCTTGAGCCGGCACGTGAGCACGCCGTGAGAATTTCTAACAACCCTCACATTTAATGACCAGATCCTCTGCATCAGCCTGAGCCGTCAGCCAATAAAATCCATGACGAAAAGCTTTGGCCACAAGGGACTTTGAACCGACATGATGGCCACAATCTCCTTCATGAATCTCACGAAGAATTTCTTGACCCTCCTCAGGAGAGACACAAGCTGAAACGCCCCAGTGACACTGTGATGATGCAACTCGCCATTGGCAATTGTCATTGACTTAGACCGCCGGATTATCTGCCTAGCCAAGGTTTCATCCTCAGGAAACTCGCCCCGGGTCATGTAAGCCAAATATGGCACTGTCCGATTTGGGATAACATGAAGAGCCGCCACCAATTGTGCTTCCGGGTCAGGAACAGCCAAGTCTTCCTCTGTAGGCAACTTGACAGAAGGGTTATGCAGAATATCCACGAAAATGTTAGGTGGCACCGGCTTACGCTGAGATCCCATCCGGCTTAAAGCATCAACCGCCTCATTCTTTCTGCGATCAATGTGCTCCACTTGGTAACCCTTGAAGTGTCCAGCAATGGCATCAACTTCACAGCGATAAGCCGCCATGAGGGGATCCTTGGAATCCCACTTGCCTGAGACTTGTTGAGCCACCAAATCTGAGTCGCCAAAGCACCTTACCCGGATTAAGATCATCTCCTTAGCCATTCGAAGTCCATGGAGCAAGGCCTCATACTCAGCTACATTGTTAGTACAAGGAAACATCAACCTTAGCACATAACAAAATTTGTCACCTCGAGGGGAAGCTAAAACAACTCCAGCCCCCGAGCCCTCCAATTGCCTGGACCCATCAAAGTGAATAGTCTAATATGTGTTGCCCGGCTTCTCTTCAGGCATTTGCAGCTCTGTCCAATCGTTGATGAAATCCACCAGTGCTTGAGACTTGATAGCAGTGTGTGGCACATACTTTAAACCATGAGGTCCAAGCTCAATGGCCCACTTGGCGACTCGTCCTGTGGCTTCTCTGTTTTGAATGATATCTCCTAAAGGAGCAGAACTGACCATAGTGATGGGATGACCCAAAAAATATTGCTTAAGCTTGCTGCTGGCCATGAACACCCCATAAACGAGCTTCTGCCAATGTGGATATCTCTGCTTGGACTCAATAAGCACCTCACTGATGTAGTAAACCGGCCGTTGAACCGGATATTCCTTTCCAACCTCCTTGCGCTCCACCACAATAGCCACACTGACAGCACGTGAGTTAGTAGCCACATATAACAATAATGGCTCCTTATCAATGGGAGCAGCAAGGACCGGCGGCTCAGCGAGCTGCCTCTTCAAATCTACAAATGCAACGTTAGCAGCATCACTCCAGACAAAGTCGTCTGTTTTCTTCATTATCTGATACAGCGGTATGGCCTTCTCACCTAACCAGCTTATGAACTGGCTTAGAGCAGCAATACAACCCGCCAAACGCTGAACATCATTGATACACACCGGCTTAGCTAAGGAGGTGATGGCCTTGATCTTCTCCGGGTTAGCCTCAATGCCTCTATTAGAAACTAGAAAACCCAAAAGTTTACCTGCTGGCACTCCAAAAATGCACTTGGTCGGGTTAAGCATCATCTTTTAGACCCGGAGATTATCAAAGGTTTCCTTTAAATCAGCTATCAACGTCTCCTTCTCTCTGGACTTCACCACAATTCCGTCCACATAAGCATGAACATTGCAGCCAATCTAACTGTGAAGACAGTTCTGTACACATTGCTGATAAGTCGCCTGGGCGCTCTTGAGCCCAAAAGGCATGGATACATAGCAGAAGGCTCCAAAAGGAGTAATAAAAGTCGTCTTCTCTTGGTCCTTAATTGCCATCTTTATTTGATGATAACCAGAATAAGCATCCAAAAAGCTCAAACGCTCACAACCCGCCGTAGCATCAATGATTTGATCAATACAAGGGAGAGCAAAAGGATCAGCCGGACAAGCCTTGTTTAAGTCCGTGTAATCCACACACATACACCAGTTTCGTTCTTCTTAAGCACTAGCGCCGGGTTAGCCAACCATTCTGGATGAAAAACTTCAACAATGAACCCGGCCGCCAAGAGCCGGGCCACTTCCTCACCAATGGCCTTATGCCTCTCCTCATTGAACCGCCGAAGAAACTGCTTGACCTGCTTAAATTTTGGATCAATATTGAGAGTGTGCTCAGCAAGTTCTCTTGGTACACCCGACATGTTAGAAGGTTTCCATGCAAAGGTGTCCCGGTTTTCACGAATGAACTCGATGAGCGCGCTTTCCTATTTGGGATCCAGGTTAGCAATGATACTGAACTGTTTAGATGAGTCGCCAGGAACAAAATCAACTAGCTTAGTGTTGTCGGCCGATTTAAACTTCATCATCGGCTCATGCTCTGTGGTTGGCTTTTTCAAAGACGTCATGTCCGCCGGGTCAACATTGTCCTTGTAAAACTTCAACTCCTCTGTTGCACAAACAGAGTAAGCAGCATCTCCTTCCTCACATTCCAGGGCTATCTTCCAACTCCCATGCACTGTGATGGTTCCCTTATGACCCGGCATCTTGAGCTGCACATAAACATAACACGATCGTGCCATGAACTTTGCATAAGCCGGCCATCCAAACATAGCGTGATACGGGCTTTTGGTTTTGACCACCTCAAAAGTTAACTTCTCAGCCCTGGAATCATGCTCATCTGCAAAGGCCACTTCCAACTCAATCTTACCCAATGGGTACGCCGACTTACCAGGCACCACTCCATGGAAAACAATGTTGGGCGTCTTAAGGTTTTTATCAGTCAACCCCATGCGACGGAAAGTCTCATAATAAAGGATGTTAATGCTACTACCTCCATCCATGAGTACTTTAGTGAATTTGTATCCACCAACCTGAGGTGCCACCACCAAGGCCAAGTGACCAGGATTGTCAACCCGGGGAGGGTGATCCTCCCTACTCCACAGAATAGGCTTCTCAGACCATCTCAAATAACGAGGAACTGCCGGCTCAACAGCGTTCACAGCCCTCTTATGAAGCTTCTGGTCTCGTTTGCACAAACTGGTGGTAAACACATGATACTGTCCACTACTCAGCTGCTTTGGATTACTCTGATATCTAGATTGCTGCTACTGTTGACCTCCTTGGCCAGATTGCTGATTATAACCACCCTGATTACCTTGAGGGCCATGAAAGTTGGAATTAGAACCACCACCCGGGCCATGAAAACCGCCTGAGCCGCCGCCCGGCCTATGATTGCTGTCAAACATGTTAGAGTTCTTGAAAGCCTTCATGATCGTACAATCCTTCCACAGGTGAGTGGCCGGTCTGCTGAGTAACATGCCTTGGACATGGCTCATTTAGCAACTGCTCAAGAGTGGGACCTAACCCACCGGACCGAGGAGGGGGTCTCCCCTTACGTCGTTGATTGTTGCCCTGCGCATTGGTGTTAGCCACAAACTCCAAGCTAACATCAGCCTTACGTTTATTATTGCCTCCTTGATTTGCCGGGTTATGCTGAGGACCCTTGGCGTTGCCGCTCTTCTTTCCCTTCCCTGTCTTCTCATCGTTAGATTCGGGATCCTTGGTACTATCAGAGTCGGCATATTTGACTAGAGCCGCCATCAGCTGGCCCATGTCATTACAATCATGCTTGAACTGCCCCAGCTTCTGTTTCAGAGGCTCAAAATGGCAATTTTTCTCCAACATTAAGATTGTAGGGCCGACATCCATCTTATCAGATGAATGTATTATGGCCTTGACCCGGCGCACCCAATGGGTCTTGGACTCACCCTCCTCTTGCTTGCAATTAGTCAAGTCCACAATCTGGGTTGCTTGCATGTATCTTTAAAGTTCTGAATGAACCGAGCCTTTAACTCTTCCCATGAACCAATGGAATTAGGTGGCAGCCCCTTCAAGCAAGTGTGGGCCGTTCCATCCAGCATCATGGTAAAGTACTTGGCCATTGCAGCGTCACTGAATTCCAGTAGTTCCACGGCCTTCTCGTAGCTTTCGATCCATGCCCCAGGTTGTAAATCGGCCGTGTAATTAGGCACCTTTCGAGGTCCCTTGAAATCCTTGGCAAACGCTCATTACACAGAGCCAGTACCAAACAAGGTACGCCTCCAGTCCTAGTAGTCACGCCTGCTTCAATTGAAGTAGTCGGATAAACCAGAAAAGAGTGGTAAGCTGCTCGCTGAGCCGCCCGCTCAGCCTCCTGACGTATCCTGTCCTAATCAACCAAATTAGGAACTCCACCACGCGTCGGGTCATGCCCACGTGGCTGGTCACGGCGCCGGGCGTTGCTTGAAATGGCTGCTGAATCCATGTGCCTGCTATAGCTCGGGCTCCAGCATCGGCAAGGGGTCAAATGAATCATGTCTCGACTATAAGAATATGCTTCCTGCTGAGCCAAAGCCGTCTGAAGAAGTTCTCTGACCCTTCGTGTTTCAACCGCCATCGGAGAGTTGCCATCCACCGGTAGAGTCACCAAACGTGCCGCCGCAGTGGTCATGTTCTCCAAAGGGTTAAAATAATGACCTGGTGGTGTTGATACATAATGAGGTGGAGTAGCATTCAGACAAGGAGGTTCCGTCACCCATGGCTGAACCGGCATCCCAGCTCCGGGTGTTGCAACCCGGTTTACCTCCGGCGGGTTACTGGGGCCCGCGCCGGGTGTGCAGAAGAGGTTTCTAGGATCATAAACCAGAGGCAGACGGGATTGAGCCTTCTGGTGCCTTCTCCTCATGATCTCGTTTGACGCGTTCAGATCCATCGTAAGCTGGAGAGCCTCTGATTGAATCTGCTGGGCTCGAGCATCCAAAGCTGCCTGCTCTGTGTCCATCCTGATGTCCTCTGCTGCTAAGTTTTCCTTGGCTTGTGCTACCTCCTCATGTAGCTGTGCCACTTCCGCATCATGTTGAGCTTGATCCACTAGATTGACCACGGCGGTTAACAGAGCTGTCATATTATCCATTAAATCCATCAGAACCTGAGCCGATGGGCGCGCAGGGCCTCCTGCCTCGGCCGCCGTCACCGCTGCTGAGCCGGAAGTCATTGTTGCCGCAGCCGTAGAGTTTTGCCCGGGTTGCATGCCAGCCATGAAGATCCCAACTCTACTCGGCGGCTCAAAGGGGTCCGGAATACTGCTGCCACCGGAACAACCCCCAAGCCCGCCATCTTGCAGTTGATACAACGAATCCGTCTCACCCGTGGACGATTCACCATCAGAGTAGATGGCTGTCTCACCGCCGGACACAGATCCTTCAGAAAATTCCCCTCCATGGATGCATCCCATGAAGGCACGCTTCACGGTAGGCTGAGCTCGGGCGGGTCTCGCATGCTGAGCCATCTCGATGATGTCAGTGCAGATGTCCAGCTCAGGGCCTGGCTCGCCGATCTTACCGATGAAGATGTGGGTTCCACCAAAGGGGACCCGGTACCCGTACTCAATTGAGCCGGTGTCGGGGGCCCAGCCTGCGTCGTTGATGTAGAGCTTGCTGTAACGACTCTTGGTCATCCGACCTACAGCGTATCCCTTGAGCCCTTCGAAGCTGCCCTTCAAGAACTCAAATCCACCATGCGCTGGCCCCACGGTGGGCGCCATCTGTCATGGAATTGTCATGGCAGATGTCCTAGTGAAAGGACTTAGTCGTGGAGCCATTGCAACTAGGAAGCTTAAAGGGGTTAAAATGGGACAAAGGACACAGGAGTTTATACTGGTTTGGCCCCTTACAGTGAAGGTAATGGCTTAATCCAGTTTGAGGTGGGATTGCTTATGTCTCGATTACTAGGGAGCGAATCCGCTTGACCTAGCTTTCAATCTGATGTTACTTGTCCTGAACTGCCGCCGGGTCGTCCCTTTATATACAGAGGTCGACGCCCAGCAGCTCACAGAGTCCCGACCGGCTCATAAACAGTGTCTAGCTCGGTGTCTCTCTATTCCTACCTTACAATACAAGTTATATACATATGGCGGTTTATCTGTACGGGCCTTAAGTCGCCTTTGGGCTTTGGGCCCTTAACTGAACCGCCATCTTCAAGTACCGTCTTGGGCTTCATATTACGAATCGCCATAGTTATGACACGGCCCTCCTGGGTGGGTCATACCTAATAGTTATATCCCCAACACTATCACAACATTTTCTTCTATTTATTAGTGTATGTTTCATGAACTAGTGCCACTATAATGTAATCATGCTTTTTCATTATCTACGCAAACAGGGTTATTCAGCTGCATTTTGGTGGAACTGCACAAATGTACGTATGGAACCGGCATATATGTAGAGTGTGAGGTGTGACAAGTAAAAATTAATGACACCAACCATGCTCCATGCACGCATTGGCATCCACCACCACCAGTGGAATGTGTAGCGCTCTCTGTGGACCAATCCTTCTCGGCAGCAAATCATCTACCCAAATACTAGTAGCTTATATTGGCAGTTTTCTAGGGAGTGCTCTTTTCTCAAAGAAGCACCAATCTAATTTTATTTATTTGTACACAGTGTCACAACTTTAACCCAAAGGTCCAGAGCTATTTTAGGGTGATTGGCGTAGTACTCGGAAACTGATTGTAAGCATGATTTTCATTAGCCGTCACACTGATTGTAAGCATGAGCAGGTGGAAGATTAGGTTAGTGTGAAGCTTACCTTAAACCCTACCGCCACCGCTGAAACGAGGCGAGCATCGAGGGAACCATGGAGAACGGTGGGCAAGCGACGTCGCGCCATTCGACCTCCGCTTGCGGTGGGAGAACGAATAGTCCTGTTGCTCCGGCTGGCTCTGCACCCTCACGAATGGCACACCTTACTCGATCAATTCATTATCCTCTGGATGCTCGACCTTCGACCTGTACACCCACCACCTCCGCCTGAATTTCGCCTCGGGCGAATCTGTCTGCTCCATCGCCCAGAGGAGATACTCGATGAACTCGAAGGACTGCAGCGTGACTGCCGCCGAGGAGTACGTCACCGCCCTCATCGCTGCCATCTTGCTCTATCACATACATTGCCACATGGCCCTCACTATCCTCGAAATCTCCCACTCATTTCAACCCAAGTAAGGATCTCCTTCAACCTGGCTAACTTTGCCTGGTCGCTGCTGGCGATCTGCCCGATTCATAGCTGCATCCTCTGCGTAGATGTCCTTCTGAGAGGTCCGGTGCTAGCTTTGGAAGATGGGTGGAGAGACAGTGGTCTTGCAACAGAGAAGAGGGAAAGGCGACACGGTGGTTTTGCAATGGAGAAGATGGAGAGGAGAGGTGGTGGTTTTGCAATGGAGAAGAGGGAGAGGCGAGACGATGGTTTTGGAATGGAGATGATGGAGAGGAGAGAAGGTGGTTTCATAATGGAGAAGAGGGAGAGGAGCATGCGGCAGTGATTTAGGATTGGACGGCAGGGCTGGGGCTCTATGACTGGATCAAAATCAAAATCAATTTACCCTTCAATTAAGAAAGCGACCCCACATTAACTAGTGTCCCTTTTATTCTGGGTCATAATTGACCATGATTTTCACAAATGAAATATATGTTATACGTTGAAAAAACAATACAATTTGAAAGTACATTCAAATACAAACCAAACGATACAATTTTTGGTGACATGCATTCATATTTTGCTTGTCAAATGTAGTATGTGGTCAAACTTTGACCCATAATACGCAAAACAAAAAATACTTCCAAGACCAGCGCCGCTCCTCTCCTCTTAAACTACCGCCGCTCCTCTCCTGTTCTAATCTAAATCCAACGCCGCTCCTCTCCTCTTCCATTTCAAAACCACCACCCCTCCTCTCTTGTTCCAATCCAAAATCAGCGCCGTTCCTCTCCCGTTCTAATCCAAAACCAGTGCCGCTCCTCTCCTCTTCCATTCAAAAACTACCGCCGGCGAGTGAAGGTGCTATGGAGAAGTAGATCGATGGAGGAGTACAACCGATAGGTGAGGATCGCAGATGGCGACCATGTGAAGCTAGCTAGGATGTTGGAGATACAATCTTGGTTTGACAACACGGACCAACTAGCAGTGATGGCGACTTCCATGGCCAAATATCTGCTATAGAGCGAAAAGGCGGCGATACTCCTGAAGGGAGTCGTGTGGGAGTACATAGAGCTGCTCTTGTGGGCCATGGAGCAAATAGATTCTCTGAATCCGATCGCGAGGGAGCGATGATGGGAGTATCAATCCCAGATGGAGCATCCACTAGAGATTGAAGGATCGAGCATCTATAGGGTGTCGTTTGTGAGGGTGCCGTGCCAGAGCGAGCCAGTGGAGTCTTCGTCGACCGAACCCAACTACAAGAGGAGAAAAGCAGTTGGCCCGACGACACTTCCCCTCATCCTCTCCCTCACTGTTCACATCCTCTCACGGGGCGGTTGTCTACCGCCGAGGAATAGGAGGGGACTGCCCCCAGCCCAATAGTCGGGCAGGTTGTGAATTGTCAGGAGGAGCTTAGGGTTGTTAGTATTTGCAGGTTGTGAATTGTGTTTTGTGTTGTGTATTTTGAGAGTACTTTTAGATATGAATGTCTTTTGAATTTCAGATTTGCAGTATTGAGCATATGAAGTATTTTATGAATTCTAGAGATATATTTTAGCACTTAAAAAATGTAGTTTCATAGGAGTATAAAAGTGCAGATAATGTGATTCTCAGAGAAGAAACTGCAAGTTTCAGTTTCAGATAAGAAACTGCAAGTTTCAGTTTCAGATAAGAAACTGCAAGTTTCAGTTTCAGATAAGAAACTGCAAGTTTGAGAGGTAGAGCATTTATATTAACACGCCCTTTTCAAACAGGGATAACATCATGTTGGAAGTTTTATTCATGGTCGAAAATGGAACTACCAGCCAGTTAACATCATGTTGATCAAGATTCATGCATAGCACATCTTCATATGATGCACAGTCAAAAAGATATGCTATTTTCAAAATGCCCAGACAATGTCAAGTGTGCAAAAAACAGAGAAAACGAGGGATGAAGTTTTGGAAAGTGTTGGACGTGGTGTGCATAGATGACAATGGGGACCCACATGTCAATAATGGCAGAGGCAAGAAATTTGGAGATATTTTCCCTGCATCAGGTGGAATCGAATCCGGGTGGAACAACGGTCGGGTAGTGTCACTTGGCCATTGGGCTAGTTTAGTAGTTTCGATAGAAATAAGGCACTGCTTCATGTGGTTTGTTCTCGTCCTGCGCTTTTGTGCGCTTGCCATTGTCTGCCGTTGTGTATATGTTGAACAAACGAGAGGAATCTGGAGAGGACTGTACGTGGAGAGCCGGATAGTCGGGACCCACCAGGTCTATGGCCGTACACAAGCAAGTGCCTCATGGAAAAAAATACTTCCTCCTAATGCTATACTGACGTTGGGGCCTGATCGTCTCCAACGTATATATATTTTTTGATTGTTCCATGCTATTATATTATCTTTTTTGGATGTTTAATAGGCATTTATATGCTATTTTATATTATTTTCGGGACTAACCTATTAACCAAGAGCCCAGTGCGAGTTTCTGTTTTTTTTTGCCTATTTTAGAGTTTCGCATAAAAGGAATACCAAATAGAGTCCAAACAGAATGAAAGTTTCGCAATGATCTTTCTTCAACCAGAAGGAAACCAGAAGACTTGGAGATGAAGTCGGAGATGCAACCAGGCGGCCACGAGGCAGGAGGGCGCGCCCAGGGGGTAGGGCACGCCCCCTACCTCATGGGCCCCTCGTGGGTCTCCTGACCTAGCTCATTCGTCTATATATACTCTTATACCCTGAAAACATCTAGGGGAGCCACGAAACCACTTTTCCGCCACCGCAACCTTCTGTACCCGTGAGATCCCATCTAGGGGCCTTTTTCGGCGTCCTACCGGAGGGGGATTCAATCATGGACGGCTTCTTCATCAACACCATTGCCTCTCCGATGATGCATGAGTAGTTTACCACAGACCTACAGGTCCATAGCTAGTAGCTAAATGGCTTCTTCTCTCTCTTTGATTCACAATACCATGTTCTCCTCGATGTTCTTTGAGATCTATTCGATGTAATATTCTTTTGCAGTGTGTTTGCCGGGATCCGATGAATTGTGGATTTATGACCAGATTATCTATGAATATTATTTTGTTCTTCTCTGAGTTATTATATGCATGATTTTATATCTTTGCAAGTCTCTTCGAATTATTGGTTTAGTTTGGCCTACTAGATTGATATTTCTTGCAATGGGAGAACTGCTTAGCTTTGGGTTCAATCTTGCGGTGTCCTTTCCCAGTGACAGTAGGGGCAGCAAGGCACGTATTGTATTGTTGCCATCAAGGATAAAAAGATGGGGTTTTCATCATATTGCTTGAGTTAATTCCTCTACATCATGTCATCTTACTTAATGCTTTGCTCTGTTCTTTACGAACTTAATACTCTAGATGCAGGCATGAGTCGGTCGATGTGTGGAGTAATAGTAGTAGACGCAGAATTGTTTCGGTCTACCTGACAAGGATGTGATGCATATGTTCATGATCATTCCCTTAGATATCGTCATAACTTTGCGCCTTTCTATCAATTGCTCGGCAGTAATTTGTTCACCCACCGTAATATTTGGTATCTTGAGAGAAGCCACTAGTGAAACCTATGTCCCACGAGTCTCTTTTCCATTATATTGAATCTCTTTTATATCTTACTAGTTTCCGATCTACTACTTTGCAATCTTTTACTTTCCGATCTATAAACCAAAAATACCAAAAATATGTACTTTATCATTTATCTATCTCTATCAGATCTCACTTTTGCAAGTGACCGTGAAGGGATTGACAACTCCTTTATCGCGTTGGGTGCAATTTGTTGATTGTTTGTGCAGGTATTCGGTGACTTGTGAGTTGTCTCCTACTGGATTGATACCTTGGTTCTCAAACTGAGGGAAATACTTACGCTACTTTGCTGCATCACCCTTTCCTCTTCAAGGGAAAAACCAATGCAAGCTCAAGAGGTAGCCAGAAGGATTTCTGGCGCCGTTGCCGGGGAGATCTACGTCAAGTCAAGCCATACCAAGTACCCATCATAAACTCTTCTCTATTGCATTATATTATTCGCCATTCACCTCTCGTTTTCCTCTCCCCCGCCTCTAAAACGATTTTTGAAAAGATTTGCCTTTTATTCGCTTTTCTTCCATTCGATCTTTTGCTTGCTTGTTACCATGTGCCTTCTTTTTGCTTGCATCTTCGCTTGCTAAAAGCTTATGGATCCTCATCCACTTGCTAATCTTTTTAAGAGATCCAATTATGATGAACCAATTGCTAGTGAGTTTTGTGCACTAGATTATCTTTATGAAGTTTTGCTTGAAATTCGTGAATCTAGAAATTGTGATGAAGAAATTTATGAAGAGATTCACGATAGCTCCTTGAATAAAAAGCATGATCGCAATGATTTTACTATAAATTCTATTGATGTAATTGGTGCTAATAATATGCAAAACCCTAAGCTTGGGGATACTAGTTTTTCTATGTCCACTACTTGTTGCAATGATCATGATTGGGGTGATTCTTCTTATGATCTTGAAAATTTATTTAAACCCCATGATAAATATGAGATTGATAATAGTTTTTGCAATAGTATTGAAAGTGGGTTTGGAAGAGTGTCAACTTTAGATCCCACATATTTGGAGAGTGTTCAATCTTATGAATTTTTTGATAAAAGTGGGTTTGGAGAGGTCATGACTTTAGTTAATGTTAATCCCACTATTTTGGAAGAGTGTCAACTTCGCATGCATGTGGATTGTGTTGAGAACATGCTATGTGATAGATATATTGTTGAGTTTTCTTATGATCCTACATATAATTATTATGAGAGAGGAAAATATGGTCGTAGAAATTTTCATGTTACTAAATTACCTTTCTTCATGTTGAGATTGCTATCGTCTCTTTCTTCTTCCTTGCACTTGCTAGTTTTTGCTTGCCTTGGTAATTTTTTTGCTTATAAAATGCCTATGCATAGGAAGTATGTTAGACTTATATGTGTTTGTCGTGTGTTTTATGATGCTATCTTTGTGCATCAATTCTTCTCTTTTATGTGAGCATCGTTGAAATTATCAATGCCTAGCTAAGGGCGTTAAACGATAGCGCTTGTTGGGAGGCAACCCAATTTTATTTTTGATCTTTGCATTTTGTTCCTGTTTAGTAATAATTCATCTAGCCTGCGGTTATATGTGGCTTTATGTTTCAATTAGTGTTTCTGCCAAGTTAAACCTTTAGGATAGCTTACGGTGATAGTTGTGTTGATCCTGATGAAAATCAGAAAATTTTGCGCTTAGTAAGTTAGTTTTGAAAATTCAAGAAACATGTTTTTGATATGATTGTTTTTTCTATGGATTGGTACACAAATTTATCGGTTTTCCTAATTTGTATGGATTTTTGGAGTTACAGAAGTATTCGAGAGTTACAGATTACTACATACTATTCAGTTTTTGACAGATTCTGTTTTTCGGGTGTTGTTTGCTTGTTTTGATGAATCTATGGGTAGTATAGGGGGGTATGAAACATGGAAAAGTTGGAATACGGTATATATTACACCAATATAAACAAAGAATGTGTTTGCAATACTACCTTAAATTGGTGATTTATTTTCTTATACTAACGGAGCTCATGAGATTTTCTGTTGAGTTTTGTGTTTTTAAGTTTTCAAGTTTTGCATAGGGATTTGATGGACTACGGAATAAGGAGTGGCAAGAGCCTAAGCTTGGGGATGCCCAAGGCACACCAAGTTAATATTCAAGGACAACCAAAAGCCTAAGCTTGGGGATGCCCCGGAAGGCATCCCCTCTTTCGTCTTCGTCTATCGATAACTTTACTTGAGGCTATAATTTTATTCACCACATGATATGTGTTTTGCTTGGAGCGTCTTGTATGATTTGAGTCTTTGCTTTTTAGTTTACCACAATCATCCTTGATGTACACACCTTTTGGGAGAGATACGCATGAATCGTGATTTATTAAAATACTATATGTGCTTCACTTATATCTTTTGAGCTAGGCAATATTGCTCTAGTATTTCACTTATATCTTTTTAGAGCACGCGGTGGCTTTAGTTTATAAAAATTGTTGAACTCTCATGCTTCGCTTATATTATTTTGTGAATCTTTTAGTACAGCATGGTAATTTGCTTGGGTTATAAAACTAGTCCTAATATGATGGGCATCCAAGATGGATATAATAAAAACTTACATAAAAAGTGCATTGAATACTATGAGAAGTTTGATTCCATAAGATTGTTTTGAGATATGAAGATGGTGATAGTAGAGTCATGCTAGTGGAATAGTTGTGAATTTGAGAGATACTTGTGTTAAAGTTTGTGATTCCCGTAACATGCACGTATGGTGAACCGTTATGTGATGAAGTTGGAGCATGATTTATGTATTGATTGTCTTCCTTATGAGTGGCGGTCGGGGACGAGCGATGTTCTTTTACTACAAGTCTATCCCCCTAGGAGCATGCGCGTAGTACTTCATTTGGGTAACTAATAGATTTTTGCAATAAGTATGTGAGTTCTTTATGACTAATGTTGAGTCCATGGATTATACGCACTCTCACCCTTCCACCATTGCTAGCCTCTCTAGTACCGCGCAACTTCCATCGGTACCATACACCCACCATATACCTTCCTCAAAACATCCACCATACCTACCTATTATGGCATTTCCATAGCCATTCAGAGATATATTTCCATGCAACTTTCCACCGTTCCGTTTATTATGACACGCTTCATCATTGTCATATTGCTTTGCATGATCATGTAGTTGACATTGTATTTGTGGCAAAGCCACTATTCATAATTCTTTCATACATGTCACTCTTCAATCATGGCACATCCTGATACACCGCCGGAGGCATTCACATTGAGTCATATTTTGTTCCAAGTGTTGAGTTATAATTCTTGAGTTGTAAGTAAATAAAAGTGTGATGATCTTCATTATTAGAGCATTTTCCCATGTGAGGAAAGGATGATGGAGGATATGATTCACCCACAAGTCGGGATGAGACTCCGGATGAAAAAAAAAGAGGCCATAAACGAAAGAGAAGGCCCAAATAAAAAATGAGAGAAAAACAGAGAAGGGGCAATGTTACTATCCTTTTTCCACACTTGTGCTTCAAAGTAGCACCTTGATCGTCATGATAGAGAGTATCATATTTTGTCACTTTCATACACTAGTGGGGATTTTCATAATAGAACTTGGCTTGTATATTCCAATGATGGCCTTCCTCCAAATGCCCTAGGTCTTCGTGAGCAAGCGAGCTGGATGCACACCCACTTGGTTTCTTTTTGAGATTTCATACACTTATAACTCTAGTGCATCCATTGCATGGCAATCCCTACTCACTCACATTGATATCTATTGATGGGCATCTCCATAGCCCATTGATACGCCTAGTTTATGTGAGACTATCTTCTCATTTTTTGTCTTCTCCACAACCACCATATTCTATTCCACCTTGGTGTTATATCCATGGCTCACGCTCATGTATTGCGTGAAGATTGAAAAATTTTGAGAACATCAAAAGTATGAAACAATTGCTTGGCTTGTCATCAGGGTTGTGCATGATTTAAATATTTTGTGTGATGAAGATAGAGCATAGCCAGACTATATGACTTTATAGGGCTAGCTTTCTTTGGCCATGTTATTTTGAGAAGACATGATTGCTTTGTTAGTATGCTTGAAGTATTATTGTTTTTATGTCAATATTAAACTTTTGTTTTGAAATCTTTTGGATGTGAACATTCATGCCACAATAAAGAAAATTACATGGATAAATATGTTAGGTAGCATTCGAGACCAAAAATTCTGTTTTTGTCATTTACCTACTCGAGGACGAGCAGGAATTATGCTTGGGGATTCTTGATACGTCTCCAATGTATCTATAATTTTTGATTGTTCCATGCTATTATATTATCTGTTTTGGATGTTTAATAGGCATTTATATGCTATTTTATATTATTTTTGGGACTAACCTATTAATCGAGCTCCCAGTGCCAGTTTCTTTTTTTGCCTATTTTAGAGTTTCACAGAAAAGGAATACCAAATGGAGTCCAAATGGAATGGAACTTCCGCGATGATATTTCTTGGACCAGAAGGAAACCAGAAGACTTGGAGATGAAGTCGGAGACGCAACGAGGCGTCCACGAGGTAGGAGGGCACACTTAGAGGGTAGGGCACTCCCCCTACCTCATGGGCCCCTCGTGGGTCTCCTGACCTAGCTCCTTTGCCTATATATACTCTTATACCCTGAAAACATCCAGGGGAGCCACGAAACCACTTTTCCACCGCCACAACCTTCTGTACCCATGAGATCCCATCTAGGGGCCTTTTTTGGCGTCCTGCCGGAGGGGGATTCGATCATGGAGGGCTTGTTCATCAAGACCATTGCCTCTCCGATGATGCATGAGTAGTTTAGCACATACCTACGGGTCCATAGCTAGTAGCTAGATGGCTTATTCTCTCTCTTTGATTCTCGATACCATGTTCTCCACGATGTTCTTGGAGATCTATTCGATGTAATATTCTTTTGCGGTGTGTTTACCAAGATCCAATGAATTGTGGATTTATGATCATAATATCTATGAATATTATTTGGTTCTTCTCTGAATTATTATATGCATGATTTGATATCTTTGCAAGTCTCATTGAATTATTGGTTTAGTTTGGCCTACTAGATTGATCTTTCTTGCAACGGAAGAAGTGCTTAGCTTTGGGTTCAATCTTGCGGTGTCCTTTCCCAGTGACAGTAGGGGTAGCAAGGCACGTATTGTATTGTTGCCATCAAGGAGAAAAAGATGGGGTTTTCATCATATTGCTTGAGTTAATTCCTCTACATCATGTCATCTTACTTAATGCGTTACTCTGTTCTTTAAGAATTAAATACTCTAGATGCAGGCAGGAGTCGATCGATTTGTGGAGTAATAGTAGTAGATGCAGAATCTTTTCGGTCTGCTTGACACGGACGTGATGCCTATGTTCATGATCATTGCCTTAGATATCGTCATAACTTTGCGCTTTTCTATCAATTGCTCAGTAGTAATTTGTCACCCACCGTAATATTTGCTATCTTGAGAGAAACCACTAGTGAAACCTATGGCCACTGAGTCTCTTTTCCATTATATTGAATCTCTTTTACATCTTACTAGTTTCCGATCTACTATTTTGTGATCTTTTACTTTCTGATCTATAAATCAAAAATACCAAAAATATTTACTTTACCGTTTATCTATCTCTATCAGATCTCACTTTTGTAAGTGATCGTGAAGGTATTGGCAACCCCTTTATCGCGTTGGGTGCAAGTTGTTGATTGTTGGTGCAGGTATTCAGTGACTTGTGTGTTGTCTCCTACTGGATTGATACCTTGGTTCTCAAACTAAGGGAAATACTTACGCTACTTTACTGCATCACCCTTTCCTCTTCAAGGGAAAAACCAATGCAAGCTCAAGAGGTAGCAGGGCCCACGGGTTTGTCAACATAGTTACACTTTTTTGGTGCTTCAACGTAGTTACTAAAGGAGATAAATTTACAACGAAGTCAGGGAGCTGGCAGGTATTATTTATTTTTGGTGGTCCAGCAAGTATCAGCTGGGTTGTGGGCTGCCCCATCTAGGGTTTCTTCTTGAACATGCGCAGCCCACGACATGCTGGTTTGTATTTCCTTGAGGGCCGACATGTATCGGCTAACCTATGGAACTCCCATCCGAGGTTTTATTTTTCCTAAAACATCAGCAGCCCAACTTATGTATTTTTTTGAAGAAAACACAGAGGTCTGTTCTATTTTTCTATATAAGAATAGGAATGCCAGGTCCAACTTATGTTTCCCTTCCAACTATATTATATATATTTAAATTATTTTATATGTTATTATATATTATTGTTATTGTCATCATATATTTAATAGATAGTTACATATATAAGAAACAATATCCCACATCTTATAAACTTATAAAAATAATTTCTTAACCATAAAATCCTGGATTTTTTTACATTAAGGCAACGAAAATCCTGGTGATTGTGTACAAAATCTTGGTAAGATTTAAGGACCAATGTAATAATAACTCACTTATTATTTAAATATATTTATAACAAAATGCTCAGCCCCTATTTATTTTTTGATAACATTGATGCGCCGAACCCAACATTATATTAGAACCAGCCCAGCAAAATCGTGTATTTTGATAAAGTGCAAATGGCATGTGATTTTTTAGGAGAAAAATAAATGGGTCGCATGGACGCTACATTATTTGTTCAACCCGCCCAGCAAATTCGTGTATTTCGAGAAAGTGAAAATGGGCTGTAGTTTTAAAAAATGGGCCGCATGGACGCTACATTATTTGTTCACCCAGCCCAACAAATGGACTGTAATTCTCAAAAAAAATCAAATGGACTATAAATTCTGGAAAATTTGATTGAATATGTGCCACATTTTTGGAGGCTGAAATGTCGGCCAATAGGTCAAAGCCAACGCAAGTCGTTATCAACTTAGTCAACAGATGATTCTTACATCATTAGCCATTGGATATACATCCAACGACCAACATCCATCTTTAATCTCTCGTCTTCTTCCTCCAGCGCCGCCGGGACCACCTACTCCCGCCTCCTGCTGCTAGCCGCTCTTCTTAGCACGCTTTGCTATGAAGCACTACCCAACGCCGGCCAGGACATCCCTCCACCCCTCCACACCTCTTGTTCTTCTCCATCGACTATCAAACCACGCTGCACCAGAACCAGTTAACCCTCGTACACCTCTCCGTCTGCGACTCCACTCCCGTGTCTTCCCATCTCCGGTTCGTTGCTGTCCGGGGCCTCGCCCTCGTCCACCACCTTGAATGCGCTTGGCGCGATGTGGTCAACACACAAAAACATTAATACTCCCCTACTAGCTGGGACCCACCATAGTGGGAGGCTGACTTGTGGGCCTACTAAGTTGACGGGGATGGAGGGCTTTGTCAACTTAGTCAATATGAACGATTCTAGCTCTAGTGACCGTACGATGTACATCCAATGGCCGTAGTGCTTCTTCAACCTCTGGTCTTCTAGCTCCAGCCACCCAAACCAGCGTCGGTCGTGTCACCTACTCCTGCCCTCCGTGGCCGGTTGTGCTGCCGCGGAGGCCTCACCGCCCCTACTACTCCCACCACTGGCCAGGCCCTGCGGTGACGGTAGCCTCACGATGCAGCCGAACCAGTGAACCCTCATACTCCTCTCTGTGTGGGCATCCACTGCCGCGTCTTCCCCTTCCTAGGCCTCGCCATCGTCCACCGCCTTGGTGCTCTCGGCGCGGTGTGGTTAATGTGGTCAAGGAGTGACTTCCATCGAAAGAGTACTGTACGTGCATAGGCTGACAGCTGGGTCCACGGCCGCAGCAAGGAAGTGCCTCCTTATTACGCGCAAAATAACGATTTCTCCACCTGACAGCAAGGACCCACCAGACGGGCCACCGTATTTCGTGAAAAAACGTTTCCCCCTTGACTGCTGGGACCCACCAGCTACATCTTTGCACGCAACGAAGTGGCTGCTAGTCGGGACCCACCTGGTCAAAGCATACGTAGCATTGTCATTTTGGACGCGAACGTGTACGTACATATTGCGCAGATGCCGATCTCCTTAGCCAGCCGGAGCCCAAGGATGAGCGCCTCATACTCGGCTACGTTGTTGGAGGCAGCGAAATGGATCTGCAGCATGTATTTCAACTTGTCTCCTTTGGGAGAGGTGAGGACGATGTCGTCTCCTAAGCCGGTGCGCATTGATACTTCTCCAACGTATCTACTTTTCCAAACACTTTTGCCCTTGTTTTGGACTCTAACTTGCATGATTTGAATGGAACTAACCCGGACTGACGTTGTTTTCAGCAAAGCTGCCATGGTATTATTTTTGTGCAGAAATAAAAGTTCTTCGAATGACCTTAAACTTCACGAAGTCACGTTTTATAATTAATAAATATATTGACGAAAGGATCAACAGAGGGGGACCCACACCCTGTCCACGAGGGTGCAGGGCGTGCCCACCCTCCTGGGGCGCGCCCCCTGATTCGTGGGTCCCCTAGACCTCCACCGACCTCAACTCCAACTCTATATATTCACGTTCGGGGAGAAAAAAATCAAAGAGAAGGATTTGTCACGTTTTACAATATGGAGCCACCGCCAAGCCCTAATCTTCCTCGGGGGGCTGATCTAGAGTCCATTCAGGGCTCCGGAAAAGGGAATCAGTCGCCATCATCATCATCATCAACCATCCTCCATCACCAATTTCATGATGCTCACCACCGTGCGTGAGTAAACCCATCGTAGGCTTGCTGGACGGTGATGGGTTGGATGATATTTACCATGTAATCGAGTTAGTTTTGTTAGGGTTTGATCCCTAGTATCCATTATGTTCTAAGATTGATGTGGCTATGACTTTGCCATGCTTAATGCTTGTCACTAGGGACCATGTGCCATGATTTCAGATCTAAACCTATTATGTTTTCATGAATATATGTGAGTTCTTGATCCTATCTTGCAAGTTATAGTCACCTACTACATGTTATGATCCAGCAAAACCCCGGAGTGACAATAGTCGGGACACTTCCCGGTGATGACCGTAGTTTGAGGAGTTCATGTATTCACTAAGTGCTAATGCTTTGGTCTGGTACTCTATTAAAAGGAGGCCTTAATATCCCTTAGCTTCCAATAGGACCCCGGGGAGGGTAGGACAAAATATGTCATGCAAGTTCTTTTCCATAAGCACGTATGGCTATGTTCGCAATACATGCCTACATTACATTGATGAACTGGAGCTAGTTCTGTGTCACCCTATGTTATAACTGTTGCACGAGGAATTACATCCGATCTAATTATCCATCATTGATCCATTGCCTACGAGCTTTTCACATATTGATCTTTGCTTAGTTACTTCACCATTGCCACTGTTATGATTGCCACAAAATTGCTACTGTTATTTCTGCCACCGCTACCGTTACTTCCATACTACTTTGCTACTAAATACTTTGCTGCAGATATTAAGTCTTTCAGGTGTGGTTGAATTGGCAACTCAGCTGCTAATACTTGAGAATATTCTTTGGCTCCCCTTGTGTTGAATCAATAAATTTGGATTGAATACTCTACCCTCGAAAACGGTTGCGATCCCTTATACTTGTGGGTTATCAAGACCTTTTTCTGGCGCCGTTGGCGGGAAGCATAGCTCTATTCTTTGAGACACTCGGGATTTCTATCTGTTGATCACCATAAGGAACTTGAAAGATGAAAGAACCAAGATTTTTCCATCAACAATGAGGGAAGGTAAGGAACTGCCATCTAGCTCTGCACTTGATTCACCTTCTGTTGTGAGTAAACTTGCGACACCTACACCTGCACCTGCTATTGATTCTGATATGTCGCATGTTATTGATGATTCCACTTCTGCTATGTATGATGCTTATGATGAAACTACTTCTCTGCTTGATAATACTGTACCATTAGGTGAATTACTTGATGAACAACTTGATAGGGTTAGAGAGAATGAAATTATTGAAACAAATGATATTAATGAAAGTGATAATGAATATTCTCCCCCTAGATACGAATTGCCTGTTGTGCCTGAGGGTTATGTTATGGATGAAGAAACAACTAGAGACTTTCTTGCTTGCAATGATAGATATGATCTTAAGAAACTGTAGCCAAGCTGAAAGAAAAGTCTCTGAATGCTAGAATGAAATACGACCCTGCTTTTGCTACTTCACCTATCTGTGTTATTGATAAGGATTATCAATTCTCTGTCGATCCTGAGTTAATTACTTTGGTTGAATCTAATCCTTTTTATGGCTATGAATCTGAAACTGTTGTGGCACATCTCACTAAACTGAATGATATAGCCACCCTATTCACTCATGAGGAAAAAATTCGCTATTATTATATTCTTAAATTGTTTCCTTCTCATTAAAGGGTGATGCTAAGATATGGTTTAATTCTGTTGCTCCTGGTTGTGTGCGTAGTCCCCAGGATATGATTTATTACTTCTCTGCAAAATATTTCCCCGCTCATAAGAAACAATCTGCCCTAAGGGAAATATTTAATTTTGTGCAAATTGAAGTAGAGAGTCTCCCACAAGCTTGGGGGAGGCTTCTCCGATTACTTAATGCTTTGCCTGATCATCCTCTCAAGAAAAATGAAATGCTTGATATCTTTTATAATGGACTAATTGATGCTTCTAGAGACCTCCTAGACAGTTGTGTTTGTTGTGTTTTCAGGGAAAGAACTATTGAGCAAGCTAAATTGCTATTGAATAATATATTGAGAAATGATAATGATTTGACACTTCCTGAGCCAACTCCTAAGCCAACTCCTAAGAAAGGGGGTATTCTATTTCTCAGTCCTAAAGATATGCAAGAGGCAAAGAAATCTATGAAAAAAAGGTATTAAAGCTGAAGATGTTAAGAATTTACCGCCTATTGAAGAAATACATGGTCTTGATAACCCGACATAGGTAGTAAAGGTAAATTCTCTCTATAGATTTGATAAGTGTGAAATCCCATCTACTAAGTTTTTCTAGTCAATGTTTGGATGAGTTTGATAATTTTATGATTAAACAAGAAGACTTCAATGCTTACTTTGGTAGACTATTGAAACGTAATGCTTATATGGTTGAACACTTGAGTGATTATATGTCTAGAGTTAAAGGTGATCTTAAGCTTATTAGTAAACATGCTTCCATGGTTACCACTCAAGTAGAGCAAGTGCTTAAGGCACAAGATGATTTGCTCAATGAATTAAATACTAAGAACAATGATCATGCTGTTAGAGTTATGACTAGAGGTGGTAAAATGACCCAGGAACCTTTGTATCCCGAGGGCCATCCTAATACTGATACGCCTAGTCCTTCTAAGAAAAAGAAAAAGAAAAATGATAGGACTTTCCATGCTTCTAGTGAACCTGTTGTTGACACACCTGAGAATCCCAATGATATTTCTATTTTTTATGCTGAAACACAATTTGGTAATGAACAAGAACCTAGTGATAATGTTAATAATGATTTTCATGTTGATGCTCAACCAAGTAATAACAATGATATAGAGACTGAACCTGCTGTTGATCTTGATAACCCACAATCAAAGAATCGGCATTATGATAAGAGAGACTTTGTTGCTAGGAAGAACGGTAAAGAAAGAGAACCATAGGTTCAGAAACTCATGCCTTTTCCTCCTAAACCATCCAAGAAAAAGGATGATGAGGATTTTGAGCGGTTTGCTGAAATGATTAGACCTATCTTGTTGCGTATGCGCTTGACTGATATGCTTAAAATGAATCCCTATGCTAAGTATATGAAATATATTGTTACAAATAAAAGAAAGATACCGGAAGCTGAAATTTCCACCATGCTTGCTAATTATACTTTTAAGGGTGGAATACCAAAGAAACTTGGAGATCCAGGAGTACCAACTATACCATGCTCCATTAAACGAAACTATGTTAAAACTGCTTTATGTGATCTTGGAGCCGGTGTTAGTGTTATGCCTCTCTCTTTATATCGTAGACTTGATTTGAATAAGTTGACACCTACTAAAATCTCTTTGCAAATGGCCGATAAATCAACTACTATACCTGTCGGTATTTGTGAGGATGTGCCTGTTGTGGTTGCAAACGTTACTAGTTTAAGGGACTTTGTTATTCTTGATATTCCCGAGGACGACAGTATGTCGATCATCCTTGGTAGACCTTTTCTAAATATTGCAGGGGCTGTTATTGATTGCAATAAAGGCAATGTCACTTTTCATGTTAATGGTAATGAGCATACGGTACACTTTCCGAGGAAACAACCTCAAGTTCATAGTATAAATTCTATTGGAAAAATTTCAACGATTACTATTGGAGGATTTGAATTTCCTCTTCCTACTGTCAAAAAGAAATATTATATTCTTATTGTTGGGGACATAAATAACCTGCCTTGTGGGTCCCCTAGAGCTCCACCGACCTCAACTCCAACTCTATATATTCACGTTCGGGGAGAAAAAAATTAGAGAGAAGGATTCAACGCGTTTTACAATAAGGAGCCGCCGCCAAGCCCTAATCTTCCTCGGGAGGGCTGATCTGGAGTCCATTCGGGGCTCCGGAGAGGGGAATCTGTCGCCATCGTCATCATCAACCATCCTCCATCACCAATTTCATGATGCTCACCACCGTGCATGAGTAATCCCATCGTAGGCTTGCTGGACGGTGATTGGCTGGATGAGATTTACCATGTAATCGAGTTAGTTTTGTTAGGGTTTGATCCCTAGTATCCATTATGTTCTAAGATTGATGTTGCTATGACTTTGCCATGCTTAATGCTTGTCACTAGGGCTCGAGTGCCATGATTTCATATCTGAACCTAATATGTTTTTATGAATATATGTGAGTTCTTGATCCTATCTTGCAAGTTATAGTCACCTACTATGTGTTATGATCTGGCAAACCCCTGAGTGACAATAGTCGGGACACTTCCCGGTGATGACCATAGTTTGAGGAGTTCATGTATTCACTAAGTGCTAATGTTTTGGTCTGGTACTCTATTAAAAGGAGGCCTTATTATCCCTTGGTTTCCAATAGGACCCCGCTGCCACGGGAGGGTAGGAGATGTCATGCAAGTTCTTTTCCATAAGCACGTATGACTATATTCGGAATACATGCCTACATTACATTGATGAACGGGAGCTAGTTCTGTCTCACCCTATGTTATAACTGTTGCATGAGGAATTACATCCGACCTAATTATCCATCATTGATCCATTGCCTACGAGCTTTTCACATATTGATCTTTGCTTAGTTACTTCTCTGTTGCCACTGTTACGATTGCTACAAAACTGCTACTGTTACTTTTGCCACCGTTACTGTTACTTCCATACTACTTTGCTACTAAATACTTTACTGCAGATATTAAGTCTTTCAGGTGTGGTTGAATTGACAACTCAGCTGCAAATACTTGAGAATATTCTTTGGCTCCCCTTGTGTTGAATCATTAAATTTGGGTTGAATACTCTACCCTCGAAAACGGTTGCGATCCCCTATACTTGTGGGTTATCACGCATCTTTGAGCCATCAAAGTGCATATGCCAATGCATGGAATCCAGCGCTGGCGGCAGGTACTAGGACTCGGCCCAGTCGACAAGGAAGTCGGCCAGTGCTTGAGACTTGATGGTGGTGCGGGGCTGGTAGAGGATGGTGTGGGCAGCCAGCTCGATGGCCCACTTTGCCACCTGGCCTGATGCATCTCTGTTGCCCATGATCTCAGCAATGGGAGCGGTGCAGACGACCGTGATGGAGTTCTCTTGGAAGTACTGCTTCTGTCGGCGTTCTGGGAAAGGGGTACCCAAACTTGCCTACCTGCGGCCCACGGTGTGGCTACATCAACGGCCTGGTACGACCCAGCTTCGACATCGATGACTCAGGACCCTCGCGACGGTCCAAGCCTCGCGAGGCGGCTGACACCAAGACCTCCGAAACGAGAAGCCCCTCAGGTTGGCTCTCGAAGCGCAGAGATTCCATGCAAGCCTCACCTCGCAAGTTTCGGGTGACGTGAGCCATGATGACCAAGGCCAGGCGGGCGCCATCAGGCGCAGTGTGCCAGTTTCCTCTTTGGTGCTAAGGAGGCAAGCGCAGGTGCGGAGTCCCAAGGAATCAACCAAAGGTTTCCATTACCGTGCAACAAGACCAAGACCACCAGGACGACAGGACGGAGGTCATCACCGAGCCCACCGCGGCGTCACGTCCAGAGGCTTTTGTAGGCAAAGACTACTTTTATCAGGATAAGATGTACTAGTTGTCTCCTGCTACCTCTTGAGCTTGCATTGGTTTTCCCTTGAAGAGGAAAGGGTGATGCAGCAAAGTAGCGTAAGTATTTCCCTCAGTTTTTGAGAACCAAGGTATCAATCCTGTAGGAGACGATGCACAAGTCACCGGATACCTGCACAAACAATCAAGAACCTTGCAACCAACGCGATAAAGGGGTTGTCAATTCCTTCACGGTCACTCGCAAAAGTGAGATCTAATAGAGATAGTAAAGTAATATTTTTGGTATTTTTTATGTATAGATTTGAAAGTAAAGATTGCAAAATAATAGATTGGAAACTAGCAAGATGTAAACGAGATTCAATAATATGGAAAAGAGATGTAATATAATGGAAAAGAGACCCTGGGGCCATAGATTTCACTAGTGGCTTCTCTCGAGATAGCATGTATTATGGTGGGTGCACAAATTACTGTCGAGCAATTGATAGAAAAGCGCATAATTATGATGAAATCTAAGGCAATGATCATGAACATAGGCATCATGTCCGTTTCAAGTAGACCGACTCCTGCCTACATCTAATACTATTACTCCACACATCGACCGCTATCCAGCATGCATCTAGAGTATTAAGTTCATAAGAATGGAGTAACGCATTAAGCAAGATAACATGATGTAGAGGAATTAACTCAAGCAACATGATGAAAACCCCATCTTTTTTATCCTCGATTGCAACAATACAATACGTGCCTTGCTCCCCTACTGTCACTGGGAAAGGACACCACAAGATTGAACCCAAAGCTAAGCACTTCTCCCATGGCAAGAAAGGTCAATCTAGTAGGCCAAACTAAACCGATAATTCAAAGAGATATGCAAAGATATCAAATCATGCATATAAGAATTCAGAGAAGAAGAATAATATTCATAGATATTCTTGATCATAAATCCACAATTCATCAGATCTCGACAAACACGCTGCAAAAGAGTATTACATCGAATAGATATCCAAGAACATCGAGGAGAACTTTGTATTGCGAATCAAAGAGAGAGAAAAGAAGCCATCTAGCTAATAACTATGGACCCAAAGGTCTGTGGTAAAGTACTCACGCTTCATTGGAGAGGTAATGGTGTTGATGTAGAAGCCCTTAGTGACCAATTCCCCCTCCGGCAGATTGTCGGAAAAGGCCCCAAGATGGGATCTCATGGGTACAGAAGGTTGCGGCAGTGAAAAAGTGGTTTCATGGTTCCCCCTGATGATTTTAGGGTATAAGAGTATATATAGGTGAAAGAACTAGGTCGGTGGACCTACGAGGGGCCCATGAGGGTGGGGGCGCGCCCGCCTGCCTTGTTGCCTCCTCGTTACGTCTCCAACTTCATCTCCAAGTCTTCTGGTTTACTTTCGGTCCAAGAAAGATCATCGCGAAGGTTTCATACCGTCTGGACTTCATTTGGTATTCCTTTTCTGCAAAACTCTAAAATAGGCAAAAAAAACGGAAACTGGACTCGGCCTTCGGTTAATAGGTTAGTCCCAAAAATAATACAAAAGAGCATATTAAATCCCATTAAACATCCAATACAGATAATATAATAACATGGAAAAATCAAAAATTATAGATACGTTGCAGACATATCATCTCCCTTTGAATTTGGTCGTTGTGGGATCCCTTCCCGCCTTCATTTGGGAAGAGGACCAAGGCCACTATAAATAGGACCTAGCCACCACCATAGAGAGGGATCAGATCCATTCCACACTCACCAACTCACGAGCTCACTTGAGCTCAAGAACACACCTCCTGAGGTGGTTCTCCATTATACTAGTTCATCCTCAGCCCCTCAAGGCCAATCCACCATAAAGCAGGAGTAGGGTTTTACACCGCAAGGTGGCCCGAACCTGGGTAAACTGTTGTGTCCCCTTTCCCTTGAGTTCGACGAGCTAGGCTGTGAGATTGGCGAGTAGGCAGACTGGGGAGGTTGAGTTCTTCACAAACACCCCAGAGTTTGCACCTCTCAAGGGTTTGCGGAACCCGAAATCCAACATTTGGCGTGCCAGGTAGGGGTGCGTCAGAGCCTCTCTTCCGCCGGTCGATTCGCCACTGCTCCACCGCTTCCATGGCTGACGCACGTCGAGCTCGTGGTGAGCGTCGGGCCGCTCTCGCCGCCTGCGTTGCTTAGACAACACTGGCGGGCAACTGATGTCTACTACACAACCTTCTTCTTGTAGACGTTGTTGGGCCTGCAAGTGCACAGGTTTATAGGACAGTAGCAAATTTCCATCAAGTGGATGACCTAAGGTTTATCAATCCGTGGGAGGCGTAGGATGAAGATGGTCTCTCTCAAGCAACCCTGCAACCAAATAACAAAGAGTCTCTTGTGTCCCCAACACACCCAATACAATGGTAAATTGTATAGGTGCACTAGTTCGGCGAAGAGATGGTGATACAAGTGCAATATGGATGGAAGATAAAGGTATTTGTATTTTGAAATAATAAAAACAGCAAGGTAACTAATGATAAAAGTGAGCGTAAACGGTATTGCAATGATAGGAAACAAGGCCTAGGGTTCATACTTTCACTAGTGTAAGTTCTCTCAACAATAATAACATAGATAGATCATATAACAATCCCTCAACATGCAACAAAGAGTCACTCCAAAGCCACTAATAGCGGAGAACAAACGTAGAGATTATGGTAGGGTACGAAACCACCTCAAAGTTAATCTTTTGGATCAATCTAATCAAGAGTTCATACTAGAATAACACCTTAAGACACAAATCAACCAAAACCCTAATGTCACCTAGATACTCCATTGTCACCTCAATTATCCGTGGGCATGATTATACGATATGTGTCACACAATCTCAAATTCATACAACCAACACAAAGTACTTCAAAGAGTGCCCCAAAGTTTCTACCAGAGAGTCAAGAAAACGTGTGCCAACCCCTATGCATAGGTTCATGGGCGGAACCCGCAAGTTGGTCACCAAAACATACATCAAGTGGCACGTGATATCCCATTGTCACCACAGATAAACACGGCAAGACATACATCAAGTGTTCTCAAATTAAAGACTCAATACGATAAGATAACTTCAAGAGGGAAACTCAATTCATCACAAGGGAGTAGAGGGGAAGAAACATCATAAGATCCAACTATAATAGCAAAGCTCGCGATACATCAAGATCGTGCCATAGAGAGAACACGAGAGAGAGAGAGAGAGAGAGAGAGATCAAACACATAGCTACTGGTACATACCCTCAGCCACGAGGGTGAACTACTCCTCCTCGTCATGGATAGCGCCGGATGATGAAGATGGCCACCGGTGAGGATCCCCCCCGCAGGTGCGGAATGGACTCCTGAGAGGTTTTTGGTGGCTACATAGGCTTGCGGCGGCGGAACTCCCGATCTATCTTGATATTTGATGGTTTTAGGGTACGTAGGGTTATGTAGGCGAAAGAAGTCGGTCGGGCGGTGCTCGAGGGGTCCACGAGATAGGGCACGCTCTGTGGGGGGGGGGGGCTCCCCCCAATCTCCTGGGCTCCTCCAGTATCTTCTGACGTGGACTCCAAGTCTCCAGGATGATATTCTTCCAAAAAATCACGTTGCCGAAGGTTTCATTTCGTTTGGATTCCGTTTGATATTCCTTTTCTTCGAAATACTGAAACACGCAATAAAACAGCAATATGGGTTGGGCCTCCGGTTAGTAGGTTAGTCCCAAAAATGATATAAATGTGTAAAATAAATCCCATAAACATCCAAAAGGGGTAATATAATACCATGGAACAATCAAAATTTATAGATACGTTGGAGACGTATCAAGCATCCCCAAGCTTAATTCCTGCTCGTCCTCGAGTAGATAAATGACAGAATTTTTGATGTGGAATGCTACCTAGCATAATTCTCAATGTAATTTTCTTTATTGTGGCATGAATGTTCAGATCCAAATGATTCAAAATAAAATTTCATATTGACATAAGAAATAGTGATACTTCAAGCATACTAATCAAAGTAATCATGTCTTCTCAAAATAACATGGCCAAAGAAAGTTATCCCTACAAAATCATATAGTATGGATGTTGCTCTATCTTCATCACACAAAGTATTTAATCATGCACAACCCCGATGACAAGCCAAGCAATTGTTTCATACTTTAGTAATCTCAAACTTTTTTCAACTTTCACGCAATATATGAGCATGAGCCATGGACATAGCACTATATGTGGAATAGAATGGTGGTTGTGGAGAAGACAAAAAGGAGAAGATAGTCTCACATCAACTAGGCGTATAAACGGGCTATGGATATGCCCACTAATAGATATCAATGTGATTGAGTAGGGATTGCCATGCAACGGATGCACTAGAGCTATAAATATATGAAAGCTCAACAAAAGAAACTAAGTGGGTGCGCATCCAACTTGCTTGCTCACGAAGACCTAGGGCATTTGAGGAAGCCCATCATTGGAATATACAAGCCAAGTTCTATAATGAAAAATTCCCACTAGTATATGCAATTGACAACATAGGAGACTCTCTATCATGAAGATCATGGTGCTATTTTGAAGCACAAGTGTGGAAAAGAGATAGTAGCATTGTCCCTTCCCTCTTTTTCTCTCATTTTTTCTTTTCTTTTTTTCCCTTTTTTTCTTTTTTTTCTTTTTCTTTTTCTTTGGCCTTTCTTTTTTCTCCTTTTTCTCTTTTTTTGTAAAGTCCAAAGTCTCATCCCGACTTGAGGGGGAATCATAGTCTCCATCATCCTTTCCTCACTGGGACAATGCTCTAATAATGAAGATCATCACACTTTTATGGATTTACAACTCAAAGCTAGAACAAGATATGACTCTATATGAATGCCTCCGGTGGTGTACCGGGATATGCAATGAATCAAGAGCGACATCTATGAAAATGATGAAGGTGGCCTTGCCACAAATACGATGTCAACTACATGATCATGCAAAGAGCAATATGACAAAAGTAATGCATGTCATATGAACAGAACGGTGGAAAGCTGCATGGCAATATATCTCGGAATGGCTATGGAAATGCCATGATAGGTAGGTATGGTGGCTGTTTTGAGGAAGGTATATGGTGGGTGTATGGTACCGGCGAAAGTTGCGCAACACAAGAGAGGCTAGCAATGGTGGAAGGGTAAAAGGGTGCGTATAATCCATGAACTCAACATTAGTCAAAAGAACTCATGTACTTGTTGCAAAAATCTAGAAGTCATCAAAAACCAAAGTACTACGCGCATGCTCCTAGGGGGGTAGATTGGTAGGAAAAGACCATCGCTCGTCCCCGGCCGCCACTCATAAGGAAGACACTCAATAAATAAAATTGTGCTCCAACTTCATCACAAAGCGGTTCACCCTACGTGCATGCTACGAGAGTCACAAACCTCAAAACAAGTATTTTTCATAATCACCTCAACTAACATGACTCTAATATCACTACCTCCATATCTCAAAAAAATTATCAAGCATCAAATTGATCATAGCATCCAATTCACTTTCTATGATAGTTTTTATTATACCCAACTTGGATGCTCATCATTCTAGGACCAACTTTGTAACCATAGCAAATACCATGCTGTTCTAAAAGACTCTCAAAATAATATAAGTGAAGCATGAGAGACTAGCAATTTCTACAAAATATAACCACCGCCGTGCTCTAAAAGATATAAGTGATGCACTAGAGCAAAAGACAAACTACTCTAAAAGATATAAGTGAAGATCAATGAGTAGTCGAATAATTGTGCAACTATGTGAAGACTCTCTAACATTAAAGAATTTCAGATCTTGGTATTGTATTCAAACAGCAAGAAAAACAAAATAAAATGACATTGCAAGGATAGCACAACTCATGTGAAGAAGCAAAAACTTAGGTTCAACCGATACTAACCAATAGTGGTTGAAGAAGAAAGGTGGGATGCCTACCGGGGCATCCCCAAGCTTAGATGCTTGAGACTGCTTGAAATATTATCTTGGGGTGCCTTGGGCATCCCCAAGCTTGAACTTTTTTGTCTCCTTAATTCCTCTCATATCATGGTTTCTCTTTTTATCAAAAGCTTCATCAACAACAAACTCAACAAAAACTCGTGAGATAGGTTAGTATAAACCAATGCAAAACCTTATCATTTTCTACTGTAACAAATCATAAATTATTATTCAACATTGCATACTAAATGCCTCTGCATATTTAATACTCCTATCCTCAAATAGAATCATTAAACAAGCAAACATATGCAAAAAATGCAACCATAACAGCAATCTGCCAAAACAGTATAGTCTGTAAAGAATGCAAGATTCATCATACTTACCTAACTCCAAAAATTATGAAATAAAATTCCCACTGTAGTAAATTTATCATAGCTCATCATGCAAAAGGTTTCATCATTATATCATTCTCTGACTTTTCTAGGTAATTTTTGCAACAGCGGTAAACTTTCTGTTTTCAAACAGCAACATGTATACTAGCAAAATAAGCATGGCAAAGGCTATCCTCGGAATTTTTATTGAAAATAAAGATGCAGAACATTAATCTAAATAACAGCAAGCAAATACTAACAAAAGAAAATGATGCTCTAAGCAAAACACATATCATGTGGTGAATAAAAATATAGCTCCAAGTAAAGTTACCGATGAACGAAGTTGAAAGAGGGGATGCCTTCCGGGGCATCCCCAAGCTTAGGCTCTTGGTTGTACTTGAATATTACCTTGGGGTGCCTTGGGAATCCCCAAGATTAGGCTCTTGCCACTCCTTATTCCATAGTCCATCGAATCCTCACCCAAAACTTGAAAACTCCACAACACAAAACTCAACAGAAAACTCGTAAGCTCCGTTAGTATAAGAAAATAAAACAACCACTTAGGTACTGTAATGAACTCATTCTAAATTCATATTGGTGTAATATCTACTGTATTCCAACTTCTCTATGGTTCATACCACTTAATACTAGCCACAGATGCATCAAAATAAGCAAACAACACATAGAAAACAGAATCTGTCAAAAACAGAACAGTCTGTAGTAATCTGTATCAAACGTATACTTCTGGAACTCCAAAAATCCTACCAAATTAGGAAGTCCTAAGAAATTTGTTTGCAAATCCATAGCAAAAAGAATAAGATCAAGATCACGTTTCTGTGAATTAAAAAAACTAACTTACTGGGTGCAAAAGTTTCTGATTTTCAGCAAGATCAACACAACTATCACCGTAAGCTATCCTAAAGGTCTTACTTGGCACTTTATTGAAACAAAAGCTATAAAACATGATTACTACAGTAGCATAATCATGTGAACACACAAAAACAGTAAGTATAGATATTTGGTTGTCTCCCAACAAGCGCTTTTCTTTAATGCCTTTCTAGCTAGGCATGATGAGGACAATGATGCTCACATAAAAGGTAAGAATTGAAACATAACGGGAGCATCATAAAGCACATGACTAGCACATTTGAGTCTAACCCACTTCCTATGCATAGGGATTTTGTGAGCAAACAACTTATGGGAACAATAATCAACTAGCATAGGAAGATAAAACAAGCATAACTTCAAGACTTTAAGCACATAGGGAGGAAACTTGACATTATTGCAATTCCTACAAGCACATATTCCTCCCTCATAATAATTTTCAGTAGCATCATGAATGAATTCAACAATATAACCAGCACCTAAAGCATTCTTTTCATGATCTACAAGCATAGAAAAATTACTACTTTCCACATAAGCACAATTCTTCTCATTCGGAATAGACTTGGACACTAAAAATTGTTTCCACATTAAAAGAGTAATGTTCAGAAAAAGGGTAATCATAATCATGACAAGATTTGTAAATATAATCATCACTACTTTTTATAGCATAACTTTCATCACAATAATCATCATAAGTAGCAACTTCGTTCTCATCATAATCGATTGAAACCTCTCCCAAGATAGTGGAATCACTAAATAAAGTTGACACTCTGCCAAATCCACTTTCGTATCCATCACAATAAATTTCAACATCCTCCAAAATAGTGGGATTACTACTTCCTAAAGTTGACACTCTTCCAAACCCACTTTCATCAATATAATCATCATAGGTAGGGGGCATGCTATCATCATAACAACTTTGCATATCAAAACTTGGGATGCTAAAAATATCATCTTCATTAAGCATAGCATCCCCAAGCTTGGGACAAACATTAATTTCAGCAAATATATTCTCAAATATGTCATGCCCATCAAACATAGCTTCCCCAAGCTTGGGCCCTTTCATATCATAAGCATAATCACCTCATCGTTAAAAATATGGATAGCACCAATAGTATAGCAATTATCATCATCACAATGAGTAGTAGGAGCAACATCATTTCGGAGGGATACTGTCGGTAGGGGGTCCCGAACTGTGCGTCTAGGCGGATGGTAACAGGAGACGAGGGACACGATGTTTTTACCCAGGTTCGGGCCCTCTCGATGGAGGTAAAACCCTACGTCCTGCTTGATTAATATTGATGATATGGGTAGTACAAGAGTAGATCTACCACGAGATCAAGGAGGCTAAACCCTAGAAGCTAGCCTATGGTATGATTGTTGTAATGTATGTTGTCCTACGGACTAAATCCCTCCGGTTTATATAGACACCGGAGGAGACTAGGGTTACACAGAGTCGGTTACAATGGTAGGAGATCTACATATCTGTATTGCCAAGCTTGCCTTCCACACCAAGGAAAGTCCCATCCGGACACGGGCCGAGTCTTCAATCTTGTATCTTCGTAGTCTTGGAGTCCGCGGATAATGATAGTCCGTGTCCGGACACCCCTAGTCCAGACTCCTCAAGAGTCCTCGAACCAGGCTTCAATGACGATAAGTCCGGCGCGATAATGTTCGGCATTGCAAGGCGGGTTCCTCCTTGAATAATCCAGAGAAGATCATGAACACCAGATAGTGTCCGCTCTGCAAAATAAATTCCACATTCCACCGTAGAGAGAATAAAATGCACACTTAGTTCAATCTGCTGACGTATTATGCGGCGTGACATCACACCGCCACCAAGCTTTTGTTTGAATCGTTTTTTACTATACCACCTCAGCACGTTTAGCGAAGCGGTTTCCTTGGCACGCCTTGTCGGCAGAGATCGTGTTCCCTTATTCCGGATTCTCATCAAAACGCGTGGGTAACCCAACCGTTCCGTGCCGCCACGCCTCCTCTATCGGCGAATCCCAAACGGTCACGAGACGGCCCTTGGTATTTCGTCCCCTTTATAAGAGGACCAAGGCTCGTCCTTGTTCTTCAATCTCGCATCGAATCTCTTCCCCGCTCCCAGTTCCAACACCTAGAGCCTCAGATTCGAGCGCTTCAGATTCTCAACCATGTCCGGCTCCGACCTCCAGGGCCGGTGGATGCCCTCCTCCGTCACGGAGGAGGACATATTGAAGTTGCGTGAGGCCAAGTACCTGGCCTACGAGGTTTCGCACAGGTTGCCTGCCCAAGGGCAGGCCGTGCCCGCCCCCGAGCCCGGTGAATACGTCGTCTTCGTATCCCACCTCCGTCGGGGTCTATGCTTCCCGACGGACCCCTTCGTGAGAGGGCTCCTGTTCTACTATGGGCTGGATTTTCACGACTTGGCTCCGGAGTCCATCCTCCACATCTCCGCATTCATTATCGTCTGCGAAGCCTTCCTCCGCGTCACTCCCCACTTCGGCCTGTGGTTGAAGACCTTCAAGGTGGAGCCGAAGATGATCGGGGGGCGTCAAGCGGAGTGCGGCGGGGCGGCCATAAGCAAAAAGGCCGATGCCCCGTGGCCCGAGGGTTCCTTCCAAGAGGAGCTCGGATTGTGGCAGCAGGAGTGGTTCTATATCACCGCTCCGAAGGGTAGCAGGCAAAAGCCGCCACCTTTATTCCGCCCGGGACCTCCACGCCAGCTAATGTCGTGGGTCAACCAAGGGCTCAATTGGGGGCCGTCCGAAGACGTGCCCTCACAGCAGGGCCGGATTCGAGACCTCC
Organism: Aegilops speltoides; assembly: GCA_021437245.1. Classification (NCBI taxonomy): domain Eukaryota; kingdom Viridiplantae; phylum Streptophyta; class Magnoliopsida; order Poales; family Poaceae; genus Aegilops; species Aegilops speltoides. The sequence continues at coordinate 419,145,658 of CM038146.1, forward strand.
AATCGAGGGAGATCAACCTGATCGGGGTGATGCAGGTTATGTTAATCGTGCATCTTCGCTCGCAAACGCCGCCCTCTCCGCTTATGGGAGTTCAATCCGAGGGACCTCGTATTCTCCAACACTTCATGGGTGCAACACCGTGGTGATGTACTGTTGTTCTTCGGACCGCAGTGGCGTGTCCGATTTAGCCGAGGACGCAGCCTAAGCCGCGATCGCCGGATACTGTAAATAGCTCGAGAGCGCGACATTCATTATATGCCTTTCTAGAGTTCGCCTCCTGAACCCTTGTTCTTTACACGAATGGGTGGCGCGATCAAGGCTGATAAGGTGTCCGGCCCCCCTCCCAGAGACCGCACTGGAGCTCGTGCTGGTCAGAATGTTGGAGGTCGCGCCCAAAGAAGGGGGCGAAGGGGAAAATAGAGGAGCTAATATTTCGCCCAGAGGGGCGACTGAAGAGGGGGGAACCAAGAACCCCTCCCTTCAGGGGGGGAAGAGGACCGCCTCCGAAAATCTGGAGGCCAAAGCCCCTAAGCGTGGGAAGTGATATAGACCGAACCTCGATGGCGAGATCTGATCCGTTGTTGCGGCCCGACCTTTCACGACACTCCTCCTTCAGCAGTAGTAACCTCTCGCCCGCGCACGCAATGTACGCGAAGTAGAGGGATTGAACCTTACGGTTCAGCACGAGAAAACCAACCTCGACGACGGTACTGACGCACAAAACAATTTCCACGAAGAGAAATCGCAACATAGAGGTTTTCTAAAGCTTCCTCCAAAACTTAGGGATTTTTAGACAGCTTCCCCCAAAACTCGATACGGGTTTTACCCTAAAAACACATCGTGTCTATTCATAGAAATATAACCTGTATTACATGGCGCACGTACATGGACTTATATAATGGTCGACTCCAACTTGACCGACAAACTCAACGCATCTATGTGTGGTGCCATCGTATGTGACCTTCTACTAATTTAAATAGCACCTGCCTTTTACATCTCAACAGGTACTAAACTGACTTAAACTTAACTTAAGATAAAAAGGTATCTATCTAGACTTGTGCGCCATCTTCAAGTGCTTCTTGTGCTGCCAGTGGGCCCCATCCCATGTCCTTTAATGACAAGAAATCACGTATCAGGCTCCAAGAAGTGTTGCCACGTTGAAAAACTTTCCTTTTACATGGAAGTGGCAAGAATAGAAATAAATCTCTCTCCTTCATATTGTTGACTGAATTGAATATATCACAGCTCGCATGCTCCCTTTCATTAGCGTACAATCCCATCTCTTTCCAAGTATTATTGATACACGTTGATTTTTCCATGCCAAAACGAGCATGGTTAATTTTGCATGCATATTTCCTGCCTTGATTTAGCCCTTCGCCGTCCATGTAATATACATCCACGTACTTTTCTTCCTTTAAACAATTGACTTGCAGCTGTATTTTGTGAACGTCCAGAACACTAGCATTAGACATGGCCATATCACCAGCAACAACCATCGTATGTAAATAACTCATGGTCGTATCATCCTCTCCTCCTTGAAGCAAAACCGTCCTCGGTTTTGGGTCATCTTTTTCAGTAATATTTCCATCTACAAACGGAACGGTGACCACAGAAATTTCAGTAGCTTCGACCATGTTCTTTTGGGCATATTCCTCTTCTTTTATCTTCTCAAGATGTTCTTTCCTCCAAGAAATAAAACGATCCTGACCCATGGGCACGAGGTCGTACTTCTTACCCTTCTTGACGGTATATATGTGCGTTTGACAATCATACACAACATCATGCTCTTTGTACCATGGCTTGCCCAACAATAAGTGACATGAAACCATCGGTGCCGGAATCACGTCACACAAAACCGTGCAAAAATATTTTCCTAGCAAAAAGGGTACCTTTGTTTGATGTGTGACACTGAGCTCTTCATGACCCCAACGAAACAAGTTTAGTTTTGCTCGTGGTGTCATTGGTAGACCTAGCTTCTCCACCATCTGGATACTTGCAGCGTTGATCAAACTCATGTGGTCAATTGTCATGGCACATGATCTCTCCTGTACCACGACACGAGTATGAAAAAGCCCATCCCATCGACCTTCCTCCTCCAACTGAAATCCATAGCTTAACTTACTGAATAACGATGCGCTCGCCATCTTCTCCATAGTGTCGTGAACAACCTGATGCTCTGATACCACCTGATATAGACCGAACCTCGATGGCGAGATCCGATCCGTTGTTGCAGCCCGACCTTTCACGACACTCCTCCTTCAGCAGTAGTAACCTCTCGCCCGCGCACGCGATGTACGCGAAGTAGAGGGATTGAACCTTACGGTTCAGCACGAGAAAACCAACCTCGACGACAGTACTCACGCACAAAACAATTTCCACGAAGAGAAATCGCAACATAGAGGTTTTCTAAAGCTTCCTCCAAAACTTAGGGATTTTTAGACGGCTTCCCCCAAAACTCGATACGGGTTTTACCCTAAAAACACATCGTGTCTATTCATAAAAATATAACCTGTATTACATGGCGCACGTACATGGACTTATATAATGGTCGACTCCAACTTGACCGACAAACTCAACGCATCTATGTGTGGTGCCATCGTACGTGACCTTCTACTAATTTAAATAGCACCTGCCTTTTACATCTCAACAGATACTAAACTGACTTAAACTTAACTTAAGATAAAAAGGTATCTATCTAGACTTGTGCGCCATCTTCAAGTGCTTCTTGTGCTGCCGGTGGGCCCCATCCCATGTCCTTTAATGACAAGAAATCACGTATCAGGCTCCAAGAAGTGTTGCCACGTTGAAAAAATTTCCTTTTACATGGAAGTGGCAAGAATAGAAATAAATCTCTCTCCTTCATATTGTTGACTGAATTGAATATATCACAGCTCGCATGCTCCCTTTCATTAGCGTACAATCCCATCTCTTTCCAAGTATTATTGATACACGTTGATTTTTCCATGCCAAAACGAGCATGGTTAATTTTGCATGCATATTTCCTGCCTTGATTTAGCCCTTCGCCGTCCATGTAATATACATCCACGTACTTTTCTTCCTTTAAACAATTGACTTGCAGCTGTATTTTGTGAACGTCCAGAACACTAGCATTAGACATGGCCATATCACCAGCAACAACCATCATATGTAAATTACTCATGGTCGTATCAGGAAGAGATCTTCACCGGGGGGTCCGGCGTCCGGAGAGAATCCGGACGCACAATCATCGCCAAAGGATCGGCCCTCCAGCGAGCCATGAGTATGAAAGAGGGAGTTAATTAGTAAGGAAATACCTTCATTTGTGCTTCTGTGGGTAACCGAAATATTTATATTTGCAGTTCGGATCTGCATCCTTCTCGGGTGAGTTCATCTTCGGGGGACCTTCTTCCGGAGATGATGGAGAGTGACACGCCTCCGTCTGCGGCGCCGTCAGATAAGGCGGGCGAGCCTGAAGTATCGTCACGGAGGGTATCCCCGAGTCCGGAGGGGCCAGAGAGCTCGGCACCCACTAGTATCCGGCCGGGAGAACTGAGGAATCTGCTTGAGAGGGCATCCATTTTAGAAGATCACCGTGCGTTGATGCGCATGGTGGTTGGAAGGATTTCGTCCGCCGAGAGCGGATTGCGTAATGCCGCCATGAGTTTGCTGGCGGGATTTGAGGTATGAAAGAATGACGCATCCTTTTGTCTTTTAACAGTTTTGCACATAAAATACGCCTCAGATAGATAGTAGCCCTCGACTCGGTAGGTTGTCGGAAATGACAGCGTGCCGAGGATCGAAATCTCAAGTAATGAATATCGCCGTCCCTATGCAGGTGGCGAATAGTCCGAGGGCCAGCCGGACTAATGAGTTTGCCGAATTAAGTCGGCAACTTGACATGGTGGATGCGGATATCGTACTTGTCAACCGGCGGCTTGACGCGTCGCAAGGTAAATAAATTCTCCGCAGTCGCTTTATTTAAGGGGGTCGAAGCCCTCCTCTGATAAATTATATGTTGTTGTACAGACGGTGTTGCTGCTGTAGAGAGCCTTCGGGCCGAACTTGCTCGAGCTAAGGAGCAAGCCCGAAGGAGTGACGCGGCTGCCTCGAGGGCGGCCGAAGAGTTGAAAGCCGAAAAGGCTGCGCACTGCCTAAGCAGGGCGGAGGTGGCCGAATTGGCCACGAAAGTAAAGGATGCTACCGACCGCAATGAGACTCTTGAAAAGGAGCGCTTATCGGAGCGGGAAGACCTGAAGAAGGCCACCGTCGAAGCCAAGTGTCGGTGTACTAAGGTAGGGGTACCTCAGTACCCCAACTTGTCCACGGGCAGTTGCAGCTCCCCGCGGCTGGATTCACCAATGAGCTTGCCGGAGACCATTCCCGCTCCATATCAAGCCATTCAAGAACAAAGTGTACAAGACAGAAGATCAAGACCCCGGCAAGAGGAGCTTGCCGGGAGGGCCGTTCCAGGCTCAAGATTACATCACTCACGCAAGGCCCTGGCGAGAGGAGCTCGCCGGGGAGACTAGAAGACTACATCATAGAAGACACGCCTTGGCGCTATACATGTCCCGGCAAGGGCCCGGGGAGCGGCAAGTTATAGAGCCCGACGAGCTCCCGGGCCCGACAAGATCAAGACCCCGGCAAGGTACTTGCCGGGAGAAGTGCGCTGTGCGCCCGCGCCCCAGCTCATCTACCCACGCGTCGCCCTGGGGCCACTCCAGAGACGCGTGGCGGAGGGTTGCGCAGCCAGGGGGGTGCGGTGGCACTCCACGGTGGTGGATTCATCGCCGTGGCAGACGGAGACGCTAGGGCGGGAGCTTTTGGAGTCGACGGCGACGGGCATTAAATGCCCTTGTCCCCATCACAAAGTAGGTAGAAACCACTGCTCAAGCAATCGTAGCTCCACCGTTCCCGACTGCTCCAACTACCACCTTTTTACATTTTTACCCCTCTCTCCACGCTGACACTGTCGGTGACCCTTGCCCTATAAAAGGAGGCCCATGCACAACGAGAGGGGTTCAATCTTTGCAACTCCCACGCCGGTGTAGCTACTATCGTAGCTCTTCAAGCTCCCGAGCCCAATACAAACACAAAGCAGCAGAGGGTTTACGCGACCATCGCGTCCGGCTGGGTAAAAGATCGCCCGCGTGCATCGCCTCGATCTGCTCTCTGTGCTCCCTCCGCCCGCATCAAGATAGACGAAGGGGCCCGGGCCCCATAGGTGCTTCGCGGGCGGGCGGATCACCTCCGTTCCGGCCCGACATCTTTGGCGCGCCAGGTAGGGGGCGTCGAGGTTGTGCGGACCTGATCCGGCGTTCGCACGGGCGCATTCTTCATCAACCTCTCCAGTTTCGTCAGCAATTTCATTGACAACTGCGCCATGGCCCCGAAGACGAGGGCTTCGAGGGTCGCAGACCCGTCTGCGTCTCAACCGCCGCCACCAGAGCCAACGGTGGGCGGAGGAGACGCCAGCGGAAGGGTGGACACCGGCGAGGGCACTCGCGGCGCCACCAGATCCAGGGACGGGACGGATGACCGCACCTCGGTCTCCGTGGATCCACGTCCATCTCAGCGCACAATGACCCGGCAGCGCCGTATCACGGGAAGTGGTATCCGCATACTGGGGCAAGAACATGCCGAAGGCTCGCGGGATGCTCCGGACCGCTGTCCGCGCATGAGCAAAGCGAAAGGGTCGAGGCAGGATTCTGCTCCTCCTAACGCTGTTAGGAGTCCGAGCATATCTAGCCCCTCGCACCGCTCGCTCCCGCTCCCCACCACTCCGGCAAGCGCATCTCCCTGAAGCGCTACGCTGTCGTCGAAGACACGCCATCGAGCTCCAAGTCCGGCAAGGACGGCTCTGGTGCACACTCCGACAAGCGCCGCTCCTCGGAGCGCTCTAAGCCCGGCGAGGGCAGCTCTGGTGCTCGTTCCGGCAAGCGCATCTCCCCGGGGCACTGCGCTGCCGTCGAGGACGCGCCATCGAGCTCCACCGGCAAGCGCGAAGAAACAAGAAACAGAAAAGCTAAGTTGCTCGAGCTTTTGTACAGAGCACTCTTTAGTTTCATGCTTTTTTTATGTTATATCCTCGTCGTTCATCCTTTGTACGCAAAACTCTGGCGCGGAGGAGCCTGCCCGTGGACAGCCGCACCTTTATCTTGCTTCAACACGCCAACGAGTTAAAAGTGAGCGCGACCAGCCAGCGCCCTTGTTTTGTTTCGAGTCTGCTCAGCAAGTTAAGTGCGTCGCGACTAGACGCGGCAAGGTTGCTTGCCGGAAGCAACACCAGCCAGCGGGCTGCTGACGTTCCGCACTCAGCAAGTGTGTTAAGCGCCGGCAAGTTCCCTAGAAGCGTAGGGTAAAAGCGCACAAAGGGTGTAAAGTATAGGGTATAACGTGGCAAGCCTTGCCGTAAAATGCCTTTCGTATGAGAGACTTGTGCGCGAGAGGAGCCGAGCCGTGGTTCAGCTGCGCCCTTGCCTTGTTTCCGAGTCCGCTCGGCAAACACAAGCGCGCTGCAGCTGGCCCGACAAGGTTGCTTGCCGGTGGCAACACCAGCCAGCGGGCTGCTGATGTTCCGTGACTCAAGAAGCGTGTTCATACCGCAAGCTCCCGAGAGCGTAGAGTATAAACATACGAAGGGCAAGGCATGGCACCGTATTGCAGAGTGAAGACTTATATACATAAGCATTAAATAATGAAGCTGTTGCAGATCTACCTCAGCTATTTTTATGGCTGAAATTGCAGCAACAAGGAGAAACCAAAAAAGCACACCAGCACCAGGGCCCCGGCAAGCCAGTGTTGCTGGGGGCTGTGAGTGCCAAGATTCGTCTCCGGCAAGCTAGAGTTGCTGGGGGCTGCGATATCAGATAAGTTTTTCATCCCTCGTCATGCATCCTCTTATGGACCGGGAAAGGCGGGGCTGCGTCTTTGAACGAGCGTGTCTTGTAAAACCCGTACGCGGAGGAGCCAAGTCGTGGCCAGATTATGCATTTGTTTTGTTTCGAGTCCGCTCAACAAACACAAGTGTGCTGCTGCACCTTATCTTGCTTTCGAGCTCGCTCAGCAAGTTAAGTGTCGAATCGCCCGGCAAGGTTGTTTGCCGGAAGCGACACCGCCAGCGGGCTGTCCCGCATTCGGCAAGCGTGTTCGCCCCGGCAAGCTCCCCGATAGCGTAAGAACATACAAGGCACGAAATCAAGTAAAAGACTCAGTCCGGCAAGCTTTCTTCTCTTTCCATTAAAAACATCCTAGCATAGTACAAGTCCATAGAGGATGAAAAACATGATAGAGAGGATTACAAGTTTTAAATGCAGCTAATGCCCAAGGCTTACAAATTGAAAGATAAGGTGCCCGTGATCCTCTCCTGTTTCTCTGCTCAGAGTTCAGAGGTAGGTCAGGAGCCCCGGCAAGATAAGCTTGCCGGGGAGGGCGAAAGGAGCGCCTAGGAGAGCGTGGCGGTGGCGCCGCCGTGCCCCAGAGCTGCAAGGTGACGGGCATGGGGAACGATCCCGGAGAGCTACGGGCGCCGAAGACACCAAGAGAACTTCCTGGGCCGCCAGAGCTTGGCGGAGACGCAGGCGCCGGAGGCGAGCTTGAAGACGGGTGGCGGGACGTCAAGACGCTGTCAAGGGCTCCTCGCCTCAGATTCGGACATGAACGGCCTTGCCGTCGCTCCCCTCTTCCTCTTCCGCAGCCTCCCACGCCAGCCGCCCTGTGAGACGGCCCGGGGAGTTCGTGAAGGCGGGCGACCAGAAGATGAGGTCGCCGGTGGCGCGTGGCAGCGGCGCCCGACGCCTAGTCGGGCCCGCCATCCCCTCGTCGTCGCTGCCGCTCCCTCCTCGTCACTCTCGCCGAGGAGGGACCTTCGCTATCCGAGGAGCTGTCCACACAAGATCTCACCCGGTCTCGTAGTCTCGAAGACCTTGACGGCGAGAAGGTCGCCCTCCATTAACTTAAAATGGAGGGTAAACCCCGCCGTCAAGCTATGGATCCGGGCGAACGCCTTCCACCTCGGTCGAAGAACATCACGCCGGGTTGGGGATACGACACTCACCCGAAAGTGCCGCTGATCCCACAACCCTCATGCGCAACTCCATCACTCGGGCGGATCCGTCCCATCGCGTCCCGCGAACGGGGCCAGCAGCCGGAGGCGACGACGAGGCGCTCGGCGAAGCTTGATGAAGAACTCCCATGGATCGTCTCCAGTATGGACCGCCTCGTGGATGGGAGACGACGGGAGACGGGAGGCGATCGCCACGACCGCCTCTCCCGACCGCCTCGCCACGCCCTCGGCCTCGTCATGCCACGCCTCCCTCTCCCTCTCGTGGCGGCCCGACGCCACGGGAGCGGATGGGAGAGGTGCGCTGCCTGGAGGCAAACCTCGCTGCCACCGTCGAAGGACCGGGATTCCCTCCTTCCATGGCGGAAAGAAGAACAGAAGATGAAGACGAAGGGGGAAGAGGATGAGTATGGCCATTGTGCTCCCCTTCCGCCCCTTTTAAAGGGGCGAGGTGGGGGCTCAACCGCCCCGCTCGGTCAATTGGGAAGCGAGGAGGCCAGAGGAGCGGGGCCGGCTCGCCTTCTCCGCCCGTGACGGCTCGGTCTCCCACCTTCGCCGCCCACGACCCCCGTGCATGAGGGCCGCGTGGCGAAAAAGCGGAGCCGGAGCGACGGGTGAAGCGACCTCGCTCTGCACCACGATCACGGGGTGGGTGCTTTAAAGACTGCATGCGCCGCCCACGTCTCCCACGACGCCGCAATCGACGCTGCGGTTCACGGGAGGCGGCAGTGCGAAGTGGAGTCGGCACGCCGTGGGCCTCGTGTGCCCGTGCACTGTTTTGGGCCTGGCCCAACAGCGCTCGGCACCGTGTGTGGCCTAGGCCCGGGGGCTCCTATCGGTGTACTAAGGTAGGGGTACCTCAGTACCCCAACTTGTGCACGGGCAGTTGCAGCTCCCCGCGGCTGGATTCACCAATGAGCTTGCCGGAGACCATTCCCGCTCCATATCAAGCCATTCAAGAACAAAGTGTACAAGACAGAAGATCAAGACCCCGACAAGAGGAGCTTGCCGGGAGGGCCGTTCCAGGCTCAAGATTACATCACTCACGCAAGGCCCTGGCGAGAGGAGCTCGCCGGGGAGACTAGAAGACTACATCATAGAAGACACGCCTTGGCGCTATACATGTCCCGGCAAGGGCCCGGGGAGCGGCTAGTTATAGAGCCCGACGAGCTCCGGGCCCGACAAGATCAAGACCCCGGCAAGGTACTTGCCGGGAGAAGTGCGCCAGGCGCCTGCGCCCAGCTCATCTCGCCCACGTGCCGCCTGGGCCACTCCAGAGACGCGTGGCGGAGGGTTGCGCAGCCAGGGGGTGTGGTGGCACTCCACGGTGGTGGATTCATCGCGTGGCAGACGGAGACGCTTAGGCGGGAGCTTTTGAGTCGACGGCGACGGGCATTAAATGCCCTTGTCCCCATCACAAAGTAGGTAGAAACCACTGCTCAAGCAATCGTAGCTCCACTGTTCCCCAAGACTGCTCCAACTACCACCTTTTTTACATTTTTACCCCTCTCTCCCACGCTGACACTGTCGGTGACCCCTGCCCTATAAAAGGAGGCCCATGCACAACGAGAGGGGTTCGAATCCTTTGCAACTCCCACGCTCGGTGTAGCTACATCAGTAGCTCTTCAAGCTCCCGAGCCCAATACAAACACAAAGCAGCAGAGGGTTTTACACGACCATCGCGCCCGGCTGGGTAAAGATCGATCGCCGTGCATCGCCGACCGCTCTCGTGCTCCCTCCGCCTCGCATCAAGACAGACGAGGGGCCCCGGGCCCCATAGGTGCTCGCGGCGGGCGGATCACCTCCGTTCCGCCCCGACACCAAGGATGCCCGCTCTGCTTTGCGGGCTATGAAGGAGGTACTGCGCCAGGCCGGAGAGATCGTAGCTGGCAAGCCTTTTCTGCTGCGTCGCCGGTTTATGGATGGAAAGAATGCTCAATTTGAGCGGCTGTGGAGTCCGGAGGATCTGTATATGGACTTAGCTGCAAGTGCGGATGATGCCGTTAAGCACTTCCGGAGCCAGGAGGATCACGAGACGGAAGAGCTATATTGGTCTCAATTCCACAGTCCGGATCGCTCACTTCCGTTGACGGACCGTTTGGCCCAATGGGCCGAGCTAAATAGATTGTCCGGACTTGCCATGATCGACATCGTGGCCCATGTCCGCCGAGAGGTCCAAGGCGACGAGCTACTTCGCCATCGCAGCAATTCCTTGGAGCGGTGCCGCATATAAAGGAGATGAAGCGGTCGGCCTACATCGAGGGCGCGGATGGCTCTTGCCCGTGAAGGCGCATTGTCCGGAGATGGATGCCACCGCTGTTGCCGCCAGGTTCGGATGAAAGCGGCTCCTCGCCGAGCACTACTGGGAAGTTATGCGTGGCGCCGGTAATAGAGTCGCAGGTGCTCAAAAAATATCACGCTCAAATGAAACTATTAGCTTGTAAATCGATGATTATGTTACAACCGCTTTTTATACTTGTGCGCCCCAAGTAGTAAAACTTCTCTGGCGGCCGCCACGATACTTTTGTATAACTTGAAAGATGGTAGTCTTCGGCTTCAGCCCCCACGCACAAGGTGCGGGGGTGTTCGCAAAAATAGCGCGTTTTCACACTTTAATCTGACGTCTCGGTCCTGTTATAAGGAGGTGGTAGCGTAGCAAACGAGGCAATCCGGACTATAATGCTTTATCACTTTCACTTAGCCAGTGGAGCTCGAGGGTGGGGCTACGATATAGCCCCTGGTGGCATCGCCCTTCTCCGAATTCGGAGCGCGTGTGTGCCTGACCGGTAAACGGTCCTTCGTCAAAGCGGGGAATTCTAAACATTCCGATAGTCGATCGAGTGGTTGACCAGTCTCTCGCAGATCATGCGATCGATTTTCGGCTTTCATCGAGGTGCTCGCCAAATTAACCGGGGCACAATCGCAGTAGTTCTCTTGGTGCTGCGTTAGCCGATGATACGGAACGTAAGGCAGCAAAACACAGGAGCCGGGCAAACCCAACATTTGACCAAAGACATGATTCGGAGCTGATGCATATAATGCCTAACTCGAGACGCCGAACACTCCCTAAGGTGTTCGGTCTTTATAATAATGGGCGAACGATGCCCTAAGCCCTTCGTGTCTGTGCACGGCATGGTCTTCGATGCGCCAATGCCAAAGCGCCAGTTCGCTTTGGCTATAGGAAGAAACCAAGGAGAATAACAACAAGAGATAGTAAAAAGGTTTACGCAGGTCTTAATCTGAAAAGAATCCTCTCAACGGGTCCCTCGCACGTCTGCGCTCAGGTCTCCGTTGCGCCATTATCTCGACGGGTATGCACGTTGTTCATCTAGAAAGAGAGGAACGTTTAGTTTTAGAAACAATTCGTGCGAAAAATATGTGAAAAATAAGAAATATAAATAATTAAAGCGGGGTTTGTATGAACTCATGATCGGTCGCTTAGCGCCGCAGCCTCGTGGAAGGGGTATGCGGCTAGGGAGCCCCTAGCCCATCAAGCCGGATTCGTTTATCCGAGTCCGGGTCTTTAAGAAACCTCAAGACTAAAATGACGCCACGCGGACCGGCATCTTGAGTGTAAGAGACGCAGAATGCGGTATGGCGTTGAAGCGGACAAAAGCCTTTCGTCCCAAGAGTGCTTCATATTCACTTTTAAATGGGACGATATGAAAACTTAATTTTTCTCGACGAAAATTGTTCGGCGATCCGAACACGACTTCTAGTAATATGGAGCCTGTGCACTTGGCGTAAGGGCCTGGCGTCGCTCCTTTGAAGGGAGTGCGGCTGTGTCGGATTTTAGCAGGGTTTATCCCCATCCTACGGATTGTTTTTGAATACAGCAGGTTTAAGTCGCTGCCTCCGTCCATTAGGACATGAGTAAATTGTAATCCGTCTATTATGGGATTCAATATCAGGGGAGTCCGTCCCGCATTTCGGACGCTTCTGGAATAGTCCAGGTGGTCGAAAGTGATTAGTTTTGATATCCAATCTCTACGGTCTACTGGTTTGGACCACTCGAAGCTCTTTTTAGAAAGTGCCGCACTATTTGTCCGTATTATCACATGAAGTGAGTCTACTGCTTTGACCCCTTGTGGGAAAGTCTTTTGTTTTCCGGTGCTCTGCTAGTGGGGTTTATCTTCTTCGCTGACGCGCCGAGCCCTTGTGTTCGCATTTAGTCGGCCGGACTGTTTAAAACCGAACAATCCCTATGGGTGTGATTTGCGGGCCTTCCGGGTATCGTGGATTTGACATATCCGACCCAAAATCTTGTTTGTTGGACATTCGTCACACCGCTATCCTTAAGAGGCTGTGTTTTATTATTGGGTCATGAGCTTTTGAATCCGGGCGCCGATCGCCACGCTCTTTGGGCTTTTTCTTTATTCCGACGCTGCTTTTTCTGCGCCATGATTTTCCGCTTCCATCTCTTATCTCGGATGTACTTGGGTCGCTGGTGTCTGCATCTTGCTAACTAGTTATCCTCGCCCGCACGTAAGCGGGTCATGAGGCTTGTTAGTGCGGACATTGTCCTCGGTTTCTCTTGACCGAGGTGCTGGCGAGCCATTTGTCTCGGACATTGTGCTTGAAAGCTGCTAAGGCTTCAAGGTCCGGACAATGACTATTTGGTTCTTTTTCGTAAGGAACCTGCTCCCGACTTCCGCCGACTCTCCGGGCTGTTGAGTTATATGACTTAGATCATCTCAGATCCGGAGGACGGACATAAGTCCCTTGAAAATTTGCTCTAAACGCGCCCTCGAGCTCTTCCCAACTTCCAACAAGAGTTTTCGGGAGGCTTTAAGCCAATGACGGGCTGGCCCTTTGAGCTTGAGGGGTAGGTATTTTATTGCGTGGAGATCGCCTCCTCTCCGCCATATGTATATGTAGTATATAATCTTCTATCCGCACTCTGTGGTCTGTTGTTCCATTGTAGGCCTCTATGTTGATGGGTTTAAATCCTGCTAGGAATTCATGGTCCAAAGACCTCATCGGTGAAACATAGTGGGTGTGCGGCGCTCAGATTTGTGTGTGCCGCTGTCATCGGACACTTGACGGTTGTCTTGCTTCTTGGGGCCTTCTCCTTGGCCCGTAAATGGACCTGGCTGGGCCATCTATCCTTCCGAGTTCGTTGGTGGATTTATGTGTGGCGCCGCTGTCATAATTTGGCTCATCATCCGCCGCCTATCCAACCAGCGGCCCTTTATTTTTGGACGGTGGAGGCTCTATGGCCTCCTCGTCAATTCCGGTAGCAGCTTGCTCTTCGGGTAGCTCTTTGATTGGTGGCCATTGTCGTACTTATCTGCGGTTTTGAGCACTCCATCTCATTCTGAGTGTGTCTTCCGCTGTTTTGAGCCTCCGTTTTTCCTTCTTCAGGCTTCTTGCAGTACTGACGAGTCTTTTCCGAAGGTTCTTGTTCTCCGGCGACGTGTCTGGCATGAGGTCATCCGGACTGTTATTTTCACCGGGCCTGGACTGATTATTTGACTCGTCATGTTCGGACGGTTGCTTATTTGCATGTTCGTCGTCCACTTGTGAGCCCTGCCAGATTAAGGGCTCCTTGGGAGCGTTGTTGTCGTGGAGGCGGATTTAGGGCGACGCTCGCACCGCCGCTTTGGTCGCTTATCGGCGGGTCATCTTTCGCCATGCCCGCTGGTCCTCGTATCGCTCTCCTTTGGGGTGTCCACCATATATATGTCATGTGACGAGGTGGTCCTCCGTGCTTCATATGCTCGCTTTTTTGTTCGTCTCCGGCATCGCCGCCCATTCCGCTGATGTCTTCGAGTCATAATCTAGCATGTCGGTTAGGTTGTCGGAAAGTGGCTACAAAGTGGGTGGTGGGTGGGTTCTCAATTTCTTCGTCGTCTGCATTTCAACCATCCCGCCATAGTCCGCCAGACTCTCCCGATAACGATAGATGATTTAGTGATTCAAGATATCGCCAAAAGGCGAGTATTGAAAGATGTCCGCGTGGTGAAGTCCATAACCGCGCCCAATCCGGATCGATTGGTAGGGCGCGGAGGTTCGGAGTCCGGCGAGGAGTCCGCGCCGGAATCACGAAGTTTCGCAGGGACAAGATCAGTGTTCGCCCATCGCTGCGGATGTTGAAGCTCCCGGGCGGCGCTCTACCACCGCCCTTGATCCGGGCGATCGCCGGGCTAATGACCAAAGCAGATCCGCAGCGCTACCAAGGCACCGCTCGTGGCGAGCTAGAACATGCCCATCGCCACAAAGGCGGGCGATTTTGGTCAGGCTCGAGTCCGTCAAGATCAAGTCTCCGCGACATCGGCCGTGAAGTTTAAGCTTCCGAACCGACGACCGACGCCGGGCGAAGCTTTTGATCTGCTCCAGATGGCTAAGATAATTGCCCGCAGCGGCGGCCGCCGAACACGAAGGTCTGTCCGGGAGAAAAGTCTCACTCGACAGCGTTGTTGGTTGAAGATGCCATCAAGCTTATCGGTGAAGACACAGAGGAACTCTCAATGAAAGCACCAATGTCGGTGTCAAACCGCAGATCTCGGTAGGGTGTCCCGAATCGTGCGCCTAGGCGGATGGTAACAGGAGACGAGGGACACGATGTTTTTACCTGTGTTCGGGCCCTCTCGATGGAGGTAAAACCCTACATCCTGCTTGATTAATATTGATGATATGGGTAGTACAAGAGTAGATCTACCACGAGATCAAGGAGGCTAAACCCTACAAGCTAGCCTATGGTATGATTGTTGTAATGTATGTTGTCCTACGGACTAAAGCCCTCCGGTTTATATAGACACTGGAGGAGGCTAGGGTTACACAGAGTTGGTTACAATGGTAGGAGATCTACATATCCGTATTGCCAAGGTTGCCTTCCACGCCAAGGAAAGTCCCATCCGGACACGGGTCGGAGTCTTCAATCTTGTATCTTTGTAGTCTTGGAGTCCGGCGGATAATGATAGTCCGGCTGTCCGGACACCCCCTAGTCCAGGACTCCCTCAGATACCTTTCTACCTTTGTTGCTCCTTCTTTTCTTTTTATTCTTCACATTATATGTGGGTTCAACCTTCCACATTGACACTACTAGGGAAAAGCCTATACACAGAATCTTAGCAGCAGCGCAGTTCAAAATAGAGCGCTGCTGCTAAGTAGTTGTAGCGCGGGTTACGTAAACTCGCTGCTGATAAATATTTAGCAAGAGCGCCGACCAGAAACGCTGCTACAAATATCGACCGCGGTGTTCCCCAACTCTAAGTAGCAGAGCTGTCGCAGAATAACAGCTACTGCTAAGCACGTAGTAGTAGCGCGGTTTCTCGAGATTGCTGCCGGTAAGTTTCAAATTGCCACAATTTTTGTCCCGATTAGCGAGTAGCGCCATCGAAAAGCGATCGCTGCTAAGTTCTTAGCAGTAGCTTTTCTCTCGCCATCGCTAACCCCACCAACCCCCAACCCGTCCCTCCCTCCCCTTCCTTTTTTCCCTTCCCCTACCTCCCCTCTCCTCTCTTCCCTCCACCACATGCTCCCACTCTCACTCTTCTTCTTCTCAATACTTCTCCCCATTACTCTCTCTTCTCTATCCACCTTCTCTCTCTTCATTACTCCTACATAACTACACCACCTCCATTAATGCATCTCCTTTCTCTTTTCCTTCCCCTCCACTAGTTGAAGTTGTCTCCTTCCAAATTAGGTAGCTAGGTAGATGTAGGATTTAGTTAAGGACCTATTTGCCCCTAACTAGATCTATCTTTGTCAAGAAGAGCTTTGTGCACTTTTGATCTCCCTACAACATCATCTCCGCCATCGAGATAGAGGTGATGAAAATTTCATGCTTTTGCAAAATGGAAATGTGTTTATGTGTGTGTGATATGTTTGTGGAAATTGTGTGTGTGGCATGAGTTGACGCCTTGTAAATTGTGCTTTTGAGTTGCCTATGTTTTGCCAAATGTCGATTTATTTCCATTTCGCTAATTCCGGCAAACTCTAGATCCATATATGTCCTATTTTTAGGAAGGTCATGCCAAATTTTTATGACTTTGATGCATGCATGCATTTTTACAATCAATTTTTTATTATTACCGTGCAGAGTTGACGATGGTCATTGGAACGATGGTGGACAGGTGGTTGCGGTCGGCGTGCAAGACATGAAAGAAAATAACCGGACAGAGGTTTTATGTCCGTGTTTAAAATGCAAAGGAATAGTTTGGCTCGACCCCCATGACGATGGTCGGGTCGAAGCGCACTCGCCATGACCTGGTTTCATGGATGGCTATACTAGGTGGATAATTGAAGATGAGGATGACGATGTTGAGGATGCCGACGGGGCAGGCAATGATGACACGGGGCAAGACGAAGAGATGATAGATAATGGCGGCGGGGAAGAGGCCGAACATGGCGGTGGAGAAGGGGCCGGACATGGCGGAGGAGAAGGGGCCGGACATGGCGGCGGAGAGAACGACATGGACTCCATGCAGCAGAGTTCGTCGGTACTAAGTTCAATTGTGCGGGACCCTCATGTTCAAGCATTGCTTCGCAAGGAGATGAGTACTGAGAGAGCTGCTTCTAGAGAGGAGGCTAAGCTGGAGCAACTAGTGGTAGACTCGAACACTCCATTGTATGATGGTTGCAACTCGAGGTGACCGGTTGAGTTTCACGCCCAACTCCTCAAGACGAAGGCTAAAAACAAATGGACCGACACTAGCCTCGATGAGCATCTCAAGTACCTAAAGGATGTTCTTCCCGGGTAATCTATGTCCTACTAGTGTTGATGAGGCCAAGAAGATCGTGGTGCCCTCTTGATCTGCCACACGTTAGATACCATGCATGCATCAACGATTGCATAATTTATCGGAAGGAGCACGCGAAAAAACAAGCTGTCCGTGTGCAATGCTTCTCGATACAAGAAGGACGGAAGAAATGTCCCCGTAAAGTTGTATGGTACTTACCGATCACTCCCCGCCTCCAGAGATATTTTTAGATCCCAAGGAAGCAAAGCTAATGCTACCGCACGCGGAGAGGAAGAAGCCCGACGATGGAGATGATCCAAGTCGAGACACGTGAAGGATGGAAGCCGGTGGAGAGCGTTGAACAGCTTCTATCGGTATTTTGAATGTGATGCAAGGAACATCGTGTTTCGTGGCGTGTACCGATGGCATGAACTGCTTGGCAACCAGTAACACCAACCATAGTACATGGCCCGTGTTTGTATGGATGTACAACCTCCCCCGGTTGTGCATGAAATCAAGCACATTCACATGAGCATGCTTATTCAAGGGCCAAACAACCAGGAAATAATATTAATTTGTATCCGGGGCTACTTCAAGAGGAGTTAGACACGTTATGGAAAACACCGGCCAAGACATGGGACGCCAGCAAAGGTGAGTATTTCAACTTGAGAGCCGCGCTGATCACGACAGTGCAGGACTATCTCGGTTACGGATGCACGCGGTGCATGGATGATACAACGTCTCAGCAGCAACGTCTCAGACCTGGGGCCGTCATTCCTGCACAACATGATGCCGTTTGAGAGGATGAATGGGATCATCAAAGGATTCGTTTCAGAATATGTCCCGTCCGGATGGAAGCATCGTCCAGGCTATTTGGCACAAGAGTGCATCTCTTTCGTGAGAATTTTCTATATGGCGCAGACTAGCCGCCGGTGTTAGTGTTGGTTTGCCCGCTAACAAGCACGATGGGAGGCTCAAGGAGATGGTCATCAGAACGATCGCAGGAACTGCACATGGCATACTCAGATCGACGCAGCGACTTTGACAGAAAGCAAACTTGGTAGTGCTACAACACCTAGATGAGGTAGATCCTTTCGTGGCATCGCACAAAGAAATTATCGCAAAGAAGTATCGTGACCGGGGGTATGCAGGATTTGACGCCGGTTACTAGAGAGCACAACTCCACTTTCTCGCATTGGTTCAAAGAGCATATTATTGCTAATCCCTGAGGAGGGCTCTAAGGACGGATTGCTCATATACGCTTTAGCACATGGCCCTCGCCCAACCTCGTAACCTATCGTGCATATGATATCAACAGATACACGCTCTACATGGAGGCAAAAGATATGGACAAGTGATGATCGTAACTCGTGGGTGACGATGGAATGCATGACCAGCAGCGACAACGGCACAACCGAACGATTTTATGGAAGGGTCGAGGAGATCTGGGAGCTTGACTACTCGACTGCACAACACGACGATGTTCCGTGGTCGATGGGCTAAGAATGTCGAAGAGAGCTGGATGTTCACTACCATGACTATACCCGACGCCAAGAGCGCCACCGTGAACGCTATCGCAAAAAACGAGCCATGGGTACACGCTAAGCACGTGACACAATGCTTCTTCATAACTAACCCGCGCAATCCCAGCCGTGTTGTCGGAGGAGAGGCAAAAGGAACATCATTGAATGGATGGAGTCGCCAACGAGGAAGACTATGATCAAGACGGCAACCCAATGAGGGAAGATGACGACGATGATGAAGTATACGCCAAAAGAAGAATCAATACTACATTACCTAAGAAAATCGTACTCCATGGAAAAGGCAAAGTCACAATGAGGGGCTCAATTATTCTTCGATTTAACAAGAAGGGAAAGAAGCTGACTCAAAACGAAAACGCCAAAGACCGAGGAAACGTATGTTATGGGTCCAATGATGTGTAATATATATATGTTCCTATTTTGTATACACACTTAGCCATTATTATGCATGGGTCCAATGATGTGTAATATATATGTTCCTATTTTGCATACATATTTAACCGCCAAATGATGCAATATATATCGCCTCCCTTCGCTCACGCCTCGGAAATAAAAGTGTGATAAAATAAAGGAAAAGAAAAAGGAAAACTGGCAGTAGCGACGGCAGTAGCAGCGCGTTTTTACAAAACCGCTGCAGCTAGACCTTAGTAGTAGTGTGTTTCTCATAAACCGCTGCAGCTATGCATCATAGTAGTAGCGAGTTTCTCATAAACCGCTGCAGCTACGCATCATAGTAGTAGCGCGTTTCTCAAACCGCTGCAGCTACAGAATTTAGTAGCAGCTGCTTTTGTCATAAAGCGCCATCGCTACGCCCACTTAACCCAAAATTCTCACTCGCCCAGCTTCATCCCGCCATTTCCCCCAAATCCCCACTCTCTCCGCCCCGTCGCTCCCGCGCCCGACCGGCCCGGCGCTCGCCCGACTCCCGGCGCGGTGCTAGCCTCGGCGCTCGCGTCTCCGCCCTCGACCTCGCCTCTCTCGCCCCGACCCAGCCGCTCGCCCCGACTCGGCGCCAAGGCCGCCTCAACCACGCTGCTCGCCGACCCAGCCGCTCGCCCCGACCACGGGCGCGGCCGCCCCTCCCCGGCTAGCCTCGACCGTCGGCCCTCGCCTCCCTCCTCGCCCTGCACTCTCTGTCCCCCTCTCTGCTAGGGTTCTTCATGTTAATTAATTAGGTTATCTATTTAGTTATGAATTTAGCTAGGTTTCAAAATTAGCTGAATTTATATGGAAATTTGAACTCGACATGTGATATGTGCATATGTCATGTTTTGGACATGTCATGTTTGGAAAATGATCCGAGTGGCCTATGTTACGCCGGAATGTTGATTCATTTCGCTTTGGTGAATTTCAGCGCCGATATGACCATTTTTAGCAAAGGTCATGCCAAATTTCCGTGAATAAAGGCATGATTTGTGCTACATAGTTGGCATATCGAAAGTCTTGGCACATAGATTTCTTTTATGTCATTTCTCATTTATTCATACTTTTAGAAATAAATGAGGCCACTTAATCATAGGAAACATGTCGAACAACGAAGAAACTGGGCCTTCTGACCAAGATGCAGACGAGATGGATTATGATGGTGAACAAGAGTACCTCGACTATTTGACTGCTAAGCAAGGTTTGCAGGTCGGCCTCGATGATGGTATCGACGCCGACATCGACACCGACGGCGCCGGCACCGATGGCGGCGCCGAGACCGGTGGGGAAGGTACCAAGGGAAGGTACCGGCCCCGATGCCGATACCGAAAAGAGGAAGCATAAGAAGCAGAGGATACGAAAACCTAACAAACTAGGGATTGGACGACTTGTGATCACAAAGATGGCACCTGGCAAGTTTGAGCCGTTAGAGCCGGAAGAACCTCGCAAGTGCTATGGGAACCAAGTAGGATGCATCCTACGGGAATGCGCGAGCATCAACGACGATGACTTAAGGAGTAAAGAACATTTGACGCAGCTTGCTCCTA
The DNA here is from genome assembly GCA_021437245.1 of Aegilops speltoides. Classification (NCBI taxonomy): domain Eukaryota; kingdom Viridiplantae; phylum Streptophyta; class Magnoliopsida; order Poales; family Poaceae; genus Aegilops; species Aegilops speltoides. Next base: position 419,165,894 of record CM038146.1, read on the forward strand.
ACGGTTGCACAAGAGATTCAAGTTCCCGACCGATGATAACATAGAACAACCGTGGGATGATCCAAGATGAAAAAGATTAACAATCACGCCATGGGCATGTTCAAGAATGATTTGGCCTCCGGAAAGGGAGGGTGAAACGAGCTATTGAGGCTGATGAACCCCCGCCCAAGATTCTCGAGGAAAATCCGACACTTACGGAAGAGGAGTTCGAAAAGTTCAAGGACACTTGCGCTACCGAGGCAGCCAAGGCTAAGGCTGCGAAATTCAAAAGCCTTCACAAAGGAACACGGAAGCATCGCCGAAGCCGTGGCTACCTCGGTAAAAGGCCCATATGGGATAAGGAGGACGCGAACGTGAAGCCGGGTCTCCTGCACCCTTCGCTGAAGTTCACCAACCCCTTGGAGCATGACTTCATCAGGCCCGCTACAAGTGGGACAAGGATAAAAAGGTTTTTACACGGACAAGATCACGAGGAAATTGATTAGACCATCGAGAAGCAACACCGCTTGCAGCCAAAGCCCTATTCGATGAGGCCCAAGTGGGACACCCTCTCAACCGAGCCTTGAACGAACTTAAGGGACTCCTGCTGGACCAGCGGCCGCAATATGGTCGTGTGCACGGCGCCGAGACGGCGCCACATGGAAGGTGTTTACAACGACGCCCGAGGCCAAGAAGCGAAAAAGAAGTTTAGTCAGAGGACATCGACGCAAAGGTGAAGCTTGCGGTCGAGAAAAAGCAGTTGAGGACGCGAAAAAAGCAGCCGAGGACAAATATGAGTTGCTACAGCAAGCAGTCAATGCAGCAGAATCGCCGCAGAAATGATTTTGCTACTAACTTGGTTCCAGCTTATCATCAATCGGGCGAAGGAAAATCCGCATAAGACGGTACATGATTTCCGATTCCCGGTTTGCCGCGAGCAACTCCATGAACAACAACACCATCGCACCATCACTTGCTCAAGCAACCGGCCTCCTCTCGCAGCCGCTCCCGCCATAGCAGCCCGCCCTCGGCCTCAGCGCGCTTAGGTGGGCCTTCGTCTTTGGCTAAGCTCGACGCCACGGTAATTACATGTCCCACAACATATATATATATATATATAGATAATATTCCATTTTTGTTGCCTTTGGTTGTTTTACACCACGTACATATGTGTTTGCGGCGTAAAGAAACCCCATGCACCATACTCTACTTGATCAAAGGCCGAAGGTGGACGGGAAAGGGGATGATAATGGACCCTCTCAACGACATTCCACAACCACCCGATCTCACTGGGCACTTCAGGTTAGCTTGACCAGGTGAAATTGGGGCACGAGGATTTGCCTCCTCCAAGACAAAGATGTGGGAGTGGACGACGAGACCCCGCCATGGATTGGATGTTGCAAGGGTTGGGTGCTGCTATGGTCAAGAATCTTATTAAATCGAGCCGCCGAGAGCACACCAATAACTACCACACATCAACAAGCATGTGCGGAGACCACCACCCCACCCACGCAATTACCAGCTCTCGTAGTAGTGCCGGGTGAGAGCGGCGGACGACATGATGAAGGGGTGCAATAGTATCGCTGATGTACCAGAGAACAGAGAATGGATGATGAGACGGAGGTCGACCCTATGGATTACCTCAATACAAACGCTGTATGATGTGACATAGATATGATGAGTCAACCATATGACGAATCGGGCTATCAGCTTGCTAATGAGGATATGGATGATATACGGGCAGGGCCGCATCATGGAATGCAAAAGTCTCTCTTCATGAAATCCTCACAGACACGCTCAAGATGCCGCCAACACAAAGCTCAACTAGCCGGGCGCGAGGGTCGACAAGATTTAGCCCGGGAACACTTGGGCAGGGGTTAAGGAAGGGTCCGGAAGGTGTGCCCAAGAAAAGGAAAGGAAGAGATCGGGAAGGTAATCGCTCCAAACAAGCCAGAGCACACACAGCAGCCGACGATGCATTCTCAAGAGCATGTACCCGTGAAAGGTGCGGTCATGTTCCATCTCACGGGCGAGCCGATGCTACCGCCGAAACCGCTGGAGGCACTATCGGGATCTCAGAGATCGCACGACCATGTGCCGCCGATCGAGAAAAGCCTACTAGCCTCAAAGGATCCAGATATCCGACATACGCGCTCGTGTGCCCGAGGGGAAGTGCTACATCGACACACGGCCCGCTGGAGGTGTTCTTCATGCGGTTTGACCATATCTTTGAGATGTTTCTAACAAGGCGGCTTGATTTTACTATCATCCGCCTTTTTTGCTACATATGAGCTCCGTCGTGAAGAGTGAAGAAGTCTCGCAAATCTGTGTGGCGGATCCGCACTACATGCACGAAGTCTTTCTTGAGTCTCGCGACTTTGAGCGTGAAACTGCTAGGGAGTACCTCCAAAACTTCATGGTACAGAATAAGGACGGAAATTGTCCTCGTGCCTTATCATCCAAAGTAAGTCAGTTCCGACAACCCTTTCGACATTTCAATCATTCCTTCTCTCTCATATGGGGAATAATTTGAGGTGTCTTTTTCCTCGCAGCAACGGGCGCCGCCCTTATCGTTCTTTACCCGCAAGTCTCCCACGCCGTATTTTGACCCTTCGAGAGACTACGAGAAAAGGACTACACCCACATAATGAATATTCTAGATGATGCTCTCCAAGGCTTCAACTATAGAGGTGGCCACGTGCATATCAGAAACAAAGGAACAAGAAGATGGGTTTCAAGATAAAACTAACTTCTCCCGCATCCATGTCCCAAAACCAAGCAAGAAGGATGGATTCTACATCGTCCATCTCATGATTCAGTTCAACACGGATCACCAAAGCTTCGATTATTAAAGCAGAATGATGATCATATCCACAAGTGGCTAGAATCTCATGGAGAAGCTTAATTATAAACTTAGAGATGACTTCTTTTGCATCCAAAGCGACATTGCGACGATCATCATGAAAGAAGTCGCCGATGAGAAGGGATGTTCCACCACGGCCCTATATCGCGAAATGACGTCCGAACTCGCATAGGCATGCAACGCCTAGACCTCACGCCGCTCAAGCAGCTAGGGTTCATCCTCGATGATATGGAAGGATGGAACTTCTAGTGATTTATGATGCCGATGATGATGATATGTGTCGGTTGAACTTGTATACTTTTTGTAGCGATGAAACTTTGTGATGTCCACGGTCCTCGCCGAACTTGCGTAACGCTACTTTGTTAGTTTTGCGACGATGACCTGCGCACCTCTAGTTAATTAATTTATGCATCGTATATGTTGCATCTAGTTGCTAACCTTTCTTTTTGGTGTTGCTCTAGTATATTTTTTTGCATATATATGATTGTACATCCTCTTCATGAACATGCATCTCTAATCGGTACCTAGTTTCTTGATGGCGAGATGGAAATGCTATGTCGTGTACAAAGGGAAGGTTCCGGGTGTACAACGAGTGGCATGAGTGTCGCGCAAGTGAATGGGTTCACGGGCGCCAGCCATAAAGGCTTCAAAAGGCATAAGAAGGAGAAGCTAGTTACTTGAGGTTCACGCTAGCGAGAGAGGACTCAGAATCGCCACCTCATGTATTGATGGTTCCGCCTCACTCATAGTGATAGCACTTCTTGCGTATGCCTTTGTTTAGATGGATGACGTTGTTGTAGTTGCAAGTATTCGAGACTTGCATGTATTGCTATTTTCGAGATGATAACAAGATATCACTTTGTGTTGATGATGATTATGAAGAGACTATTTGTATGTACATGCTATGATTACATTTGTGGTCTCGCAGACATTTGTATGTGTATCATGATGAAATTTCTATGTGCTAAAGATTCTTCTACAAAGCCGGTTCAAATACAAAACAAATATGCCAAAAAACTACTTAAATTAGCAGAGTGAGTGTACAAAAGTTAGCAGCATAGCCAAGCAATAGCGATGGCGTCTCGCCAAAGAGCGCTTAGCGCTACTAGCGTAGCGAAGCTTCCCACAACCGCCGCTGCTGCTACACTTGTATATCAAGAGCGGGAGGCACGCCGCCATCGCTATGAGTTAGTCAGAAGGCCAGATTAGTAGCGCGGGTACCCGTGCTACTGATACATCTAAAACCCGCGCTGCTGCTAGCCTTTTCCCTAGTAGTGTGAGCTCCTTATTGACGAGATTGGTTGAGTAGAAAGCTCCTCCACGTTACCTGATTCATCATAAGAAATAGTAGGAGGAGATTGGGAAGTCTCTTCCCTTTCATTAGTATTCTCATCATCTTCTATTTGCTTTCTTTTCTTTAGATAATTGGCAATATAAGGATTTTCAATGCAATTCTCTGCACAAAACATATAAATATCCTCTAGATCAAAATCAAGAAATCTATCAAGATTAAATTTGGAATACCCTCGGTTATACATTTCATTTCTTCATACCCCAAAAGAAGACTAAGCTCTTTATGATGCCCAAGGGTAATCAAGCAATCACAATTTTTGGACATGATTCGATCATAAAACAATTTGCATTGGAGATTTAAATGACCACGTTCATTGCAAAGTTCACAAGGAGCGCGAAAAATATTGAATCTTTTAGCACACTCATCAAGAATTTCTCGCAAACTTTTAGTTTTTAAATACGTATGGCTCTTGCAATATCTATTTTCCCTATTTGGTGTGTCCATGCAATTCCAATCTACTCCACAAAAATCAACATACTTATAGGAGACATTCTCATCATAACTAGTGCAAGCATTGAGGGAGTCCTGGACTAGGGGGTGTCCGGACAGCCGGACTATCATCGTCCGCCGGACTCCAAGACTACGAAGATACAAGATTGAAGACTCCGTCCTGTGTCCGGATGGACTTTCCTTGGCGTGGAAGGCAAGCTTGGCGATACGGATATGTAGATCTCCTACCATTGTAACCGACTCTGTGTAACCCTAGCCCTCTCCGGTGTCTATATAAACCGAAGGGTTTTAGTCCGTAGGACACAACATCCATTACAACAATCATACCATAGGCTAGCTTCTAGGGTTTAGCCTCCTTGATCTCGTGGTAGATCCACTCTTGTAATACACATCATCAATATTAATCAAGCGGGACGAGGGTTTTACCTCCATCAAGAGGGCCCGAACACGGTAAAACATCGTGTCCTCGCCTCCTGTTACCATCCGCCTAGACGCACGATTCGGGACCCCTACCCGAGATCCGCCGGTTTTGACACCGACATTGGTGCTTTCATTGAGAGTTCCTCTGTGTCGTCACCGATAGGCTCGATGGCTTCTTCAATCAACAACAACGCTGTCCAGGGTGAGACTTTTCTCCCCGGACAGATCTTCGTATTCAGCGGCTTCGCTCTGCGGGCTAATTCACATGGCCATCTAGATCAGATCGAAAGCTACGCCCCTAGCCGTCAGGTCAGATTTGGAAGCCTAAACTTCACGGCGGACATCCGCGGAGACTTGATCTTTGATGGATCCGATCCACAACCGAGCGTGCCGCACTGTCACGATGGGCATGATCTAACTCTGCCGCCGGACAGCACCTTGGAGGCCGCACACGAATCCGCTCTGACCCATAGTCCGGAGCCGATCGCGCAGATCGAGGATGGATGGTTGGACACCTCCTCGGGAGCTGCGACTTCCATGGTGATGGAGCCGAACACTGACCTTGTTCCCTATAAAGCTCGTGACTCCGAGGTGCCGGACTCCCTGCCGGACTCTGGACCTCCTGCGCCCCAGCCAATCAAATCCGATTGGGCGCCGATCATGGAGTTCACCGCTGCTGACATCTTTCAGCACTCACCCTTTGGCGACATCTTAAATTCGCTGAAGCATCTCTCGCTATCCGGAGAGCCCCGCCGATTATGGCGGGATGGTTGGGATGCGACGACGAAGAAATTCAAAGCCCACCCACCACCCACTTTGTAGCCACTGTCGATGATCTAACCGACATGCTAGACTACGACTCCGAAGACATCGACGGTATGGATGACGATGCCGGAGACGATCAAGAACCAGCGCTCACAGAGCACCGGAGGGCCACTGCAACCCATGATGTATATATGGTGCATACCCCGAAAGGAAGCGATAACGAGGAGCAACGGGGCGCGGCAAAGGATATTCCCGCCGATAAACAACCAAAACGGCGACGCAGACGCCGGCCTAAGTCCCGCCTCGACAACAACAGCGCTCCTAATGACCCAGCAATAGAGAAGGGCAAACCAGTGGATTTATTTAACATACAGCCAAGCAACCGTCCGAACAGGACGAATCGGATAATCAATCCATGCCCAGCGAAACCAACAGTCCAGACGACCTCACGCCGGACACACCACCGGAGAATAAGAGCCTTCGCAGAAGACTCGTCGCCACTGCAAGAAGTCTGAAGAAGGAAAAAAAGAAGCTCAAAACAGCGGAAGACATACTCAGAATGAGGTGGAGCAAAGTGCTCAAAACCGCAGACAAATACGGCAATAGCCATCAATCAAAGAGCTACCCGAAGCGTAAGCTGCTGCCAGAATTCGACGAGGAAGCCATAGAGCCCCCACATTCAAAAAACAAAGAGGCCGCCTGGCCGGATAGACGGCCAGATGATAGGCCAAAAAATATAAGCGGCGCCGCACACAAGCCGGCCCATGATCCTGGGAAAACAGATGGCCCAGCCAGGTCAATTTATGGACCAAAAAGAGGGCCCCAGGAAGTAACACAACACGCCAAGTGTTCGAAGATAGCAGTACACCCAAATACAGGGGCACCGCACACCCACTATGTTTCACCAATGAGGTGTTGGATCATGAATTCCCAGCAGTGTTTAAACCCATAAACATAGAGGCTTACGACGGAACAACAGACCCGGGAGTCTGGATAGAGGATTATATACTACACATACACACGGCTAGAGGAGATGACCTCCACGCCATAAAATATCTACCCCTCAAGCTCAAAGGGCCAGCTCGGCATTGGCTCAAAAGCCTCCCAGAAAACACTGCTGGAAGTTGGGAAGAGCTTGAGGACGAGTTTAGAGCAAATTTTCAAGGGACTTATGTCCGCCCTCCGGATGCAGACGATCTAAGTCATATAACTCAATATCCCAGAGAGTCAACGCGCAAATTCTGGAACAGGTTCCTTACTAAAAAGAACCAAATAGTCGACTGTCCGGACGTCGAAGCCTTAGCAGCTTTCAAACACAACGTCCAAGACGAATGGCTCGCCAGACACCTCGGCCAAGAGAAGCCGAGGACAATGTCCGCGCTAACAAGCCTCATGACCCGCTTTTGCGCAGGGGAGGACAGCTGGCTAGCAAGATGCAGCACCAGCGACCCAAGTACATCCGAGATCGAGATGGAACGGAAAACACGCGCAGAAAAGATCAGCGCCGGAATAAAGAGAAAAGCCCAAAGAACACGACGGTCAACGTCGGATTCAAAAGCTCGCGGCCACACAACAAAACACTGCCTCTTAAGGACAACAGTGACGAGCTATCCAACTTAAACAAAATTTTGGAACGGATATGTCAAATCCACAGTACCTCCGGAAGACCTGCAAACCACACCCACCGAGTTGTTGGGTTTTCAAACAGTCCGACCGACTCAACGCCGAACACAAGGGGCTTGACGCACCTAGCGAGGACGACGACGAACCCCACAAGCAGGGAACCGGAAAACAAAAGACTTTCCCACAAGAAGTCAAAGCAGTAAACTCACTTCATGTGATAATACGGAAAAACAATGCGGCACCCGCTAAGATGGGTCTCGCACGGTCCACCCAAGCGGAACCTCGAGATTGGGTGTCAAAACCAATCACTTTTGACCACCTGGATTATTCCAGAAGTGTTCGAAATGCAGGATGGACTGCTCTGATATTGGATCCTATAATCGACGGACTACAATTTACACAAGTCCTAATGGACGGCGGCAGCCATTTAAACCTACTATATCCGAACACAATCCGCAAGTTGGTGATAGACCTTACTACAATTCGACATAGCCGCACTTCCTTTAAAGGAGTGACGCTAGGCCCTTACGCAAAGTGCACAGGCTCCCTATTACTAGAAGTTGCGTTCGGGTCACCGAACAACTTCCGACGCGAAAAACTACTCTTTCATGTTGCCCCATTCAAGAGTAGCCATCAAGCACTATTGGGTCGTGAAGCTTTTGTCCGCTTTAATGCCATACCACATTACGCGTCTCTTACACTTAAAATGCCCGGTCCACGTGGCACCATTTCATTAAGCTAGGGGCTCCCTAGCCACGCACCCCTTCACAAGGGGCTGTGCGTATAAGCAATAATGAGCTAATATAGACTCCACTTTCTTTATTTATTGATATTTTTCATACACTTTTTCGCACGATTTCCTTTCAAACTAAGTTCCTCTCTTTTTACAGATGAACACCGTGCACACCCGTCCAGGATAACGGCACAACGGAGACACAGGCGCAGATGTGCAGTAGGGACCCGTTGCTAGGATTCTTTTCAGATTAAGACGTTGCGTAAACCTTTTTTACTGTCTCTTGTTGCTATAATCCCCTGGTTTTTCATGATAACCAGAGAGGATACTGACGTTTTGGCATTGGCCACGTCATAGGACCTCGCCCGTACCTGGACACAAGGGGCTTAGGGCATTGTTTCGCCCGTTATTATAAAAGACCGAACTCCTTAGGGAGTGTTCGGCGTCTCGAGTTAGGCCTTATATGCATCAGCTCCAAATCATGTCTTTGGTCAAATGTTGGGTTTGCCCAGCTCCTGTGTTTTGCTGCCTTACGTTCCATATCATCGGCTAACGCGGCACCAGGAGAACTATCTGCGATTGTGCCCGGTTGGCCGGGCGAGCACCTCAAGAGAGAAAGCCGAAAACCGATCGTCATGATACAGCGAGAGACTGGTCAACCACTCGATCGACCACCGGAATGTTTAGAATTCCTCCGCTTGACGAAGGACCATTTCGGTCAGTACACACGCGCCCAATTCGAGAGTGCGGTATTCTGTGGGCTATATCGTAGCCCCACCTCGAACTCCAATGGCTAAGTGAAAGTGATAAAGCATCATAGTCCGGTTGCCTCATTTGCTATGCTACCACCTCCTCAACAGACCGAGACGCCGATTAATGTGAAAATGCGCTATTTTGCGAACACCCCGCACCTTGTGCGTGGGGGCTGAAGTCAAGACTACCATCTTTCGGGTTATACACACGATACATAAACGGCCAGATAGGAGATATTTCAATACTTGGAACGCACAAGTATAAAAAGCGATTACATCATAACCATTGTTTTAAAAATAAAACGCTCATTTGAACGTGACATTTTTCGAGCATCGCGACTCTATTACACGAGCACCACGCATAACTTCCCCAAAATAGTGCTCAGCAGTAACCGCTTTCATCCGAACTCGGGTTGCAACAGCGGTGGCATCCATCTCGTCCAATGTAACTTCACACGGCAAGGGCCATCCGTGCACCTCTATGTAGGCCGACCGCTTCATCTCCTTGATATGCGGCACCGCCCCAAAAAACTCCTGCAATAAGCCAAAATAGCTCGTCGGCTTGGGCCTCTCCGGCCGGACATGAGTCACGATATCCGTCATAGCAAGTCCGGACAACCTATTCAGCTCAGCCCATTCGGCCAACCGATCGGTCAGCGGAAGTGAACGATCCGGACTATGGAATTGAGACCAAAATAGCTCTTCCGTCTTGTGATCCTTCTGACTTCGGAAGTGCACAATGGCATCCACCACACTCGCCGCTAAGTCCATATATGGATCCTCCGGACCCACACGGTGGCAAGGCTGGGCATACTTTGATCTCAGAACCTGCGGCGTAGCGTAAAAGGCTTGTCACCACAATGTCTCCTACCGACGCAGCTCCTCCTTCATAGCCTGCATTGCAGTAAGCGGGCATCCTTGGCTTCGGCGGTGGCCTTCCCTGTGTCTTTCGCCCGATAGGCGCGCCTTTTCAAGAGCCTCATTGCGGTCGGTAGCATCCTTCAATTTAACGGCCAATTCGCCATCTCTTCCTCGCTTGGCAAAGTGTGCAGCCCTTTCGCTTCTAACTCCTCGCCACCCTCGAGGCAGCCGATCACTCCTTCCGCTTGCTCCTTGGCTTGAGCAAGTTCTCGCCCAAGGTTCTCCACAAAGCAGCAGCACCATCTGCGTCAAGCATAAATATTGTAAGAGGTGGGCTTTAGCTCCCTTAATAGGTGATCTGCGGAGAAACAATTTACCTTGCGACTCGTCAAGTCGCTTGTCGACTAGCACGATGTTCGTGATCCGCAACATCGAAGTTGCCGATTAATTCAAGAACTCCATCAGTCCGCTAGCCCTCGACTATCCGCCACCGCATAGGAAAGGCGACACTCAATACCTGCGATTTTGATCCTAAGACGCTGTCGCTTTCGACAACCTACCGAGTCTTAGGGCTACTATCTATACAGGGCGCACTTCATGTGTAAACCTGTCAAAAAGGGGTGTCATTTTTACATACCTCAAATCCCGCCAGCAAACTCCTGACGGCATTATGCAATCCGCTTTCGGTGGTCGAAATCCTTCTAATCACCGTACTCATCAATGCACGGTGGTCTTCTGAGATGGACGCCCTCTCAAGCAGAACCTTCAGCTCCCTCGGCCGAACACTAGTCGGCGCCGAACTCTTCGGCTCTGCCGGGCTCGGGGATACCCTCCGTGACGATACTTCAGGCTCGACCGCCCTATCCGACGGCGCAGCAGACAGAGGCGTCTCGCTCTCCATCATCTCTGGACGAAGATCCCCCGAAGACGAGCTCATCTGAGAAGGTCGCAGATCCGAACTACAAGGTAAAAATTTCGGTTATCCTCAGAAGCACAAATAGGGATGTTTCTTATTAATGAACTCCCCCTTTTTTTTACTCACGGCTCGCTGGAGGGCTGATTCTTTAGAGAAGTCTATGCGGTCGGGACCTCCCCGGACGCAGGACCCTCTGGTGAAGATTTCTTCCCCCGCTTAGGGGCTTTGGCCTCCGGGTCTTCGGAGGTGGTCCTCTTCTCCCCCTGGAGGGAGGGATTCTTGATCCCCCCTTCTTCAATCGCCCCCTTGGGCGAGGCGGTAGCTCCTCTATTTTCCCCTTTGCCTTCTTCTGAAGGCGCAACCTCCAACATCCTGACCAGCACGGGATCCGGTGCGGTCTCTGGGAGGGGGGCCGGACACCTTATCAGCTTTGCTTCCGATATCCACTCCTGTTGCAGGATAACGGGTTAAAAGGCGAATTGTAGAAAAGCAAACAAATGGTACGTCCGAACACTGGGCTACTTACCTGAGTATCCGGGCGATTGCAGCTTAGGCCTGCATCCTCGGTCAATTCCGGACACGCCACCTGCGGTCCGAAGAACAACTTGTACATCTCCACGGGTGTCATACCCATAAAGTGTTGGAGAATCGATGGTCCCTCCGGATTAAACTCCCATAGCCGGAGAGGACGGCATTTGCAGGGCAGGAGACGCGTAATCAGGATAACCTGCATCACCACGACCAGATCGATCTCCCTCGCCTAGAGGTCTCGAATCCGGCCCTGCAATAGGGGCACGTCTTTTGACGGCCCCCAGTTGAGCCCTTGGTTGACCCACAACATCAACCGCCGAGGAGGTCCCGGCGGAATATGGGCGGCGGCACCGCTGCCCTTCGAGCGGTGATATAGAACCACTCCTGCTACCACAAGCCGAGCTCCTCTTGGAAGGAGCCCTCGGGCCACGGGGCATTGGCCCTCCTGCTTATGGCCGCCCCGCCGCACTCTGCTTGACGCCCCCCAATCATCTTCGGCTCCACATTGAAGGTCTTCAGCCATAGGCCGAAGTGGGGGGTGACGCGGAGGAAGGCTTCGCAGACGACAATAAATGCGGAAATATGGAGGATGGACTCCGGAGCCAAGTCATGGAAATCCAGCCCGTAGTAGAACATGAGCCCTCTCACGAAAGGATCCGTCGGGAAGCCTAAACCCCGATGGAGGTGGGATACAAAAACGACGTACTCACCGGGCTCGGGGGTGGGTATGGCCTGCCCTTCGGCGGGCAGCCTGTGCGAAATCTCATAAGACAGGTACTTGGCCTCTCGCAGCTTTAGCACGTCCTCCTCCGTGATGTAGTAGGGCATCCACCGCCTCAAGGTCGGAACCAACATTGTTGAAGGTCCAAGCACACCTAACTGGGCTCGATGTTGGAACTTGGAGCGAGGAAAAGATTTGATGGAGGATTGAAGAAAAGGAACGAGCCTTGGTCCTATTATAAAGAGGGAGAATACCAAGAGCCGTGGCGACGGGCGCGGCGACGGGCGCGGTTGGGTTACCCACGTCCGTATTGGTGAGAATCCCGGGATAAGGGGGAACATGATCTCTGCTTCGACAAGACGTGCCAAGGAAACCGCTTCGCTAAACGCGCTGAGGTGGTATGATAAAAAACGATTCAAGTAAAGGCTTGGTAGTGGTGTGACGTCATGCCGCAAAATACGTCAGCATATTGAATTTGTGTATATATTATTCTCTCTATGGTGGAACGTGGAATTTATTTTGCAGAGCCAGACACTATCCTGGTGTTCACAATCTTCTCTGGATTATTCAAAGGAGCAACCCGCCTTGCAATGCCGAACATTATGCGCGCCGGACTCATCGTCATTGAAGCCAGGTTCAGGGGCTACTAAGGAGTCTCGACTAGGGGTGTCCGGACAGCGGACTATCATCGTCCACGGACTCCAAGACTACGAAGATACAAGATTGAAGACTCCGCCCCGTGTCCGGATGGGACTTTCCTTGGCGTGGAAGGCAAGCTTGGCGTACGGATATGTAGATCTCCTACTATTGTAACCGACTGTAACCCTAGCCCTCTCCGGTGTCTATATAAACCGGAGGGTTTTAGTCTGTAGGACACAACATCCATTACAACAATCATACCATAGGCTAGCTTCTAGGGTTTAGCCTCCTTGATCTTGTGGCAGATCCACTCTTGTAATACACATCATCAATATTAATCAAGCAGGACGTAGGGTTTTACCTCCATCAACAGGGCCCAAACCTGGTAAAACATCGTGTCCCTCGTCTCCTGTTACCATCCGCCTAGACGCACAGTTCGGGACCCCCTACCCGAGATCCGCCGGTTTTGACACCGACAATCATCATTAGTACAATGGATATTCAAAGAGTTCATACTAACAACATTAAATCATACTCATCATTCAAAGATTTAGTACCAAGCATTTTAATGCACTCTTCTTCTAGCACTTGAGCACAATTTTCCTTTCCATCAAACTCACGAAAGATATTAAAAAGACGAAGCATATGAGACAAACTTAGCTCCATTTTTTTGTAGTTTTCTTTTATAAACTAGACTAGTGATAAAACAAGAAACAAAAAGATTCAATTGTAAGATCTAAACATATACCTTCAAGCACTCACCTCCCCGGAAACAGCGCCAGAAAAGAGCTTGATGTCTACTACACAACCTTCTTCTTGTAGACGTTGTTGGGCCTGCAAGTGCACAGGTTTGTAGGACAGTAGCAAATTTCCCTCAAGTGGATGACCTAAGGTTTATCAGTCTGCAGGAGGCGTAGCATGAAGATGGTCTCTCTCAAGCAACCCTGCAACCAAATAACAAAGAGTCTCTTGTGTCCCCAACACACCCAATACAATGGTAAATTGTATAGGTGCACTAGTTCGGCGAAGAGATGGTGATACAAGTGCAATATGGATGGTAGATAAACACATTTGTATTCTCAAATAATAAAAACAGCAAGGTAACTAATGATAAAAGTGAGCGTAAACGGTATTGCAATGATAGGAAACAAGGCCTAGGGTTCATACTTTCACTAGTGTAAGTTCTCTCAACAATAATAACATAGATAGATCATATAACAATCCCTCAACACGCAACAAAGAGTCACTCCAAAGCCACTAATAGCGGAGAACAAACGTAGAGATTATGGTAGGGTACAAAACCACCTCAAAGTTATTCTTTCGGATCTATCTAATCAAGAGTTCGTACTAGAATAACACCTTAAGACACAAATCAACCAAAACCCTAATGTCACCTAGATACTCTATTGTCACCTCAAGTATCCGTGGGCATGATTATACGATATGCGTCACACAATCTCAAATTCATCCAACCAACACAAAGTACTTCAAAGAGTGCCCCAAAGTTTCTACCGAAGATTCAAGAAAATGTGTGCCAACCACTATGCATAGGTTCATGGGCGGAACCCGCAACTTGGTCACCAAAACATACATCAAGTGGCACGTGATATCCCATTGTCACCACAGATAAACACGGCAAGACATAAATCAAGTGTTATCAAATTAAAGACTCAATCTGATAAGATAACTTCAAGAGGAAAACTCAATTCATGACAAGAGAGTAGAGGGGGAGAAACATCATAAGATCCAACTATAATAGCAAAGCTCGCGATACATCAAGATCGTGCCATAGAGAGAACACGAGAGAGAGAGAGATCAAACACATAGCTACTGGTACATACCCCCAGCCCCGAGGGTGAACTACTCCCTCCTCGTCATGGATAGCGCCGGGATGATGAAGATGGCCACCGGTGAGGGATCCCCCCTCCGGCAGGGTGCTGGAACAGACTCCCGAGAGGTTTTTGGTGGCTACAGAGGCTTGCGGCGGTGGAACTCCCGATCTATCTTGATATTTGATGGTTTTAGGGTACGTAGGGTTATATAGGCGAAAGAAGTCGGTCGGGGGTGCTCGAGGGGTCCACAAGACAGGGGGGTGCGCCCTGTAGGGAGGGCACGCCCCCTATCTCCTGGGCTCCTCGAGTATCTTCTGACGTGGACTCCAAGTCTACACGATGATATTCTTCCAAAAAATCACGTTGCCGAAGGTTTCATTCCGTTTGGACTCCGTTTGATATTCCTTTTCTTCGAAATACTGAAACAGGCAATAAAACAACAATATGGGTTGGGCCTCCGGTTAGTAGGTTAGTCCCAAAAATGGTATAAATGTGTAAAATAAAGCCCATAAACATCCAAAAGGGGTAATATAATAGCATGGAACAATCAAAAATTATAGATATGTTGGAGACGTATCAGCGACGGCTGCCCTCGCCATCCCCCCTTGCCAGCAGCAAATGTCGCCACGGGCCCCGCGAGCCATGAGCAGCGGGCCTCATTGCTGCATCCTTCGTTGCGCCGCGATGGGCACACCGCCACTCCGTCGCTGACTCCGGTTGCTTCGTCCTCCCATGCTCGTCATGGCCCGACTAATGCGCAGGCCGCGCTGCTCATGACACGCGAGCTCCTGTGCTACCGCCCGGTCGACGACTTCTATGAGGACTGGCTCGACCGCATCGTTGAGCTTGTCAGCACCGCCGGAGATTCTGCCAAGCCGTCTTGCTCGCTGCCTCAACCACCGCCTGTTGTGCGAGACTAGCTCACGGAGCGCCTCCCCTACCTCCCAGGCAGCACGCCATCATCGAGCCAAGGCGGGAGGCTCCTCGGCGTGATCCGCGATGTCGGGCGCCCGCACACGATGAGGCAAGCTGCCAGGTGGTGCAACAGCCACAAGAAGATGCATGTGCGCTCCCGGCACTGCCACGCCACTACCGCGTGCCGCCTATGGTGGTGGCGCGCCAGGACCAGGCTCCACCTCCATGGCGGGCTCCCATGACCACAGCAGGGCGCCGCACATTCACTCCAGAGCTGCGCAGCATCGTCTGGCCGGGGAAGTTCAAGCCCGACCTGCCTCCATGCTATGTAGGCACCCCTGACCTTGGTGAGTTCCTGCAGCTCTACGAGCTGAGCATCGAGGCGGCCAACGGCAATGAGAAGGTCATGGCGAACTGATTCCCCATGGCCCTCAAGGACGACGCACGCTCGTGGTTCCTGAACCTGGAACGAGATGCGAGAGCGTTTCATCGCCAACTTCCAGGGCACTCGTGACCGCCCGCCGGCCGCAGGTGACCTACGATGCATCAAGTAGCAGCTAGGAGAGACCCTGCAAAACTACATCCAACGCATCAACAATGTTCACCTCAAGATCCCCAAGGTGTCGGACGAAGCCATCATCTCGGTGTTCACTGATGGCGTCCGTGATGTCAAGATGAAGGAGGAGCTCGCCATACATGAGGATATGTGCACGCCTGGAGATGTTCAACATGGTAACCAAGTGTGCGAGAGATGAGGAGGGATGCATCTCCCTTCTCGAGCTCCATGACGTGGACCTAGAAGACAAGAAGACCAAGGCCAAGGATGTGAAGCGCAAGGGACCGGCTTTACTCGCGGCCGAGCCAGAGACGAAGCGCAGCTACGATCACCCAGAGTCATCCAAGGGCAGTCGTCCGTTCTGCGTCTTCCACGACATGCACAATCACAACACCAGCGACTATCAAGAGCTCAGGGCCATTGGTGATGGGCGCCTCGATCGTTGCCTCGAGCGCAACGATCAAGGCAACGATCACGGAGGAGGCCGAGGTGGAGGACGCTGGGACGGCAGCAACCATCATCAGGAGTGGCGTGACTAGCCTCGGGAGGACCACTGGCAGGGCCAGCCTCGGTTGGGCACCTGGAGGGACCAGCCTCGCGAGGATCGTCCTCAGGGAAACGCTGGCCTTCCCCTACTGCCGCCACCAAGAAAGAACGAAGACCACCACTAGGACGAGGGGGCTGGGGGCTTCCAGGAGCCTCGTGCCATCGCTTGCATCCTAGGCGGCTCCCAAGCCCCAGCCTCCCATCGCATCTTCAAGCAGTCCACGTGTGAGGTGAACGCAGCCCTTCCCAAGCTCGAGACGACGCGCCCGCCCAGGTGGTCCAAATATGCCATCACCTTCGACTCCTCCGACCAGCTCAAGTGCGCGGCCAAAGCCAGCGCCCTCCCAATGCTCTGCTCGCCCATCATGAGCAACGTACTCATCACCAAGACACTCATCGATGGTGGTGCGGGGCTCAATGTTCTCTCCGTCAAGACGTTCAACAGACTCCAAGTACCATACCACCAACTTCAGCCTACCAAGCCTTTCTCAGGAGTGACCGACGGCTCCACCACCCCATTAGGGTAGGTCCGCCTCCCTGTCACCTTCGGCAAGCGCGACAACTACCGCATAGAGCTCATCAACTTTGACATCGCCAACATCTGCCTTCCGTACAATGCCATCCTCTAGTACCCGGCCCCGGCCAAGTTCATGGCGGTCACCCACCATGGATATAACGTCCTCAAGATGCCAAGAAGCTGCGGCATCATCATGGTCGCTTGGAAGTGGAAGGACGCGGTGTGCTCTCTCGAGCGCGCCTACCAGGCTGCGGCGGTCAAGAACCCAGGAACCAAGGGCGCTGCCTACCCTCCTGAGGCCACCACCAAGAAGAAGAAGAAGAAGCTGCTCCACCAAGGATCTCGGGAGGGTGGGGTGTCTGGCGGTGTTGTCTCAAGCCCTACGCCCACTGACGGGGTGCCTTCCCCTCTCGCATAGGAAGGCGTGCCTAGTGCCCCTCTCAGTCTGGGCTCGGGGGCTCTCCTTTAGAGGGCCTTTGACCTGGCCAACGTCACGAGGGAGGCGCTCGGGCACCATGTGGAGGCATGCTTCAATGCGCGCTTCCATGAAGAAAGCACAGGGCGCGAGGCACTAGGCGCTCAAGAGTTCATCACCAAGGCAATCAAGGATGTTCAGGAGGCAAGAGCTATGCGGGGCGATCGCCGCCCACCAGCAGGCACGACTTCCTGCCTCAGCGAGGACAAGGAGCTGCGCATCTGCGTTGACATTCCTGGGCTCAACAGGGCCGCGTCTCAGGAGCTCTTCAGGTCGTCCTGTGTTAGCCGATGCGAGGGCCCCCTCGTATCTACGTTCGCATGCCCTTCGGTTTGCTAAGCACGGCTGCTTTATTCCAGCGTCACATGTGGGGCGTCCTGGCAGCTCAGGAGGCCAGGCGCCAGGCGATCCAGAAGAAGATGGTGATGGATCCTCATGAGCCCCCTGGACCTCCAGAGCCTCCCGAGGTTCAGGACCAGGGTGGCTCATGAGGAGTGACCTCTGCAGCGCGCGTCTTCAACTACTCCAATATCTCTTCATCAATGGTACGTACCAGGTGACATATTTTAGTCATTCAGTTGGGGGCGCCCCTCGGGCTGCATTATCCCAATCTGCATGGATCCATGATAACCCACAAGTATAGGGGATCGCAACAGTTTTCGACGGTAGAGTATTCAACATTTCAACCCAAATTTATTGATTCGACACAAGGGGAGCCAAAGAATATTCTCAAGTATTAGCAGTTGAGTTGTCAATTCAACCACACCTGAAAGACTTAATATTTGCAGCAAAGTATTTAGTAGCAAAGTAGTATGGAAGTAACAGTAATGGTGGCAAAAGTAACAGTAGCAGTTTTTTAGTAATCGTAACAGTCGCAACGGAGAAGTAACTAAGCATAGATCAATATGTGAAATGCTCGTAGGCAATGGATCAGTGATGGATAATTATGTCGGATGCGATTCCTCATGCAACAGTTATACATAGGGTGACACAGAAATAGCTCCAGTTCATCAATGTAATGTAGGCATGTATTCCGAATATAGTCATACATGCTTATGGAAAAGAACTTGCATTACATCTTTTGTCCTACCCTCCTGTGGCAGCGGGGTCCTAATGGAAACTAAGGGATATTAAGGCCTCCTTTTAATAAAGTACCGGACCAAAGCATTAACACTTAGTGAATACATGAACTCCTCAAACTACGGTCATCACTGGGAGTGGTCCTGATTATTGTCACTTCGGGGTTGCCGGATCATAACACGTGGTAGGTGACTATTGACTTGTAAGATAGGATCAAGAACTCACATATATTCGTGAAAAAATAATAGGTTCAGATTTGCAATCATGGCACTCGGGCCCTAGTGACAAGCATTAAGCATGGCAAAGTCATAGCAACATCAATCTTAGAAAATAATGGATATTAGGGATCAAACCCTAACAAAACTAACTCGATTACATGGTAAATCTCATCCAACCCATCACCGTCCAGCAAACCTACAATGGGATTACTCACGCACGGCGGTGAGCATCATTACATTGGCGATGAAGGATGGTTGATGATGACGATGGCGACGGATTCCCCTCTCCGGAGCCCCGAATGGACTCCAGATCAGCCCTCCCGAGGAAGAACAGGGCTTGGCGGCGGCTCCGTATCGTAAAATACGATGAATCCTTATCTCTGATTTTTTTTTCTCCCCGAAAGTGAATATATGGAGTTGGAGTTGAGTTCAGTGGAGTCCCAGGGGGCCCACGAGGCAGGGGGCGCGCCCTACACCCTCATGGACAGGGTGTGGGCCCCCTGATGATGATTCTTTCACTAGTATTTTTTATTAATTCTAGAAAGTTGCTCTGTGGATTTTCAGGTCATTCCGAGAACTTTTATTTCTGCACAAAAATAACACCATGGCAGTTCTGCTAAAAACAACGTCAGTTTGGGTTAGTTCCATTCAAATCATGCAAGTTAGAGTCCAAAACAAGGGCAAAAATGTTTGGAAAAGTAGATACGTTGGAGACGTATCAACTTCCCCAAGCTTAAACCTTTGCTTGTCCTCAAGCAATTCACTTGACAAACTAAAAGTGATAAAGAAAAACTTTTACAAAGTCTGTTTGATCTTGTTGTTGCAAATATGTAAAGCCACCATTCAAGTTTTCAGCAAAGATTATGAACAAACCATATTCACAATAACTTTTAGGTCTCATGTTTACTCATATCAATGGCATAATCAACTAGCGAGCTATAATAATAAATCTCGGAGACAACACTTTCTCAAAACAATCATAATATGATATAACAAGATGGTATCTCACTATCCCTTTCTGAGACCACAAAACATAAATGCAGAGCACCCCTGAAGATCAAGGACTGACTAGACATTGTAATTCATGGTAAAAGTGATCCAGTCAAAGACATACTCAATGTAAATTAATAGCGATGCATGCAAATGACAAAGATGGTTTCCAACTGGTGCTTTTTAATAAGAGGATGATGACTCAACATAAAAGTAAATAGATGGGCCCTTTGCAGAGGGAAGCAGGGATTTGCAGAGGTGCCAGAGCTCGAGTTTTGAAACAGAGATAAATAATATTTTGAGCAGTATACTTTCATTGTCAACATAACAACCAAGAGATCTCGATATGTTCCATGCTACACACATTATAGGCGGTTCCCAAACAGAATGGTAAAGTTTATACTCCCCCACCACCAGCAAACATCAATCCATGGCTTGTCCAAAACAACGGGTGCTGTCCAACTAACAACAATCCTGGGGGAGTTTTGTTTCCATTTATTTGATTTGATTTAAGCATGGGACTAGGCATCCCGCTTACCGGCCATTTTCTCGTGAATGATGAGTGGAGTCCACTCATCGTGAGAATAACCCACCTAGCATGGAAGATATAGATATCTCTAGTTGATACATGAATTATTCGAGCATAAGAAACAGAATTTCATTTGAAGGTTTAGAGTTTGGTACGTACAAATTTACTTGGAACGGCAGGTAGATACCGTATATAGGAAGGTATGGTGGACTCATATGGCATAACTTTGGGGTTTATGGAAGTGGATGCACAAGCAGTATTCCCGCTTAGTACAGATGAAGGCTAGAAAGATACTGGGAAGCGACCAACTAGAGAGCCACAACAGTCATGAACATGCATTAATATTAATCAACAATGGGTGCAAGCATGAGTAGGATAAAAATCACCATGAACATAAATATCGTGGAGGCTATGTTGATTTTGCTTCAACTACATGCGTGAACATGCACCAAATCAAGCCACTCGAATCATTCAAAGGAGGATGCCACCCTATCATACCACATCACAACCATTTTAATAGCATGTTAGCACGCAAGGTAAACCATTATAAACTCCTAGCTAATTAAGCATGGCATGAGCAACAATAATCTCTAATTGTCATTACAAACATGTTTCATCCATAATAGGCTAAATCAGGAATGGTGGACTAATCATATTTACAAAAACAAGATAGCTCGAGTTCATACCACCTTCTCTCATATCAATCAGTCCATCATATATCGTCATTATTGCCTTTCACTCGCATGACCGGACGGTGTGGATAATAATAATAGTGCATGTGCATTGGACTAAGCTGGAATCTGCAAGCATTTAATACAAAGGAGAAGACAAGGAAATATGGGCTCTTGGTTAGATCAACAATAATGCAAATGAGAGCCACTCAACATTTTCATCGTGGTCTTCTCCTCTTGACCCCCAAAGGAAAGAAAAGAAATAAAACTATTTACATGGGAAAGCTCCCAACAAGCAAAAAGAAGAACGAGAAATCTTTTTGGGTTTTCCTTTAATATTACTACTACAAGCATGGAAAGTAAACTAGCTAAAAGCTACAACTATTTTTTTGGTTTTTATTAAGGTTTTTCAAACACACAAGAAAGCAAGAAAAGAAAATAAACTAGCATGGATAGTACAATGAAAAAGATGAGCACGGACAACTAGCATGAGTGTGTGAATGTGAATATAATGTCAGTGAGAAATACGTACTCCCCCAAGCTTAGGCTTTTGACCTAAGTTGGTCTATGGCCACTGCTGGCCTGGCGGATATCCAAAGTTGTAGTCGGGGTTGTACTGAGATGCAGCAGCTACTGCCTGACGAGTTGCCTCCGTCCTCCTCTGATACTCGTTCGCCTCCTCCCTGGTTATAAAGTATCTCCTTTTTGCCTGAAAGTCAAAGAAAGTAGGAGCAGGGAGAGCAATATGGACAGTATGCCGTCTGTCAAAGATTAGTCGGTACGGAAGGAACTGTTCGTTCCTCTCAAGAAACTGATGGCTAACCATGGCACTATAATCTAAATAAGTAGGAGGCAACTCCATGTCACTTCCATGTATGGGTACACCAAGATAATTAGCTACATGAGTTGCATAAATCCCACCAAATAAATCTCCACATGTACCATTAAGATGCAGCCTTCATGCAACAATGGCCCCCAAGTTATATTGTTTATCACCTAATACCGCACTCTTCAGGACACTAAGATCTAGAACGCACATGTGACAAGCCTCATCTTTACCGTTAATGCATATACCTATAAAGAGAGCAAAATAATGTATGGAAGGGAAATGAATGCTCCCTATGGTAGCTTGAGTGATTTCTCTAGATTCCGGTGATACTAGCAAGAAAGTCTTTATATTCAGATTTGCGAGGTTCACTAACATTGTGTCACAACCCGATTCGGCCTTGCACATCTTGCATAAGCCTCCATGCATCAGGTCTAAATTTTATGAAACTTTGAAATGGGGGCTGATAAACCCTAGCAGCAAATGAAATTCAACTAGGGTCTAAATAAAATCATTTTCACTAAACCCAAAATGCCCTTCTAAGATGTTCATCATCTTTGCCTTGGTCCAGAACCTCTCACAAAAATGGTGCACATTTTACTAGGACAACAGAGGGTCACTGAATTAAATCATATAATACTTGCATTTGGGCATTTAAATGCTACAGAATATTTTAAATGCCCAAATATTCATGAACTAAAATGTTTACTGTAGGATATATCCCCAACAGTGGTCATGAGCAGTTTCATGAATTTTGGGATTGTTTTAATATTTTAATTAAAGCCACAAAGTTGCAGAATAATAGAAAACAGGAAATAATAAAAAGGAAAGGAACTTACCTGGCAAAGCCCACCTGGCCTGGTACTGTAGCAGCTCAACTGGGCAAAGCCAGCCCAGCCCACCAGGGCTCCTCCCTGTCGTCTTCCACCTCCTGCCAGTAGGCAGGAGGACGTGTGGCCGCCGTGCATGCACACGCGCCCCGGCCACCTCCTGCTTGCCGCTTCTCCCCGGACGCCCCGGAGATGCCACGCACACCCCTGGCCCCTCTCTCACTCTCCCTGGACCTATCCCCTTCCTCTGCTCTCTCTCTCGTGCAGCCCAAACGGGTTCGTCGCCGCCGCCCGCCATAGCCGTGCCCACCGTGCTCCCCTCGCCTCGCTGCTGTGTCCTAGAGCTCCGCCCCGTCGCCTTCTTCGTCTTCGTCAAGCCACGCAGCTGGGCACGCCCTACTTCGACCTCGTTGCCGCCATTTTCAACCGCGAGCGCCCGAGATCGCCGGCGCCCGTTCGTCGTCTCCGACTCGTCCCCGAGCCCGCTGAGATTCTCCCCCAACCCCTTGTGAGCTCCTTCACCCTCCCCTATGCTCGCCCCCCCCTCCGTTTCTCTCCGCTAGCCCGATCCCGCCGGAGCCGAGAGCTCATCGCCGCCGGCCATGATGCCGCCGTCGTTTTAGCCACCACAGCTCGCGCCTGAGCGCGTCAACGCGTTCCGTGCCTTCCCAGGAGCATGCCGCTCCCACCAGCTCCTCCTCCCGAGCACCCTAACGACGAGCTCAAACTAACCCGAACTCCGGCCGCCGCCGAGGTCGACGCCGTGCTCAACTCCGGCCACCTCGCGCCCTCCCACTGCCACCGATAGATGCGCGCGATCTCCAGCTAGCCGTAGAGACCAACCGCGGCTCAAACCGCAGTCTGTAGGTGAAACTCGAGCCTCGCCGCCGCCTCTGCTCGTCGCCGGCGGCTAAACGCCGGCCTAACAACTAATTAGTATTAAGCTAATGATCACAGACTCACAGACATGTGGGCCCCGCTGCTTAATTAACTCTGGTTTAGCTTTTGTTTAGATTAAACTAACCACACGGGCCCCACAGGTCAGTTTGACCCGGTCACGTCACACGTTGACCGACCCCACACGTTAGTGCTGACTTGCTGACGTGGCTGTTGACCTAACCCCACCTGTCAGTGACCCAGACAAGATTGTGTGGTGACGATGGATCCCATCGTCGTTTGACTGGTCACCGCGATTGACCTGCTAACGTCCTGATGGCGCAATGTTGACGCAGTTAATAATTTCCTGGATTTAAAATAATTCATAAAATCCAGAAAATTGCCTAAACTTCTAAAAAATCATAGAAAATCAACCGTAACTCCAAATGAAATAATTTATATATGAAAAATGATCAAAAAAATCCAATCTATCCATCTGTAAGATTTTCATGCATGATAGAACAACCTAGGGCTGCTGTTTAGGCCAAATCTTATAATGGCATTTAAACCTTCACATATGGAGTTTGAATTTGAACCTAGGGTTCAAACCAACTTTATTTAACCTGCTGCTAGTTGCATTAGCTCAAACCACAGCATATTGCCATGTCATGATCATGCATCATATTGTGCATTCCATTGATGGTGTTTCCTTCTGTGTTGCCGGTGTTTGTCCCCTCTCAGTAGACGATGTACCGATGATGAGTTCGATGACACCGATGAAGAACTATATTATCTTCAGAAGTGCCAGGCAAGCAAAACCCCCTTGTTCATTCCGATACAATCCCACTCTCTCGCTCCTGCTCTATTTTACTGCATCAGGACAACAACGATACAACTGTTACTTGCTTGGGTAGTTGAACCCCTTTATCCTCTGCATGACCTGTCATTGCCACAGTAAATAGATGAAACCCACTAGCATGAGTAGGAGTTGTTTGAGCCCTGATGTGCCTACTCATTCATGCTTGTTTGTCATGCCTGCTATTGCTTAGAGTTGAGTCAGGTCTGATTCATCAGGGATGAATTGGAATGTTGTGAAACATGTCCTACTGTGTGTGAGCTAAGTGTGTGAACACGATTTGGTAAAGGTAGCGGTGAGAGGCCATGCAGAGTACATGGTGGGTTGTCTCATGAAACCGTCCTCGAGAACCGAGTTACGTGTTTGTGATCCATGAGCAGTTACTACCACACATTGGGCTCCGGGCACTCCAAGCTCTCTCGACTTATTAATCAACTTGATCTCTGTCCGGGAGTTGCAACTAGTTTCGGTGTTTGTAGGTAGTGTTAGTAGTCTACCAAGTGGCACCGTGCAGTGGGCTTTGGACAGACTAGGCACTGATGTACGGTGTACCAAGTGGCACTGGATGGTGGGCTTGGGAACCCTGCTCACATCGTTTGGGGCCGTGGCGACACCCGCCGGATCTCCTTGCGGATGGAACCCGAATAGGCGATAAACACGGACGAGAGACTTGTGTGGTTAGTCGGTCGTGGCCGACTCCTCGCCAAAGCTTCCGCTTGAAGGTTGCCGAGATACACGAGGTGTACATGGCGGTAAGTGGCGAGAGCGTGTGTGAAGAAGTACACCCCTGCAGGGTTAATATGATCTATTCGAATAGCCGTGTCCGCGGTAAAGGACTTATGGGTTGCCTATACAGTTCATAGACAAGTGAAAGTGGATACTCTAAAATGCGCAAGATAAGCGTGAGTGCTATGGGTGGCATTCTCGTAGGGAGACGGGAGCGGATCCATAGCGGAGTATTGATATGGTGAATATGTGGACTCGTGTGCGCCACCTCAAAAGAGTTACTTGCAGTCGTAGTTCAGGATAGCCACCGAGTCAAAGCTGGCTTGCTGCAGTTAAACCCCACCATCCCCTTTGTTGATAATGATGCATATGTAGATAGTTCTGATGTAAGTCTTGCTGGGCACGTTTGTACTCACGTTTGCCTATTTTATGTTTTTGCAGAGAGACTTGCGTCTCACTAGTAGTTTTGCGTGGACTTCGACGTTTAGCTTGTTACCTCAGCCTACGATCTTGTGCCCTCGGCAGGATCTAGTAGATAGTCAGGCTTCTCAGCCTTTTTCATTTGTAGATGTCTGTACTCAGACATGTTGAGCTTCCATTTGTGCTTTGACTTGTATGCTCTAAATGTTGGGTCATGAGACCCATGTTTGTAATATCTCGCTCCTCGGAGCCTATTGAATAAAATACTTGAGTTGTAGAGTCATGTTGTGATGCCATGTTGTATTTGCACATATCGAGCATATTGTGTGTATGTTATTGAAATGCTTGGTATGTGTGGGATCTGACTATCTAGTTATTTATCCTTAGTAGCCTCTCTTACCGGGAAATGTCTCCTAGTGCTTCCACTGAGCCATGGTAGCATGCTACTGCTCCGGAACACTTAGGCTGGCCGGCATGTGTCCTTCTTCGTTCTGTATACGTCCCTTCGGGAAATGTCGCGATGAATATCGAGTCTGTTAGCCCGCTGCCTGGTTCACCGGAGTCTGCTAGCCCTTCGCTACGCCTGGATTCACTCGTGATGACCGACACGTTCGATCTTTGGGTCATGGATGCCTGTCCCTATAAGTTTGTGCCACTTTGGGTTTATGACTAGCCATGTCAGCCGGGCTCCTTATCATATGGATGCTAGCGACACTATCATATACGTGTGCCAAAAGGCGCAAACGGTCCCGGGCAAAGGTAAGGCGACACCCGTGGGAATACCGTGCGTGAGGCCGCAAAGTGATATGAGGTGTTACATGCTAGATCGATGTGGCATTGAGTCGGGGTCCTGACACATTGCCCCACAATGGGAGTTTACAAGCAGTATTAAAATATTCTAGGTCCATGGTATATGATTTATCATAAAGATCAAATAAAACAATATTAGAATTACGCGAGGATGTAAATTTAAACCTCCTCACAAAGGATTCAATGAGGTAGTAGTACTGTAGGCACTTATCTGACACGAAGTCCTCAAGATCAGCATTACGCACAAACGCGTCAAATTCATCCTTGAAACTAGCTTGGACCATAAACTATTCTGACGGCCATTCACAAGGCCGCACTTGAGCTTCCCTCGGTGGTTCATCGTCCGGCTCACGTATCGTGAGCCTTGGTCATTGCCTCCTTGAGGAACCACCTTGGTACATTTTCCTATGCATTTTTCCTTCTCTGAAAAATTTCTGAAATTTTTAGTGACTCAAAATAAAAGTGCACCAAACTCAACGAGATTGATAGCAACTACTCCCACAAGTGCCTAGAGGCTATATCATGCATTAAAACTAATTCGGACCATATAAATTTGACATGCAAGCTCAAGAACAGGGTCACCTTAGTAGCACAAATTTTCAATAAATAAAGCACTAGAACAAAAACTAATTCGACCACTGGAGGAGTCACATACCGAAGAACAATCCCCCAAAACAGTTTTGTGAATGGAGATTTGAGCAAGCAGATCGAAAATGGCACAAAGATGAGCTAGAACACGGGTTTGAGATATGGGAGGATTTTTTTCTGGAGGAAGACGAAGTGAGTGGGTGCTGGAATAAGTGGAGGGGGTCCACGTGGGGCCCACAAGGCAGCAGGGCACGCCCCAGGGGGTGGGCGCGCCCTGTGCCCTCATGGCCAATTGGTGGGCCCCTCTGGTGTGTTCTCAGTGCCAGAAAATCTTAAATATTCTACAAAAAGTCATACTTCATTTTCAGGGCACTTGGAGAACTTTTATTTTCGGGGTATTTTTTATTGCATGGATAGTTCAGAAAATAGACAAAAAATACTATTTTTGCTTTATTTAGACTAAATAACAGGAAGTAAAATGAGGGTACAGAGAGTTGTGCTTTCTAACTTCATCCATCTCATGCTCATCAAAAGGAATCCACTAACAAGGTTGATCAAGTCTTGTTAACAAACTTCTTCCGAATAACATAAAAACGGAGAATTTTCGAATAACACTAGATTACCTCAATGGTATATGTATGTCCCCAACAATAAGAATATCATATTTCTTTTTGACGGTAGGAAGAGGAAATTCAAAACCTCCAATAGTAACATTGAAATTTTTCCAATAGAATTTATACTATGAACTTGAGGTTGTTCCTCAGAAAGTGTACCGTATGCTCATTACCATTAACATGAAAAGTGACATTGCCTTTATTGCAATCAACGACAACCCCTGCAGCATTTAGAAAAGGTCTACCAAGGATGATCGACATACTGTCGTCCTCTGGAATATCAAGAATAACAAAGTCCCTTAAAATAGTAACGTTTGCAACCACAACAGGCACATCCTCACAAATACCAACAGGTACAGTAGTTGATTTATCGGCCATTTTCACAGAGATTTTAGTAGGTATCAACTTATTCAAATCAAGTCTACGATATAAATAGAGAGGCATAACACTAACACCGGCTCCAAGATCACATGAAGCAGTTTTAACATAGTTTCTTTTAATGGAGCATGGTATAGTTGGTACTCCTGGATCTCCAAGTTTCTTTGGTATTCCACCCTTAAAAGTATAATTAGCAAGCATGGTGGAAATTTCAGCTTCCGGTATCTTTCTTTTATTTCTAACAATATCTTTCATGTACTTAGCATAAGGGTTCATTTTAAGCATATCAGTCAAACGCATACGCAAAAAGATAGGTCTAATCATTTCAGCAAAGCGATCCTCATCATCCTTTCTCTTGGATGGCTTAGGAGGAAAAGGCATGGGTTTCTGAACCCATGGTTCTCTTTCATTACTGTGCTCCCAAGCAATGAAGTCTCTCTTATCATAATGTTGATTCTTTTATTGTGGGTTATCAAGATCAACAGCAGGTTCAATCTCTACATCATTATTATTACTAGGTTGAGCATCAACATAAACATCATCATTAACATTATCACTAGGTTCATGTTCATTTCCAGATTGTATTTTAGCACAGAAATAGAAATATCATTGGGATTCTCATGTGTGTCTATAACAGGTTCACTAGAAGCTTGCAAAGTCCTATCATTTTTCTTTTTCTTCTTCTTAGAAGGACTAGGTGCATCAATATTAGTTCTCTGAGAATCTTGCTCAACTCTCTTAGGATGGCTCTCAGGATACAAAGATTCCTGAGTCATTCTACCACCTCTAGTCATAACTCTAACATCATTATCAGTTTTCTTATTGTTTAATTCATTGAGCAAATCATCTTGTGCTTTAAGCACTTGTTCTACTTGAGTGGTAACCATGGATGCATGTTTACTAATAAGTTTAAGTTCACCTTTAACTCTAGACATATAATCACTCAAGTGTTCAATCATATAAGCATTACATTTCAAATGTCTACCAACATAAGCATTGAAGTTTTCTTGTTTAACAATAAAATTATCAAACTCATCCAAGTATTGGCTAGCAGACTTGTAATGAGGGATATCACCTTCATCAAATCTATAGAGATAATTTACCTTTACTACCTGTATCGAGTTAACAAGACCATGTATTTGTTCAATAGGTGGTAAATTCTTAACATCTTCAGCTTTAGTACCTTTTTCTTTCATGGATTTCTTTGCCTCTTGCATATCTTCAGGACTGAGAAATAGAATACCCTTTTCTTCGAGTTGGCTGAGGAGTTGGTTCAGGAAGTGTCCAATCATTATTATTGCCTAGTATATTATTCAATAGCAATTCAGCTTGCCCAACAGTTATTTCCCTAAAACCACAACCAACACAACTATCCAGGTGGTCTCTAGAAGCATCGGTTAGTCCATTATAAAAGGTATCAAGTATTTCATTTTTCTTGAGAGGATGATCAGGCAAAGCATTAAGTAATTGGAGAAGCCTCCCCCAAGCTTGTGGGAGACTCTCTTCTTCAATTTGCACAAAATTATATATTTCCCTTAAGGCAGCTTGTTTCTTATGAGCGGGGAAATATTTACCAGAGAAGTAATAAATCATATCCTGGGGACTACGCACACAACCAGGAGCAAGAGAATTAAACCATATCTTAGCATCACCCTTTAATGAGAACGGAAATAACATAAGGATATAGTAATAACGATTTTTTTCCTCATGAGTAAATAGGATGGCTATATCATTCAATTTAGTAAGATGTGCCACAACAGTTTTAGATTCATTGCCATAAAAAGGACCAGATTCAACCAAAGTAATTTACTCAGGATCGACACAGATATCATAATCCTTATCAGAAATACAGATAGGTGAAGTAGCAAAAGCAGGGTCATATTTCATTCTGGCATTCACAGACTTCTCTTTCAGCTTAGCTAACAGTTTCTTACGATCACATCTATCTTTGGAAGCAAAAAGGTCTCTAGCAGTTTCTTCATCCATAACATAACCCTCAGGTACATCAGGCAATTCATATCTAGGGGGAGAATCTTCATCATCACTTTCAGTTTCAATAATTTCATTCTCTCTAGCCCTAGCAAGTTGTTCATCTAGAAATTCACCTAATAGCACAGTATTATCAAGCATAGAAGTAGTTTCATCATAAGCATCATGTATAGAAGAAGTGGCATCATCAATAACATGCGACATATCAGAATCAATAGCGGGTGCAAGTGTCGCAAATTTACTCAAAAAAGAAGGTGAATCAAGTGCAGAGCTAAATGGCAGTTCCTTACCTCCCCTCGTAGTTGAGGGAAAAATCTTGGTTCTTTCATCTTTCAAGTTCCTCATAGTGATCAACATATATAAATCCCAAGTGACTCAAAGAATATAGCTATGCTCCCCGGTAACAGTGCCAAAAATTAGTCTTGATAACCCACAAGTATAGGGGATCGCAACAGTTTTCGAGGTTAGAGTATTCAATCCAAATTTATTGATTCAACCCAAGGGGAGACAAAGAATATTCTCAGGTATTAGCAGCTGAGTTGTCAATTCAACCACACCTGAAAGACTTAATATTTGCAGCAAAGTATTTAGTAGCAAAGTAGTATGGAAGTAACAGTAATGGTGGCAAAAGTGAGAGCAGTTTTTAGTAATCGTAACGATGAACGGAGAAGTAACTAAGCATAGATCAATATGTGAAATGCTCGTAGGCAATGGATCAGTGATGGATAATTATGTCGGATGCGATTCCTCATGCAACAGTTATACATAGGGTGACACAGAAATAGCTCCAGTTCATCAATGTAATGTAGGCATGTATTCCGAATATAGTCATACATGCTTATGGAAAAGAACTTGCATTACATCTTTTGTCCTACCCTCTTGTGGCAGCGGGGTCCTAATGGAAACTAAGGGATATTAAGGCCTCCTTTTAATAAAGTACCGGACCAAAGCATTAACACTTAGTGAATACATGAACTCCTCAAACTACGGTCATCACTGGGAGTGGTCCTGATTATTGTCACTTCGGGGTTGCCGGATCATAACACGTGGTAGGTGACTATTGACTTGTAAGATAGGATCAAGAACTCACATATATTCGTGAAAAAATAATAGGTTCAGATTTGCAATCATGGCACTCGGGCCCTAGTGACAAGCATTAAGCATGGCAAAGTCATAGCAACATCAATCTTAGAAAATAATGGATATTAGGGATCAAACCCTAACAAAACTAACTCGATTACATGGTAAATCTCATCCAACCCATCACCGTCCAGCAAACCTACAATGGGATTACTCACGCACGGCGGTGAGCATCATTACATTGGCGATGGAGGATGGTTGATGATGACGATGGCGACGGATTCCCCTCTCCGGAGCCCCGAATGGACTCCAGATCAGCCCTCCCGAGGAAGAACAGGGCTTGGCGGCGGCTCCGTATCATAAAATACGATGAATCCTTATCTCTGATTTTTTTTCTCCCCGAAAGTGAATATATGGAGTTGGAGTTGAGTTCAGTGGAGTCCCAGGGGGCCCACGAGGCAGGGGGCGCGCCCTACACCCTCATGGACAGGGTGTGGGCCCCCTGATGATGATTCTTTCACTAGTATTTTTTATTAATTCTAGAAAGTTGCTCTGTGGATTTTCAGGTCATTCCGAGAACTTTTATTTCTGCACAAAAATAACACCATGGCAGTTCTGCTAAAAACAACGTCAGTTTGGGTTAGTTCCATTCAAATCATGCAAGTTAGAGTCCAAAACAAGGGCAAAATGTTTGGAAAAGTAGATACGTTGGAGACGTATCAACTTCTAAGCTTAAACCTTTGCTTGTCCTCAAGCAATTCACTTGACAAACTAAAAGTGATAAAGAAAAACTTTTACAAAGTCTGTTTGATCTTGTTGTTGCAAATATGTAAAGCCACCATTCAAGTTTTCAGCAAAGATTATGAACAAACCATATTCACAATAACTTTTAGGTCTCATGTTTACTCATATCAATGGCATAATCAACTAGCGAGCTATAATAATAAATCTCGGAGACAACACTTTCTCAAAACAATCATAATATGATATAACAAGATGGTATCTCACTATCCCTTTCTGAGACCACAAAACATAAATGCAGAGCACCCCTGAAGATCAAGGACTGACTAGACATTGTAATTCATGGTAAAAGTGATCCAGTCAAAGACATACTCAATGTAAATTAATAGCGATGCATGCAAATGACAGCAGTGCTCTCCAACTGGTGCTTTTTAATAAGAGGATGATGACTCAACATAAAAGTAAATAGATGGGCCCTTTGCAGAGGGAAGCAGGGATTTGCAGAGGTGCCAGAGCTCGAGTTTTGAAACAGAGATAAATAATATTTTGAGCAGTATACTTTCATTGTCAACATAATAACCAAGAGATCTCGATATGTTCCATGCTACACACATTATAGGCGGTTCCCAAACAGAATGGTAAAGTTTATACTCCCCCACCACCAGCAAACATCAATCCATGGCTTGTCCAAAACAACGGGTGCTGTCCAACTAACAACAATCCTGGGGGAGTTTTGTTTCCATTTATTTGATTTGATTTAAGCATGGGACTAGGCATCCCGCTTACCGGCCATTTTCTCGTGAATGATGAGTGGAGTCCACTCATCGTGAGAATAACCCACCTAGCATGGAAGATATAGATATCTCTAGTTGATACATGAATTATTCGAGCATAAGAAACAGAATTTCATTTGAAGGTTTAGAGTTTGGTACGTACAAATTTACTTGGAACGGCAGGTAGATACCGTATATAGGAAGGTATGGTGGACTCATATGGCATAACTTTGGGGTTTATGGAAGTGGATGCACAAGCGATATTCCGCTTAGTACAGATGAAGGCTAGAAAGATCTTTGAAGCGACCAACTAGAGAGCCACAAGATCATGAACATGCATTAATATTAATCAACAATGGGTGCAAGCATGAGTAGGATAAAAATCACCATGAACATAAATATCGTGGAGGCTATGTTGATTTTGCTTCAACTACATGCGTGAACATGCACCAAATCAAGCCACTCGAATCATTCAAAGGAGGATGCCACCCTATCATACCACATCACAACCATTTTAATAGCATGTTAGCACGCAAGGTAAACCATTATAAACTCCTAGCTAATTAAGCATGGCATGAGCAACAATAATCTCTAATTGTCATTACAAACATGTTTCATCCATAATAGGCTAAATCAGGAATGGTGGACTAATCATATTTACAAAAACAAGATAGCTCGAGTTCATACCACCTTCTCTCATATCAATCAGTCCATCATATATCGTCATTATTGCCTTTCACTCGCATGACCGGACGGTGTGGATAATAATAATAGTGCATGTGCATTGGACTAAGCTGGAATCTGCAAGCATTTAATACAAAGGAGAAGACAAGGAAATATGGGCTCTTGGTTAGATCAACAATAATGCAAATGAGAGCCACTCAACATTTTCATCGTGGTCTTCTCCTCTTGATCCCAAAGAAAAGAAAAGAAATAAAACTATTTACACGAGAAAGCTCCCAACAAGCAAAAAGAAGAACGAGAAATATTTTTGGGTTTTCCTTTAATATTACTACTACAAGCATGGAAAGTAAACTAGCTAAAAGCTACAACTATTTTTTTGGTTTTTATTAAGGTTTTTCAAACACACAAGAAAGCAAGAAAAGAAAATAAACTAGCATGGATAGTACAATGAAAAAGATGAGCACGGACAACTAGCATGAGTGTGTGAGCGTGAATATAATGTCGATGAAATCGTACTCCCCAAGCTTAGGCTTTTGACCTAAGTTGGTCTATAGCCCTTCTTGGCTGGCGGATATCAAAGTTGTAGTCGGGTTGTCTTGAGATCAGCAGCTCTTGCTGACGAGTTGCCTCCGTCCTCCTCTGATACTCGTTCGCCTCCTCCCTGGTTATAAAGTATCTCCTTTTTGCCTGAAAGTCAAAGAAAGTAGGAGCAGGGAGAGCAATATGGACAGATATGCCGTCTGTCAAAGATTAGTCGATGCACGGAAGGAACTGTTCGTTCCTCTCAAGAAGCGATGGCTAACCATGGCACTATAATCTAAATAAGTAGGAGGCAACTCCATGTCACTTCCATGTATGGGTACACCAAGATAATTAGCTACATGAGTTGCATAAATCCCACCAAATAAATCTCCACATGTACCATTAAGATGCAGCCTTCATGCAACAATGGCCCCCAAGTTATATTGTTTATCACCTAATACCGCACTCTTCAGGACACTAAGATCTAGAACGCACATGTGACAAGCCTCATCTTTACCGTTAATGCATATACCTATAAAGAGAGCAAAATAATGTATGGAAGGGAAATGAATGCTCCCTATGGTAGCTTGAGTGATTTCTCTAGATTCCGGTGATACTAGCAAGAAAGTCTTTATATTCAGATTTGCGAGGTTCACTAACATTGTGTCACAACCCCAGTTCTGGCCTTGCCTGTCTTGCATAAGCCTCCATGCATCAGGTCTAAATTTTTATGAAACTTTGAAATGGGGGCTGATAAACCCTAGCAGCAAATGAAATTCAACTAGGGTCTAAATAAAATCATTTTCACTAAACCCAAAATGCCCTTCTAAGATGTTCATCATCTTTGCCTTGGTCCAGAACCTCTCACAAAAATGGTGCACATTTTACTAGGACAACAGAGGGTCACTGAATTAAATCATATAATACTTGCATTTGGGCATTTAAATGCTACAGAATATTTTAAATGCCCAAATATTCATGAACTAAAATGTTTACTGTAGGATATATCCCCAACAGTGGTCATGAGCAGTTTCATGAATTTTGGGATTGTTTTAATATTTTAATTAAAGCCACAAAGTTGCAGAATAATAGAAAACAGGAAATAATAAAAAGGAAAGGAACTTACCTGGCAAAGCCCACCTGGCCTGGTACTGTAGCAGCTCAATTGGGCAAAGCCAGCCCAGCCCACCAGGGCTCCTCCCTGTCGTCTTCCACCTCCTGCCAGTAGGCAGGAGGACGTGTGGCCGCCGTGCATGCACACGCGCCCCGGCCACCTCCTACTTGCCGCTTCTCCCGGACGCCCGGAGATGCCACGCACACCCCGGCCCTCTCTCACTCTCCTGGACCTATCCCTTCCTCTGCTCTCTCTCGTGCAGCCCAAACGGGTTAAATCGCCGCCGCCCGCCATAGCCGTGCCCACCGTGCTCCCCTCGCCTCGCTGCTGTGTCCTAGAGCTCCGCCCCGTCGCCTTCTTCGTCTTCGTCAAGCCACGCAGCTGGGGACGCCCTACTTCGACCTCGTTGCCGCCGTTTTCAACCGCGAGCGCCCGAGATCGCCGGCGCCCGTTCGTCGTCTCCGACTCATCCCCGAGCCCGCCGAGATTCTCCCCCAACCCCTTGTGAGCTCCTTCACCCTCCCCTATGCTCGCCCCCCCTCCGTTTCTCTCCGCTAGCCCGATCCCGCCGGAGCCGAGAGCTCATCGCCGCCGGCCATGATGCCGCCGTCGTTTTAGCCACCACAGCTCGCGCTGGCGCGTCAACGCGTTCCTGCCTTCCCAGGAGCATGCCGCTCCCACCAGCTCCTCCTCCCGAGCACCCTAACGACGAGCTCAAACTAACCCGAACTCCGGCCGCCGCCGAGGTCGACGCCGTGCTCAACTCCGGCCACCTCGCGCCCTCCCACTGCCACCGATAGATGCGCGCGATCTCCAGCTAGCCGTAGAGACCAACCGCGGCTCAAACCGCAGTCTGTAGGTGAAACTCGAGCCTCGCCGCCGCCTCTGCTCGTCGCCGGCGGCTAAACGCCGGCCTAACAACTAATTAGTATTAAGCTAATGATCACAGACTCACAGACATGTGGGCCCCGCTGCTTAATTAACTCTGGTTTAGCTTTTGTTTAGATTAAACTAACCACACGGGCCCCACAGGTCAGTTTGACCCGTCACGTCACACGTTGACCGACCCCTGCGTTAGTCTTGACTTGTCGGCGTGGTGTTGACCTAACCCCTGTCGGTGACTGACCTGATAAAGATGTGGTGACGATGGATCCCACTGGTCGTCGTTTGACTGGTCACCGATTGACCTGCTAACGTCCTGATGGCGCAATGTTGACGCAATTAATAATTTCCTGGATTTAAAATAATTCATAAAATCCAGAAAATTGCCTAAACTTCTAAAAAATCATATAAAATCAACCGTAACTCCAAATGAAATAATTTATATATGAAAAATGATCAGAAAAATCCAATCTATCCATCTGTAAGATTTTCATGCATGATAGAACAACCTAGGGCTGCTGTTTAGGCCAAATCTTATAATGGCATTTAAACCTTCACATATGGAGTTTGAATTTGAACCTAGGGTTCAAACCAACTTTATTTAACCTGCTGCTAGTTGCATTAGCTCAAACCACAGCATATTGCCATGTCATGATCATGCATCATATTGTGCATTGCATTGATGGTGTTTCATACGTGTTGCGGTGTTTGTCCCTCTCGATGAGCAGCGTCGATGATGAGTTCGATGACACCGATGAAGAACTATATTATCTTCAGAAGTGCCAGGCAAGCAAAACCCCCTTGTTCATTCCTATACAATCCCACTCTCTCACTCCTGCTCTATTTTACTGCATCAGGACAACAACGATACAACTATTACTTGCTTGGGTAGTTGAACCCCTTTATCCTCTGCATGACCTGTCATTGCCACAGTAAATAGATGAAACCCACTAGCATGAGTAGGAGTTGTATGAGCCCTGATGTGCCTACTCATTCATGCTTGTTTGTCATGCCTGCTATTGCTTAGAGTTGAGTCAGGTCTGATTCATCAGGGATGAATTGGAATGTTGTGAAACATGTCCTACTGTGTGTGAGCTAAGTGTGTGAACACGATTTGGTAAAGGTAGCGGTGAGAGGCCATGCAGGAGTACATGGTGGGTTGTCTCACTGAAACCGTCCTCAGGAACTGAGTTCTGTGTTTGTGATCCATGAACAGTTACTACCACACATTGGGCTCCGGGCACTCCAAGCTCTCTCGACTTATTAATCAACTTGATCTCTGTCCAGGAGTTGCAACTAGTTTCTGGTGTTTGTAGGTAGTGTTAGTAGTCTACCAAGTGGCACCCCCTGCAGTGGGCTTGGGACAGACTAAACCTGATGTACGGTGTACCAAGTGGCACTGGATGGTGGGCTTGGGAACCCTGCTCACATCGTTTGGGGCCGTGGCGACACCCGGCGGATCTCCTTGCGGATGGAACCGAATAGGCGATAAACACGGACGAGAGACTTGTGTGGTTAGTCGGTCGTGGCCGACTCCCACGCCGAGCTTCGCTTGAAGGTTGCCGAGATACACGAGGTGTACATGGCGGTAAGTGGCGAGGCGTGTGTGAAGAAGTACACCCTGCAGGGTTAATATGATCTATTGAATAGCCGTGTCCGCGTAAAGGACTTATGGGTTGCTGTGCAGTTCATAGACAAGTGAAAGTGGATACTCTAAAATCGCAAGATAAGCGTGAGTGCTATGGGTGGCATTCTCGTAGGGAGGCGGAGGCGGATCCATAGCGGAGTATTGATATGGTGAATATGTGGACTCGTGTGCGCCACCTCAAAAGAGTTACTTGCAATCGTAGTTCGGGATAGCCACCGAGTCAAAGCTGGCTTCTGCAGCTTAAACCCCACCATCCCTTTGTTGATAATGATGCATATGTAGATAGTTACGATGTAAGTCTTCTTTGGGCACGTTTGTACTCACGTTTGCCTATTTTATGTTTTTGCAGAGAGACTTACGTCTCACTAGTAGTTTTGTGTGGACTTCGACGTTTAGCTTGTTACCTCAGCCTACGATCTTGTGCCCTCGGCGGAGATCTAGTAGATAGTCGAGGCTTCTCGGCCTTTTTCATTTGTAGATGTCGTACTCGGACATGTTGAGCTTCCATTTGTGCTTTGACTTGTATGCTCTAAATGTTGGGTCATGAGACCCATGTTTGTAATATCTCGCTCCTCGGAGCCTATTGAATAAAATACTTGAGTTGTAGAGTCATGTTGTGATGCCATGTTGTATTTGCACATATCGAGCATATTGTGTGTATGTTATTGAAATGCTTGGTATGTGTGGGATCTGACTATCTAGTTATTTATCCTTAGTAGCCTCTCTTACCGGGAAATGTCTCCTAGTGCTTCCATCGAGCCATGGTAGCATGCTCTTGCTCCGGAACACTTAGGCTGGCGGCATGTGTCCTTCTTCGTTCTGTATACGTCCTTCGGGAAATGTCACGCGATGAATATCGAGTCTGTTAGCCCTTCTGACCTGGTTCACGGAGTCCTGCTAGCCCTTGCTACATACAGATTCACTCGTGATGACCGACACGTTCGATCTTTGGGTCATGGATGCTGTCCCTATAAGTTTGTGCCACTTTGGGTTTATGACTAGCCATGTCAGCCGGGCTCCTTATCATATGGATGCTAGCGACACTATCATATCGTGTGCCAAAAGGCATAAGCGGTCCGGGCAAAGGTAAGGCGACACCCGTGGGAATACCGTGCGTGAGGCCGCAAAGTGATATGAGGTGTTACATGCTAGATCGATGTGGCATTGAGTCGGGGTCCTGACACATTGCCCCACAATGGGAGTTTACAAGCAGTATTAAAATCTTCTAGGTCCATGGTATATGATTTATCATAAAGATCAAATAAAACAATATTAGAATTACGCGAGGATGTAAATTTAAACCTCCTCACAAAGGATTCAATGAGGTAGTAGTACTGTAGGCACTTATCTGACACGAAGTCCTCAAGATCAGCATTACGCACAAACGCGTCAAATTCATCCTTGAAACTAGCTTGGACCATAAACTCTTCTGACGGCCATTCACAAGGCCGCACTTGAGCTTCCCTCGGTGGTTCATCGTTCGGCTCACGTATCGTGAGCCTTGGTCATTGCCTCCTTGAGGAACCACCTTGGTACATTTTCCTATGCATTTTTCCTTCTCTGAAAAATTTCTGAAATTTTTAGTGACTCAAAATAAAAGTGCACCAAACTCAACGAGATTGATAGCAACTACTCCCACAAGTGCCTAGAGGCTATATCATGCATTAAAACTAATTCGGACCATATAAATTTGACATGCAAGCTCAAGAACTATATCTGCAGGAAAGTATTTAGTAGCAAAGTAGTATGGAAGTAACAGTAACGGTGGCAAAAGTAACAGTAGCAGTTTTGTAGTAATCGTAACGGTGGCAACGGAGAAGTAACTAAGCATATATCAATATGTGAAAATCTCGTAGGCAATGGATCAGTGATCGATAATTATGTCGGATGCGATTCCTCATGCAACAGTTATAACATAGGGTGACACAAAACTAGCTCCAGTTCATCAATGTAATGTAGGCATGTATTCCGAATATAGTCATACGTGCTTATGGAAAAGAACTTGCATGACATCTTTTGTCCTACCCTCCCGTGGCAGCGGGGTCCTAATGGAAAATAAGAGATATTAAGGCCTCCTTTTAATAGAGTACCAGACCAACGCATTAACACTTAGTGAATAAATGAACTCCTCAAACTACGGTCATCACCGGGAGTGGTCCCGATTATTATCACTTCGGGGTTGCCGGATCGTAACACGTAGTAGGTGACTATTGACTTGCAAGATAGGATCAAGAAGTCACATATATTCATGAAAACATAATAGGTTCAGATCTGAAATCATGGCACTCGGGCCCTAGTGACAAGCATTAAGCATGGCAAAGTCATAGCAACATCAATCTTAGAAAATAATGGATACTAGGGATCAAACCCTAACAAAACTAACTCGATTACATGGTAAATCTCATCCAACCCATCACCGTCCAGCAAACCTACAATGGGATTACTCATGCACGGCGTTGAGCATCATGAAATTGGTGATGGAGGATGGTTGATGATGACGATGGCGACGTATTCCCCTCTCCGGAGCCTCGAACGGACTCCAGATCAGCCCTCCCGAGGAAGAACAGGGCTTGGCAGCAGCTCCGTATCGTAAAATGCAATTAATCTTTCTCTCTGATTTTTTTTCTCCCCGAAAGTGAATATAGTTGAGGTCGGTGGAGTCCCTAGGGGCCACGAGGCAGTGGGCGCGCCCTAGGGGGCGCGCGCCCTGCACCCTCGTGGATAGGGTGTGGGCCCCGTGATGCTGATTCTTTCGCTAGTATTCTTTATTATTTCCAAAAAGTTGC
The DNA here is from genome assembly GCA_021437245.1 of Aegilops speltoides. Classification (NCBI taxonomy): domain Eukaryota; kingdom Viridiplantae; phylum Streptophyta; class Magnoliopsida; order Poales; family Poaceae; genus Aegilops; species Aegilops speltoides. The sequence continues at coordinate 419,205,973 of CM038146.1, forward strand.
TCCGTGGATTTTTAGGTCTTTCCAAGAACTTTTATTTCTGCACAAAAATAACACCATGGCAGTTCTGCTGAAAATAGCATCATTCCGGGTTAGTTCCATTCAAATCATGCAAGTTAGAGTCCAAAACAAGGGCAAAAGTGTTTGGAAAAGTAGATACGTTGGAGACGTATCAGTCCGTCCCTGCAACATGTATCCTTCTTGCATCCATCAGAACTGGCTTTACATTCTTCCATGAGTTGCTTTATGATTATCATTTGTCTGTCCGGTGCTTCATCACCGTGAACGTCGCCCGCCCTTGCAAGCTCACCCACGACTGCATCATGATTAAGGATTTGCACGGTGTTTGTGCTTGGGTCCGTCCCTGCAGCGTTGCTAAACCCAAGAGGCCGAGCTCTGGCTCATGGGCTGGTCCCGTGCATGTCACCTCCCATGGCCCTTGGTGCCTTGTTCTTGCATGAGCTAATCGTGGGTGGATGAGTGAGGGCGCTACCCGGTGCCTCGTCACCACGGGAGCTGCGCGCCGGTTGTCTTTCTTCAGAACCTTCGCATGAGAGGACTGGGCACGGCGTCTGTGCTCGGGTCCGTCCCTGCAGCATCGATAAACCCAACGGCTGAGCTTTGTCTGGTGAGCCAGTCCTGTTCACGTCACCTCCTAGGGTCGTTGGTGTTTGGCCTTCTCATGCGATAACCTCAAGAGATTCACTCGACACAAGTTGCCTAACCATCTCGCAGGACTATCAAAAGTGTTCTCAATCAAGTTTAGGCACAACCCGCCTTGAGGTATGATAACCCACAAGTGTAGGGGATCGCAACAGCTTTCGAGGGTAAAGTATTCAACCCAAATTTATTGATTCGACACAAGGGGAGCCAAAGAATATTCTTGAGTATTAGCAGTTGAGTTGTCAATTCAACCACACCTGGATAACTTAGTATCTGCAGCAAAGTATTTAGTAGCAAAAGTGGTATGATAATAAAAGTAACGGTAGTAAAAGTAAAGATAATTGTTTTCGGGTTTTTGTAGTAGTTGTAACAGTAGCAACGGAAAAGTAAATAAGTGAAGAACAATATGTGAAAAGCTCGTAGGCAATGGATCAGTGATGGATAATTATGCCGGATGTGATTCCTCATGTAATAATTATAACATAGGGTGACACAGAACAAGCTCCAGTTTATCAATGTAATGTAGGCATGTATTCCCTAAATAGTAATACGTGCTTATGGAAAAGAACTTGCATGACAACTTTTGTCCTACCCTCCCGTGGCAGCAGGGTCCTAGAGGAAACTAAGGGATATTAAGGCCTCCTTTTAATAGAGAACTAGAACAAAGCATTAACACATAGTGAATACATGAACTCCTCATACTACGGTCATCACCGAGAAGTATCCCGATTATTGTCACTTCGGGGTTGTCGGATCATAACAGATAATAGGTGACTATAGACTTGCAAGATAGGATCAAGAACACACATATATTCATGATAACATAATTGGTTCAGATCTGAAATCATGGCACTCGGGCCCTAGTGACAAGCATTAAGCATAGCAAAGTCATAGCAACATCAATCTCAGAACATAGTGGATACTAGGGATCAAACCCTAACAAAACTAACTTGATTACATGGTAAATCTCATCCAACCCATCACCGTCCAGCAAGCCTATGATGGAATTACTCACGCACGGCGGTGAGCATCATGAAATTGGTGATGGAGGATGGTTGATGATGACGATGGCGATGAGTCCCCCTCTCTGGAGCCCCGAACCGACTCCAGATCAGCCCTCCCGAGAGAGATTAGGACTTGGCGGCGGCTCCGTGTCGTAAAACGCGATGAAACTTTCTCTCTGATTGTTTTCTCCCTGAACGTGAATATATGGAGTTGGAGTTGAGGTCGGTGGTCCAGGGGGCCCACGAGATAGGGGGTGCGCCCTATAGGGGGGCGCGCCCCCTGTCACGTGGACAGGGTGTGGGCCCCCCGATATATTTCTTTCGCCGAGAAATTCTTATTAATTCCAAAAAGTGCCTCTTTGGATTTCCAGGACATTCCGAGAACTTTTCTTTTCTACACATAAAACTACATCATGGCAGTTCTGCTGAAAACAACGTCAGTCCGAGTTAGTTTCATCCAAATCATGCAAGTTAGAGTCCAAAACAAGGGCAAAAGTGTTTGGAAAAGTAGATACGTTGGAGACGTATCAACTCCCCCAAGCTTAAAACGTTGCTTGTCCTCAAGCAATTCAGTTGATAGACTGAAAGTGATAAAGAAAAACTTTTACATACTCTGTTTGCTCTTGTTGTTGTAAACATGAAAAGCCAGCATTCAAGTTTCAGCAAATACTATGAACTAAACATACTAACAATAACACCTAGGTCTCACAATTACTCATATCAATAGCATAATCAGCTAACGAGCCATAATAATAAAACTCGGATGACAACACTTTCTCAAAATAATCATAACATGATATAACAAAATGGTATCTTGCTAGCCCTTTCTGAGACTGCAAAACATAAATGCAGAGCACCTTTAAAGATCAAGGACTGACTAAACATTGTAATTTATGGTAAAAGAGATCCAGTCAAGTCATACCCAATATAAACCAACACTAATGAATGCAAATGACAGTGTGCTCTCCAGTGGGTGATTTTTAATAAGAAGGGTGATGACTCAGCATAAAAGTAAATAGATAGGCCCTTCGCAGAGGGAAGCAGGGATTTGTAGAGGTGCGAGAGCTCGATTTTAAAATAGAGATGAAATAACATTTTGAGTGGCATACTTTCACTGTCAACGCAACAACTATGAGATGGATGTATCTTCCATACTACATGCATTATAGGCAGTTCCCAAACAGAATGGTAAAGGTTGATACTCCCCCAACCACCAACAAGCATCAATCCATGGCTTGCTCGAAACAATGAGTGCCTCCAACTAACAACAACCCTGGGGGAGTTTTGTTTAATTATTTTGATTTGCTTTGATCTTTTTGGATCATGGGACTTGGCATCCCGGTTACCAGCCCTTTCTTGTGAATGAGGAGCGGAGTCCACTCCTCTTGAGAATAACCCACCTAGCATGGAAGATATAGGCAGCCCTAGTTGAAACATGAGCTGCTCGAGCATACAAAACAGAATTTCATTTGAAGGTTTGGAGTTTGGCACATACAAATTTACTTGGAACGGCAGGTAAATACCGTGTATAGGAAGGTATAGTGGACTCATATGGAACAACTTTGGGGTTTAAGGAGTTTGGATGCACAAGCAGTATTCCCGCTTAGTACAGGTGAAGACTAGCAAAAGACTGGGAAGCGACCAACTGAGAGCGACAACAGTCCTAAACATGCATTAAAATTAATTTACACCGAGTACAAGCATGAGTAGGATATAATCTACCATGAACATAAATATCATGAAGGCTATGTTGATTTGATTCAACTACATACGTGAACATGTGCCAAGTCGAGTCACTCAATTCATTCAAAGGAGGATACCATCCCATCATACCACATCATAATCATTCTAATAGCATGTTGGCATGCAAGGTAAACCATTATAACTCATAGCTAATCAAGCATGGCACAAGCAACTATAATCTCTAAATGTCATTGCAAATATGTTTACTTCATAATAAGCTGAATCAGAAACGATGAACTCATCATATTTACAAAAACAAGAGAGGTCGAGTTCATACCAGCTTTTCTCATCTCAATAAGTTCATCATATGTCGTCATTATTGCCTTTCACTTACATGACCAAACGATGTGTATAATACTAAGAGTGCACGTGCATTGGACTAAGCTCGAATCTGCAAGCATTCAATTCAAGAGAGAAGACAGGGTAATATGGGCTCTAAGTTAAATAAACAATCATGCATATAAGAGCCACTAAGCATTTTCAATATAGTCTTCTCGACCCCCAAAAGAAAGAAAAGGAAATAAAACTATTTACACGGGAAACCTCCCAACAAGTAAAAGAAGAACGAGAAATCTTTCTGGGTTTTCATTTTAATTTCCACTACAAGCATGGAAATTAAACTAACTAATTTTTTTGGTTTTTCTTAAGGTTTAACAAACACACAAGAAGAAAACTAGAAAAAGAAATTTAAACTAGCATGGATAATACAATGAAAGAGTATGAGCACCGACGACTAGTGTGTGAACATGAATGTAAAGTCGGTGAGAAATACGTACTCCCCCAAGCTTAGGCTTTTGGACTAAGGTTTAATACCAAGGACCGCCGCTACTCTCCCCGGTGTACTGGGGGTGTAATCAGGATACCACTGGCTGGTCATCTCCGGATCCCACTGGACAGATGATGCACGATAAGGGTCAGGTTCAGGTTCCGGCTCAGGTTCAGGTTCTGGAGTAAAAGCTTGGGCTCGATGATTGTTCACCGCTTCCGGTGTGACAAGAAAATTTTCTGCAAGCAAATCAAACAACAGAGGCGCAGGCAAAATAATAATATCAAAGTGTTTCTTATTAAATCTAAGTTAATACAAGAGCATCCTATCTTCGTTGTCAACAATAAACTTGTGTGCTACCATGCTCTTGTAATCTAAAATGTGAGGAGGCAATTTTATCTCCTCTTTCTCATGGTGCCTAATGGGTATCTGAAAATGTCCAGCAAGACGGGCAGCATAGATACCTCCAAATATGGGGCCTTTTGTATGATTCAGGGCTAGCCGTTTAGCAACTACGGCACCCATACTAAAAGTATTGTCTCCAAGAAAGGCATGTTGAAGGATGATAATATCAGGAACACTAAGGTTTCCACTATTTCCACGACCAATCAAGCCTCTACTAGCAAATATGGCAAAGTAGCGTAAAACAGGAAAGTGTATGCTAGAGACTTTTGCCTCGGAGCCCTTCTTTGGCTCCTCTACAGCTATACTTTTAACAAAGCCATCCACATCTTCACGATGGGGTTCCTCTAATTCTCCCTCATAAGGTATCCTACACACCGCGCAAAAATTACGTAAAGACATTTCTTTGAATTCATCATATAAATGAAATGATACTGCAGGCGGTGACTTCTCAGGATAGCAATAAAAGTTTTGCACGAAAGTATTGGTGAGTAAGACATACAGATCGATCTGGTCGTTGATGAAACCGTGAGGCCTGCAGTCTCGATTAAAGAATAAAATCTTCATGAATTCCGGCTTCTTTCAAGAAATCATTGCATGGCCATTCACACGACCGCACTTCCGCTAAGCGAGGAAGATTATACTTGGCTTTTTCCTTCTCTTTGGCTTGTTTTTCCTGAGACCTTGGCTAGAAGAGCCCCTCAAAAATTTCCTTAACATTTTTTGCAAATTTCTGAAATTTTAGTAACTTCAAAATAAAAGTAAATGAAACTAAACAAGATTGATAGCAACTACTCCTACAAGTGCCTAGAGCCTATATCATGCATTGGAATTGCTTGGGACCTCAAAATTTTAACATGCAAGCTCAAGAACATGGTCACCTATGCAGCAAAAATTTGCAATGAATAAAGCACTAGAACAAAAACTAATTGGACCAATGGAGGAGTCACATACCAAGCAACAATCTCCCAAAGCAGTTTTGTGAAAGGAGCTTTGAGCAAGGAGATCGAAAATCGCAGCAAAATGAGCTAGAACTCGTCCTTGAGCTGGATGGGAATTTTTTTGGGTAGAAGATGAAGTGTGTGGGTGCTGGCATAAGTGGAGGGGGGCCACCAGGGGCCCACGAGACAGGAGGCGCACCATATAAGGGGGGGCGCGCCCTCCACTCACGTGGCCTGGTGCTTGCCCCTCCTGCAGTGTTTTCAGTGCCTAAAATCCTCAAATATTCCATAAAAATCACACTAAATTTGCAGGGCATCTGGAGCACTTCTATTTTCGAGATAATTTTAAATGCACGGATAATTCAGAAAACAGACAGATAATACTATTTTTGCTTTATTTATTCTAAATAACAGAAAGTAAAAAGAGGGTACAGAAGGTTGTGCCTTCTAGTTTCATCCATCTCATGATCATCAAAATGAATCCACTAACAAGGTTGATCAAGTCTTGTTAACAAACTCATTTCGAATAACACGGAGCCGGAGAAATTTCGAATAACACTAAGTTACCTCAACGGGGATATGAAAATCCCCAATAATAAGAATATCATACTTTTTCTTGACAGTAGGGAGAGGAAATTCAAAACCTCCAATAATAATAGTTAGAACTTTTCCGATAGAATTGATGCTATGAACTTGAGATTGTTTCCTCACTACTAGAAAAAGGCCTACTAATGGCGCACCGGTTTTGCCTACTAATGGCGCACCATCGGTGCGCCATTAGTACCACGCCATTAGTATTTATTACTAATGGCACACCTAAGGAGCGCCATTAGTATCTGGTATACTAATGGCGCACTGTGCGATGCGCCATTAGTATAAACCTGATGCGCCATTAGTATAGGCCACCGGTGCGCCATTAGTATAGGCCACCGGTGCGCCATTAGTATTTTTGAATTTTTTGATTTTTGAATCTAGATCTGGATATGGATCTGGATCGTGATTTTTTGCCCATTTTTTGCTTGTTTTTTGGCACGACATTATTTCAAATTTGTTCCTTTTTTTGGATCTTGTACGTTCTTTTGTCGTGTTCTTTTGCCGGAGAGGAGTTCGCCGGGGAGGAGTTCGCCGGAGAGGAGTTCGCCAGAGAGGAGGAGGAGGAGGTCACCGGAGAGGCGCTCGCCTACATCGCCGGAGAGGAGGAGGAGGAGGTCGCTGGAGAGGAGTTCACCGGAGAGGAGGGAGGAGGAGCTCACCGGAGAGAAGGGAGGAGGAGCTCACCGGAGAGGAGGGAGGAGGAGCTCACCGGAGAGGAGGGAGAAGAAACCGTGAGGGGAGGGGAGGGGAAGGGAGGGGAGGGGAGGGGAGGAGAGGAGAGGAGAGGAGGACGCCGGAGAGGAGGAGGAGGTCGCTGGAGAGGAGGAGGGTAGTATGGTGGAGGAGAGAAGGGAAGATGGAGTGTAGGAGAGGTGGAATGAAGAGATAAGGAGGAGAGGACCACGGCCAGCCATTTATACGGCATACTAATTGCCCACCGCGGGCAGGTGCGCCATTAGTAACTTTTTTTTTATTTTTTGATTTATTTTGAATTTTGAAGGCGGGAAGATACTAATGGCGCACCATGGTCAGGTGCGCCATTAGTAATTTTTTTTATTTTTTTGACTTATTTTGAATTTTGAAGGAGGGAAGAAACTAATGGCGCACCATGGGCAGGTGCGCCATTAGTAACTTTTTTTTTTATTTTTTTTGACTTATTTTGAATTTTGAAGGCGGGAAGATAGTAATGGCGCACCATTGGTAGGTGCGCCATTAGTTAGTAAGTTTGAATTTTTTTGAATTTTTTTGCCTCTCGAGATCTTAAAAGCCCCGTATCTTTTTTCTGTTAGGTTTTTGAGGATTTTGAAAATGTTTAACGGGCCCCCCCCCCCCCGTTAAATTTGGATGTAACTTTTCGAGTAGATGATTTTTCATATAAAAAACTTTTTCATCCGAGTTAGTATGCAAAAGTTATGCCCATTTTTACAAATTCTCGCGAGATTTTGCAAATGAAGTCGAAATTCATATTTGCAAATTTTCCCAACAACTAGACCACATATCACATGGGAAACTTATTTTCTTTTATTTTTTGACATTTTCATCATTTTCTTTTATTTTTTTTAAACTGAAAAGCGATCCACGAGGGGTGCATTGGTGGAAGTGGTGGCGAGTTACTAATGGCGCCTTTGTGGCATGGTGCGCCATTACTAGTTGAACTAGTAATGGCGCACCATGCCACGATAAACCATTAGTAGTTTGAAAAAAAAATTAAAAATATATTTTACTAATGGCGTACCAACACATGGTGCGCCATTAGTATATAGTAATGGCGCACCACATGTCTGGTGCGCCATTAGTGTCAATTCCATCTATAGCCCTTTTCCTAGTAGTGCCTCGGAAAGTGTACCGTATGCTCATTACCATTAACATGAAAAGTGACATTGCCTTTGTTGCAATCAATAACAGCCCCTGCAGTATTAAGGAAAGGTCTACCAAGGATAATAGACATACTATCGTCCTCAGGAATATCAAGAATAACAAAGTCCATTAAGATAGTGACATTTGCAACCATAACAGGCACATCCTCACCAATCCCGACAGGTATAGCAGCTGATTTATCAGCCATTTGCAAAGATATTTTAGTAGGTGTCAACTTATTCAATTCAAGTCTATGATATAAAGAGAGAGGCATAACACTAACACCGGCTCCAATATCACATAAAGCAGTTCTAACATAATTTCTTTTAATGGAGCATGGTATAGTTGGTACCCCGGATCTCCAAGTTTCATTGGTATTCCACCCTTAAAAGTATAATTAGCAAGCATGGTGGAAATTTCAGCTTTTGGTATCTTTCTTTTATTTGTGATGATATCCTTCATATACTTAGCATAAGGATTTACTTTAAGCATATCAGTTAAACACATACGTAAGAAAATAGGTCTAATCATTTCAGCAAAGCGCTCAAAATCCTCATCATCCTTTGTCTTGGATGGTTTAGGAGGAAAGGGCATGGGTTTCTGAACAAATGGTTCTCTTTCTCTACCATGCTTCCTAGCAACAAAATCTCTCTTATCATAACGTTGATTCTTTGATTGTGGGTTATCAAGATCAACAGCAGGTTCAATCTCTACTCCATCGTTTTTGCTAGGTTGAGCATCAACATGAACATTATCATTAACATTATCACTAGGTTCATGTTCATCACCTAATTGTGTTTCAGCATCAGAAATAGAAATATTATTGGGATTCTCAGGTGTGTCTACAACAGGTTCACTAGAAGCATGCAAGGTTCTATCGTCTTTCTTTTTCTTCTTTTTAGAAGAACTAGGTGCCTCTAAATTATTTCTCTGAGAATCTTGCTCGATTCTCTTAGGGTGGCCTTCAGGATACAAAGGTTCCTGAGTCATTCTACCAGTTCTAGTAGCCACTCTAACAGCAAAGTCATTTTTATTATTTAATTCATCAAGCAAATCATTTTGAGCTTTAAGTACTTGCTCAGCTTGAGTAGCAACCATAGAAGCATATTTGCTAATGAGCTTGAGTTCATCTTTAACTCTAGCCAGATTATCGCTCACGTGTCCTATCTCGAAAGCATTATTCTTTAACTCTCTACCAACATAAGCATTAAAACTTTCTTGTCTAGCCATAAAGTCATCAAATTCATCTAAGCATGTGCTATGAAATTTAGTAGAGGGGATTTCAACTTTATCATATCTATAGAGAGAATTTACCTTTACTACCTATGTAGGGTTATCAACAGGCGGTATATTAAGACCATGTATTTCTTCAATAGGAGGTAAATTCTTAACATCTTCAGCTTTAATACCTTTTTCTTTCATTGATTTCTTTGCCTCTTGCATATCTTCAGGACTGAGAAATAAAACACCTCTCTTCTTCGGAGTGGGTTTAGGAATAGGCTCAGGAGTTGGCTCAATTGGTTCAGGACTTGCCTCGGGAATTGGCTCGGGAAGAGTCCAATTATTTTCATTAGTCAACATATTATTCAATAGTATTTCAGCTTAAATCATTGTTCTTTCCTGAAAACACAACCAGCACAACTATCCAAGTAGTCCTTGGAAGCATCGGTTAGTCCATTATAAAAGATATCAAGTATTTCATTTTTCTTGAGAGGATGGTCAGGCAAAGCATTAAGTAATCGAAGAAGCCTCCCCCAAGCTTGTGGGAGACTCTCTTCTTTGATTTGCACAAAGTTATATATTTCTCGCAAGGCAGCTTGTTTCTTATGAGCAGGGAAATATTTAGCAGAGAAGTAATAAATCATATCCTGGGGACTACGCACACAACCAGGAGCAAGAGAATTATACCAACTCTTAGCATCACCCTTTAACGAGAACGGAAATATCTTAAGGATATAAAAATAGCGAGACTTCTCATCATTAGTAAATAGGGTGGATATATCATTCAACTTGGTAAGATGTGCCACAACAGTTTCAGATTCAAAGCCATAAAAAGGATCAGATTCAAATAAAGTAATAATTTCAGGATCAACAGAGAATTCATAATCCTTATCAGTAACACAGATAGGTGAAGTAGCAAAAGCAGGGTCAGGTTTCATTCTAGTATTAAGAGACTGCTGCTTCCATTTAGCTAATAATGTTTTAAGATCATATCTATCATTGCAAGCAAAGATTTTCCTAGCAGCTTCTTCATTCATAACATAACCCTCAGGAACAACAGGCAATACATAATCATTGGGAGAACCTTCATCATCACTATCATCAATAATAGCATCTTCAATAATTTCATTCCCCCTAACTCTAGCAAGTTGTTCATCAAGAAATTCACCTAAAGGCAAAGTAGTATCAAGCACAGAAGTAGTTTCATCATGCATAGCAGAAGTGGCATCATCAATAACATGCGACATATCAGAATTCATAGCAGTAGCAGGTTTAGGTGTCGCAAGCTTACTAATAACGGAAGGAGAATCTAGTGCAGAGCTAGATGGCAATTCCTTACCTCCCCTCGTAGTTGAGGGCAAAATCTTGGTTCTGTCGTCTTTCGAGTTCTTCATAGTGATCAACAGATATAAATCCCAAGTGACTCAGAGAATAGAGCTATGCTCCCCGGCAACGGCGCCAGAAATTAGTCTTGATAACCCACAAGTGTAGGGGATCGCAACAGCTTTCGAGGGTAAAGTCTTCAACCCAAATTTATTGATTCGACACAAGGGGAGCCAAAGAATATTCTTGAGTATTAGCAGTTGAGTTGTCAATTCAACCACACCTGGATAACTTAGTATCTGCAGCAAAGTATTTAGTAGCAAAAGTGGTATGATAATAAAAGTAACGGTAGCAAAAGTAAAGATAATTGTTTTTGGGTTTTTGTAGTAGTTGTAACAGTAGTAACGGAAAAGTAAATAAGCGGAGAACAATATGTGAAAAGCTCGTAGGCAATGGATCAGTGATGGATAATTATGCCGGATGTGATTCCTCATGTAATAGCTATAACATAGGGTGACACAGAACTAGCTCCAGTTGATCAATGTAATGTAGGCATGTATTCCGCAAATAGTCATACGTGCTTATGGAAAAGAACTTGCATGACATCTTTTGTCCTACCCTCCCGTGGCAGCGGGGTCCTAGCGGAAACTAAGGGATATTAAGGCCTCCTTTTAATAAGGAACAGGAACAAAGCATTAACACATAGTGAATACATGAACTCCTCAAACTACGGTCATCACCGAGAAGTATCCCGATTATTGTCACTTCGGGGTTGTCGGATCATAACACATAATAGGTGACTATAGACTTGCAAGATAGGATCAACCACACACATATATTCATGAAAACATAATAGGTTCAGATCTGAAATCATGGCACTCGAGCCCTAGTGACAAGCATTAAGCATAGCAAAGTCATAGCAACATCAATCTCAGAACATAGTGGATACTAGGGATCAAACCCTAACAAAACTAACTTGATTACATGGTAAATCTCATCCAACACATCACCGTCCAACAAGCCTACGATGGAATTACTCACGCACGGTGGTGAGCATCATGAAATTGGTGATGGAGGATGGTTGATGATGACGACAACGATGAATCCCCCTCTCCGGAGCCCCGAACGGACTCCAGATCAGCCCTCCCGAGAGAGATTAGGGCTCGGCGGCGGCTCCGTGTCGTAAAACGCGATGAAACTTTCTCTCTGATTTTTTCTCCCCGAACGTGAATATATGGAGTTGGAGTTGAGGTCGGTGGAGGTCCAGGGGGCCCACGAGATAGGGGGCGCACCCTATAGGGTGGGCGCGCCCCCCCTGTCTCATGGACAGGGTGTGGGCCCCCTGGTATATTTCTTTCGTCCAGAAATTCTTATTAATTCCAAAAAGTGCCTCCGTGGATTTCCAGGACATTCCAAGAACTTTTCTTTTCTTCACATAAAACAACATCATGGCAGTTCTGCTGAAAACATCGTCAGTCTGAGTTAGTTTCATTCAAATCATGCAAGTTAGAGTCCAAAACAAGGGCAAAAGTGTTTGGAAAAGTAGATACGTTGGACACGTATCAAGGTAGGGCCTCGTGAGTCCTGTGCTGGTTCACGAGTGCCTAGACACACCTCCTCTTGCCCTATCTTGCAAGCCACGTGTCAGGGCGGGGCTGTACATGCCCCGGGATCTCTCCTCAGAGGGAGCCCCCACCCACGTACCAGTGGAAGCACGATGCTCTATAATGGCAGTCGACACGGTCGAGGAGTGGCTATGCCCGTGCAAGAGCGGAAGTGCCATGCTCGGCGTTGGTGATAAAGAACTCAGGGTAGCCTCACGGCTACAGCAACCTTAGGTGAGCCACCAGGCTCAATGCTTAGCCTCACCGCGTTGTTTTCCCTCGGGAGACTAGCGCGAGGGGGCTGGGCATGGGGGCTACACTCAGGTCACGCCTAGCGTACGCCACCTCGCCAGGTCCCACAGACCTGGTCTTCGGGCACCCCTCCCGAGCGAGAGCTCGACGAGGAAAGGTATGATGGTATGTTCGTACGTCAAGGGGGACTCCTGAGCATCGTGACTCAGGAGCCTAACTGGTCATGTAGCCCCTCACCCCTTGGTCTCGTCATGCTGATCCGGACGACACAACGGCGGCTGAGGTATGCGCGGGGCCGGGCCCTGCCGACGCAGAACACTAAGACCTGCTCCCGTATCTCCTTTTTTAGGGTTGTTTGTACGTCAAGGGGGACTCCTGAGCATCGAGACTCAGGAGCCTAACTGGTCACGTTGCCCCTCACCCCTTGGTCTCGTCTTGGCGATACGGACGACCCAACGGCGGTTGAGGTATGCGCGGGGCCGGGCCCTGCTGACGCAGAACGCCAAGACCTACTCATGTATCTCCTTTCTAAGGGTTGTTTATACGTCATGGGGGACTCCTGAGCATCGTGACTCAGGAGCCTAACTGGTCATGTAACCACTCACCCCTTGGCTTCGTCCTGGTGATCCGAACAATCCAATGGTGGCTGAGGTATGCACCGGGTTGGGCCCTGCCGACCTAGAACACTAAAGCAAACGAAAAGGAGATCATGGAACCCTAGCAAATTATTACAAAGCATATTGTCTCTTAAAAGTACCAAGAACGAGTTCTTACGCCTCCGCGAGGCACTATACATGTTGCAGAGCTGAAACAGGGGGAAGCGCCGCCATGAAGCGTTTTCTTCAGCCCTGGGCGCTGTCGTCGCTCACCTGGGGAGCCCCATCGTCGATGACTTCGCCCCTGTCCTTGCCATCAGCCCTAGCCACGGGGTCGACGGCGAGGAACTTTTCCAACATGGCCTCCACCTGATCCTTCACGGCCTCAGCAGAGGCAGTACAGGACTCGGGTCAACAGGCTCGAGCAAGGCGCCAAAGTCAAAGCTGGTGCCCGGAGATAGAGGTGGATGAAGACGCGCGTCATGGCCGAGGAAGAAAGCGTGCGGGCCTCTCCCTCCACCATGGGGCCTACTCCGATGACGACGCCCTCAAGTGCTGCGACGAGCTTAGGGAGTAGCACGACGGGACCCTGCTCCGGAGTCGCCATCGATTCCTTGTGCTCGTCCCCGAAGAGATCCCGCAACGCCTTGCGGCACCTCATCTTGAGGGAGACGAAGGCATCGCGCCCCGCGGCGGCCGCCTCCTCAGCCCTGGCAAGGAGCTTCTCCTTGGCCTCCAACCGAGGCTTCTCGTTGGAAATAAGCTTGGCATGGGACACATGGGCCGCCTCCACCTCCTCCCTCAACTTCTCTAGGAGGCCGCGTTCCGTGGCCTGCTCCCGGGTTGCCTGCGCCAGCTCGGCGTCACGATCGGCAACTGCAGCTTCCCAGGCCTTCAGCTCCTCCTCCTGCACCTCGAGTTGACGAGCCTGGGTGGCCTGCTGATCGCGGATGGTCTTCAGCTCGGCCTCCACCGCATGGCAGTGCTCCTCGGTGGCCTTGGCTTTCTTTAGCGCCATGTCGCGGGCGGCTGCGGCTAGGCCGGCCACCTTCAGGCCCTCCTCTGTGGATGTCGTGGCTTGGCCCCAGGCCGCCCTGACAAACGCATCGGCCTGGAGCCACCCCGAGACCAGCCCTAGGCGCCCCGACACCCTGCGCCGGTCTGGATCCTAAAGATCGTCCTAGAGCCGGTCCAGCGTGAAGAGGATCTCCTCCAGAGCACCGGGCGCGGCAGAAGAACCACGGCCCGTCGGCGTGACGGACGGGAGAGGAGACGGTAGCCAGCGTCAAGACTAGCGAAGCAACAGCAGTAGAGAGGGTCGGGGGCTCCGGAGCCCTCGGGCCCCCAGCAGGCGAGCTGAGGGCGAGCGCCTCCAGAGTCGGCTAGGACGCATGGATTGTCTCCTCGAGGCTGGGCTCCAGAGCCTCGGGAAAGCAAAACCGCCGCAGGAGCATGAGGGGCAGCCCCGTCCTTCTGAGCCGGAGTCACTGCGACCACAACAGGACGCTTGGCCTCGGCGGCTCCAGCGTCCTCCTTCCTCCTCTTCGCCACCGACATCAGCCTGGCATCAGTATCGGATTTCAGGATCCGGCAACCCGTCAGAGGTTCGAACACTGGGTGCGTGTGGAGATCTCAACCTACCTAGCCTGCCTACTCGCGATCCTCACTAGCCTAGCACGTAGAGCTCACTGAGACACAAAGACACAGAGATTTATACTGGTTCGGGCCACCGTTGGGGTGTAATACCCTACTCCAGTGTTGTGGTGGTGGGTGATGACCCACAAGTATACGGGAAAGTTGTAGCCTCTTTCGATAAGTAAGAGTGTCGAACCCAACGAGGAGCTAAAGGTAGAACAAATACTCTCTCAAGTCCTATCTGCCACTGATACGACTCTACGGACGCTTGACGTCGCTTTACCTAGAACAAGTATGAAACTAGAAGTACTTTGTAGGTGTGATAGGATAGGTTTGCAAGATAATAAAGAGCGCGTAAATATAAAGTAGGGGTTGTTTAAATAAAGAAGCAATAAAGTAAATGTAGCGAGTGTGGAAAAGTGGTGGTAGGAGTTGTGGAATTGTCCCTGAGCAATTGACTATGTTACTAGATCGGTAATCACTATTGCAATTCTATTTGAGGGAGAGGCATAAGCTAACATACTTTCTCTACTTGGATCATGTGCCCTTATGATTGGAACTCTAGCAAGCATCCGCAACTACTAAAGATCATTAAGGTAAAACCCAACCATAGCATTAAAGTATCAAGTCCCCTTTATCCCATACGCAGACAACCTACTTACTCGGTTCTGTGCTTCTGTCAAGCACGCCACCCACCATAAGCTAACCATGAACATATTGCAAACCCTATAGCGGGGATCTCTCACGCTTGCGCGACATGGAGAGCACCATTGGACAGCACCAATAATAAAACATGAAACTCAAACCAATCATAGCAATTCATTAATCACCGATAGGACAACGAAAATCTACTCAGACATCATAGGATGGCAACACATCATTAGATAATATGAAGCATAGAGCACCATGTTCAAGTAGAGGGTACAGCGGGTTGCGAGAGAGTGGACCGCTGGATATAGATGGGGGAAGGTGATGGAGATGTCGATGAAGATGATGGAGGTGTTTGTGAAGATCGCGATGATGATGATGGCCCCCGGCAGCGCTCCAGCGCCACCGGAAGCAAGGGGGAGAGGGCCCCCCTTCTTCTTGTTGTTCCTTGACCTCCTCCCTAGATGGGAGAAGGGTTTCCCCTCTGGTCCTTGGCTCCCATGGCTTGGGAGGGGCGAGAGCCCCTCCGAGATTGGATCCATCTCTCTGTTTCTGCGTTCTCAAATTCTGCCCCGTCACCGTTCTTTTATATTCGGAGATCCGTAACTTCGATTGGGGTGAATCTTTCGCCCAGATTTTTCTCGTAAAATTAGCTTTCTTGCGGCAAAAGAAGAGCGTCAACCGCCTTATGGGTGGCCCAAGAGAGTGCCAGGCGTGCCCAGGGGGGAGGGCGCGCCCCCTATCTCCTGGCCACCTCGGGCACCGTTTCGCGTTGATTCTTCCTCCGGAAAATCCCAAATATTCCAAAATAATTCTCCATCCGTTTTTATCCCGTTTGGATTCCGTTTGATATTGGGTTTCTGTGAAACATAAAACATGCAACAAACAGGAACTAGCACTGGGCACTGGATCAATACGTTAGTCCCAAAAATAGTATAAAAAGTTGCCAAAAGTATATGAAAGTTGAAGAATATTGGCATGGAACAATCAAAAATTATAGATACAATAGAGACGTATCAGCATCCCCAAGCTTAATTCCTGCTCGTCCTCGAGTAGGTAAATGATAAAAAGATAATTTTTGATGTGGAATGCTACCTAGCATAATCTTGATCAAATACCTAATCATGGCATGAATATTAAGACACGAGTGATTCAAAGCAATAGTCTATCATTTGACATAAAAACAATAATACTTAGGGAATCCAACAAACAATCATGTCTTTCAAAATATCAATGCTTCTAGAACGTTATCCCTACAAAATCATATAGTGTTGTATGCTCCCTTTTCTTAACACAAGGTACCGCTCATGCCTATCCCGGTGTCAGCCAAGCAATTGTTTCATACTTTAGTATTCTCAGACTTTTTCAACCTTCATGCAATACATGAGCGTGAGCCATGGATATAGCACTATGGGTGGAATAGAATATGATGGTGGAGGTTGTGTGGAGAAGACAAAAAGGAAGAAAGTCTCACATCAACGCGGCTAATCAACGGGCTATGGAGATGCCCATCAATTGATGTCAATGCGAGGAGTAGGGATTGCCATGCAACGGATGCACTAAGAGCTATAAGTGTATGAAAGCTCAACAAAAGAAACTAAGTGGGTGTGAATCCAACTTGCTTGCTCATGAAGACCTAGGGCATTTGAGGAAGCCCATCGTTGGAATATACAAGCCAAGTTCTATAATGAAAATTTCCCACTAGTATATGAAAGTGACAACATAAGAGACTCTCTATATGAAGAACATGGTGCTACTTTGAAGCACAAGTGTGGAAAAAGGATAGTAACATTGCCCCTCTTCCTTTTTTTCTTTTTTTCTTTTTTTTGGGTGGCTTCCTTGTCCCCCTTTTTTATTTAGGCTTATTTGGCCTTTCCTTTTTTTTCTTTTTTTTCCTTTTTTATGGGGCAATGCTCTATAATGATGATCATCACACTTTCATTTACTTACAACTCAATATTACAACTCGATACTAGAACAAAGATATGACTCTATATGAATGCTTCGGGTGGTGTACCGGGATGTGCAATGATCTAGCGTAGCAATGATATCAAAAAACGGACAAGTCATGAAAACATCATGCTAGCTATCTTACGATCATGCAAAGCAATATGACAATGAATGCTCAAGTCATGAATATGATGATGATGGAAGTTGCATGGCAATATATCTCGGAATGGCTATGGAAATGCCATGATAGGTAGGTATGGTGGCTGTTTTGAGGAAGATATAAGGGAGCTTATGTGTGATAGAGCGTATCGTATCACGGGGTTTGGATGCACCGGTGAAGTTTGCGCCAACTCTCGAGGTGAGAAACGGCAATGCACGGTACCGAAGAGGCTAGCAATGATGGAAAGGTAAAAGTGTGTACAATCCATGGACTCAACATTACTCATAAAGAACTCACATACTTATTGCAAAAATTTATTAGCCATCAAAACAAAGTACTACACGCATGCTCCTAGGGGGGAGGTTGGTAGGAGTTAACCATCGCGCGCGCCCGACCTTCACGCAAAGATAAACAATCAAAATACAATGCGTGCCAATTTGGTTACACCGTTAGTAGACCATACGTGCATGCTTCAGGAATCACAAACCTTAACACCAACATCCTTACTAAACACAACCATCTACTAGTACCTCCCACATATCACCTCTATATCGCAAAACTATTGCAAGGAATCAAACATATCATATTCAGTGATCCACAAGTTTATGTAGGATTTTATGACTAACCATGTGATAAACCAATTCCTGTCATCTCTCTAAATTGATATAAGTGAAGCAAGAGAGTTTAATTCTTTCTAAAAAATATATGCCCGCGCTCTAACAAATATAAGTGAAGCAAAAGAGCATTCTACAAAATGGCGGTTTTCTATGTGAAGAGAAACAGGCAATCCAAACTTCAAATGATATAAGTGAAGCACATGAAGCATTCTATAAAGTCATACTCAAAAGATTTAAGTGAAGTGCAATGAGCATTCTATAAATAAACCAAGGACTATCTCATCCATCATGGTGCATAAAAGAAAAATGAAAACTAAATGCAAAAGACGCTCCAAGACTTGCACATATCGCATGAACGAAACGAATTCGAAAACATACTGATACTTGTTGAAGAAAGAGGGGATGCCTTCCGGGGCATCCCCAAGCTTAGACGCTTGAGCCTCCTTGAATATTTACTTGGGGTGCCCTGGGAATCCCCAAGCTTGAGCTCTTGCCTCTCTTCCTTTTCCTCATATCGAGACCTCCTCGATTAGACACTTCATCCACACAAAACTTCAACAGAAAACTCGGTAAGATCCGTTAGTATAATAAAGCAAATCACCACTCTAAGTATTGTTGCAAACCAATTCATATTTTGTTTTTGCATTGTTTCTACTGTAATATAACTTTTCCATGGCTTAATGTACTAATATAAAATGATAGATTTATCAAAACAAGCAAACTATGCATCAAAAACAGAATCTATCAAAAACATAACAGTCTGTAGCAATCTGAACATCCACCATACTTCTGGTACCCCAAAAATTCTACCAAAATTAGGAAAAATAAAAAAGTTTTATAGAAAGATAATCAGAACCATTTGACGTTCTAGGTAAAAATGTAAAATCGCGCACTACAGACAAAGTTTCTGTCCTGCACCGTACAAACCAACAAGCATTGTAAACATCCTAAAGGCAAACCTTGGCACATTATTTTTATAATATAATGGAATTCTACAAGGGGATAATTATTTTTGATGAAAAGTTTCTGTAATCAAGATTCACAAAGTTTCCGTGAGCATGAACAAAGTTCAAGGAGCTCCCCCACTTCAACAATGCTTGTCTCTCTCACTTTCACTTTCCTTTTTGAAAAGTTTTTGGGTTCCCCTCTTTATTTTTTTGTTTTTAAACTATATAAAAGCACTCAATAGAAATAAATGACTCTCTAAAACTTCCGGGTTGTCTCCCTGGCAGCGCTTTCTTTAAAGCCATTAAGCTAGGCATTTAGTGCTCAAATAATGAATCCACCCGGATCCCAAGGTATGTCAAAGCCAATTTTAATTAACAATGATTTGTAATTTAGTAGTGAGAACAAAGTAACATATATCACGCAACAACGAAGTCTAACTCTCTTCCTATGCATCGGCATGTCATAAAAGAACAATTCATGCACACTAAGTAAAGGCCAATGCATAGTATAAGCAGTTTCTTGCAATT
The DNA here is from genome assembly GCA_021437245.1 of Aegilops speltoides. Classification (NCBI taxonomy): domain Eukaryota; kingdom Viridiplantae; phylum Streptophyta; class Magnoliopsida; order Poales; family Poaceae; genus Aegilops; species Aegilops speltoides. The sequence goes on from CM038146.1 coordinate 419,225,421, forward strand.
CCATCGTATTGGAAACATAAAGAGGCAGACATATAGTTCCTCTCTCATAATAATTGCAAGTAGGAGCAGCAAGCACATGCATATTATATTCATCAAAATTATCATGTGGAATGGTAAAAGGCAACCCATCAATATAATCCTTAATAAGCACAAACTTCACCGATATAGTGTAGTCGGGAGAATTCAAAAAGATAATAGGACTATCTTGCGTGGGTGCATTAGCAACAATTTCATGTTTAACATAAGGAACTATAGCATGTTCATCTCCATAAGCATAATTCATATTGGCATCTTGGCCACAAGCATAGCAAGCATCATTAAAAAGGGATATTTCAAGAGAATCAACGGGATCATAGCAATCATCATAGCAATCATCCTTCGATAAGCACGAAGGGGAATTAAACAATGTATGAGTTGAAGAGTTACTCTCATTAGAAGGTGGGCACGGGTGATCAATCCGCTCTTCCTCCTTTTGTTCTTCGCTCTCCTCATCATCTTTTTCATCCAATGAGATCACAGTTTCATCAATTTCTTCTTCCATAGCTTCCTGTGAAATATTAGTCTCTTCTTGGACAGCAGAGACTTCCTCAATAAATGCATTAATATTGTTGTATTCATAATTTTCATAGCAATATCTAAGTATAGCAAGATTTTCAAGCCTATAAACATCATCATCTAAAGCTTCATACTTTTCAAACAAAGATTTAATTTCATTAGCAGCCTTAAAAGCAATAAATTCTTCTATTTGTTCCACATCATAGTAATCATATATACCATTAGCATAAGAAGCTAATGTTTCATTCTCATTAAATTTGCATGAAAAGGGAAGGTGTGGAGCCTTCATCCTAGAGCAACAAGTAATATCATATCTCAAGCATAGATCCCGAGCATACCAACGCAACATATTGATTTGATCCCATAATAGTTTCCCTTTTTGTGTCAAGCGATAATCCCTAAAGTATTCATGTTGATCCAACGTGTCTCCCATTATAAAGTTGAGTTGGGTTTTCTCAGGATTATCAAAGTAGTACAAAATATTTCTCACATGATGGTCATCGAGGGTTTTAGGAGTTAACCCATCTCCATGAGTAGCAAGTACACCTAATTTTTTTGGTATTTCGTGTTCCATATCCATAACCAAAGATAGAGAACAACTTAGAACAGCAAATAAAATTTACTTAGTGATAAAGCAAACAAGCACACACGAGAATATTCACCCCACGCTATGACTCCACGGCAACGGCGCCAGAAAAAGGTCTTGATAACCCGCAAGTATACGGGATAGTTGTAGCCTCTTTCGATAAGTAAGAGTGTCGAACCCAACGAGGAGCTAAAGGTAGAACAAATACACTCTCAAGTCCTATCTGCCACTGATACGACTCTACGCACGCTTGACGTTCGCTTTACCTAGAACAAGTATGAAACTAGAAGTACTTTGTAGGTGTGATAGGATAGGTTTGCAATATAATAAAGAGCACGTAAATATAAACTAGGGGCTGTTTGAATAAAGAAGCAATAAAGTAAATATAGCGAGTGTGGAGAAGTGGTGGTAGGAGTTGCGGAATTGTCCCTAAGCAATTGACTACATTACTAGACCGGTAATCACTATGGCAATTCTATTTGAGGGAGAGGCATAAGCTAACATACTTTCTCTACTTGGATCATATGCACTTATGATTGGAACTCTAGCAAGCATCCGCAACTACTAAAGATCATTAAGGTAAAACCCAACCATAGCATTAATGTATCAAGTCCCATTTATCCCATACGCAAACAACCTACTTACTCGGGTCTATGCTTCTGTCACTCACGCCACCCACCATAAGCAAATCATGAACATATTGCAAACCCTACAGTGGGGATCTCTCAGGCTTGCGCGACTGTCATGCCCAATATGCGACCCTATACTAAAGGAACTCGAAGGTCCCACCAAGGATAGAAGCGCATATTGGAGACGCTTTTGCAAGGTGGATATCATTACATCGTACCATTACATAATAGTTGGGGATACATACAAGAGGCATAGAATGCCACATGAATACAACATCATCATACACGAGAGCAACATCCGACTACGGATGAAACACAAACAGAAACTCAAACGACATCCACCCTGCTAGCCCAGGCTACCAACCTGGAACCTATCTCCTGATCGAAGAAGAAGCAGAAGAAGAACTCCAAAACAAGCAAGCATCGCTCTCGCATCAAGATCATCGCATATCCTGCACCTGCAACTGTTGTTGTAGTAATCTGTGAGCCATGAGGACTCAGCAATCCCATTACCATGGGTATCAAGACTAGCAAAGCTTAATGGGAATGGAAAGGATAAGTGGTGAGGTTGCAGCAGCGGCTAAGCAAAATATGGTGGCTAACATACGCCAATAAGAGCGAGAAGAGAAGCAACGGAACAGTCGTGAAGCTAGGAATGATCAAGAAGTGATCCTGCACTCCTACTTACGTCAAACATAACCCAAAAACCGTGTTCACTTCCCGGACTCCACCGAAAAGAGACCATCGCGGCTACACACGCGGTTGATGCGTTTTAATTAAGTCAAGTGTCAAGTTCTCTACAACCAGATAATAACAAATTCCCATCTGCCACATAACCGCGGGCATGTTTCTCGAAAGTTTAAACCCTGCAGGGTTGTCCCAACTTAGCCCATCACAAGCTCTCATGGTCAAAGAAGGATATTCCTTCTCCCAGGAAAACTCGATCAGTCTCGGAATCCCGGTTTACAAGACATTTCGACAATGGTAAAACAAGACCAGCAAAGCCGCCCGAATGTGCCGACAAATCCTGATAGGAGCTGCACATATCTCGTTCTCAGGGTACATCGGATGAGCAATCCGTACAACTAAAACCAGACCTCAAGTTTTCTTGAGGGGCGCTGCAAAGGGCTGTAGTTTGGACCAACACTCAGAGGAGCACTGGCCCGGGGGGGGGGGGGGTAAATAAAGATGACCCTCGGGCTCCGGAAACCCAAGGGAAAAAGGCTTAGGTAGGCAAATGGTAAAACCAAGGTTGGGCCTTGCTGGAGGAGTTTTATTCAAAGCGAACTGTCAAGGGGGTCCCATAAATCACCCAACCACGTAAGGAACGCAAAATCAAGGAACATAACACCAGTATGACGGAAACTAGGGCGGCAAGAGTGGAACAAAACACCAGGCATAAGGCCAAGCCTTCCACCCTTTACCAAGTATATAGATGCATTAATTAAATAAGAGATATTGTGATATCCCAACATAATCCTGTCCATCATGGAGCAATCTTCAACTTCACCTACAACTAACAATGCTATAAGAGGGGCTGAGCAAAGCGGTAACATAGCCAAGCAACGATTTGCTAGGAAGGGTGAAAAAGGTTAGAGGCTGACATGGCAATTTGGGAGGCTTGATGAACAAGTGATAGGTAGCGCAGCATAGCGATAGAACAAAGCAACTAGCATAGAAATGATAGTAGTGAGATCCAAGGTGACGGTCATCTTCCCTGAAATCCCGCTAGGAAGAAGAATGAGTCCGTGAAGAAGACAAGCGGACGTGGTCGAACGAATCCTCACAACTCCAGAACAAAACTGAAGCTAACGAGAGAAGCAACCCGGAAAGAAGCAAACAACATGGTAAACAACCATCACATCAATTATTTAGTTCGCTCTCGTTCATGTACCCAACAATATTAAATGTTATTAAACATGGAAAGAGGTGAAGCATGAGCAAACCACCTATTTAGGCAAGTTTAAATGAGGCCAGAAACAACAAACAACAATTCCGGCAAATCCCCATATGTCATTTAGCAATTTAATGTGAACACAATTTTAAACATTTTAAATGTTTTTATCATGATGCGGATGACATATACAAGTTTATGCAATTTTATGAAAATGTTGACATGAGCATGTTATGAAGCATTTGGTCACCATGGCGGAACAAAAGGGGTGCCACAGCAACGGCAACAGAAATGATGCCATGGCAACACTCCGGTGATCCGACATCTCGTCGAGATGTCGGTGCAAAAGAAAGTGTGGATGTACAGAACATGCAAAAGAAGGTGGGGTGATCCCGATTACCGGGTTCCCACGAGACGACGGCATGGCAAAATAGGGGCATCACAAGCGACAATTCGATCACGGTGCAAACACGAGCATCTCATACAACACATGCATTCGGTCCACGGGTGATCGTCTCGGGGTTATACCTTTGAAGCATGCATTTTTGGAGCGGTTCGGGTTCAGTACGATGTAGAGGAAGTAGTTGTTCATGTGGCGACGATGGTGGAAGTAGTTGTACACGGCCGTGGTGGAAGTAGTCGTTCGGGGTTCCTTGTTGTACTTGTGTTTCGGTGTGGTACTTAGCGATTCCAGGATGTAGAGGTACACTTGTCATAGCCGTGTAGTCATTCACGTATCACCGTGGTGTAGTCGTACTTGGCATCCGCAGCAACATGTCCATGATGGCCAAACAAACCAATAGCGACCGAAGGCAGCAGGGTGCGAGGCAAAGCTTGGGTGGTGGGAATGGCATGGGCGTGCAACGGAGCAAAGGGGGCGCCGGGGCTCATGGGCGGCATGGACGGGCAGAAGGCGCTCGGGATCGAGCTCCTCTCGATCCAGAGCATGGATGCGGGTGCGAGACGGAGGTGGAGGCCCGGCGATGTCGGCGGCTTAGGCCTCCATGGGGCGGTGAAGGACGAAGTGGCCGGCGTCGGCCTTGGCACGAAGCAGGGGAGGCAGAGCTCCTGCTCGAGGAGATGCGGCGAGGGGAACAGCATGGACGAGGACGAGACGCAGATCTGGGCGGCAGGAGCCCATCTCCGACGATGGTGGCGGCACTGGAGCGGCTTGCACGAGGGCGAAGATCGATTGAGGCGCTGCAGAAGCGGCGCCAGGGGACGAGCACGGCGGCGATCGGGTGCGAGCGCTCCTTCTCTCTTCTTGGCGGCACGGGAGGGCACGAGAGGGTGAGAGCAAGGGGTTAGAGAGAGATGGCAGCGCTGCGGGGAAGCCAGAGGGAGAGATCTAGAGGAGGGAGAGGGCTAGCAAGCGACGGGTTCGGGTGCTGCGGGTGTGAGTGGCGCCGGTGTGGGAGGACGAGAGGGAGAGGAGGAGATCGGGTGAGGGCATCGGGCTAGGGTTAGGAAGGGTTTAGGTGAGCCTTGGGCCATTTCGGTGGAGGGGGGAAAAGGCCAGGAGGCCTAGCAGGCTGGATTAAAAGAAAAGAAGGAGAAAATCCTTTTCTATTTATAGAAAGAGATAGAAGCAAAATATCTATATGGAGGTCCAAATAAATACAAGTTGAGTTGAAAACTGGCATGGAGCTACTTTGACATATTTCAAAGTGCCACAACTGGAATTTAAGTATTTGGAGAAAGATCAAGAAATAGAATATTTGAAAACAAGTGAGACTTAAAATGCAAGTTTGTTTTGATGGCTTCCAAATAAATGGATTATTTTGTTATAGCTCCCTTATATTGGGAGGGTATGTTATAAAGAGAAATCACAATTGTGAATATCCCTCGATTTAAATGGACCGAAGATCCATACAATTTTATTTAGATGAGTTTTTAAATTAAATGACATGATGGCATGATGACAAGATGCAATGCAATAGATGCTAAGAAGAATGCAACAAACAAATACAACCCACGGCGAAACTCGGAATCCATGGAAGGCATCTGGAGCGTTGGTCTCAGGGCGTCACAGCGACACGGGGAGCACCATAGGACAGCACCAATAATAAAACATGCAACTCAAACCAATCATAGCAATTCATCAATCACCGATAGGACAACGAAAATCTACTCAGACATCATAGGATGGCAACACATCATTAGATAATATGAAGCATACGGCACCATGTTCAAGTAGAGGGTACAACGGGTTTCGGGAGAGTGGACCGCTGGATATAGATGGGGAAAGGTGATGGAGATGTCGGTGAAGATGATGGAGGTGTTGGTGAAGATCGCGGTGATGATGATGGCCCCCGGCGGCGCTCCGGCGCCACCGGAAGCAAGGGGGAGAGGGCCCCCCTTCTTCTTCTTGTTCCCTGACCTCCTTCCTAGACGGGAGAAGGGTTTCCCCTCTGGTCCATGGCTCCCATGTCTTGGGAGGGGCAAGAGCCCCTTCGAGATTGGATCTATCTCTCTGTTTCTGCGTTCTCAGATTCTGCCCCTTCACCGTTTCTTTTATATCTGGAGATCCGTAACTCCGATTGGGGTGAATCTTTTGCCCAGATTTTTTCATAAAATTAGCTTTCTTGCAGCAAAAGAAGAGCATCAACCGCCTTATGGGTAGCCCAGGAGAGTGCCAGGCGCGCCCAGGGGGAGGGCGCGCCCCCTATCTCCTGGCCACCTCGGGCACCATTTCGCGTTGATTCTTCCTCCGGAAAATCCCAAATATTCCAAAATAATTCTCCGTCCGTTTTTATCCCGTTTGGATTCCGTTTGATATTGGGTTTCTGCGAAACATAAAACATGCAACAAACAGGAACTGGCACTGGGCACTGGATCAATATGTTAGTCCCAAAAATAGTATAAAAAGTTGCCAAAAGTATATGAAAGTTGAAGAATATTGTCATGGAACAATCAAAAATTATAGATATGACAGAGACGTATCAGTGGGCGCACGGCAGATGCCAAGGGATGGCAAAAGAGAGGAGGAGGCTCGAGGGTGCTGGTGGTCTCCAGAGGCGAGGTTGGCATGAGCGGGCGCGGGACGCCGGACATACCCAGGTTCGGGGCTCTCCAGAGAGATAATACCCCTAGTCCTGTCGAGTGTAGTTGAATGTTCGATAGTACAATGTGCTCCTGGAGCTGTATGGAGAGGAAGGAAGCTGGCCAAGGCTCGGGCTGCTCCTTCTCTCTGGTATGGCTCTTCTGGTGGGTAGTTCTATGCTTACTTGCCTTTCTCTCGTTACATCTATGCGTGTCTTGTTTGCTTGCCCGTATGATCGTGGGCTCCTAGGGGGTTTTATAGACCAACCCCCAGGGGTACAATGGTAATTACAAGTTGGTGGTTCCGTATTGTTGGTGTCTGGGAACCCGAGCTGGGTTCCGCTGAGGGCTTGTGGTTCACCGGGTTCCCCTAGGTGCGGGCCCCGCGCGCCTAGGGGGACTGTGTGCCGTCTTGTCGATCGTCAGGGTGTGGCCGAGTCGAGTTGTGTACAGTGGCTCTCCGTCAGGTTGTCGCCTGCTGTCGTCAGTGGTGACGGCGAGGGTATTGTAGCCACGCCGGCCCTGGTCAGCGGGTAGGTGAGGGGCACTATTGCCACGCTCCGGTTGACCAGAGGCATGGGTGGGGTACTGTTGCCTCGCTCATCGTTGATTGAAGACTCGTCCCATTGTACGGCCTAGATGGGACGGGAGCTGACCCGTGGCTAGATTGCGGAGCACGCCACGGGTGGAGCTCGCTTGTTGAGGAAGCTTTGGTCGTGCCGGGTTCGGCTGTCTTGCGCTAGTTGTTGAGGCAGAGTCGACACATCTTGCCGGGCCGGAGAGTCTGGCCGGGTTGAGGGGCTTGGCCGGGTCGAGCGACCCGGTCAACCGCATGTCGGTTTGAGGGGCGGTGCCAGCCCCGTTGTTTTTGAAGAGGATCCGGGTTCCATTGCCTGCCCGGGATTCATCCCCCCGACAGTAGTCCCTGAAGCTGTGAAGGTCCGCCGTCTTCGGATGAGTGGGCCTTCGCACTTTCTTCCTTAAGCAAGGCGGATTCTGCGAGCGCCGGGTCCAGCAACATTCGATGTGTGCCGGTTTTCTCGGAAACCGGATCGCGGCATTGTAGGATCGGAAGTATGTCTAGATGGGGGGTGATTAGACTACTTGACAACTTAAAAGTTTAGCCTTTTGATTAGAGCAAGTTTTTAGCAAGTTCACAATGATGACCAAGTCAAGTATCACCCTACACATGCAATTCTAGAGTTATGGCAGCGGAAAGTAAATTGCACATGTAGTAAATAAGAGGTGGAGAATAGCAAACGCAATTTGGAGACACGGAGATTTTTCTCGTGGTTCCGATAGGTGGTGCTATCGTCAATCCACGTTGATGGAGACTTCAACCCACGGAGGGTAACGGCTGCGAGAGTCCACGGAGGGCTCCACCCACGAAGGGTCCACGAAGAAGCAACCTTGTCTATGCCATCATGGCCTCACGCCCACGGAGGACTAGCCTTACTCGGGGTAGATCTTCACGAAGTAGGCGATCTCCTTGCCCTTACAAACTTCTTGGTTCAACTCCACATCTTGACGGAGGCTCCCAAGCGACACCTAACCAATCTAGGAGGCACCACCTCCAAAAGGTAATAGATGGTGTTGGTGATGATGAACTCCTTGCTCTTGTGCTTCAAATGATAATCTCCCCAACACTCAACTCTCCTCACCGATTTGGCTGTGGTGGAAGAAAGGATTGAGTGGAAAGCAACTTGGGAAGGCTAGAAATCAAGTTTCATATGGTGGGAGTGGAGCAACTTGATCTCAACACAAGGGTAGGTAGTTTTCTTCTCGTAAATGTAAGGTAGGAGTGGTAGTTCTTTCGATGGCTCTCTCCACGAATGAAGAGGAGGTGGAGGGTATTTATAGCCTCCACACAAAATCCAACTGTTACACACATTTGACCAATCTCGGTCGGACCGAAGTTGACAACTCGGTGAGACCGAAAGTTCAAATCTTGTGAACGTTGGGATTTTAGTGGGACCGAAAATACAATCTCGGTTAGTCCGATTCTTCCAAAGTCTAGGGTTTGCCAATCTCGGTGGGACCGACTTTCTCATCTCGGTGACACCGATTTGAGTCTGTATGTTCTGAAGCTTGGCAACACCAATTTCGATATGACCGAGTTTGGAATCGGAAAATCCAAATTATTAGGGTTTGGGTATATGGTGAGGTGGTTCATCTCGGTGTGGTGAGTTTATGGAATCGGTGGGACCGAGATTACTTATGGGTTTATGTTGGAATGAAAGATTGCTGATAGTTTGAGAGATAAATCACTAAGCACTTAGAGCAACCAGATCATCATCATAACCTCATCCCTTTTAATAGTATTGGCTTTCCTATGGACTCAATGTGATCTTGGATCACTAAACCAAAAATAGAGCCTTGAGCTTTTGCCAATGTTTTCCTTAGCATTTTGAGGGGTCCACATCATCGGTCATTGCCATACCCATATCATCGAACTTTCGAAATATTCTCAAGAAATAATTAGTTCAATGATATATATGTTGTTATTAATTACCAAAACCACCCGGGGATTAGTTGCACTTTCAATCTCCCCCTTTTTGGTAATTGATGACAACATATAGATCAAAGCTTCGACAAATGATATAATAAATGAATAACATCGTCGCTTTGAGAAGTATGTGATAAGCAAGAGCTCCCCCTAAATTTGTGCATTATTTAAGATTTGCGTTTGAATGCAAATGCACAATCGATTAGGATCATGGGTCACTCTTCCATGTCACATACATCTTGGTGGAGCGCACAAAATGATAAGAATGAATAACATGCACCCAATCACCAAGACATGAGTAAGTGATCATACAAGATATGAATAGAATATGATAAGCATTAAGCACACATTAAGCATAGTATGATCAAGCACTCATCAAGATAGAGCAAACGAGTATCAAACACACGAAATGTCTCAAGAACTCAAAAGTATCTCAAGGAAAACCGCAAACGAAAGAGCAAAACGAGCACTCTCTCTCGAAGTCCTATGATCTATACAATTTCTCCCCTTTGGCAACAAGTTACCAAAAGTTCGAAGGTATAGAGCTAATCGTCACTAGGGACTCTGCTGGCGGCTCTGCTCTGCGTCGATGGAGTGGAGATAGCTGCATCTCGCAAAAGCTTCTTCAAGTCTGTGGAGCTGGAGGAGTGGATCTTGGAGCTGGTCTTTGGAACCGATGGAGCTGTAGGAGGTGCTTGATGTAGTAGCCCAGGGGTCATCCTTTGGAATAGCAATGATCTGGGCTTTGTGGGCACTGCAGCAGCTGCTCATAGTCATCTGGACTAGATCATCTTCCATCTCCTTCATGAGCTCTGCCTTCTCCTTCTTCGCTTCCTCGATGTCCGCCTCAAGCTTGTTGACGGTGACTGCACTTGATCGACTTGACATCCAGAGCATGGAACTTATCTTCAACTATCCTCTCAAGACTCTCCCGAGATCGCACTATGCTGGCCAGCGTAGTTCAATTCTCTCGAGTGGCTTCAAGAAGTTGTTCTCCAACGCTCTTGGGCTTTCTTGCTGCTTCCTTCTCAGCTTTAGCTTGTTTGGCAGCTTCAGACTTAGCGTGTCCTTGACGGATGTGGGAGCATCCTCGGTCATCACAACTTCATTATCTTCATGTTCAGGGCAAAGTGGCAAGTGGGGTCTATCCAAGCGGTAGGTGTCCGTGCCAAACTTGGCATTAATGAGCATCTGAATATGCGGAGCAAACCCACACGACCTCTTCAGTCTGCTGCTGTCCTCTTGATAGTCTCTACTATCGGTCCATCACCTTAAAAGGTGCCTTCGATCTAGAATGTGCAGCATGTTGATAGAATAGCCTCTTATCATGCGGTGGTCTCGACTTGGGCATCAAAGTATGCCTCGTAATGGTGTTATTGGTTGGGAGACCTGCTCAAGATGATAAACTGATCCAAGCTTCCATATCTCAACATCCTTGTCGGTACCTCATTGTACATGTTCTTCATAGACTCGTGATTCTTCTTTGGAATGCCATAGACATCAACATCATCATCCCTTGATCTTTGGTGCATTCAGAACGCTCTCCATTCCTCAACAGTTGAGGAGAATCTCGTCCTACATCATCCATACAATTCGCCATCCGGATAGAAATGTGTTGTGGCATAGAAGCGCATGATCATTTCATCATTCCAAGCGGTCAATTTCGACCAACGAACTCTGCAACTCCACATGCGGTGAAGCTCTCATGCACATGTGGGAAGTAGTCTCTGTGCTTTTCACCGTCGATGTATTCCCGATCTACATATCCGTGTCAAGAACAATTGGTTTCTTGTCCATGAGCACTGCCTCATAGAAATCTTGTTGCTCTCGGTGTGGAACCTAGAGTCAACAGCTGTCCTTCTCTGGTGGCATATGGATCAACTTGCCTCCATAGCACGAGACCTTTGTCCTTCCTTTCCTTCATATTTTCAGCTCGAGGATGAGCATCATTATGAACTGGCAGTTTCTGTTTGAGCTTGACAAAACATGTGCCTCTTCATCGATTCAGCGGTGGCACATTTTCCTTCTTCTCTCAAGCGGTATATTTCTCACAGTTTTCTTTGGCTTGGCAGCAGGTTTGGCTTGGGCTGCCTTTCTTTGGAGCTGATGGCTTAGATTTTGTGGGTGCTCCTGCCATGATGGCATCTCCCATCAACTTTTGCTTCTGAGGAGGCTGGGGTGCTTCCTCATCGAGTCATCATCATCGACTTCTTCATGAACTAGCCTCTTCCTCTTGGAAGTTTTCTTGATCTTTTTGGAGGTTTCTTCTTCCATGCTCGGCTTCTTTGCAAGCTGTGGATTTCTTCTCTTTGCTGGTGCCTTTCTTTGTTTGTTGCCCTTGATAGCCCTTGGCAACCACTTTCCTCTTAGGCTTGGAAGTAATCTCCTCATCTGCAACAAAGTCGAGTCTTCCTCATCGAATTCCTCTTCTTCCCGCCCCGTGGCAGCAGGAGGCAATCCACTTGGGGTGCTCCTCTCTCCATCATCTGAAAAACTGCTTGCTTGGGACTTGTGACTGCCTCTGGAATCTCAACTGGTGATTCAGACTGTTCGCTGTCACTTGCATCGTATATGATTGACAACTGTGAAAAGAATAGGTATAGGCGAATAGAAGAGTTATCACAAACCGCAGAGGATTTTGCAAAAGAATGAGTTCAAACTTTAGTTTTATGTTTTCACGAGAATGCATTTGGTCGACCGAGTCTAAAATTCGATGAATCCAAGTGTCTAAACCTAACCGTACACACCACTTTCGGTTGGACCGAAATGGGTTTCGGTCTAGCCGAGAGCACTAGGGTTTCACTAAATCCTCACTTCGGTCTTACCGATTTGCACAACTTCGGTTTAACCGAAAAGTGCAAATGCAATGGCGAGAGGCCAAATCGGTCAGTCCGAGAATGTAGAATCGGTCACACCGAGATGTGTTCGGCGGAAACCTAACCCTAAAATTTTCACTCGAATTTTGTTCTAAGATCTAATCTGCTGGACAGGAAGTTTCAAACTTGGCAAGAAGCTAGACAAGACCTATCGTGCATTGAATGAGAGGTTGAAGCACGAGAGGGATGAAACTCACCCGATCTGGTGGAGCTTCACTACGGCGGCAACGGCGCGATGAGATCGCCGCTGACGGCGATGGAGACCATGGCGAGGGCGCCTGAAGCGATGGCGGAGACGATCCGGAGACCACGGCGACGGCAGCGAAGGGTTTGAGGGCGAGGCGTTTGAAGGAATAATCAACGCGCTGCCCTCGGTATATATATACCTTCGGTGTCGGTGGGACCGAAGTTGGAAAACTTCGGTGGGACCGAGATGGTTAGCTGCGTGCGATTACTCACTTCGATCACGCCGAGATTTATAACTCGGTTTCACCGAGGTGAAAACCTAGATCAATCCAAGTGATTTGGTGCGTCCGATTTGAGTATATCGGTTTGACCGAAAGTACTTAGAAGGTTTTGGAAGTTAGGCTTTTGACGGATCGGTGGCTCAAGTGCTCCTCACTCGGTGCGTCCAAAAAGTCTTGTTCAAAGTTTGTGATATAAGCATGAATAGAGTTTGAGACAAGAAAGCATAGATAGCTAGGGAGGAACTTAGGCATTCTTGTCCATCCATTTGGTCAAAAAGAAAAATCCAAAAGACCAAAGCAACAAATGGATGTCCTCGAATGGATAAACTCATGCATCCAACATGCTCACACAATAAGATAGCAAATGAAATATGTGTCAAACATGCACAAACAAAACACTAGCTACTAGCACACAATTTGGCGATGACTAGGTCATCTATATATGAGTATATTGACTTAGGAGTCAAATGAGAACATTTGATCATAGGTCATACTCATCGTTTAAGCACAAGTGGGGTTACCACTTTTACATAAAGCATCAATGTGTTCACATCATTTGAAGATGCTTTTGCTCATTTCTTTAGAGCAAAGCTCCCCCTTGATGTGAGAACCCCTTTTAAAGGGTCAAACTAACCTTGGGTTGTCGTTGAAGACTTCATGTAGATGTTGAAGATGTGGATGCTCAATGTTGATGAAGATCATCAAGAGTTGGGAGCAATCCTTTGGATTGGGCACTTTCAATACCTACATGGGTTAGTCCCACAAGGAACAAACAAGGATATCCATGGACATAGATTGAAGTACACAATAGATGATGTCCATGAAAGCAATGATTACCTTGTCCCTTGACTTACCAACATGAGGGTTTGTGACTCCATGAACTAGTGCAAGATGTGGAAGTTGATTGCACAAGTTCTTGCCAAAATGAATGTGAGTGAAGTTTGTTGGCGGAGTCACCCTCAAGAACTCTCTAGTTCTTCTTCTTCGGGATCCACATCATCTTGATGGGAATCCTTGGGGTAGTAGTTGAGCTTGTCGAAGTAGAACTTGACGTTGCCTTGGGAACCCACTTGACCATGGCCTTGGGTGCTTCAATGAATGCATCAATCTCTTCTTGAAGCTTGTCCTTGCCTTTTAGCTTGTGGTCTTGTGGTGGAAGGTCATCTTGAGCTTGTTCCTTATTGGAAGAAGTAGGATCATACTTCTCCTTTTGAGAAACAAACTTTGGAGTGGGATATTGACCTTCTTCCCATTCAACACCCTCGGCGTTGAACTTTCGCTCAAAACCAATTCCTTGATTCTTCCGGTGCCTTCCTTGCTTGCGAACAATTTCCTCAAAGTTCTTGCTTCCGGCAAGGCTCTTGTAGACACCTTTCTCTATAATCCCTTTCAATAGACTATTTTCTTGCTCAAGTGAAACTTGGCTTGAAACATTGTTAGTGGAATCAAGAGAATTACTAGAAGTAACAACATTTGATTTAGCATGATTATTGTTACTACTAGATGAAGAATTTTCTTATGCTTGTCATGCTTAGTTTTAATAGGTGGCAAGAAATTAGACAAGAGAAGTCGTTTGGCAAGATATGAAGAACTCTTCTTTCAAGATCGTCATTGATAGCTTTTAGAAACTCATGTTCTTGCTCTAGATTGAGCTTCTCGAGCGTAGCTTCTCATGAGATCTTAGGAGCTCTCTATGATCTTCTTGAGTTGTTTCATGAGCTAACTTAAGAGTGTTTAGTTCTTTAGTTAGACGCTCAATCTCCTTCATAGCATTGTCATTCGACTCTTCTCGACTATAAAGACTACTAGCATGTTCATCATTACTAAGCTCACTAGATTTATCATGTAAAAGCTCATCTTCACCAAGCAAGTCATCCTCATCACTATCAAAGTCAATAAATTCAGGGTGTGATACCTTGGGGCCTTTTGCCATGAAGCATCTTCCAATTCCCTCATTTGGTGAATCAAATATGTCATAGGAGTTGGAGTTGGAGGACACGAGAGCAAGACCGCAACACCTTCATCTTGATCAGTATTCGGAGTTGGAGTGATAGCTTCTTTCGAGTGATTGTCTGAGTCGGAGCCGAAACCCATTCACCAACATGAGCTTGATGTTTTCTTCTTGTGTAGCTCCTTGATGACTTGTCTTTCCTTTCCGAATCCTTGCTTCTCCGAGAGGATCTTCGTTCATAACGATCATCTCTACTCCTTCTCTCTTTCGAGGCGACTCTTCTCTTGAGCTTCTTCTTCTTGGAGATTCTTCTCTTCTCTTGTGGGGAGTCGAACACTCATTTGAGTAGTGTCCGGGTCTTCCACAATTGTAGCAGATTCGATCACGACTAGAAGATCTCTTTTCATCATATGATCTAGACTTTGAGCTTCTTTCCTTGCTTCTACTCTTGTAGAATTTGTTGAAGTTCTTCACCATTAGGCTTATCTCTTCATTGGAAACTAGCTTGTCACTTGAGGTTGTGGGAGCTTCAACTGCAGCTTTGTAAGCACCACTTGACTTGTTGTGAAGCTCTTCCTTATCTTTAAGTGTCATCTCATGAGCAACAATTCTTCCAATGACTTCGTAGGCTTGAGATCTTTGTAGTTTGGCATCATTTGGATCAAAGTGCACACGGTGTCATACTTTCCATCCAAAGCTCGAGAATCTTCTTGATGATGAATCGGTCGGTCATTTCTTCGCTTCCTAAGCCTGCCATCTCATTGGTGATGAGAGCAAGCCTAGAGTACATTTCAGCGACTCCTTCACCTTCCTTCATCTTGAACTTGTCAAGTCGACCTTGAAGAACATCTAGCTTTGATTCCTTCACGGACTCGGTACCTTCGTGCATTTCGACCAAAGTATCCCAAATCTCTTTTGCATTCTCAAGACGGCTGATCTTGTTGAACTCCTCGGGACACAAAGCATTGAAGAGAATGTCACAAGCTTGAGCATTGTTTCAGAACATCCGCAACTCATCCGCAGTAGCTTCGCGATCCGAACTTTTCCTTCCTCGAAGAACTCACCTTGCAAGCCAACACAAATAATGCCCCATGCGGCGTGGTTATGTCCAAGAATATGCATTTTCATTTTATGCTTCCAACTAGCAAAGTTTGAACCATCAAAGTAAGGACCTCACGGAAATTACCCTCACTAGACGCCATACTCTCCTAGGTTGTGAAACCAAGCTTATGGAGTCCAATGCAATGAAACCAATCCAATGGAGACCAAAGCTCGATACCACTTGTAGGATCGGAAGTATGTCTAGAGGGGGTGATTAGACTACTTGACAACTTAAAAGTTTAGCCTTTTGATTAGAGCAAGTTTTTAGCAAGTTCACAATGATGACCAAGTCAAGTATCACCCTACACATGCAATTCTAGAGTTATGGCAGCGGAAAGTAAATTGCACATGTAGTAAATAAGAGGTGGAGAAGAGCAAACGCAATTTGGAGACACGGAGATTTTTCTCGTGGTTCCGATAGGTGGTGCTATCGTCAATCCACGTTGATGGAGACTTCAACCCACGGAGGGTAACGGCTGTGAGAGTCCACGGAGGGCTCCACCCACGAAGGGTCCACGAAGAAGCAACCTTGTCTATGCCATCATGGCCTACGTCCACGGAGGACTAGCCTTACTCGGGGTAGATCTTCACGAAGTAGGCGATCTCCTTGCCCTTACAAACTTCTTGGTTCAACTCCACATCTTGACGGAGGCTCCCAAGCGACACCTAACCAATCTAGGAGGCACCACCCTCCAAAAGGTAATAGATGGTGTTGGTGATGATGAACTCCTTGCTCTTGTGCTTCAAATGATAATCTCCCCAACACTCAACTCTCCTCACTGATTTGGCTGTGGTGGAAGAAAGGATTGAGTGGAAAGCAACTTGGGAAGGCTAGAAATCAAGTTTCATATGGTGGGAGTGGAGCAACTTGATCTCAACACAAGGGTAGGTAGTTTTCTTCTCGAAATGTAAGGTAGGAGTGGTAGTTCTTTCGATGGCTCTCTCCACGAATGAAGAGGAGGTGGAGGGTATTTATAGCCTCCACACAAAATCCAACTGTTACACACATTTGACCAATCTCGGTCGGACCGAAGTTGACAACTCGGTGAGACCGAAAGTTCAAATCTTGTGAGCGTTGGGATTTTCGTGGGACCGAAAATACAATCTCGGTTAGTCCGATTCTTCCAAAGTCTAGGGTTTGCCAATCTCGGTGGGACCGACTTTCTCATCTCGGTGACACCGATTTGAGTACAGAAGGTTACAGAAGCTTGGCAACACCAATTTCGATATGACCGAGTTTGGAATCGGAAAATCCGAAATTATTAGGGTTTGGGTATATGGCTGAGGTGGTTCATCTCGGTGTGACTGAGTTTATGGAATCGGTGGGACCGAGATTACTTATGGGTTTATGTTGGAATGAAAGATTGCTGATAGTTTGAGAGATAAATCACTAAGCACTTAGAGCAACCAGATCATCATCATAACCTCATCCCCTTTTAATAGTATTGGCTTTCCTATGGACTCAATGTGATCTTGGATCACTAAACCAAAAATAGAGCCTTGAGCTTTTGCCAATGTTTTCCTTAGCATTTTGAGGGGTCCACATCATCAGTCATTGCCATACCCATATCACTGAACTTTCTGAAATATTCTCAAGAAATAATTAGTTCAATGATATATATGTTGTTATTAATTACCAAAACCACCCGGGGATTAGTTGCACTTTCAGGCATCCCGGCTATGGCGGGAACCGAGGAGTCCGTCGAATCTTGGGCAATCCCTCGGGCTTCACGCGGGCGCCACGTGGTGCCTGGAAGTCGGAGGGGCCTGACAGGCCACGTGCGTGACAGGACTGGGCGACGGGCTGGGGCCCACCGCCGCGCGCCCTTAGCCCATGCATGTGGTATTATTGCGGTGTCCGGGGGCCGGTTGCTCTTCCCCGGGCAGTTACTGCGTGTGTACGTGCACACTTATTGCAGGGTAGTGGAAAGGGTGCGTGCAGACAATCCCACTTCCCCACGTTCTAACCGAGGGTTATAAATCGGGGGGTAGGGGGGACATCATTCTTGCATGCGCCCTTCTGCCCCTTTGCTCTTGCTCTGCTCTTTGCAACCGACGCACTGCTGCGCCCGCTGCCCCGAGCAGAACTTCTCCGTCATCCATCTTCTTTCTCCTTCCCCGTCTTCCGTCCATGGCGCTGCCGTCGGGCTCCTGGATGGGTTCGAATGTCACCACCGAGGACATCACCCAACTTCGGGCATCGCGGCGCCTGCCGCGGGAGACGGACGTCGGCGTTCGCCTGCCGCACGGCGAGCAGAGGCCTCGGCCCGAGGAGCAGGAGCGCGTGGTCTTCCTCACGCACTTCGAGCGCGGGTTTGGGCTATCGGCGAGCACCTTCTTCTGCACCTTCCTGGAGTTCTTCGAGCTTCAGCTGCATCATCTTGGCGCCAGCGCCATCGTCCAGCTCTCTGGCTTCGTCACCCTCTACGAGGGGTACCTGGGGGTAGAGCCCACGATCGACCTCTGGGCGCGCTTCTTCTCCTTGAAGCAGCAGGTCCCGTCGGCCGGGGAGTTCGCCGTCTACGGCGCCGCTGCCATCTCGAAGCGGTCGGGGGAGGATTTCCCCAAGATCCCGCTGGAGATTCTGCCAAGAAGTGGCATAACTCCTTCTTCTACGTCCGCAACCTTGGTGTGGATCACATTAATCTTCCGGCCTTTGCCATCGCGCCGCCGCGGGCGAAGGTGAACTGGGGCTACTCGCCCCGGCGCCCGTCGCAGGAGATTGTCAATCTCTGCGAGCGGGTGACGGTGATGAGGATGCAGGAGGGGCTCACTGGCACCGACCTCCTTGCCGCGTTTATCATGCACCGAGTCCTTCCGCTTCAGAGGTGCTCTTGCCTCATCAGCGAAATGGTCGGCCTTCAAGACCCCAATCGCATGGGGTTGACGCGGCTGTCTGCGGAGCAGATCGCACGCGGCGTGAATGAAATCTCCAAGGCCAACCTTGGAGAGGATTGGCGGTTCAGCAAGGTGCCGTACAACGAGTCAAACCCGGCACCGCAGGTGAGTGTCTGGTCGTCTTACTTTGCTACTGTGCAACTTCTCATCCGTCCGGACGCGACGCGGGAGGTGCTTCTGTACGCGATCCGGCATCCTTACGGCCGAACTCCGTCGCAGGTGGCGCCGGTGGCACGAGAGGAGCACGCGGCCCACGGCGGGGAGGAGGAGGCCAAGTCCGACGCCGGCGCTGGGCGTCGTGTGGGTAAGTCTTGTACTTTTCTTCATGTGCCTTGAGTTGCTGACCATGGAATAGTGCGGGCGATGCTGACGCCGGTTGTTGGTGCAGTGGCGTTGGGCGGGGGAGGCGGCGACGCGGGCGGAGTCGGGTCTTCGCATGGGGCGGCGCTGAGCTGCCCGCACGGGAAAGATAGCGTCGCACCGCGACCCCGGCCCCCGAAGCGCACGGTGGACCCGGCCGGGGCCGGGAGGCCGGGCATGGGAGGCCGACCCAGGTCCCTGTCTTGTCGGGGTAAGCTTTTATCTTCTGCACGCGTCCAGATTGTTGAGCTGGTCTTGTTTTCTTTTTGGCTTATTCTGTCTTCTTCTTTAGGTCGCCAATTGCGCTTGCGAGGGCGGCGGCGGAAGCCGCGGCAGCCGATGGGACCGCGTTCCATAGGAGCCGGTCTGACCTGCCGACCAGGCCGAGGTGGAACAACGGGCCGATTCGGACCTCGGCCTGGACCCGAACGACGCCGAAGCCTTGGCCTGGCGGGACAGGAACAGGGCCGAGGCGGAGCTGGAGGCGGCGTTGGTCCGTGCTTGGACCAATACGGTGGCGGCATGGGCGCGAGCCAGCGCGGAGCCGGCCTGGCGCGAGATGCCGGAGGGCACGGTGGTGGCGGTGACGGTCTTTGATCTATTGTCGGTGAGGGAGCGCGGCCGTGGAGGCCGAGCTGAGGTGGTGATCCTTGACCGGGAGGTCGTTGAGGTGGGGGATGGTACCCCGTCGCGGGCCGACGTGGTCGAGCGAGCAGGGGCTGATGGTGGTGGAGGCCGCGCCGTCTTGGAAGAGGCGCTGCGGGCGGCGGTGCCGGAGGCGCCACCGGTGTTGGAGGAGGCACCGCGGGCGGCGGTGCCGGAGGCCACCCCGGCAGCTGGGCCGGTGGTGACGCAGCAGGCCGTCCCGGCATCCGGGTCATCGACGGCGCCGGGAGGAGCGTCGGAGGAGGTGCTGGCCGCATTGGGAGCGGCCAGCAGGGAGCACGCCTTGGTGCCCCGGCAGGGAGGGCACCGGGCTGCCGCGCCACAGCCGGCGCGGAGCAGGGGCGCCGTAGTCTTCGGGCCTCAGACCCAGGAGGAGGCAGCGCCGACGCCGTACCGCTGCTACTGCGTGGGCCGGACGGACCGGCTTGAGGCCTTCGCGCAGGCCGTGGTGGAGCGGACGCGCGACCTCGAGCGCGCCATTCTGGTAAGCCTTTCCTTTCTTGTGATTTCTTCTTTTTGGGGGCGCGCCAGTGCACCCACTGGGTGTAGCCTCTGAGGTTCGGGCCAATTACGTAGTAGTTTGTCGGGGCGGAACGGAGGTGGACACGCCCGCCGCGAGCACCTATGGGGCCGGAGCCCCTTCGTCTATGCGGTACGAGGGCGGAGGGAGCACAGAGAGCAGATCGAGGCGATGCACGCGGGCGGTCTTTTACCCAGCTTCGGGCCGCGATGGTCGCGTAAAACCCTACTGCTGCTTTTGTGTATGTATTTGATCTTGCTCGAGAAATGCGAGCGTATGGTGGTATGGTGTTGGGTGAATCGAACTAGCCGAACCCTAGGCGCCGGAGTTGCCAAGGATCGAACCCCCTCTACGTTGTGCATGGGCCTCCTTTTATAGGGCAAGGGGTCACCGACAGGTGTCAACGTAGGAGAGAGGGGTAAAAATGTAAAAGAGGTGGTAGTTGGAATAGTGCGGAACAAAGTGGAGCTACAAAGGCTTGAACAAAGTGGTTTCTACCTACTTTGACAGTGGGGGACAAAGGCATTTAATGCCCGTCACCGTCGACTCCAAAAGCTCCCGCCCTAGCGTCTCCGTCTGCCACGGTGATGGATCCATCACCGTGGAGTGCCACCGCACCTCCCAGCTGCGCAGCCATCCGCCACGCTGCCTCTCGAGAGGGCCCCTGTGGCACGGGGCAGATGAGCTGGGCGCAGGCGCCTGGCAAGACTTCTCCCGGCAAGTACCTTGCCGGGTCTTGATCTTGTCGGGCCCGGAGCCTGCCGGGCTCAGAACTTGTCGCTCTCCGGCCCTTGCCGGACGCCGAGAAGCGCCAAGGCGTGTCTTCTATGATGTAGTCTTCTAGTCTCCCCGGCGAGCTCCTCTCGCCAGGGGCCTTGCGTGAGTGATGTAAACTTAAGCCTGGGACGGCCTTCCCGGCAAGCTCCTCTTGCCGGGGTCTTGATCTTCTGTCTTGTACACTTTGTTCTTGAATGGCTTGATATGGAGCGGGAATGGTCTCCGGCAAGCATATGGTGAATCCAGCTGCGGGGAGCTGCGACTGCCCGTGCACAAGTTGGGGTACTGAGGTACCCCTACCTTAGTACACCGACAGGAGCCCCCGGGCCTGGGCCACACACGGTGCCGAGCGCTGTTGGGTCAGGCCCAAGACAGTGCACGGGCACGCGAGGCCCACGGCGCGTCGAATCTGCTTCTGCATCCGCCGCCTCCCCCGTAATGGCACGCGTCGATTGCGGCGTCGTGGGAGACGTGGGCGGCGCATGCAGCTTTTAAGGCATCCACCCCGTGATCGTGGTGCAGAGCGAGGTCGCTTCACCCGTCGCTCCGGTTCCGCTTTTTCGCCACGCGGCCCTCATGCACGGGGGTCGTGGGCGGCGAAGGTGGGAGACCGAGCCGTCACGGGCGGAGAAGGCGAGTCGGCCCCGCCTCCTCCGCCTCCTCGCTTCCCGACACGAAGGGCGGTTGAGTTTCACCTCGCCCTTTAAAAGGGCGGAAGGGGAGCACAATGGCCACACTCATCATCTTCCCCCTTCGTCTTCATCTTCTGTTCTTCTTTCCGCCATGGAAGGAGGGAATCCCGGTTCTTCGACGGTGGCAGCGAGGGTTGCCTCCAGGCAGCGCACCTCTCCCCATCCCGCTCCCGTGGCATCGGAGCCGGCCACGAGAGGGAGAGGGAGGGGGCGTGGCCGCGGACGAGGCCAAGGGCGTGGCCGAGGCGGTCGGGGGAGAGGCGGTCGTGGCGATGCGCCTCCCCCGTCTCCCCCGTCGTCTCCCATCCATGAGGCGGTTCATACTGGAGACGATCCCTGGGAGTTCTTCATCAAGCTTCGCTGAAGCGCCGTCGCCGCCTCCGCTGCCGGCCCGTTCAAGGACGCGATGGGACCGGATCCGCCCGAGGTGATGGAGTTGCGATGAGGGGCTGCGGGATCAGCGGCACTCGGGTGAGTGTCGTGTCCCCAGCCCCGGCGTGATGTTCTTTGACCGAGGGTGGAAGACGTCGCCGATCCATAGCTTGACGGCGGGGTTTACCTCCATTTTAAGTTAATGGAGGCGACCTTCTCGCCGCCAAGGTCTTCGGGACTACGGGACCGGGTGAGATGCTGTGTGGACAGCTCCTCGGATAGCGAAGGTCCCTCCTCGAGCGAAAGTGACGAGGAGGGGAGCGGCAGCGACGACGAGGGATGGCGGGCCCGACCAGACGCCGGACACCGCTGCCTCAAGGCCACCGGCGACCTCATCTTCTGGTCGCTGCCCTCGAACTCCCCGGGCCGCCTCCTTGGGCGGCTGGCGAGAGGCAGCAGAAGAGGAAGAGGGGGAGTGGCGGCAAGGCCGTCAAATCGGAGTACGAGGGCGAGGTGCCCTCGTCTGCGAGTTGGCGTCCCGCCACCCCGTCTTCAAGCTCTGCCTCCGACGCCTTCGCCTCCGCCAAGCCCTGGCCGGCCCCGGAAGTTCTCTTGGTGTCTCTCGCGCCAGTAGCTCTCCGGGATGCGTTCCCATGCCCGTCACCTTGCGCAGCTCCTGGGGCACGGCGGCGCCACCGCCATGCTCTCCTAGGCGCTCCTTTCGCCCTCCCCGGCAAGCTTATCTTGCCGGGGGCTCCTTGACCTACCTCCTGAACTCCTGAACAGAGAAACAGGAGAGGGATCACGGGCACCTTATCTTTCAATTTGTAAGCCTTCGGGCATTAGCTGTACTTAAAAACTTGTAATCCTCTCTATCATGTTTTTCATCCTCTATGGACTTGTACTATGCTAGGATGTTTTTAATGGAAAGAGAGGAAAGCTTGCCGGACTGAGTCTGTTACTTGATTTCGTGTTTTGTATGTTCTTACGCTATCGGGGAGCTTGCCGGGGCGAACATGCTTGCCGAGTGCGGGACAGCCCGCTGGCGGTGTCGCTTCCGGCAAACAACCTTGCCGGGCTGGGCTTCGACACTTAACTTGCCGAAAGGGCTCGAAAAGCAAGATAAGGGTGCGGCAGCACACTTGTGTTTGTTGAGCGGACTCGGAAACAAAACAAGTACGCAACTGGGCCACGACTTGGTTCCTCCGCGTACGGGTTTTACAAGACATGCTCGTTCAAAGACGCAGCCCCGCCTTTCCCGGTCCATAAGAGGATGCATGACGAGGGATGAAAAACTCATCTGATATCGCAGCCCCCAGCAACTCTGGCTTGCCGGAGACAAATCTAACATTGCAGCCCCAGCAACACCGGCTTGCTGGGAAGAATCTTAACTTTTCGCAGCCCCGACGACTCTGGCTTGCCGGGGCCCTGGTGCTGGTGTACTTTTTTGGTTTCTCCTTGTTGCTGCAACTTCAGCCATGAAAACAGCTGAGATAGATCTGCAACACCTTCATTATTTAACGCTCATGTATATAAGTCTTGACTCTGCAATACGATGCCGCCTTGCCCTCCGTATGTTTATACTTCACGCCTCGGGGAGCTTGCCGGGCGAACACGCTGTCGAAAAGGGACAGCCACCGGCGGTGTCGCTTCCGGCAAACAACCTTGCCGGGCCAGCTGCAGCGCGCTTGTGTTTGCCGAGCGGACCACGACTCGGCTCCTCTCGCGCACAAGTCTCTCATACGAAAGGCACCTCACGGCAGGGCTTGCCACGTTACACCCTCTACTTTACACCCTTTGTGCGCTTTTACCCTACGCTTCTAGGGAACTTGCCGGTGCTTAACACACTTGCTGAGTGCGGAACGTCAGCAGCCCGCTGTCTGGTGTTGCTTCCGCAAGCAACCTTGCCGCCTAGTCGCGACGCTCTTAAATTGCTGAGCGACTCAACGAAACAAGGGCGCTGGGCTGGTCGCGGCTCACTTTTAACTCGCTGAGTGTGCTCGGCAAGATAAGGGTGCGGCTATCCACGGCAGCTCCTCCACAAGATGTGTTTTATGCGACAAAGGATGAACGACGAGGATATAACACAAAAAGCATAGAACTAAAGAGTGCTCGCACAAGAGCTCGAACAACTTAGCTTTTCTGCTTTGTTTCTCGCTTGCCGGTGGAGCTCGATGGTGCGTCCTCGACGGCAGCGCAGCGCCCGGGAGATGCGCTTGTTTAACGAGCACGAGCTGCCTCGCCGGCTTAGAGCGCCCGAGAGCGGCGCTTGTCGGAGTGTGCACGAGCCGCCCTGCCGGACTTGGAGCTCGATGGCGCGCCCTCGACGACAGAAGCGCCTGTGGAGATGCGCTTGCCGGAGCGGAGGGAGCGGGAGCAAGCGGTGCGAGGGGCTGATATGCTCGGACTCCTAACAGCGTTAGGAGGAGCAGAATCCTGCGCCGACCTTTCGCTTCGCTCATGCACGGACAGCGTCCGGAGCATCCCGCTGGCCTCCGGTATATGTTCTTGCCCCAAGCAGCGGATACCACCTCCCGTGGTATGGCGCCGCTGGGTCGTCGGCGCTGAGATGGACGCGATCCACGGAGACCGAGGCGCGGTCATCCGCCCTGCCCTCGATCCGTGGCGCCGCGAGTGCCCTCGCCGGTGTCCACCTTCGCCGGCGTTTCTCCGCCCACCGCTGGCTCCGTGGCGGCGTTGAGATGCAGACGGGTTCGCAACCTTCGAGGCCCTCGCCTCGGGCCATGACGCAGTTGTTGATGAAGTTGCCGATTTAAATTGGAGAGGTTGATGAAGAAAACGCCCGGCGAACGCCAGATCAGGTCCAAGACAACCTCGACGCCCCTACCGGCGCGCCAAAGATGTCGGGCGAACGGAGGTGGATTCCGCCCACCGAAAGCACCTATGGGGCCGAGCCCTTCGCCTATGCGGCACGAGGGCGGAGGGAGCACAGAGAGCAGATCGAGGCGATGCACGCTGGCGGGTTTTACCCAGCTTCGGCCGCTGATGGTCGCAGAAACCCTACCGCTGCTTTTGTGTATGTATTTGATCTTGCTCGAGAAATGCGAGCGATGGTGGTATGGTGTTGGGTGAATCGAACTAGCCAACCCTAGGCGCCGGAGTTGTTAGGATTGAACCCCCTACGCTGTGCATGGGCCTCCTTTTATAGGGCAAGGGTCACCGACAGTGTCAACGAGGAGAGAGGGGTAAAATGTAAAAGAGGTGGTAGTTGGAACAAAGGGAACAAAGGAGCTACAAAGGCTTGAACAAAGGGTTTCTACCTACTTTGACAAGGGGGACAAAGGCATTTAATGCCCGCCACCGCCGACCCAAAAGCTCCCGCCTAGCGTCTCCATTCCGCCACGGTGATGGATCCATCACCGTGGAGTGCCACCGCACTCTCCCAGCTGCGCAGCCATCCGCCACGCGCTCTCGAGTGGCCCTGGCGACGCGTGGGCGATGAGCTGAGCGCTGGGCGACAGCGCACTTCTCCCGCAAGTACCTTGTCGGGTCTTGATCTTGTCGGCCCGGAGCCTGCTGGGCTCAGAACTTGTCGCTCTCCGGCCCTTGCCGACGCGATAGCGCCAAGGCGTGTCTTCTATGATGTAGTCTTCTAGTCTCCCCGCGAGCTCCTTCGCCAGGGCCTTGCGTGAGTGATGTAAACTTAAGCTCGATTGCCTTCCGGCAAGCTCCTCTTGCCGGGTCTTGATCTTCTCGTCTTGTACACTTTGTTCTTGAATGGCTTGATATGGAGCGGAATGGTCTCCGCAAGCATATGGTGAATCCAGCTGCGGGAGTCAGAATCGTCAGGCAAGTTGGGGTACTGAGGTACCCCTACCTTAGTACACCGACATAGTTGGGTCGAATCTTTAGAGCGTTTGGCCTTGTTCTGACTTCTGTCTTCTTCAGCATCTCGACGCCTTCTGGGTCGCCGCCTACAACCGTCTCCTGGGCAAGCACCGGGAGCTCAAGGAGCATCTCGCCGCCAAGGAGGAGGAGCTTCGCGTCGCCACAGGTATCCTTGTGCTCTTTTCTAGTGGGGGTGCGCTAGCGCAACCACTGGGTGTAGCCCCCTAGATTCGGGCCAACTGTGTAACAGTTGGGCCAAATCTTAAGTCTTGTCTTCACATTTGCTAAACTCTTCTTTTTCGCAGCCGAGGTGCTGTCCTGGCGGACTCGTTTGCTCCGGGCCAGTCATCACTATGACCGGCTCGTTGCCGACACTGGCCATCTTGGCGTCGAGGCGGCGCAGGCGAGGGTAGAGGTGGCCGCGGCCCGGCAGTCTCTTAACGAGGCCAACCGGCTGCATGAGCAGCTGGCGGTTCACAAGAGCCGCCTCGAGGCCGAGATGGAGCTCCTTAAGGCGGAAGCCGCCAAGGTGGTTGAGGGAGTCCTGGATTAGGGGGTGTCCGGATGGCCGGACTATAGCCTTTGGCCGGACTCCT
The DNA here is from genome assembly GCA_021437245.1 of Aegilops speltoides. NCBI lineage: Eukaryota > Viridiplantae > Streptophyta > Magnoliopsida > Poales > Poaceae > Aegilops > Aegilops speltoides. Next base: position 419,251,758 of record CM038146.1, read on the forward strand.
AGACTATGAAGATACAAGATTGAAGACTTCGTCCCGTGTCCGGATGGGATTTTCCTTGGCATGGAAGGCAAGCTTGGCGATACGGATATGTAGATCTCCTACCATTGTAACCGACTCTGTGTAACCCTAACCCTCTTTGGTGCCTATATAAACCGGAGGGTTTTAGTCCGTGAGGATCTAACAACAATCATACCATAGGCTAGCTTCTAGGTTTAGCCTCTCGATCTCGTGGTAGATCTACTCTTGTACTACCCATATCATCAATATCAATCAAGCAGAGTACGGTTTTACCTCCATCGAGAGGGCTCGAACCTGGGTAAAACATCGTGTCCCTTGTCTCCCCGTTACCATCCGCTTAGACGCACATGATTCGGGACCCCTACCTGAGATCCATCGGTTTTGACACCGACATTGGTGCTTTCATTGAGAGTTCCTCTGTGTCATCATCTTTAGGCCCGATGGCTCCTTCGATCATCAACAACGATGCGGTCCAGGGTGAGACTTTTCTCCCCGGACAGATCTTCGTATCCGACGACTTTGCACTACGGGCCAATTCGCTTGGCCATCTGGAGCAGATTAAAAGCTACGCCCCTGGCCATCAGGTCAGATTTGGAAGTTTGAACTACACGGCTGACGCCCGCGGAGACTTGATCTTCGACGGGTTCGAGCCACAGCCAAGGGCGCCGCACTGTTACGATGGGCATGATCTAGCTCTAGCGCCGAACAGTGGCCTGCAGGCCGCACCAGTGTCCGCTCCAACCCTTAGCTTGGAGCCGACTGCGCCGATCGAGGACGGGTGGCTGGACACCACCTTGGGGGTTGCGATCTCTACGGAGATTGAGCCGAACACCAACCCTGTCCTTTGCAAAGCTTGTGACTCTAAGGTGTCGGACTCCTCTCCGGACTCCGAACCTTCCGCGCTCCTGCCAATCGAATCCAACTAGGTGCCGATCATGGAGTTCACCGCCACGGACATCTTTCAGCACCCGCCCTTTGGCGATGTCCGGAATTTACTAAAGTCTCTCTCTTTATCAGGAGAGCCCTGGCCGGATTATGGTCAGCAAGGTTGGGATGCGGACGACAAAGAAATTCAAAGCCCACCCACCACCCACTTTGTAGCCACTGTCGAAAGTTCAAACGACGTGCTCGCTTTCAACTCCGAAGACATCGACGGTATGGACGACGATGTAGGAGATAAGAATGAACCACCACCTATAAGGCACTGGACAGCCACCACATCTCACGATGTATACATGGTGGACACACCTAAAGGAAGCGACAACGAGGAACAACGGGACGCCACAAGGGATCATTCCCTCGAAAAGCATTTAAAACGGCGACGTAAGCGCCGCTCAAAATCCCGCCTCGATAAAGACAAGCAGCCATACAGCACTCCAGCCATAGAGCAGGTAACCGTGGACGCATTTAACATGTTATCGGGCAACCGTCCGAACAGGACAATATGGATAAACAATCCGTCCCCGGCGAAGATAATAGTCCAGGCGATCTCACGCAGGACAAGTTGCCGGAGCAGAAGAACCTCCGCAAAAGGCTCGTCGCCACTGCACGTAGCCTGAAAAGGCCGAAGCGAAAGCTCAAAACAGCGGAAGATGCGCTTAGAATCAGATACGGCGACAGTCGCCGAACAAAGAGCTACCCGAAGCGAAAACTACTATCCGAATTTGATGAGGAGGCCGTAGAGCCCCCGCAGTCAAAGAACAAGGAGACCACCCAGTCGGATAGACGACCGCATGGCAAACATAGAGCGGCAAACGGTGCCGCACACAAGCCGGCATGCGATCCGCACACGGATTCGCATCAAAAAGATGGCCCAGTTAGATCTATCTACGGGCCAAGAAAGCAAGCTCTAGTAAGCAATGCAACACGTCAAGTATCAGAATACTGCGGTACACCTAAATGTAGGGGTGCCACACATCCCCTATGTTTCACCGATGAGGTTCTGGATTATGAATTTCCAGCGGGATTCAAGCCCGTAAACATAGAGGCATACGACGAACAATGCACTGGATTCGGATTGAGGATTACATCCTCCACATACACATGCCTAGAGGAGATGACCTCCACGCCATAAAATACTTACCCTCAAGCTCAAAGGGCCAGCCCGCATTGGCTCAAAAGCCTCCCGAAAACACCATTGGAAGTTGGGAAGAACTCGAGGATGCTTTCCGCAAATTTTAAGAGACCTATGTCCGACCTCCGGATGCAGACGATTTAAGTCACATAACTCAACAACCCGGAGAGTCAGCCCGAAAATTCTGGAACAGATTCCTTACTAAAAAGAACCAGATAGTCAACTGTCCGGATGCCAAAGCCTTAGCAGCTTTCAAACACAACGTCCAAGACGAATGGCTCGCCAGACACCTCGGCCAAGAAAAGCCAAGAACAATGGCCGCATTAACAAGCCTCATGACCCGCTTTTGCGCAGGAGAAGATAGCTGGCTGGCAAGATGCAGTACCAGCGACCCAAGTACATCCGAAGTCAGGGATGGAAACGGGAAACCGCGACGCAGCAGGGACCAGCGCCGGACCAAGGGAAACAACCCGAAGAGCACAGCAGTCAATGCCGGATTCAAAAGCTCACGGCAGGATCATAAAAAACTGCCCCTTAAGGATAACAAGGATGAGCTATCTAACTTAAACAAAATCTTGGACAAGATATGACAAATCCACAGTACTCCTGGGAAGCCTGCAAACCATACCCACAGAGATTGTTGGGTCTTCAAGAAGTCCGGCAAACTCAACGCCGAACACAAGGGGCTTGACACACCAAGCGAGGATGATGACGAACCCCACAAGCAGAGCACCGGACAACAAAAGAATTTCCCACAAGAAGTCAAATCAGTAAACTCACTTTACGTGACAAAAGGAAAATGAACGGCGCCCATAGATATACGCGCCATACAGCCTATCCTGAGGAGTCCCGCCACTGGTTGTCAAAACCAGTCACCTTCGACCATCAGGATTACTCTAAAAGTATCCGGAATACAGGATGGACTGCCTTGATATTAGATCCGATAATCGACGGACTCCAATTTACACAAGTCCTAATGGACGGCGGCAGTGATCTAAACCTGCTATATCAGGACACAATCCGCAAAATGGGGATAGACCCAACCAAAATTCGCCATAGCAACACTTCCTTTCAAGGGGTAATGCCAGGACCATATGCCCATTGTACCGGCTCTCTACTGCTAGAAGTTGTGTTCGGCTCACCCGATAACTTCCACCGCAAAAAGTTAACCTTCCACCTCGCCCCATTTACAAGTGGCTACCAAGCACTACTGGGACGCGAAGCTTTCGCCCGCTTTAATGCAATACCGCATTATGCATCCCTTACACTTAAAATGCCCGGTCCGCGAGGCATCATCTCCTTAAAGGGAAGTATCGAGTGTTCCTCGAGCGCGGAAGATTGCGTGACTGCCATGACAGCCACACACCAAACTGGCTTCGCTAATCAAAGCACCTAAACAGGTCGTCCAGACCCTGCACACGGTTAGACGAGTCCGGCGTAAACATACAAGACCCCGAACATGTGTTTTGCTGCCTTACGTTCCGCTCTATCGGCTAAGGCGGCACCAGGAGAACTACTGCGATTGTGCCCCGGTTCGTCCAGGCTAGCACCTCAGTAGAGAAAGCCGAAAACTGACTGTCATGATATAGCGTGAGACTGGTCAACCACTCGATGACCCGCCGGAATCTATAGGATTCCTCCGCATTGACGAAGGGCCGTTTCCCGGTCAGGCACATACGCGCCCCAAATTCGGGTGAGCGCGGTGCCCCTAGGGGCTATATAGTAGCCCCACTGTCAAACTCCTATGGCTAAGTGAAAGTGATAAAGCATTATAGTCCGATTGCCTAGTTTGCTATGCTACCACCTCCTTTATAGGACCAAGACGTTGGATCAAGTGTGAAAATGCGCCTTTTGCAAACACCCCCGCATTATATGTGTGGGGGTTGAAGCCGAAGATTGCCATCTTTCAGGTTATATACACATATACATTAACGACCGCACAGGAGGTATTTTAATTCTTGAAGGCACAAGTATAAAAAGCTTTTATATTTCATCGAAACATTGTTTCACAATAATACATGTTATTCGAACATAATATCCTTCGAGCACTGCGTCTCTATTAAACGAGCGCCCTGCAGAACTTCCTAAAAATATTGCTCGACAGGTACTCGGCTTCCGTCCGAATCTGGGGATGCAACATCAGTGGCCTTCATCTCTGCCCAGTATGTCTTGACACGGGCAAGAGCCATCCGCGCACCCTCTATGCATGCCGACCTCCTCATTGCATTGATATGCGGCACCGCACCAAGGAACTGCTGCACTAAGCCAAAATAACTCTTCGGCTCGGGCCTTTTTGGCCACAAAAGACTCACGACATCCTTCATCGCAAGTCCGGATAACCTATTCAGCTCCGCTCATTCAGCCAAGCGATCGGTTAATGGAAGAGGGCGCTCAGGATTATAGAACTGCGACCAAAAAACCTTTTCCATTTCGTGATCCTTTTGATCTCGAAAGTGTTCGTCCACGTACGCGGCAGTTGCCGCCAAGTCCAGATAAGCATCCTCCGAACTCCACAGCCGATTTAGGATCCGTGAACTTCCTCCGCAGCAGGAAGGGCTTTCCAGCCGCGATATCTCTGGCCTGACGCAGCTCCTCCTTCATAGCTCTCATCGCAGAGCGAGATCCTTGGCCACGGTAGGGGCCTTCTTCAGGTCCTCTTGTACCGCTCGATCTTCTTCAAGAAGCTTGCAGCGGTCGGCAGCATTCTTCAACTCCACGGCCATCTCAGCCATTTCCTTCTTGCTTCGGCAGTGAGCAGCCTGTTCGGCTTTTAGCTCTTCGGCCGCCTTTAAGGCAGCCGCGTCACTCTTTCTGGCCTGCTCCTTGGCTCGGGCGAGCTCCACCCGCAGGTTCTACATGGCAGCGGCACCATCTGCGTCAAGCATACTTGTTGTACGGCACGGGCATCAAGCTCCCTTACCAGGTGTCCGCGGGGAAATTGCATACCTTGTGACTCGTCAAGTCGCCTATTGACAAGCGCGATGTTGACATCTGCCACGTCAAGTTGCCGCTTTAGTTCGCAAATTCATCATCCCGCTAGCCACCGGACCATTCGCCACCGCATAGGAAGGAGACACATTATACTGGATTATGATGCTCGGCGCTGTCATTTTTGACAACACACCGAGCCTCGTGGGCTACTATCTACAGGGTATGATTTTATATGTGGAACTGCTGAAGGTACATCATTTTATGCACCTCAAAACTTGTCAAGAACTCGACGGCTTCGCGTAATCCGCTCTCAGCAGATGAAATCCTTTCAATCACCATACCCATTAACGCACGATGATCTTCTGAGATAGATGCCCGCCCGAGCAGATCCTTCAGCTCCTCCGACCGCACACCGTGGTGCCGGACTCGTCCGATGGCCTTTTTCAAGGCCAACGCGGAGGGCTTTGAGGGAAATATGATCGCCTTCCCTCACGGACTCGGAGAAACCCTCGCGTGACGACACACTGTGGTCGCCTACCAGACACGGTACGGGCAGGGGAGGTGTTTTGTTCTCTATCATTTCCGGACGAAGATCCTCAAGATGAGCTCACGAGAAGGGCTGAGATCTGAACTACAAGGTAAAACTCCGGTTATCTTCATCAGAAATAGGGCAGGGATATCCTTTATTTTAATAAAAACTCCCCTTTTTACTTACGGCTCGGTGGAGGGCTAATCCCCTTGGGGGCATAATGTGACCGAGGCATCTCTCGGCGCAGGACCCTCTGACGAAGATTTCTTCCCCCGCTTTGAGACCATGGTCTCTGGGTCTTCAGAGGCGGTCCTCTTCTTCCCTTGGATGGAGGGATTCTCGATCCTCCTTTCCCGGCAGCCTTCATGGAGGCGGTAGCCTTTGTTCCCCCTTCACCTTCTTCTGAAAGCACAACCTCTAGCATCCTGGTTAACACGGGATCCGGCGTGGTCTCAGGGAGGAGGGCCGAACACCTGATTAACTTTGCTTTCGCTATCAACTCCTGTTCAAGGGACAGCTCTTTTAAAGGGCAAGTTTGTGATAAATATGGGATAGCATGTCCCGCACAGGCTACTTACTTGAGTATCCAGGCGATTGTAGCTCAGACCACGCCCTGGTCAAGTCCGACACATCTCTTGTGATCCAAGAAAAGCTTGTACATCTCCACGGGCATCGCGCCCATAAAATGTTGGAGAGCTTGTGGTCCCTCAGGTTAAATTTCCACAGCGGAGGGGGTGACGCCTGCAGGCGTGATGCGATGAATCAAGATGACCTGCGCATTACTACGACAGAGTGATCTCTCTTCTAGGAGATCTCGATGCAGCCTCGCAACAAGGGCACGCCCTGGACGGCCCCTCACCAAGTCCTTTATTGACCCATGACGCCACCGCGGTGGAGGACCCGAGCGAAAGGCAGGTGGCGCCACCCATTTGGTGCCCCTAGGAGCTGTGATATAAAACCACTCTTGTTGCCATAAGCTGAGCTCCTCTTGAAAAGAGCCCTCGGGCCACGGAGCATCAGCATTCTTGCTTATAGCAGCCCCTCTGCACTTTGCCTATTGCCCCTTGATCATCTTCGGCTCCACTTTGAAGGACTTGAGCCACAATCCGAAGTGAGGGGTAATACGGAGGAAGGCTTCGCACACGACAATGAACGATGAGATGTGGAGGATGGACTCCGGATCCAAGTCGTTAAATTCCAACCCATAGTAAAACATGAGCCCTCACGAGGGGTCCGCGGGAAGCTTAGCCCCCGAAGGAAGTGAGACGCGAACACCACGCTTTCACCAGGCTTGCGAGTGGGAATAACCTGCCCTTGGGCGGGCAGCCTATGCGAAATTTCACCGGTTAGATACCTGTTATCTCTTAGCTTTAGCACGTCTTCTTCCGTAATGGAGGAAGGCATCCACCGGCCTTGCAGGTCAGAGCCGGACATCATCGAAGGTCCGAAGCGCCTGTATTTGGAGCTTTGGGTGTTGGAACTCGAGGCGAGGGGCGGATTCGATTGAGATTGAAAGAAAGGAGCAGAGCCTTGCTCCCTTTATAAAGAGGTTGAATACCAAGAGCCTTTCCCGTGACCGTTCGAGGCTCTCCTTCGATAGAGGAGACGAGCCAATGGGCATGACTGGGTTACCCACGCCCGTATTAATGAGAATCCTGGAATAAAGGGACACGATCTCTGCTTTGACAAGACGTGCCAAGGAAACCGCATCGCTAAACATGCTGAGGTGGGATAATAAAAACGATTCGAATAAAGGCTTGGCCATGGTGTGATGTCACGCCATGGAATACGTCAGCAGATTGAATTTGTGTAAATATTATTCTCTCTATGGTGGTATGTGGAACTTATTTTGCAGAGCCGGACACTATCCTTGTGTTCAAAATCTTCTATGATGTATTCAGAGGAGGAACCCGCCTTGCAATGCCGAAGACAATATGCACGCCGGACTCGTCGTCATTGAAGCCTGGTTCAGGGGCTACTGAGGGAGTCCTGGATTAGGGGGTGTCCGGATGGCCAGACTATAGCCTTTGGCCGGACTCCTGGACTATGAAGATACAAGATTGAAGACTTTGTCCCGTGTCCTGATGGGATTTTCCTTGGCGTGGAAGGCAAGCTTGGCGATACGGATATGTAGATCTCCTACCATTGTAACCGACTCTGTGTAACCCTAACCCTCTTTGGTGCCTATATAAACCGGAGGGTTTTAGTCCGAGGATCTAACAACAATCATACCATAGGCTAGCTTCTAGGTTTAGCCTCTCGATCTCGTGGTAGATCTACTCTTGTACTACCCATATCATCAATAGCAATCAAGCAGGAGTAGGGTTTTACCTCCATCGAGAAGGCCTGAACCTGGCTAAAAACATCGTGTCCCTTGTCTCCTGTTACCATCCGGCTAGACGCACAGTTCGGACCCCCTACCCGAGATCCACCAGTTTTGACACCGACAATGGTGGAGGCGCAGCAGGCCCTGGTGGAGGCGGACCAGCAGTGTGGCCAGCTAGCCGACGACAAGGGCAGGCTCCAGGATGAGGTGGATCGCCTGCGGGGGCAAGTCACCACGGCTGAGGAGGCCCGTAAGGACGAGGCCAGTCGCCATGAGGTGGCCGAGAAGGCGGCCGACAACAAGGACGCTGAGCTGAAGGCGGCCCTTGCCAAGGCGACCGACCTGGAGAAGGCGCTCGAGGAGCGCGACCGCGCCATTGAACGGGAGCAGCATGGTACATTGCTCGAAGCGCAGCACCTGGAAGAGTCCTTCTCTAGTAAGTGCTTTTTCTTGCATTTTGCCAGGTTGGGATCCGGGCTTTCTTCCTTGTTGTTCTTCTCCTGATATGCTTCTTCTTTTTTGGCAGGGGCCTTCCCGGAGACGCAGCGGCTGGCGGAGGAAGCCGTCCGTTATCAGCGCAACCCGACCAGCATCGTTGGGTCCGGGACGGATCCGCGGGTGGCCTGGACCTTCCCGGAGATCATCATCGCCGCTGAGGCCCGCCTACGGGTCTTGGGAACGCAGATGGGGCAGCTGTCCCAGGCCGACACCGTGATGACAGCGGCCCTCTGGACGGACTCCATCGAGCCGAGCAGCTTTACGCGCCTGGTGTGTTGGTTGGAGATGGGGCCGGACCGGCTTGGCGAGTGGCGCGCCTCCACCGCTCATGCCGGTGCTGAGATGGCGCTCTGGTTCGCGCTGTCTTGGCATCCGGACCTGCAGCTAGATGCGTTGATGGGCCAGCGGGCCGGCTCGGAGCAGCTCTTCCAGGAGCAAGCCGACCGGATTGCCTCTCGGGCCAGCTACTTCGCCGAGTTTGCCTTCCACGACGAGTTCCATCCGGAGCGGATGGAAGACGGCAGGGCCGTGGACGGCGACGACTACGGCTTGCTTCTCCAAGATCCGGAGGGGAGCTCGGAGGAGACGGGCGTCTACCGCGACGCGGGTGCCGAGGAGGACACCGGTGCCTTGTTGGACCCAAAGGCCGTCAGGGGAGAGTCGCCGACGTCGCGACGCGGCGCTGGAGATGCCTGAGCCACTTTAGGTAAAGTTTGTTAAGTAGCAGGTCCACCCACCCACTGGGGGTTTTAGGGTGTAATGAACTCAGGCCATGGGCCTTTTCTTAAATATTTGTGTGTAAATGTTCTGAGTGTTTTCGCTCCTACCTTCTGCTTTTTGGACCGATTTCATGCGCTTTTCCTTTCTCAAACCTCCCCCCCTCCCCCCCTGCGAGTCAAACAGTCGAGGCTTCGGTCCGTGACAAGGAGTTCGATTCTTCGAGAGGAGCGCGCAGGACTTGGGCCCTTCGAAATGTTGAGCGCGAGCGAAACACCCACTGGGTCGGCTGGCGGCAATCCAGCGAAGCCGGTTGGCAAGCAGCCGGTCGTGCGGCTGCTTATTTGATGAGCGGCGGGCCGGGTTGGTCGACCCGGCAGCCTTTGACTTAGTGTATGAAGCGTAAAGGAGCTTTGGCCCGTTGTGCTTGCCAGCCGACAGCCAAAGCCGGATCTATGGCTTTAGGGCGAAGTGGGGGACCGTGGCATCCTAACTTTATCAGGAATCACTAAGTAAGGCGGCGGCATGGCGACCGAGCCGGACAGCCCCAGGGTCGAGCGAGTCGGACCGGTGGCCGGGTTCATTGGCATAGTGATGTAGGAAAATAGGGACACGATAAATTGGTCGACAAAAGGCAGCCCCCGAGTCTCGTTCGGGGACCCCATAGTTTCATGCGTTTACAAAAGGCGCATACATACATACACTGCGGCGTTAATCAGAAATGGGCGCAGGAGTTCGCTCCATGGCCGGGCCGCTTTCTTCACCGGCGTGTCCTTCTTTGCGCTTTCTTGACTTATGCATCGATGAGGTAGTAGGCGCGCGGTGCGCAGCAAGGCCCTTTGTCGGTGTCAAACCGCGGATCTCGGTAGGGGGTCCCGAATCGCAAGGCGCCTAGGCGATGGTAACAAGAGACAAGGGACACAATGTTTTACCCAGAGTTCGCCCTCTCGATGGAGGTAAAACCCACGCCCCGCTTGATTAATATTGATGATATGGGTAGTACAAGAGTAGATCTACCATGAGATCAAGGAGGCTAAACCCTAGAAGCTAGCCTATGGTATGATTGTCGAGATGTATGTTCGCCCCACGGATTCAAGGCCCTCCGGCTTATATAGACACCGGAGAGGGCTAGAGTTACACAGTAGTCGGTTACAATGGTAGGAGATCTACATATCCAGATTGCAAGCTTGCCTTCCACGCCAAGGAAAGTACCATCCCGACACGAGCCGAGTCTTCAATCTTGTATCTTCGTAGTCCGGGAGTCCGCGGATATTGATAGTCCGGCTGTCCCGACACTTCTAGTCCAGACTCCTCAAGAGTCTCTGAACCAGTCTTCAATGACGATAAGTCCGCGCGGTATAATGTTTGGCATTGCAAGGCGGTTCTCTCTTGAATAATCCGGAGAAGATAATGAACACTGTGATAGCGTCCGCCTCTCGCAAAATAAATTCCACATTCCACCGTAGAGAGAATAAAATATACACTTAGTTCAATCTGCCGACGATTATGCGGCGTGACATCACACCGCAGCCAAGCCCTTGTTTGAATCGCTTTTCACTATTCCACCAAAGACGCTTAGTGAAGCGGTTTCCTTGGCACGCCTTGTCGGCAGCAGATCGTGGTTCTCTATTCCGGATCCTCATCAATACGCGGCGGTAACCCAACCGCTCCTGCCGCCACGCCCCTCTATCGGGGGAATTCAAACGGTCACGAGACGGCCCTTGGTATTTCTTCCCCATTATAAGAGGACCAAGGCCTGTCCTTGTTCTTTAATCTCGTGATCGAATCTTTCCTCCGCCCCAGTTCCCAACACCCGAGCCTCAGATTTGAGCGCCGGATCCTCAACTATGTCCGCCCGACCTTCAGGGTTTGGATGCCCTCCTCCGGCCACGGAGGAGGACATATTGAAGTTGCGGAGGCCAAGCACCGCCTACAAGGTTTCAGACAGGTTGCCTGCCCTGTGGCAGGTCAGGCTCGCCCTCGAGCCCGTGAATACGCTGCCAGATCCCACCTCCGCTGGGTTTAGGCTTCCGACGGATCCTTCGTGAGAGGGCTCTTGTTCTACTATGGGCTGGACTTTCATGACTTGGCCCGGAGTCCATCCTCCATATCTCCGCATTCATTATCGCTCATGCGAGGCCTTCCTCCGCCATTCCCCACTTCGCCTATGGCTGAAGACCTTCAAGGTGGAGCCAAAGATGACTGGGGGGCGTCAAGCGGAGTGCGGCGGGGCGACCATAAGCAGAAAGGTCGATGCCCTGTGGCTCGAGGGTTCCTTCCAAGAGGAACTTGATTGTGGCAGCAGGAGGGTTCTACATCATCGCTTCCAAGGGCAGCAAGCAAAGCCGCCGCCTCATTCCGCCCGACCTCCACGCCAACCGATGTCGGGTCAACCAAGGGCTCAATTGGGGTCGCCGAGACGTGCTCCTCACCGCAGGTCGGATTCGAGATCTCCAAGCGAGGGAGATCGACTGGTCAAGGTGATGCAAGTCATGCTAATCAGGCACCTCCCCGCCTGCAAATGCCGCCCTCTCCGCTTATGGGAGTTCAACCGAGGGACCTCGAATTCTCCAACACTTCATGGGTGCGACACCCGTGGAGATGTACAAGTTGTTCTTCGACCGCAGTGGTATGTCCGGATTTAGCCGAGGATGCAGGTCTAAGCCGCGATCACCCGGATACTCGTGTAAGTAGCTCTGAGTCCTGACATTCTGCGGTGCGTGCCTTCTAGAGTTCGCCCTGACCCTTTGTTCTTACAGGAATGGGTGGCGCGATCAAGGCTGATAAGGTGTCCGCCCTTCCCGTGAGACCGTGACCGGAGCCCGTGCTGGTCGAATGTTGGAGGTTGCCCATAGAAGGGGGGGCGACGGGAAGATAAAGGAGCTAATATTTTGCCCAAAGGGGAAATCAAGAGGAGGAACTAAGAGCCCTCCTTTCAGAGGAGAAGAGGACCGCCTCAAGATCCGGAGGCCAAAGCCCCTAAGCTGGGAAGAGATCTTCCCTGGGGTCCGGGCCGAAAGAATCCGGACGCGCAATCATCACCAAAGGATCAGCCTCCAAATGAGCCGTGAGTGTAAAAGAGGGAGTTAATTAGTGAGGAAATACTTCATTTGTGCTTCAGAGGTAACCTCAAATATTTATATCGTAGTTCAGATCTGCAGCCTTCTCAAATGAGTTCATCTTCGGGGGACCTTCTTCCGAGATGATGGAGAGCGACACCTCCGCTCTCAGCAGCGCCGCCAGATGAGGCAGGCGAGCCCAAGTGTCGCCACGGAGGGTGTCCCCGAGTCCGAGGGGCTGAGAGTTCGCACCCACCGTAGTCCAGCCGGGAGGATCAAGAGTCCGCTTGAGAGGCGCCCATTTTAAGATCACCGTTAATGTGTATGGTTATTGAAGGATTTCGTCCGCTGAAAGCGGATTATGAATGCCGCCATGAGCTTGTCAAGGGATTTGAGGTATGCGAAAATGGCGCACCCTTTGTCTTTTAACAGCTTTTGTATATAAAAATGCGCTCTGATAGATAGTAGTTCTCGAGACTCGGTAGGCTGTCGGAAACGATAGCATGCCGAGGATCGAATCTCAAAATCTCAAGTAATGAATACAGCCGCCCTAATACAGTGGCGGATAGTCCGGGGCCAGCCGACTAATGAGTTTGCCGAATTAAGTCAAGAACTTGACGCATGGCGGATGTCGACATCGGCTTGTCAACCAGCGACTTGACGAGTCGCAAGGTAAATGAATTCTCCACGCTTTATTTATTTGAGGGGTCAAAGCCAGCCGTCGATAAATTGTATGCTGTTGTACGTACGGGTGTCGCTGTTGTTGGAGAGCCTCCGGCCGCATTTCTCGAGCGAAGGAGCAGGCCCGGCGGAGTGACGCGGTTGCCTCAAGGCGCCAAGAGTTGAAAGCCGAAAGGTCGCTGCACCGCCTGTTAGGCGGAGGTGGCTTAATTGGCCAAGAAATTAAAGGATGCTACCGACCGCAATGAGGCTCTTGAAAAGGAGCGCTTATCGAGCGAAGACCTGAAGAAGGCCACCGCCGGTTAAGGATTCCCGCTTCCGCTGTCGCGGCTATGACGGAGGAGTTGCGCCAGTCGAGAGATCGTGGCTGGCAAGCCTATTCTGCTATGTCGCCGGTTTATGGATGCGGCATGCTCAATTTGAGCGGCCGCGGAGTCTGGAGGATCCGTGATATGGACTTAGCTGCGCAAGCGCTGGCCGATGCCGCGTTAAAGCACTTCCGGAGCCGGGGATCACGAGACGGAAGAGCTTATATTGGTCTCAATTCCACAGTCCGGATCGCTTCCCTTCCGCTGACGGACCGGTTGGCCTAATGGGCTGAGCTAAATAGATTGTCCGGACTTGCCATAACCGACATCGTGGCCCATGTCCGCCAGGGGAGGTCAAGGCTACAAGCTACTTCGCCATCGCAGCAATTCTTTGAGCGGTGCCGCATATAAAGGATATGAAGCGGTCGGCCTGCATCGAGGGCGCGCCGGATGGCTTCTTGCCCGTGTGAAGGTGCATTATCCGGAGATGGATGCTACCGTTGCCACCCAGTGGTCCGGATGAAAGCTTTGCTCGCCGAGCACTACTGGAGAAGTCATGCGCGGTGCTCAGAAAATAGAGGCGCAGAAGGTTTCAAAGAATGTAACGCTCAAATGAACGCATTAGCTTGTAAATCAATGATTATGGTATAACCGCTTTTTATACTTTGCGCCCAAGTAGTAAAACTTCTCATGTGCGTGCCGCTACGATACTTGTGTATAACCCGAAGATGCAGCTTCGCCGGCCCCTCGCACAAGGTGCTCGGGTGTTCACAAAGTAGCGTGGTTTTCACACTTAATCCGACGCCTCGGTCCCGTTATAAGGAGGTGGTAGCGAGCTAACGAGGCAATCCATACTATAATGCTTTATCTCTTTCACTTAGCCAATGGAGCTCGAGGGTGGGCTACGATATAGCCCTGGTTTTTTTTTGGGGTTTTTTTTAAATTTTTGGGGAATTTTTTTGGGGGGGGGAAAAAAATTTTTTTTGGCCCCCCCAAAAAAAACCCTTTTAAAATTTTTTTTTTTTAAAAAAAATTGGGGGTTGGGGGGGGGCCCCCCCCTTTTTTTCCCCCCCTTTCCCCCTTTTTGGGGTTTTCCTTTTTGGGGGCCCTTTTCCCCCCCGGGGGCCCCTTTGGGGCCTTTTTTCCCCCCCCCCCTTTTCCCGGGGGGGTTTTTTTCCCCGGGTTTTAAGGGTTTTCCCCTTTTTCCCCCTTTTTCCCCCCTTTTTTTCCCTTTTTCCTTTTTAAAACCCTTTTGGGGGGGCCCCCTTTTTTTTTTAAAATTTTTTTTTGGGGGTTTTTCCCAAAAAATTTTTTTTTTTTGGAAAGGGGGGGTTTACCTTTTTTAAATTTTTTTTAAATTTTTTTTTTTTGGAAAGGGGGTTTTTCCCCCGGGGGTTTTTGGGCCCCCGGCCCCAAAATTTTTTTTTTGGGGAATTTGGGGGGCTAAAGGGGGTTTGGGTTTTTTTTAAAAGGAAAAAAGGGGGGTTTAATTTAAATTTTTTTTGGGGGCCCCCCAATAGGGCCCCCTTTCCCCCAAAAAAACCCCCCCCCAAAAAAATTTTTCCCCGGGCAAATTTTTTTTTTAAAAAAGGGGGGGTTCCCCCTTTTTTTTCCCCCCTTTTTTTTTTTTTTAAAAAAATTTGGTTTAACCAAAACTTTTTTAATTTTTAAAAAATTTTTAAAAAAACCCCTTTTTGGGGGGGGGGTTTTTTTTCCCGGGGGGCCCCTTTTTTTCCAAAAGGAAAAAATTTTTGTTGGGCCCCCTTTTTTCCCCCCGGGGGTTTTTGGGGGGGGCCCCAAAAAAAAAAAACCCCCGGGGCCCCAGGGGCCCGGGCCCCCCCCAAAAGGGGTTTTTTAAAGGGGGTTTTTTAAAAAAGGGGGGGGAAAGTTTTGCCCGGTGCCCCCAGGGGCGAGCCGACCCTTTGTGGCCAAAAATTGCCGGAGTTTGAAAACCCCAACCCGGGGGATTTCCTTCCGGGAGGGAAAATCCCACCCAAAATTTGTTGGTTGGAAGACCGGCCATCCAGGCCTATTTTTAGGACCATGAGGAACCCCTGAAAGCCCTGTTTTGGGTTTTCAAACCGGCCGGTTTTCTCGTGGGGCTTTCCCTTTAACCAAGGGCCTGGGCGGTGGTAACCCCCAAGGAGACGAAGGGACACCCTGTTTTCTCAGGGTTCAACCCTTCTCGAATTGGGAAAGGTAAACCCCCGCCCGCTTGATTAATTTGGTTTTTTGGGTAAGAAAAGGTTTGGATTCTCCCGGATTCCCGGGGGTTAAACCCAAACTGCCAGGAGGAATTGTCCCGAAAATTTGCCCCTAAAGGCCCTCCGGTTTAATTAACAAACCGGGAGGCTTTACCAAGAGGCGGTTTACTTGGGGGAGATTTTTATCCCGGAAGTTGCCTTCCCCCCAAGGAGTAAAATCCCATGACCGGGTCTTTTCCAATCGACTTCTAGTTTGGGTTTCCGCGGGAATTATGGTCCGGCCTTCCGGAAACCCCAAGTGGGTTCCTCAGAGTTGAATGGGCCCTATAGGGGACAACAGTGGGCCCTTTGCTTCCCTGGGCCTTCTTTTGGGTCCCGAAGGAGGGGGCCTTGATCTTCTTGGTTGTGGTGTGCCTTCGCCTGGTGCCTTGATTGGTGGCCATTGAGCGGGTTTGAGGCCTTTGTTCCAACCGGTGTGCCCATTTTCTTCCGCCCTTCTTCCGCTTTGGTTTCGATGACCTCCGCAAAAGCCGGTCCGAAGGGTCTCGGCCCGGCCGGGATTGACTTGCTTCCTTCGAGGGAAGGAAAGGTTAACCCTCGACCCTTTTCCCGGGCGGGTTTGAGCCCGGAAACCTCCTCCAAGCTTGCCGGAGGGGATTGGTCTTCGATCCGTTTGGCCTGCCCGAATTTATTCTTGTTGGGTTTGACCGCCCGCGGCCGGGATTTGGGTTTTAAAGAGGCCTGTCAAGGCCATCCCGGGGACCACAGAAGTTTGCCGAGGGGCCCCGCCTTGGGGTTGGTTCCGTTACTGATGGATGTTCGATGCCGGTGAAGGTCAAGCATGTCCTTAGAACCACGGGTTGTTGGGGTTGGGCTCAATTTCTTGCCGGTCTGCCAACCACCTTGGGAATTTGCCAACTTCCCCAAAAGAAGCGGCCATTGCCCTTTGGAAGGCCCAATTTTAAGGGCCCCACCATGGGCGGAGGTCCCAGTGCAGGGCCAAACGAATTTCCAAGGGAAAGGGGGCCCACGCCGGTTGGTTGGCCTCTGGGCGGGTTACCCACCCCTCACACCTTAAGGCCAAGCTTTCTCAGGCCTTAGGGCCCTGTTGGGCAGAGGCAGGCGGCGCCCTTGGCCACGGGGGCGCGGCCGGCTTGGTCCCTCGTTGGACTTGGCCTTGGTTTGGAATGTCGAGGGGGGAGTCGATTGCCCTGGCTTTGCCCACACAGCCCACCGAAACACCCGGGAAAGCTCCCCGACAGCTTGTTGGTTGAAGAGCCTCAGCCTTTAAGCGACTTTCCGGCCGGCTCCCAATGGGGAAACCCTGTTTCCAAAGGGAATTCTGTAGGGGGGCCCAAGAAGGGCCTGGCATGGAAAGAACGGGGCCAAACCTGGTTCGGCCCCTTCGGCAGGCCCCGGCCGGGTTGAAGGTTGGGTGTCGGTGGATCACCCGGTCCGGGGCAAAGGGGCTGCCATTGGAGTTGTTGGGGCCCCGGCAAAGCCCCCGGGTTTTTGCCCGGGAGGTGGGCCGGTCGGGTTCAAGGTGGAAGACTCTATCCGGCAAGGCTTGCCCCTTCCAGGGCCAAGGGAAAGGGACCATCCGACAACGAGGCCGATCTTTCAACTTGGTTTTTCTGCTTGGATCCGGAATTGGAAGGCTTCCGCACCCCCATCCGGATTCCCGACGAGGAAGGGCCCTTCCCATGGAGGGGCAATCCCATTCGCGGAGCACCGCCGCACCACCAGTCGGAAGTCACCATAGCACAGGATGCGCCAGATGCCGAGTTCCTTGGCAAGCCGGAGGCCGTGCACAAGGGCTTCATACTCGGCGACGTTGTTGGAGGCGGCGAAGTGGATCTGGAGCGTGCAGGAGCTGGAGCCGTTTCGCCTTCGGGATGACAAGATGATGCCGCACCTGTGCCGAAATCACATCTTGGATCCGTCAAAATGCATGCGCCAGTGTGTCAAGTCGGGGGGCGGTGGCAAGTATTGGGTCTCGGTCCAGTCGACAAGAAAGTCGGTTAGGGCTTGAGACTTGATCATGGTGCGGGGCTCGTAGAGGATGGTGTGGTCGCCAGTGGATCGCCCACTTGAAACCCCAAATGCAGGCATCCCACACCGATGATTTCTCCGATAGGGCACCGTGGTCGACCATGGTGATGACGCGGTTTTGCAAATATCGCTTCAGCTTCTTGGCGGTGAAGTACACGCCATAACACATCTTCTGTAGTGCGGGTAGTTCGCTGGAGATGGAGAGCACTCCGCCGTAGTAGATCGGGCGTTGGACGGCTTGACTCCTCGCCTTTCTCCGGTTGCCGACCACCAAAGACTGGTCGACCGCTCATGAGGTCGCGCTATGTAGAGCAACAACGGCTCTTGTCGGTTGGCGCCGCCAGGACTAGTGCGGTGGAGAGCATGCGCTTGAGGTCTTGGAAGGCCTCGCTTGCTTTTGTCGCTCCATTCGAATGGGATCGCCTTCTTCATCAGCTGATATAGGGTAGCACCTCTTCGCCAACGGCTTAGAAACCGGTCGACGAAGGCCAAGCATCCGTGAACTTCGATATCGCGGAATCGGAGCCGCTTGCGCATGCACTCGATGGCCTTGATCTTCTCCGGATTCGCCTCAATGCTGCGTTCCGAGATGAAGAAGCCGAGTAGCTTACCGGTCGGGACGCTGAAGACGCACTTTCCGGGTTGAGCTTGACCTTGTATTCACGGAGGTTGGCGAATGTTTCCTTCAAATCGTCGAGGAGCGCAAGGTGATGCTTGGTCTTCACCACGATGTTGTCCACGTACACGTGGATATTGCGGTCGAGTTGTGGCAGCAGGCATTTCTACATGCAGCGTTGGAAGGTGGTGCCTGAATTCTTCAAGCCGAACGACATGGTGATATAGCAATACGCCCCAAAGGGCATGATGAAGGACGCCTCGTGGCATCGGCCGGGTCCAGCTTGATCTGTGGTAGCCGGAGTAAGTGTCCAGAAGGACAGAGTCGCACCCGCGCGACGAAGTCGATGACTTGGTCGATCCCGGGAGAGTGAACGGATCTCGATAGGCCTTGTTGAGGCCGGTGTAATCGATACAAATGCGCCTGTGTCTTGTTCTTTCTTCAGACGAGGACCGGATTGGCCAGCCACTGGTGAAACACTCCATGAAGCCGCCGCCAAAAGCTTGGCTACGAATTCTTCACCAATGGTTCTTCTTCTTTGGAAAATCATCGAGAGGTTGATGGACAGTTTGGCGCCCTTATGGACGTGAAGTTTGTGTCGGCTGCATTTCTGATACCCGCATGTCCTTGGGGGTACATGCAAAGATATCCCGATTTCACGAGGAAGTCGACGAGCTCGCCTTCCTATTTCCTGCCGAGGCGGGCGCCACGACAACATACTTGCCGCGCTGGGGTCTTCCGGTTCAGCTTCACTTTCTTGGTCTCCTTGAGGGTTTGAGGCGCCTCGCCTCGCGGGTCCCGGTCCGGATCGATCATAGCGAGGCCTCACTCGCCATGGCGACGATCCGTCGAGCTGGCGCCGCCTCGGCAATGACCAGCGACTCAGCCAACTTGGCGCGCTCTCCGCGCACCTGTGTGACTTGCGGTAATCGCCGGTGATGGTGATGAGGTTCTTGGTACCCGGGCATCTTCATATTCGACACGCAGAATGGGGAACCGACATGAACTTGGCGCGGGCCGCCCAACAAAGCATGGTACGCTACCGACAGGTTCACCACCAACCAGATTGGTTCGCTGGCCGGGGTTGATGTCACCGAATAGGACATTATCGAGCGGACCGCCAATGGGAGAGCAGAGAGGCCGAGCACGATGTCGCGGAAGATCGCCTGTCGGTTTCTGTGTCCTCGCCCCGAGGCCGAGCTTGGTCATCGTGGTCGCGTAGAGAGGATGTCGATGTCTGTTGCCACCGTTGATGAGGACTCGGGAGAACTTGCATGTGCGCCGTGCGATGATGGTAGGGTTCAGGACGAGGGCGTAACCACCCGGGCTCGGCATGACCGTCGGGTGATCCTCCCTGGTCCAGGTGATTGGGCGATCCAACCAATGCATGAACTCCGGCTTGGCCGACGACGGTGTTCACCTCCCGCCGGCGATAGTGTCACGCGCTTGTCATCGCCGAGGTTGGTGAAGATGATGTAGGTCGCGTTCGTCCGAGTAAGTTGCCGTCACAGACGCGCCGCCAAACCGAGGCGGGCGATGGAGGTGGAGGCGGCTGTCCTGGCTACCGAGCCGAGTCGGAGGAGGTGGGACGCCGCTTCATGATGTTTGGGATGGCGCACTGCCGAAGCATGTGCGTGGAGGGTCTTGCGCCGCTGTGGTGCTTGCAGGGGGCGTCGAGCATATCTTCAAAACTCATGGCGGGTTGCCATGCCATATTGCCGGTCTACCGGTGCTTCGCCACCGAGTTCGCCGCGGGCTCGGTGGCCGCAATGAGCCGGTTGTCGTGGCGCTGCGCCGGCTGGTCGGCCTTGTGCTTGTTGTTCTGGTGATGCTGCTGCCGGCAGCTTTCGTCGGCCGGCTTCAAAGAGGGAACCGGCTTCGCCTTGCCGGCTTCATCCAGTGCCACCTAGATCTTCATGGCAGAGTTGGCGTTGGCGTACTTGTCCGTTGTCACCATGAGCGCGGCCATGGTGGCCGGCTCGGAGCGTAAGAGCTTGAGCTTGAGGAGGGTGCCATCTCGCACCATCCACGAAGGCATCGGATCGCTTGGACTTCATGGATGCCCTCGCAGCTGTTCTAGAGCTCGGTCTAGTGTGCGAGGTACTCGCGACTGCTCATCGTAGGCCCTTGCACGCACATGGCGAGCTGGCTAGGGCAGCCGGGTCGCTTGTAGGTCTCCGTGAAGTTGCGGACGAAGGCTTCCTCGAAATCGACCCACGTGTTGATGCTGCCCATCGGCAAGCTGTTCAACCATGTGCAGGCTGATCCTTGGAGCATGAGCGGTGCGTAGCGCATGGTGAGACGGCGATTGGCACCGGTGATGCCAATGGCCGTGGTGTAGTCGATGAGCCAGTCTTCTGGCTTCACGGTCCCGTTGTACTTGGGGGTGTCGCAAGGGAGCATGAACCCTTTGGGGAAGGGCTCTCCCCGGATGCATGGCCAAAGCACGCCGGCCCGATAGTGCCGCTCTCCTCCATCTCCAGGGAGCGAGCAAGCTGATCGAGGCGGTGGCGAGCGTTGGCGTTGTCGATGGGACGCGGGCCGAGTCGACTTGCGGCCAGGCCATGGGGGGCGGGTCGGTTGGAGCCGGACGCCGGCCATGCTGGCCGGGTCCATGCTGGATCTCTGGGACGGGCTCGTCTCCCAATCCGCCGGCAGCTGTGGCAGCCGGATCGCGCCGAGTCCTGTTTCGGGTTCAGAGTGCGCCACCGGTGGTGGAGGAAGTTGTATGTAGTTCGCCGGTCCGCTAAGGCGGGCGGAGCGGATCTCCGCCGCTTGGCGAGCTGGTTGAGGCAGTCCAACCGGTGTTGTCGGTTGAGGAGTTCGCGATCCGCTGATGCGCCTTCAGCTCCTCACCGCGTGAGTTGGTTCAGCCGAGCACGGCCGCGCGGGCAGCGCGCATGTTCTTTTGCCGGGTCTCGATGGTCGGGACGGTGCGGCGGGCCTCGCCGACGCTTCCTCCCCGGATGCACATTGGCGACCCGGCTTTGGCTCGCCGCGCGGGCGCGGAACTGCATGCATTGGCGCTCTAGCTGAGCGCATCCATGCGACGCCGAGTGGCGGCGAATGTCTCCGGCCAGTCCAAAGATTCGCCGCGCTTTTCTCGAGCTGGGTTCGGGCCTCAACGACGTTGGTGGCATCGACGTCGGTGCCGATGGGGATGCGGAGGCTCTGCATCGCGGCGTGCAACGGATCGAATGGCTCGGTCCGTTCCGCTACAGCCCTGGCTTCGCGGCCTTCCTTGTCTTGCTCGACGGGGAGGAGGTGCCATCGCCGGTGACGAAGACCTCCACGTGGACGTCCATTGCCCCGGCGGAAGAGCCGCTGCCAAGGGAGAGAGGGGAGTCGGAGTAGCTGAGCACCTCGCCGGGGTACTCGTCAGCCGCGAATGCATCGGAGATGCGCAGCGCGGTGAAGGAGGCGGCGAGCACGCCGACGACATCGTCCGCCAGCGCGACGGACTCGTCGGAGTAGGAGAAGGACCCCGTCTGAAGCATGCTCCCGACCAGGTCCTCGAGTCGCCCCACGATGGGCGCCAACTGTCGTGGTGGGCGCACGGCAGATGCCAAGGGATGGCTAAAGAGAGGAGGAGGCTCGAGGGCGCTGGTGGGCTCCAGAGGCAAGGTTGGCATGAGCGGGCGCGGGACACCGGACATACCCAGGTTCGGGGCTCTCCGGAGAGATAATACCCCTAGTCCTGCCGAGTGTAGTTGGATGTTCGATAGTACAATGTGCTCCTAGAGCTGTATGGAGAGGAAGGAAGCTCGCCAAGGCTCGGGCTGCTTCTTCTCTCTGGTATGGCTATTCTGGTGGCTAGTTCTATGCTTACTTGCCTTTCTCTACATCTATGCGTGTCTTGTTTGCTTGCCCAGATGATCATGGGCCTCGGTGTTTTATAGACCAAATCAGGGGTACAATGGTAATGTTAAGTCGGTGGGTCCAGATAGTGGTGTCCGGAACCCGGCTGGGTCCCGCCGAGGGCTTGTGGTTCGCCGGGTTTCTAGGTGCGGGCCCCGCGCCTAGGGGACTGTGCGCCGCCTTGTCGATCGCCGTATGCGGGCCGAGTCGAAGTTGTGTACAAGTGGGTTTCCGTCAGTTGCCGCTGTCACGCCTGCCAGTGAGGGGAGAGGGTATCAGAGCCACACCAGCCCTAGTCAACGGGTAGGTGAGGGGCACTGTTGCCACGCTCCGGCTGACCAGAGGCATGGGTGGGGTACTGTTGCCTCGGTCATCGTTGATTGAAGACTCGTCCCATTGTACAGCCTAGATCGGACGGGAGCTGACCCGTGGCTGGATTGCGGAGCACGCCACGGGTGGAGCTGGCTTGTTGAGGAAGCTTTGGCCGTGCCGGGTTCGGCTGTCTTGCGCTAGTTGTTGAGGCCGAGTTGACGCGTCTTGCTGGGTCGGAGAGTCTGGCCGGGTTGGGCTTGGCCGGGTCGAGCGACCCGGTCAAGCGCATGCCGATTTGAGGAGCAGTGCCAGCCCCGTTGTTTTTGAAGAGGATTCGGGTTCTGTTGCCTGCCCGGGGTTCATCCCCCCGACAAGTGTGGTGTGGTGGATTGCCTCGAGGGGCTATGGATGAACTAGTACAAGGATGAACAAGTCTCAGGAGGTGAGATGTTCTGAGCTGGTGTGGTGCTCTACTTGTCTGCTTCGTCCCTTTCTATGGTGGTGGCTAAGCCCTATATATAGTGCCTTGGTCCTCTTCCCAAATATGAGCGGAAGGGTTTCACAACAATGGATTTGAAAGGGACAAGTAGTACAACTATCATCTCGACAAAAGTAGTCTTTTGCTTGCGTAAAAGCCTCCGGGTCGTGACGCCGCAGTGGGCTCGCCATGACCTCCGCCTTGCCATCCTGGTGGTCTTGGTCTTGTTGCACTGCACGGAAACCTTGGTTGATTCCTTGGGACTCGCAACAAGGGCTTGCTCCCTTGCACCAAAGAGGAAACTCATGACCGTGGCCTGGCCTGCCTTGGTCGTCATGGCTCACGTCAGCTAAGCCTCATGAGGTAGCTGCATAGAACTCTCTGTCCCTCAGGAGCCCTCCTGAGGAGGCCAAATCCTTCAGGGGTCTTGGCATCATCCGCCTCGCGAGCCTCGGCCCCTCGCGAGGGTCTTGCTATGTTGTTGTTGAAGTTGGGCCGTACCAGGCCGTCGATGGACCCACGTGGTGGGCCGCAGGCAGGCAAGACTGGATACCCCCAAGTCCAGGACGCTGATAGTAGCCCCCGGGCCCAATGCACGGTCGGACTTGGCTTCTAGGTGAAGCCAAAGGGCAAGTGCGGAGCGCTGCGGGCCCTAACCGCTTGCGGCCTTGATGACGCGTGGCGACTGATTGGATGTGGGCGAATCCGCTTCCCCATGCTGCCTCGGCAACTGCTCCCGCCTGACAAAAAGGGGGTGCCGCCTGCCACCAGGCTTTCATTGCTCCTCTTCGTCTTGCTTGAGATCCCCTTCTCCCCACACCGGAAGAGCTCACCAGATCCGCCGATTCTCCACCAAATCTTCTGCCGGATGGCCGCCGAAAAGTCCATAGCTTCCTCCTCACGGAGTCAGCCTCGTTCAAGCCAAGATCGATGGCGCCTCGCATGACAGGGAGAAGGTCTGCATAACGCCCTCCCGACAATGAAGCGATGAAATGAGTGGGGGAGACTACGCCCCGTCGCCACTCAGTCTCCTGAGTCTGCTGGCTGCAACTTTCTTCCCTTCTTATGCACAACATCTACTCCGGGTTGGTACCTACATTCTCCCCTTTCTTCTTCACCATCCTTCACCACTATGGTCTCCATGCGCTCCACATCCATGCCAACTCCATCCTCCTTTTGTCCCTCTTCGCCTTCTATTGTGAGGCGTTCGCGGGGGTGCTGCACTCCGTTGCCTTGTTCCGCCATTTTTTCTATCTTTGCAAGACCAGTGACAATTCGGTCGGGTGCATTGGTTTCATCGCAGCGTAGGGCAGTAACGCAATCTCCCGCACCGGGAAGAAGGTGGATGATGCCGTGAAGATGTGGGTGTTGATGGATTCTAAGAGCTCCTAGAGCTCACTGGAGCTGCCGACTGCATTCCCCATCTCCGACAAGTGGTGGCAATCCGAGAAGATCACCGACCCTGCCCTGACGTCATTTGTGAGGACGATGGACAAGGAGTTGAAGGACGCGAAGCTGACAAGGGCTATGCTCATCTGGGAGTTCCTGAGGCAGCGCGTTGCGCCACTTCAAGACCGCCCCCGTCCCTTGTGGAAGCTTGGTGGCGACAACGACAAGATCCGCCTGCACCGAGATCCCCTTCCCGAGGAGGAGCTGAACAAGGTGCTGCTCTACCTGACGGGAAGGGATCTGAGCAATCCTCCGGAGGTCTGGCTCCTGCTGTACGACCGTGACTATGCCGAGGAGGTCATCGCGCCATGCCCGCCGCTGATTTCTGCTCGGTTTGTGCCGCTGGGGTCTTCTTGCCGCCACTACCTTGGTGCTCCTCTCCTCTCGACGGTGAATCCTCCGAGGCCACCGAGGATGAGGTCAGGACGAATCCTCCGCCTCGAAAGCAAAGGAGTTTTATGCCGACCTCCGGACGATGATGATGATGGCGAGCCCCTATGGTGGAGGTGCTGCTACACTCTGTGGGTCACCACGAGGTCTGCGGTGGCCTCCTTGAAGAAGCACAAGTGAGCAGTTATGGGGAAGAGCAGGTCTGTGGTGATTTCTCTGGGCAGCAGCCCTCCTTCACCGACGCCGTCCCAGGCGGCGCCAACCGCAAGCTCTCCTGCTCCCAAGGGCTCGGCGCCAGCTGCTTCATCTCAGCGCCGGCTGCTGAGCATGAAGAGGCACTACGCCTTCGTTGACCAGTAAGTTTCTCCCTTATCCTTGCTTGTCAGTTCTTGAAGCGGTGCTGAACGTATTCTCTTGTCGCTAGGCAGCAACCGTCAAAGAAGTAGAAGGAGGGTATGGAGATCACCGCGGCCGCAGGCGACGAAGCGGCCTATGCGGCCCTGGTGAAGAAGAGTGCCGTAGCCCCTGCAGCCCCAGGGGCGACACCAACTCGAGGACATGGATGCCCGTCCTCAGGAGGTGTTGGTGCCCTCGACAGGCCCGACTCCTTTGGCGCCCAGTCTTGCCGTGGATGCTGAGGACAACCAGCCTCCGGAGCCCCCGGCCCTTCATGAGGCTGAGGTTTTTCCGCCTTTGCCGAGGGCGCCGCCTCCTTACCCAAGGTGGTCGAAATCATGGTGTTCGGCAAGCCCGACCCCGGAAGAGGCAGGGCGGCGCTGGCCTCCTGTGGTGAGCTTGTGGCCTCAGATTGTCGCTCGCACGAGGACGCCTCGGGTTGATCTCTCGTGGGCTCAAGGCTGATGCGCGCTCGTCTCAGGCGGGCTCGGGCTCATGCGGAGGAGGCCCATAAGGCGCTTGGGGTGGCCGCCACGACGCGCGACCTGGCGCAGAAGGAGGCCACAGAAGCCGAGGATCGGTGTCGTGTGGCGGAGGCTGATCTGAAGACCCTCCAGGATCAGCAGGCAACCCAGGCCAGCCAGCTCTAGGAGCACGAGGAGAGGCTGAAGGCCCAGGAGGCTGTCATTGCCAGTCGGGACGCCGAGGTGAAGAAGACGGTCTTGGAGCAGGCTGGAGAGCGCGACTGCCTGACGAAGCTGAAGGAGGAGGCGGAGGCAGCCCGGGCGGCCCGGATCAAGGCCAAAAGGTGGCCTCCATGGAACGTGACACCCTCTCTTCCCTCGAGGCACGCTTCTACAAGGCCCATAAGGTGCTCTTTGGAGATGGTCCCTCAAGAAAGGCGATGGTGACGACCCCGAGGGAGAGCCCTGCTGCTCTGCTTCCTGAAGTCGTGGTGGTGCTCGAAGATGCTGTCGACGGGTTTACATCCCTGGTGGAAGGCGAGGCACGCTCACTTTCGTCCTCGGCTCTGACGTGCGTCTTCTGCCATCTTTATCTCCAGGATGCTAGCTTCGACCTCTCCTCCTTCCTTGCTCCGATGGATGCCGACTCCTGGGATGTTGCTGCTGTTGCCGTGAAGGGCTTCGTGGACTCCATGTTGAACAAGTACATGGTAGTTGGTCCTTCAAGTGAAGCTGGTGGGACAAGCGACGTGCCTGGCGATGAGGTTCCGTTGGCGAGCGGTGGTGATGCCCAGGTCTGAAGAGGTAGCTCAAAGATTCTGCTTTCGCCTTTTTATCCTGCACCATGTGACATGCCTCGGGGAGGCGTTTAAAACTATTTGCTTGGAACGATATATCTTGTAATAACTGGATTATGCTCCTTCAGCTTTTCCGCTTGCTTTATTGTTCTCATACGGCAGAGTCTGCCCCCGCCAGTATTCTTTAGTTGTCGCGGGTCATCCGGATCACCAGGACGAGCCCAAGAGGTGAGGGGCTACGGGACCAGTTAGGCTACTGAGTCGCGATGCTCAGGAGTCCTCCTTGATGTGCGAACAGCTGAGGAAAAGATGCAGGGGCAAGCCTTTGGTAGCCAAGGCCGGCAGGCCCAGCTCCCAAGATACCTCAGCCGTCGTTGGGTCATCCAGATCACTAGGACGAGCCCAAGAGGAGAGGGGCTACGTGACTAGTTAGGCTCCTGAGTTGCGATGCTCAGGAGTCCCCCTTGACGTACGAACGGCTTGAAAGAAAAGGGTGACAACCAGTGTCTTCATGCTCAGATCATTGGCAGGCCCGCCCCACAAGATACCTTAGTCGTCGTTGGGTCGTCCGGATCACCAGGACGAGCCCAAGAGGTGAGGGCTACGTGACCAGTTAGGGTCCTGAGTCATGATGCTCGGGAGTCACCCTTGACGTACGAACAGACCATCCTACCTTTCCCTCGCTGAGCTCCTGCTTGGGAGGGGTGCGCGAAGACCAGGCCCATGAGGCCTGGCGAGGTGGGGTACACCAGGCGTGACCTGAGCGTAGCCCCCGTGCCCAGCCCCCTCACGCTACCTTCCCGAGGAGAGCAAAGGCGTGAGGCTAGTCAACGAGCCCCGAGACTTCGAGGTTAATGCGGGTTGTGAGGCCACCCCGCTTGTTTATCACCAGGAGCTTAGCGCTCCGCTCTTGCACGGCATAGCCGCCTCCTCAGCAGTTGTCGACACGGCCAAAGCTGAGCATGGTGCTTCCACTAGTGCGTGGAGGGGCCTCTCTAGGAGAGCAGCTAAGCATACAGCCCCGCCCTGGCACGTGGCTTGCACGGCAGGGCTGGAGGAGGTGTATATCGGCACTCGTGAGCCAGCACAGGACTCACGAGGCCCTACCTCCAGGCGGGTTGCACCTGGTCTTGATTGGGGATGCTTGAATTGGTCCTGCGAGATGGTTAGGTAGCCTGCGCCGAATGAATTTCCTGAGGCTATTGCATGAGAAGGCCAGACACCAACGACCCTAGGAGGTGACGTGAACGGGGCCGGCCCGCCAGACATAGCTCATTACCGGACTTATCGATGTCAGCAGGACGGACCTGAGTACGTATGTCGTGTCTGCCTTCTCATGCAAAGATCCTGAAGAAAGACAGCCAGCGCGCGGTTCCCGTGGCCACGGGCGCACCATGTCGCACGCCCTTGCTCATCCATCACGATTAGCTCATACGAGAATAAGGCACCAAGAGCCACGAGAGGTGACGTACACGAGGCTGGCCCGTGAGCCAGAGCTCAGCTACTTGGGTTTAGCGACGCTGCAGGGACGGACCCGAGCACAGACGCCATGCCAGT
The DNA here is from genome assembly GCA_021437245.1 of Aegilops speltoides. Lineage (NCBI taxonomy): Eukaryota > Viridiplantae > Streptophyta > Magnoliopsida > Poales > Poaceae > Aegilops > Aegilops speltoides. The sequence goes on from CM038146.1 coordinate 419,279,472, forward strand.
CCTTAATCATGAGGCGGTCATGGGAGGGCTTGTAAGGGCACGAGACATTCTTAGCGCTGAAGCGTTGATCAGGTAGTTGGTAATTCGAAAGTAGTTTGCAAAGAATCAGAATCGTTCTAATAAACGCAAAAGGGATACACGCAGGGATGCACTCCACATGGGCTCGGGATGATGCAGCCGAGGGCGCCTCAAACCGAATCGAACTAGGGAGATGTCACCTGGTACCATTGTTCAAGAGTTGTTGAAGTAGCCAAAAAGCGTGTGCCACTGAAGCCGTTCCTCATGAGCCGCTCTAGTGCTGGGCCTCGGGAGGCTCGGACGGACTGGGGGCTCCTTAGGGTGCTCCTCCATCTCCGCCAGGATCGCCTAGTGCCCGGCTTCGCAGGACACCTAAGCTTCCCTCATGCAGCGTCGGAACACCTCAGCCGCGCCCGCCAGGCCAAAAGGCATGTGGACGTAGTTGTGAGGTGGTCCCTCGCGTCGGCCGACACGAGACGGCCACATGAGCTGCCGAGATGCGGCCCCTGAGCCTGTGGATGTCGATGCGACGCTGAACTCTTACCTCACTAGGGCAGTGAGCTCCAGCCACAAGCACGCTGAATGATCACCTTGCGTAACCCTTCCTTCCTAAATCTCCTCGACGCCTAGCCGATGAACTCCTAACACCCGTGAGCCTCGTGCCACTGTCTTCTTGGGAAGCATGTTCAAGAGCGCCCACATGCTTCCCCGAAAGGCCACTTGCGACATGGGGCAGTGTCCGAGGCCCTCCAGAGGAGAGCCCCCGAGCCCTGCACCGAGAGGGCGCCAAGCCTTCCATATGCGTTGGGTGAAGGTGTCACGTGATACATCCATTTTGCATCATGCTTTTATATCAATATTAATTGCATTATGGGCTGTTATTACACATTATATCTCAATACTTATGGCTATTCTCTTATTTTACAAGGTTTACCATGAAGAGGGGGAATGCCTAAGAATGGAATTCTGGTTGGAAAAGGAGCAAATATTGAAACCTATTCTTCAGACTGCCCAAAAATCCCAAACTCCACTGAACATGTTTTTGGAATTAATAAGAATTATTGGGCGAAGAATACATCAGGGGCCCACACCTGTCCAGAGGGTGGGGGCGCCTACACCGGGCGCACTGCCTCCTGGGCTCTGGTGGGCCTCGTGTCCATCTTATGCTATATGAGAGCTTTTACACCGAAAAATCGTGGGCAAGCTTACGGATGAAACTCCGCCGCCACGAGGCGGAACCTTGGCGGAACAATCTAGGGCTCCCAGGAGCTGTTCTCGCTGGGACACTTCTCCCAAGAGGGGGAAATCATCACCAACATCATCACCAACGATCCTCTCATCGGGAGGGGTTCAATCTCCATCAACATCTTCACCAGCACCATCTCCTCTCAAAACCCTAGTTCATCTCTTGTATCCAATCTTGTATCAAAACCACAAATTGGTACATGTGGGTTGCTAGTAGTGTTGATTACTCCTTGTAGTTGATGCTAATTGGTTTATTTGGTGGAAGATCATATGTTCAGATCCTTTATGAATATTATTACTCCTCTTATTATGAACATGAATATGCTTTGTGAGTAGTTACGTTTATTCCAGAGGACATGGGTGAAGTCTTGCTATTAGTAGTCATGTGAATTTGGTATTCGTTCGATATTTTGATGAGATGTATGTTGTATTTTCCTCTAGTGGTGTTATGTGAACGTCGACTACATGACACTTCACCATTATTTGGGCCTAGAGGAAGGCATTGGGAAGTAATAAGTAGATGATGGGTTGCTAGAGTGATGTAAGCTTAAACCCTAGTTTATGCTGTTGCTCGTTAGGGCTGATTTGGATCCATATGTTTAATGTTGTGGTTAGGTTTACCTTAATACTTCTTTTGTAGTTGCGTACGCTTGCAATAGGGGTTAACCATAAGTGGGATGCTTGTCCAAGTAAGGGAAGTACCCAAGCACTGGTCCACCCACATATCAAATTATCAAAGAACCGAACGCGAATCATATGAACGTGATAAAAGCTAGCTTGACGATAATTCCCATGTGTCCTCGGGAGCTCCTTTCTCATTATTAGAAATTGTCCGGGCTTATCCTTTGCTACATAAAGGATTGGGCCACCTTGCTGCACTTTATTTACTTTATTTACTTGTTACTCGTTACTATTTATCTTATCACAAAACTATCAATTACCTACAATTTCAGTGCTTGCACAGAAAACCTTACTGAAAACCGCTTATCATTTCCTTCTGCTCCTCATTGGGTTCGACACTCTTACTTATCAAAAGGACTACGATAGATCCCCTACACTTGTGGGTCATCAAGACTCTTTTCTGGCGCCATTGCCGGGGAATGTAGCGCTTTTGGTGAGTGGAACTTGGTAAGGAAACATTTATATAGTGTGCTGAAATTTTCACATTTGTCACTATGGAAACTAATCCTTTGAGGGCTTGTTCGGGGTATCTTCACCCCACCGTAAGAGCAAAGAGTTTCTCCTCAACCTACTGAACTTTATGAAAATATTTACTTTGAGATTCCTTCGGGTATGATAGAGAAACTGCTAGCTCATCCATTTGCAGGACATGGAACATTGCATCCCGATTTACACCTTATCTTTGTGGATGAAGTCTGTGGATTATTTAAGCTTGCAGGTATTCCTGATGATGTTGTCAAAAGGAAGGTCTTCCCTTTATCTTTGAAGGGAGATGCATTGACAAGGTATAGGCTATGTGATGATACGAGATCTTGGAATTATAAGCGATTGAAGTTGGAATTTCACCAGAAGTTCTATCCTATGCATCTTGTTCATCGTGATCGTAATTACATATAATTTCTGGCCTCGCGAAGGAGAAAGCATCCCTCAAGCTTGGGGGAGGCTTAAGTCAATGTTATATTCATGCCCCAATCATGAGCTCTCCCGGGAAATGATTATTCAAAACTTTTATGCTCGGCTTTCTCTTAATAATCGCAACCTGCTCGATACTTCGTGGTTGGTTCTTATATGTCAAGACTATTGATTTCAAATGGGACTTATTGAAAGAATTAAACGCAACTCAAGATTGGGGTTCCGACGATGGTAAGGAGTCAGGTATGACACCTAAGTTCGATTGTGTTAAATCTTTTATGGATACCGATGCTTTTCGTGGATTTAGCGCTAAGTATGGACTTGACTCTGAGATAGTAGCTTCTTTCTGTGAATCTTTTGCTACTCACATTGATCTCCCTAAAGATAAGTGGTTTAAATATAATCCTCCTGTTGAAGTGAAAGTAGTTGCACCTATTACAGTTGAAGAAAAGACTATCACCTATAGTGATCCTATTGTTCCTACTACTTATGTTGAGAAACCTCCTTTTCCTGTTAGGATAAAGGATCATGCTAAAGCTTTGACTGTTGTTCGTAAGAGTAATACTAGGACTTATACACCTCCTGAGCAAATTAATGTTGAACCTAGTATTGCTATGGTTAAAGATCTCTTGGATGATGATTTAGATGGGCATGTTATTTATTTCTGTGATGAATCTGCTAATATTGCTAGACCAGATACTAAGATACATAGACCTGTCGTAGGCATGCATGTTATTTCTGTTAAAATAGGAGATCATTGTTATCATGGCTTATCTGATATGGGTGCTAGTGCTAGTGTGATACCTTATGATCTATATAAAGAAATTATGCACGACATTGCACCCGTTGAATTAGAAGACATTGATGTTACTATTAAGCTTGCTAATAGGGATACCATTAAACCAGTTGGGATTGTTAGAGACGTTGAAGTCTTGTGTGGGAAGGTTAAATACCCTGCTGATTTTCTTGTTCTTGGCTCCCCACAAGATGATTTTTGTCCCATTATTTTTGGTAGACCTTCTTGAATACAGCTAGTGCTAAGATTGATTGTGAAAAGATATTGTCACCATTGGCATAGATGGTATGTCTCATGAGTTTAATTTTGCTAAGTTTCGTAGACAACCCCGTGATAGGGAACCGCCTAGTAAGGATGAGATTATTGGTCTTGCTTCCATTGCCGTGCCTCATACTGATCCGTTAGAACAATATTTGCTAGACCATGAAAACGATATGTTTATGAAGGAAAGAAGGAAATAGATGAAGTGTTCTTAAACAGAACCTATGTGAAACATAACCTTCCCATTGAAATTTTGGGGATCCTCCACCCAAGGGTGATCCCTGTTTGAACTCAAACCATTACCTGATAATCTTAAGTATGCTTATCTTGATGAAAAGGAAATATATCCTGTTATTATTAGTGCTAACCTTTCAGAGCAAGAAGAAGAAAGATTATTGAAAACTCTGAAGAAGCACCGAGCAGCTATTGGATATACTCTGGATGATCTCAAGGGAAGTAGTCCCACATTATGCCAACACAAAATTAGAGTGTAAAAAGATGCCAAACCAGTTAGAGATCCTCAAAGACGACTAAATTCCAAGATGAAAGAAGTGGTAAGAAAGGAGATACTGAAGCTCCTTGAGGCAGGTATTATTTATCCCATTGCTGATGGTGAATGGGTAAGCCTTGTCCATTGTGTTCCTAAAAAGGGAGGTATTACTGTTGTTTTCCTAATGATAAAGATGAATTGATCCCGCAAAGAATTATTACAGGTTATAGGATGGTAATTGATTTCCGTAAGTTAAATAAAGCTACTAAGAAAGATCATTACCCTTTACCTTTTATTGATCAAATGCTAGAAAGACTATCCAAACACACACATTTCTGCTTTCTAGATGGTTATTCTGGTTTCTCTCAAATACTTGTGTCAGCAAAGGACCAATCTAAAACTACTTTTACTTGCCCTTTTGGTACTTTTGCTTATAGACGTATGCCTTTTGGTTTATGTAATGCACCTGCTACCTTTCAAAGATGCATGATGGCTATATTCTCTGATTTTTGTGAAAAGATTTGTGAGGTATTCATGGATGATTTCTCCATTTATGGATCTCTTTTGATGATTGTTTCAGCAACCTTGATCGAGTTTTGCAGAGATGCGAAGACACTAGTCCCGTCCTGAATTAGGAAAAGTGTCAGTTTATGGTTAATGAAGGCATTGTCTAGGGGCATAAGATTTTCGAGAGAGGTATTGAAGTTGACAAAGCCAAAGTTGATGCTATTGAAAAGATGCCATGTCCCAAGGACATAAAAGGTATAAGAAGTTTCCTTGGTCATGCCAGTTTTTATAGGAGGTTCATTAAGGACTTTTCTAAAATTTCTAGGCCTCTGACTAATTTATTGCAAAAAGATATTCCTTTTGTCTTTGATGATGATTGTGTAGAAGCATTTGAAATACTTAAGAAAGCTTTGATCACTACACCAATTGTTCACCACCGATTGAATTTACCTTTTGAAATTATGTGTGATGCTAGTGATTATGTCAGAGGTGCTGTTCTAGGACAAAGAGTCGATAAGAAATTGAATGTTATCCAGTATCCAGTATGCTAGTGATTATGCTGTAGGTGTTGTTCTAGGACAAAGAGTCGATAAGAAATTGAATGTTATCCAGTATGCTAGTCCTATTTATAGGCAAAGGCCCTGGGCCTCTTCCCAAATATTGAGCGGGAAGGGCGCCAACAATTGGCCATTTTGAAGGGGAACAGCGGGTACACTTATCTTGACTAAAGTTGGTCCTCGCCGTCAAAGGCTCGTGGTGACGCTCGCTGGGCTCCACAATGACTTCCTCCCTACCGCTATTGGTCTTGGTCTTGTTGCAATCGTAAATGGATGCCTTTTTTCGATGCTCTCGTCGCTGCTTCCCTTTGCACCAAAGAGGAAAGGAGGACATCATGCTGGCTGGCGCTCGACCGGGCGCTCTTGGTCATCATGGCTTATGCGCCATGGGCACCTCGCGAGGTACCCCGCTTGAACTCTCCGCCTCGTGAGCTGCCCGATGAGGCCGCGGCTCGAGGAAGCCTTGTCATTCCCCTCATGAGGCTTGGCCTCGCGAGGGTCTTGAGCTTGTGTTGATGAAGATGGGCCGGCTGGCCCCTTTGAGCCACGACGCATGTCGTGACTCCCGACCAATGCCACATCAATCTAGCATGTAACACCATATCACTTTGCGGCTCTCACGACGTATTCCCCACGGTGTCGCCATTTTGCCCGACCGCTTAGGCGCCTTTTGGCACACGTGATATGATAGTGTCGCTAGCATCCATATGATAAGGAGCCCAGTCGACATGGCTAGTCGTGAAACCCAAAGTGGCACAAACTTACAGGACAGCATCCATGACCCAAAGATCAAACGGTTTCGGTCATCACGAAAGTGAATCCAAAGCTATAGCACTGGCTAGCAGACTCGTGAACTGGCTGTAGCGGCTAACAGACTCAGATTCATCGCGGACATTTCTAAGGGATGATACAGAAACGAAGAAGGACACATGCCAGCCAGCCTAATGTTTCTGAGCAAGAGTAAACTACCATGGCTCAAGGAAGCACTAGGAGACATTTCCTAAGAGAGGCTACTAAGGATAAACAACTAGATAGTCAGATCCCACACATACCAAGCATTTCAATAACATACACACAATATGCTCGATATGTGCAAATACAACATGGTGTCACAACATGACTCTACAACTCCAATATTTTATTCAGTAGGCTCCGAGGAGCGAGATATTACAAACATGGGTCTCTCGACCCAAATAGCTCGTGAGCATACAAGTCAAAGCACATGCGAAGCTTAACATGTCCGAGTACGCACTCACTACAAATGAAAAGGCCGAGAAGCCCGACTAACTACTCAGATCTCGCCGAGGGCACAAGATCGTAGCTGAGGTAACAAGCTAAACATCAAAGTCCAAGGAACTACTAGCGAGAATGAAGTCTCTCCGCAAAAAACATAAAATAGGCAAACGTGAGTACAAATGTACCCAACAAGACTTACATCGTAACTATCTACATATGCATCATTATCAACAAAGGATGGTGGGGTTTAACTGCAGAAGCCAGCCTTTGACTTGGTGGCTATCCTCAACTACGATCGCAAGTAACTCTTTTGAGGTGGATGCACACGAGTCCACATATTCACCATATCAATACACCACTATGGATCCGCCTCCCATCTCCCTACGAGAACGCCATCCATAGCACTCATGCTTATCTTGGCGATTTTAGAGTATCCACTTTCACTTGTCTATGAACCGCACAGCAACCCGTAAGTCCTTTACCGCTGACACGGCTATTCAATAGATCATATTAACCCCGCAGGGTGTACTTCTTCACACACGCCTCGCCACTTACCGCCATGTACACGCTATGTATCTCGCAACCTTCAAGCGAAGCCTGGGCGAGGAGTTGCCACAACCCGACTAACCACACAAGTCTCTAGTCCAGTTTATCGCCTATTCGGTTCCATCCGCAAGGAGATCCGCCGGGTGTCGCCACGGCCCCAAACGATGGTGTGGTTCCCAAGCCCACCTCGACGGTTGATTCACGCTATACATCTGCGGCTACTAAGGTTTAGTCTGTCCCAAGCCCACCTGCATCGGTGCCACTTGTAGACTACTAACACTACCTACAAACACTGAAACTAGTTGCGACTCCCTTGACAGAGATCGAGTTGATTAATAAGCCGAGAGGGGTCGAAAGTTACCGAACCCAATGTGTGGTAGTAACTGCTCATGGATCACAAATACAGATCTCGCCTCGAGGACGGCTGCAATGAGACAACCCACCATGTACTCCTACATGGCCTCTCACCGCTATTTTACCAAATCGTGTTCACACACTTAGCTCTCAACAAGAGGACATGTTCACACACCTCCGATTCATCTCTCGATGAATCGACCGACTCAAATCTAAGCAAGAGCAGCATGACAAACAAGCATGAATGCGAGGCACATCAGGCTCAAACAACTCCTACTCATGCTAGTGGGTTTCATCTATTTATCGTGGCAATGACAGTCATGCAGAGGATAAAGGTTCAGCCATCAAGAGCACATAATAGTTGAAATGTTGTTGTCCTAATGCAGAAAAAGAGAGCAGGAGCGAGGGAGTGGGATTGTATCGAATGAACAAGGGGTTTTGCTTGCCTGCACTTCAAGATAGTAATAGTTCTTCATCGGTGTCATCAAACTCATCGTTTAACAACGCTCATCGAAGGACAAATACCGCAAACAAGGAAGAACACAATCAATGCAATGCACAATATGATGCATGATCATGGCATGGAAATATGCTGTTGGTTGAGCTAATGCAACTAGTAACAATTTGAGTGAAGCTGATTTGAACACAAGGTTCAAATTCAAACTCCATGGAAGGCATTTCAAATGCCATTTATTCAAATTGTCATATATAGTGGCTGTAAGTTGTTCAAACATGCATGAGAATGCCATAAACAGATTCTTCATATTTTTCTGATAATTTTCATATATAAATTATTTCATTTGGAGTTATGGTTGAATTTATATGATTTTTAGAAGTTTAGGCATTTTTCTCGACATAAATAAACCATTTAAGATTTATTTAAAATCCAAAAGAGTTATCAGGCCAAGATGACGCCACCTGGGATGTCAAGGGTCAACAGGGCCGGTCCAGTCAAACTCGACACCGGGGCCCACATGTCGTTGAGATAGAGAGTTAACAGGGGTTATTTAACTTAACTCGTGTTTTTAAGAGCAACGGTCCCACATGTCATACACTAGGGGTTAATTAACCGAGTGATTAGCACCCAACCTAATGCTCCACGCCGATCTAATCGGGCGCTTAGCCGGCGTAAACAGGCACGGCGAGGTCGCCGTCTCGCCAACTCTGAAGGAGGTCGCGCTGGTCCGGGTAAGGCGTTGGAACACCCGCAGCAGGTATGCGCGATTATGGTGGTGGTGGCGGAGCCGATGCAGTCGTAACGGCGCCGCATGATGAGCTATGCGGCGGCGATGTTGCTCGGCTTGGCTGGGCGCTGGGCTGCAGCTTGCTAGCGAAGCAGGTTGAGCGCACAGAGCACCAGGGGAGCTTCGAGCACTACCGCTGCTGCTCGACGCGGAGCAGATCGAGCTCAAAGCACGGGCGGCGATGAGACACGATTTACAGGCTTCTCTTCATGGTGGCGGGAATCGAGCTAGCGAACCAAATCCACCATGGGGTATGAGGGAAAGGGAGAGGGGCTCACAGGAGGCGGATGAGAAGGCCAGCTGGCCTGGGATGCGCTGAGCGGAGCATGGTCGCGGGCGATCTCGGTGGCCCGAGGAGGAAGAAGACGCCGGGACGGGCGCCCGGCTCTTCAAGGCCGTGGTGGATCAGGTAGATGGCGATGGGTCACGGCTGAGCTCGAGGTCACATAGGAGAGGCACGGGAGGCTGTGGTCACAAGTGGTGCTCATCGGCGGCCTGTGTGTTCGGTGGTGCCTGGAGAGAGCAGAGGAGGAAGGGGCCCAGGGAGAGAGGGAAGAGGTGCAGGGGTGTCGGGCGCCTCCAGCGAAAGCAGCTGGACTTCATGGGACGCCGCCAACACAAGCAGAGGTGGAGGTTTCACACAGGCAAGGCCAAGACGATTTGAGCGAGGAGGTAAGGCTGGCTGCATAATGGGCCAAGCCATGTAAGGCTGTAAGTTACCTGTGGGTTTTCTCCTTTTTCTGCTTCCCTTTTCTATTTTTTCTTTCTCTCGTTTCTAGTTTAGTTTAGGCATCGAAACCATTTTTTATAAATTTTGAAATTATTTGTGGGAGCTCTCTGCAATATACAAGTGACCCACAATTATTTTTCAAAATATCTCGAGCTATAAAATTATTTATAGCTTTTATTTGCTCCAACTCAAATACAATATGGATTATTCAAAATCCAAAATGTCCTAGAAATATACTCATCATAGTAGGCGAGGTTTCCACCTTAACCAGAAATTATGAGCATTTTAAAGGCATTTTGGGATCATTGAAAAGATTTTATTTGATCCTATTTGAAGTCATTTGGTGCTAGGGTTTGAATCAATCCCCATTTCAAGATTAAGAGCAAAATAAACATGATGCAACACATGACTAGCTAGCCCAGAGCAGACGAACTAGGGATGTGACACCGCAGGCCGCAGTGCAAGTCCGGGGACCCCTGCCTGAACGCCGACAAGAGCCCCGGCCCAAGGCGCACCCGGACTTGGCCAAGCAGAGAGGTGAAAGGGCAGGGCGGCTGCCAAGGCCCTTAACAGCCATGTTTTGGGCGCCAAGTGGCGGTTGATTAGACGTGGGGCGCCTCGCTCGCTGAAGCTGATAAAGGAGCGCATCCGCCCTTTGCCTCCTTTGCTTTCTCGCTTGCTTCTCAGATCCCGCTTTGCGCCCTCCTTCCCGCTTCGAAATCTTCAGATCTACTTCTCGTCAAGGCCTTAGCTGCAGACATGGCGCCGCCAGCCCCGCCAGAGCTTGATATTCGTCCGCCTTGGACTCACCGAACGTGTCGGAGGCGAGCCTTTCCCGGGTGCGCCAGATGGCGGCGGCGCAGGGCATCGATAGGGCGAAGGTGTTCAAGGCCAGCTCTGCCCTCCCTGAGGGCCAAGGGAGCACCTTCTATCCGCTCTTCGTGAGCGCCATTGTCGCCGGTCCGGTTCCTCCCTTTCGAAGTTCTTCTTCTCCGCCCTCCGCCATTATAATCTTCAAGCTCGTGATTCCACCCCAACTCTGTCCATCTTCCGCAATCTTTGCCTACTATTGCGAGGCTCACGCTAGTGAAGCCCTCAAGGGCCTTGCTGCGCCACTCACTTCTCCTTCGACCTCTCGCTGCTCTGCTCTTCTCTGCAGCGAAGCTCACAGACAAAGAGCTCCATCGCCATTTCAACCCCGAAAAGGGTTGAGGGCTTCAGGAGCAAGTGGGTCTTGGTAGATGATGGGCGCATCCACCCCCCGCTGATCTTGCCCACGGGGCACCCCTCAAGCTCCAACGACTGGTCTCGAGTGGAGCTTGTGGACCCCCGTGCAAGGCTGGTGTTGGAGAAGATGGACGCGGATCTGAGGCCGGCCAGCATGGCGGCGGTGAAGCTAACTAGCGCATCGCTGCTGAGGGAATTCCTGGAGCACCAGCTGGCTCCGCTTCGTCAGTACTCACTTCCGATGTGGAGGCCCCACCCGAGCCCCATGGTCTTGGCCGATGAGGACTCGCTGCGGTTCTCCAAGGTTTGGTCAGGCGACGGGCGAGGTTGAGGGCGCCCACGCCTGCTCCTCCACGAGGACTGGAGCGGGTAGTGGGGTCCATGCCCGCCTTCAACGGGACGGGCCTGTTCGCGGAGGCTCCCGAGGACCCGGTGGACGGTCCTCCCATGACTCCAATAAGAGAAGGAAGAAGGAGCGGAAAGGGGCCGACTCCGAGGCAGAGTCAAGGGCTCCTCTTCGTGTAGGTTCCGCGCCTCCGCCTCTCGAAAGTGATGACGCCGAGGATGATAACGAGCAGGGCGGCGGAGCCCGCCTCAATCCCAAGAAGGACCGACTGGCTGATCTCTCTGGTCCGCCCCAGCCCCGAGGCGATCCGCAGCGCACTCTCCGCCTCCCGAGCTCCTTGAGGCTGATCCTGCACCGGCCTCAAGCCTGGGCACGGCCGGAGGCTGCTCGAGCCCGTGAGCCGGCGACCGTAAGTGCTTGATTCCTGCCTTGTTTCTTGTTCTTGCCGAGGCTTGATGTTCAGATATCCTGCTAGGCTGGCCTCCGCGCAGCAAAGAAGTCAAGGGAGCTCCCGAGGTTCCATCCGTGGCGCGCTCCGCCTGCGGAAAGAAGGTGACCGTGACGCACGCCCTCTCCCGCCCGTGTCTCTCGGGCTCGGCTGAGCTGGCTGGGCGAAGCCTGCATTCTATGGCTCGAGCGACTCCCGAGGTGCCCTTGCTCGATGCCGCCACCACAGCCTGCTAGCGCAGAGGCTCCGCCACAGATACCGTGGTCACGCTGTCGCCTTCTTCCTACTCCACCGACTAATGTTTCTCGACCTCCTACTGCCTTGGATCGTGGCTGGCCGCCGAACCGACCGCTTCACGGCAGATCTTCTAGGCGCCGACCTCGCTTAGTGGCCGGGCGCTTGAGCTAGCTTCGCCGGATTCGCCCGATGCTTCGACCGGACGACGCAAGATCGTCTAGGCCTCGACGGCTAAGTGCATAAGGAGAAGCAGTGCCGCCCTGATTTAAAGGCTGCCCGCGACGCTGCCTTTGGGGAGGTGGCTAAGGTCCGAGGTCGCCGCGAGGCGCCGGAGAGCGAGCTGAAGGGGCTGCAGGACCAGCTCGCCGAGGAGACCCGCTTTGCCAAGAGCAGGAGGAAGGCATGAAGGCTCGCGAGGCGCCGCTGGCGACCGGGACGCCAAGCTCAAGAAGCGCCGTGGCCGCCAGGCATGCCGGAGCAAGAGCTAGAGGCGAGGAAGGTTGAGCTGACGGCGGCATGTGTTCTTGCCAAGGATCGCGGGGCTTGCGGAGATGGAGGAGAAGGCTCGCACTTCATCAAGACGCTTATGAGAGCGGCTCGAGAGCCCGCCTGGCCGGGCGAGGAGGACGGCCCCGCTAAGCTGCTTCCTTCCCGGTTCGTGTTTGAAGATGTCACCTTGGCCTTGGCCCACGGCCGAGGCCGAGGCACGCTGCCTTTGTTCTTCGCAGGGCTTAACGCTGGTCTTCACCCACATCTATCTTCGCGACCCTAACGCTTCTACCTCGACAACACTGAGCCAAGCCCGAAGCGGTGAGCTTGCGCCGCCCGCCGAGGCCATGAAGGGTCGTAGGGAGGCTCGCTAGGAAGTTCCGGCCTTAGCACTAAGTCAAGCGAGCGCTGCCAGCCCCTGCAGCTCCACAAGGCGAACCCGCCCACGCAGCTCCACCACCGCAAGTGACTCCATCGTGGCTCCCATCCTGCTTTAATTCCTCAAGACATGTACCATGCCTCGGGAGGCGTTAAACTTGCATTTGGTCTCGTGGATAACAAGATGGACTGTAATATTTGCTTTTGAATTCTCGAATTTGGCGCTTATTCCTTCCTACTTGCTTATGTTCTACGTGCCGGCAGAGTCGCCCCTCACTGCATTTCAACCGGCCGCTAGCCTCGACCGAAACCAGGACGTGACCAAGGAGTGAGGGGCTACGTGATGTTAGGCTCTCGAGTCGCGATGCTCAGAGTCCCCTTGGTGCTCGAACAACAAATAGGGAGGTGAGATGTGGGTGGATCTACCGTTTCACGCCCGCAGAGTCTCGACCTCAAGATACCTCAACCGCTGCTAGCCTTTCGAACTAAGGAGTGAGGGGCTACGGACTAGTTAGGCTCATGAGTCGCGATGCTCAGAGTCCCCTTGACGCCAAACGGCCTTCAGACCTTGGCTCCGGCGGGAGGGATGTGCGACGAACCAGGCCCAGGGGGCCTAGCTGGGTGGCATGAGTCTGGGCGTGACTCTCAGCGCAGCCTCGTGCTCAGCCTCGCTGCACTCCCGAGGGAGGCGCCGCGATGAGGCTAGACACCGAGCCTGGCTCCCCGAGGTTGATGCAGCCCGGGCCACCTCGCTTGTTTATCACCAGCTGAGCATAGCACTTTCAGATGTGTACGGGCATAGCCGCCTCGGCAAGTGTCGCCACCAACGCATGAGCATGGTGCTTCCATCGGTGCGTGTGAGGGGGGCCCGGAGGAGCCCCCGGGCGCAGGCATGCCCCACCTCGACACGTGGCTGGCACGGTGAGGGCTTGACGAGGTGACTCGGGCACCCGTGAGCCAAGGGACTCACGGGCCCTACCTCAAGGCGGGCTGCGCCTGCCTCGGGCCTTATCTTGGGATGTGTTCCCGCAATTTGGCTAGATGCCGGCGCCACGCCCTCGGTCCCGCCCTCGAGCTGGTCTCAGCCGTCGCTAGTATGCGAAGTCGCGATGCCATGGACAAAACCAGAGGGTGACGGATGGAGAGCCGGTAGGAGCCCTGAGTCGCGATGCTCAGGTACCCCCTCCCTTTAACGCGCAAGCTTGGTTAGATGTCGAAACCCACGCCCCGGTCCCGCCCTCGAGCTGGTCTCACTGCCGCCGGTATGCTGTGTCGCGATGCCGTGGACAAGACCAGAGGGTGAGGTCTGGAGAGCCGGTAGGAGCCCTGAGTCATGATGCTCATGTACCCTCCTTTAACGCACAAGCTTCATTAGATGTCGAAACTCTACGCCCTCGTCCTGCCTCGAGCTGGTCTCAGCCTGGCGGGCTGGTAT